>JAWWEE010000085.1:39315985-39369775 GCA_035221455.1 Xenops minutus
CATTGGCTCTGCTCTATAGGATGGAGGGAAACTTCCAGAGGCTTTCAACAGAAACCAATCTTAAACCCATGACAATGTCTATTTTCCCTTTTACATACAGAGAAGTTAAGGCCACTGGGACAACAATTATTTTACAGACCAATAAGGAATACTACAACTTGTTTGCAAGAAGTCTTCTGGATCACAGCCATTCTTAAAGCTTAAGGAATAGTTTAGTAAGTTTCACCTAATCAGTCTCCCAGCGATGATATCATGACTGTAATTGCACTGTGGATTCTTCTACACTTCATAACTCAATATTGTATCTCAGCAAAAAGTTATTTAACCGTACCATTTTAAATACAGATTAAGTATTTCAAACCCTGAGAACAGTATCTTTCGTTAAGATAGATTTCAACAGAGAGAAAAGCTGACATGCACAACCAGTCACTAATACACAGTTTTACTCAAATTGATGTTACAGGGAGTAGGAGCAGTCCCTTAAAGCCGTAAGGGATTTTGTTTCAGAAATGGCGTTATCCATTTAATGCTCAGAGTCAAGACACTGAAGAAATCAACTACATTCACACTGCTAAAGAAAAAATTAGAAGAGATACCAGAATAAACAGGCACTAACCACATTCTGAAACAAACCAAGGCAATATAGAGAAAGCTCTTATACCTTCCTAGTATCCCATTTTGATTTTGAGGGCTTTTAAAAGACCAGATATTTCATTTACAGAATGTTTGTGGACTGCTACTCATTAAGTAAAGCTGTTTTGTTATAGTAAAAAAAAATCTGATTCTCTGCAGTTTGCCTAGTGACTATTTTTCAAAACTCTCCTTTCCAGATTCCACAACAGGAGAAATTACCAGCCTACAGCAATCACTAAAATTATTGGCTGTATTGTTTTATTTGGAATTTGTAATGTTAAGTTTCAGTACAGAATATTCCAGTCTTAAAACTGTCTCTCCACGGAAATAAAAAAGCCCCAAAGTCATCACTGCGCTATATTCTTCCCTCCCCACTCCAAGGGGATTAGGTGAAAGAATTCTTTTTAGAAGGGATGCAATAAATCCAACCTAGGTTTATGCCATTTCACATTAGTACAAGACCAGGATCATCAAATCCGACTGAGACAGCTTGCAGGAAATTACAGGGATAGAGATGCTAGTGGGTCTCTATGCACTGGGACAAGCCAGGCCACTTAAAACAACAAAGTCCTAGGCAAACAGGAAATCACTGTTTCAAAGCTTTCCTTAGGCTATAATTCTGGAGGATCATTTATTAAAAAGGTACTTCTCCTAAGCAAAACACTTAACTTTGGGGCCAAAAAAACTATTCCCCTTTCCAATGTAATTTGGTGCATATTCTTTTTAAGTGTCTCTCCTTCCCTCTCTTTCATCTTCGGGGGGGGGGGAGGGGGAGTGTATAACATAAGGAAGCAGAGATAACTTGCGAAGACAGTTACATAAAATCAGTATGATTACATGTCAGAAATATTTTCTTAGCTGTTTTTGGCTGGTCTGGTACACTAGGCCCCTTCAAGGTTTCTATAACAAGCAACTGACCACAGGTGTTTTAAATGTTGATCACAGAGCCGCTAAAAGAGATAAGGTTGTCAAAAAACACTTCACTCCTGAAGCACAGAGGCATACACCTTAGCATATGAACTTGCATAACAAATTTGCATTAATTTGATCTGATGTATGCCCACAGAAATACTCTTCTATCTAGCACTTTTGTTCAAGGAAGTCTAAAGTGTACAGTAGCAATCAAGTTGAGATATTGAAATAAACAGAGTTGGAACATCCTCACTTAGCATGTATATTTAATCATTTAATGCATTTAAACTACATGCAAACAGGTTTAACTGCATGTAAGACTTCGCTGTTTCCTGGTTGAGTTTTCTTTAGAACATATCCTCTTGAAAAAAGAGGCACACAGCTGTCCCAATTTAAAACATGTGTGTGCATCCCCATTTATGGTGGGACTGGAAATAAAGGAAAAAACGTACCTCTCAACATCACCTGCTGCATTCCACCCTCAGCAGCACAGCAGGGAAACAGAAAAGACCCCAACCATCAACTGCGAAAGAGCATTTTAAGCTACTTTCTAACCCAAATATATCTAACCTATTTTTGTCAATTCTTTGAACAAACAGTGCTTCTGCACTCGTTATGCTGGGATCATTGTACAATCCAAAAAATCTGAAGAAAAGATGAATTAACCACTTGCCACCACTCACACATTCTCTTCTGAACAAAGGGCACTTACGCAGCGTACTGCCCTCCTTCCCACCCCACTATTACCGACTCTATCGGACATTCACTGGAATTCACTTGAGAAAAGAATATCTGTATTTTTCAGAGTTAAAGCATTGAATTCTCACGGTTCACTGAAGGACGACTCTGCTCAGACAACGCAGCAAAGGGATGGACGGCATTTGCTACTTTGCTTGCATGACCTCATCTCTGGATATCACATTTACCTTTTTCACAGTAAAACTTACTAGATATTTGAATGTTTACTTGGTCATTAAACAATTTCTCCTATTTGGTGAGATGGACATGACAGTTAAAACCCAAGGAGTTCCAAGACTACAGTAAGTATTTTATACCAACCAATTCAACTGATGCACCAGGTGTTTTTAAACCTCTTTAAAACAGCAGGTTGCATAATTCCAACGTGGCAGCTAACTTTTCCACCCAATACTTCCCAAATTCTGCACTGTAGGTTTTAACGGCAAAGCTTCATTAAAAAGCTTTTCATTATAAAGGTCTTGACCACCCCATTTCCAAAGGATATGACCTGTGCTTCCCTACTTTCCTTGCTTACTGCCTCCATCTCTCAGTGAAGTCGTACTACTCTAAAAAACGGGGGAAACTGATCCACAGTGGTAACAGCGCAGAAAGCCAAATGCAGGATTCTGTTTGCAGGAAAGAACGGCTCTCAGCTCAGACATCAGCACACCCTGCGCTGCTGTAACCTACTGCAGGAGCCAAACTGCGCGGGGCTTTCCCCTTCGGCACGGGCCGTCCGTGCCCTTGGCCCCGCTACTACAGGGGTGGGGCTCGGCGCTCTCCGGAGACACCACGCAAGCTTAACTAAGCCGTGAGCGAGCTGCCGGCACCCCGCAAACATTTGGAACAGCCTCCGACCTCCTGTGCCCGGCAGCGGCACCGATGCAATTCCTCGTCACTAGGAAAAGCAGTAGATTAAAGCTGATTTAACCTCGAACGCTGCTGGTAACGGGAAAACAGCGCACCCACGACCTCCATTACTCAGGCGCTGAAGGGACAGGAGGCTGCCCCAGGCACGGTGTTGGGGCAGCCTGGGTACTGCTGACACTGTGGCTTCTGCCGGCAGCCGACTCGGGGCAGCGCTTCCCACCCCGGCGGGAACCTTCCGGCACGGCCCCTCCCCGGCGCGGAGACACTGGCGGGCTGTCTTCGCTGTGAGAGGGAACAGCCCCGCGACAGCCCCGGCGCAGGGGCAGCGCCCAGCCGCCCGCACGCCCTGCGCTCACCACGGCGCCCGCTGCGGCAGCAGCTGGTGCGGTGCGGTGGGCGCGGCTCCCGCCCCTTCCCCAAAGTCGTCCCCTCGACCCCGCTCACCGGCGTAGAAGCGGATGAGGCAGCCAGTCTCCGAGTCCATGCCCTCCTCCTGCACCCGCCACAGGTCCCGGAAGCCCAGCTGGGAGAGGTAGTCGTTCTGGATCTGCAGCGGCTTCTCATGGGCCTCCAGGCGCCGGCTGGTCTCCCCGTGGAGCTGCACATACAGGGCGGGCGGCCCCGCCGGCGGCTCTCGCCCGCCGGCCATGCCCGCCGACATCCCCCCTGCCCGCCCCGGGGGCAGCTCCCCGGGGCAGGAAGGGCCCCGGCCCGGCCCCACACCTGTTTCTTCCACCCCATCGCGGGGCGCCGGCTCCACCTCCAGCTCCTCCGAGGAGGACGAGCCGCCGCCGCTGCTGTAGGGGTCCAGCCGGTCGGAGACGCTGTCGGCGCTGGGGCTGAAGCTCTCTGTGTCGGAGCCGGCTGGCCCCAGCTCCCCCAGGAGGGAGGGGCAGGAGAGCGGAGGCCCCGCAAGGTACAGTTCGGCCGGCGGCGCCCCGGGGCTGAAGTCGGAGGGCGCCGGTCTCAGCCGGCTGCTGGCCAAGTCGGTCTCCTCGGCACCGCTGCCCAGCAGCAGCCGGTCGGGCCGTGCCGCTTCGCCGCAGCGTCCTCCGGACAGCCCGCTCCGCGTTCCCCGCCGGCTCCTCGGCCTCTCCTCCGGCTGCGGTCGCAGCTCCTCGGCCGTGGGCTCGGGCGGCGCCTCGGCGGGGCCCGCCGGCGGCTCGGGAGGGGGCTGCGGCGGCGGCGCGCCCGTCTTGCCTAGCACTCGCACCACGCTGCTGCCGCCCCGGTGGCCGAGCTGTTGCAGCCGGGCGGCCACCTCGGCCGCCGTGGTCTCCAGGGTGCAGAGCACTGGGCGCAAGTAGCAGTTCATGTGCCGCTCGTAGACATGGACGCAGCCCCGCTGCAGGTCCCTCCGCACCCAGTCCCGCTCCGGGGGTTGCAGAGGCTGCAGCTGTCGGGGCGGCTTCAGCAACAGTAGCGCCTTCCTGTCCAAACTGCGGGTGCCCAGCGAGGGCGTCGGGGCGCCGGCGGGCGAGGGGGCCGCGGCAGAGAGGTTCCTCTTCAGCCTCCCCCGCCGCAGGAGCAGGGAGTTGGCACTGCTGGCCCCGCCGGGGACCGCCGGAATCCCGTTGGCCGCCAACGCCGCGTGGGGAGGGAAGCCGCCGGCTCCCCCTTGCCTTCGCCGCGGGCCGCCGGCTGCATTGCCGTCCAGCTGTCCGCCGCCCGACAGCTCTGCGCCGCTCTCCGCCTGACTCCTCCTGTCCGGGGAGCCGCTCTCCGGTTCCCCGGGCCCGCTTCCCGCCGCCGGATCTTCTGCCGCTCGCTGCTGCGCGGGCTCCATCGCCCGCGGGGCCGGGGACGCCGCCGCCCTGCTGGGAGCGCCCCTCGGCGCGGCGCGGCGCGGCGCGGGGGGGACCGAGCGGAGCGCGGCGCGGCGTCCCAGGAGGCGTGTGATTACGTAGCAGCAGCGGGGAGCATTCCGCCGGTACCCGGCTCAGCCCCGCTCCCCGGCTGTCGCCAGCGCCATTAAGGAAGGGGCGAGTGATGCCGGCGCCGCTCCCCGCGCGCGCACGGCTCATGAATATTAATCAGCCGACGGGCAGAGAGGGATGCTCGCGACAGTGACGCCACTTCTCGTGCGGCGGGGCGGGGCCTCGCCGATAAACAGGCAGCGTGATTCCCAGCCAGCCTCGGGATGGGCGGGAATGGGGTGGCGGCGGCGGCGGCGGCGGCAGCAGCAGCAGCAGCAGCAGCAGCAGCAGCAGCAGCAGCAGCAGCAGCAGCAGCAGCAGCAGCAGCAGCAGCCAGGCGGAGGAGGATGCCCGCCGCCCGCCCGCCGCCGGTCTGCGCACCCGCCGTGTGCTCCACGTCCTCATGAATTAGGGCTGCGCGGTGGGGGCGGGGGACGGCAAGGAGAGCCTCGGCGGACCCGGCGCCCCAGGCATGGCCGGCTCGGTGAGTGAGCGAGCGAGCGAGCGAGCGCCGCGGGTCCGTGCCGCGCTCCGGGCACTGCCCGCCGGGAAGGGCTTGGCGTGCCCGGGAACGTGTCCTGGCGCCCCCCGCGTCCCGCTGCTGCCGGCCCCGGAGCAGCCCGGGCGCTGCCGCCCGGCCGCGCTGACAGCCGTGCCCTGGCCGCGCTCGCCCGCCGCCCCGGCAGGGTCGCGGGCTCCCAGGGGCACGCACAGCCGGCCCGCGCCGGCGCTCACCCGGCCCCGACGCCTCTGCCCGCAGTGTGCCGTCCAGGTGAAGCTGGAGCTGGGGCACCGAGCCCAGGTGAGGAAGAAACCCACCGTGGAGGGCTTCACGCACGACTGGATGGTGTTCGTCAGAGGGCCCGAGCACAGCAACATTCAGCACTTCGTGGAGAAAGTCATCTTTCACCTGCACGAGAGCTTCCCCCGGCCGAAGAGAGGTAGGGAGGGCCGGGCCGGGCTCCGTCCCCGCCGGGCTCGGTCCCCGGCCGGGCGGTGTGCGCCGCTCTCCGCGGAGAACAAAAGCGGCCGCCGGTGCCGCCGGGCCCCTCCGCCCCGCGGGGCGCTGGCCGGGCCGGGCCGGGCGGCTCCTTTGCCCCGCACGCACTTGTTGCCGCGGGCATGTCCACTCGCGGCCGCCCCCAGGGTCGGAAGGCTCTGCAGGGCCGTAGATCTGGTCCCGACTCCTCCCGGTCTCTCAGCTGTGGGTGGCACGGCCCTGGCTTCTGTCCCGGTGTAGGTCTGCACTGGAGATTTTTGCCCACGTGTTACTTTCAAGTAGCAAGCTGCTGTTTCTTGCTCCCAATGTACTGTATAACTGGAACAGAAATGCCTGGTCCTTGTGTTTGGACTCCCCCAACACTCCACTTGTTCATCCTCAGGGCTTCATCCTTTCGTGAGTAGGTGAAAAGGTCTCAGAAGGTGTGTATGTGTGGTGCATATGTACCCATACAAGTTGGGCTGGGAGAGGTATAAGAAGCCTTTTGTTTTCAGGTCTGATTCCTGAGCCCTTGCTGTCCTGGTTATTGTAGTTGGATTAGTTGAGGTAACAATACAAATAAAAGAAGTGAACAAGTTTATTTATCTATGCAGACACAATGCTTAGGAGTTATCTTTCATTTGATCTGTAATCTTTATTGGCATCTAGTACTCCTCCAGTTCCTTAGAACAACACGATAATAAATCCCATCTGCTTAGAGCCAGGTGGGGATAAATTTTATTTTCAAGGAGAAAAAGACAGAAGGATTTTCAGTGTTGAGATAAAAAAAGCTTTGTTTTGTGGCAGGGTAAAAACATATATTTTGTGTTAATGTTTCTCAGTTGGAACTTTTTGGTTTTTGTTTTTTCACATCGATTTTTTCACATCAATTATTGTGTTCCCTGTAGAATACCTTCCTTCTCTTAAACTTTGGAGTGTAAGAATTATAGTATTTCAGCTGCAGAGTTTATCCTCTGAAATACAAGCTTTTAATTCCCTTTTATTTTCATAGTCAGTTAATTTCTTTTGTCTACTGTGAACCAGTGCAGTAGTGCACAAACAGTTTTCAGTGAATTGTATGCAATACTGCAGATTACTGATTGCCCAGATTGCCCTGTGGAGTCTTCCTCCTGCTTTCTTCCATTTCTTGTATAAAAAAACCATGACTTTAAGTCAGTCTAAATAGGTTGGAAGAAAAACTCCTGAGAGTAGGTCTAAGCAGTCTAAATAGGTGAGATAGCATTATCAATGTTCAGTGAATTAGGGGATGTGTTGAAATCAGTAGTAGAAAGTACATTTAATACTTGAAGCTCTGTTTGCATAGGGGGTGTTGGTGATCCTGTCTGACTTTATTATCCATGCTATATTTATTTACTTGCTGTCTGGCCTTCAGGAACGTGAGTCTGCTTCCCAGGGTTGGTTGCTAGGTGTGATGTGGCGCTTGCTAGTGTGAATATAGTTTAGGACTCTCACAAATGAAAGATGCATGATTTGTCACTTGAAGTGCTTTCTGTCTCCAGCTGTTGAGTTCAGTTATGCAGTCATTTAAGCCATTGTTTTAAAGTGCTTATTTTGGGGTTTTATTTGTATGCATCACTTTCATGATGTGGCAACTGCTGGGAAAGATGCCAGTTTATATAGCCCAGGAGGGGACTTGTACTGTGCTTGCACATGGCTTGGATTGTAGGAGAACTAGGAGCCACTCTCATCTGGCAGAGTGTAACTTGGATGGCAGGCACTCCATTCACTTCTGGGCTTTGCTTAGGCTCCTAAAACTACAGCAGTGAGTGAAAAGGTAGATGCTGAAGAAATGTCAGATCTCTGAAATTAGTGGGACAGTGATCAATGTATGAGCTGCCTAGAACGTTTTCTGTGATTCAGGAGTGTTTGGAAGGTTGGTGATCATGTGTGTCTTGTAAATGGGAGCATCTTGTTTGTCTTTCTAATTTAGAAATAGATAAAATTTCTGACGAAGTATTCTAAAGTGGTTTTTTGTCTCTGTAAATCAGTGCTACTAGTGGTACGTTAAGTGTTGCATATTTAACAGGAACGATATGCATGTGTGGTGTTACTCAAACAACCTGTTTTCCATCACTTCCTCTGAAGTTATATACCTCATTATTTTAGCACAGGGTAACTTAACCCCTTGGAGACACTCTGTTCACAAACTACTCGTGAGCATGCTGAAGTTTGGTGTACAATATTAACCAAAAGCAAGTACTAGTATACTGAGTAGCCATAATAAGACCTAGTTTTGTGGTAAGTGTTCTTTTTATCTCTGGATTCATGATGAGAATGGCTTCTCTAACATGTATGCTTTCTAGGAAAAAAATCATTAAACCTATCTGTAAAGCTCATGGCTCAATTTGAAAATAATAAATAAACAGGCTGTCATAGGTGTTAATAATTCATAATGTATTTCTGCTGCTAGATCACCTTTTGTTAGGGTAATAGTAGGCATATTACTTCCAAACACCAAGGGAGGCAAGAGGGATAAGTTATTGCCAGGTCATTTGATTGCATGTTTGCGAGAATAGCTGGATAAACTGTGACTTTGTCAGCCAAAACTGTGGCTTTGCTTGTCTGTTCTGCTTATGCTAGAACTTTTGGAAATACTAGAGGTTGATGGTGACTCTGCAAAGGTGTGTCCAAGTGCTTGCTGATAGTTGCAGGCAGAGCAAGCAAGCATCTGTACCCCAAAGTTGCGTTAGTTTTAAGGGGGCAACATAGCTAGGAAAGTTCAGTCTTTGGAGTGCAGGGTAGGTTGGTTTGTCTGTAGGTAAGATGGAAGAGTGATGGTGACTAACCAGGAACTAAGTGTAGATAAGCTACAGTGACCTAATAAAGTAATATCCTTTATCTTTCAGTCTGTTTCACCTTAAAATGCTGAGCTTGGCAACAGTTTTATTGGTTTCTGTTTGCTTTATGGTAACCAAATGCTTCAGTTTATCCTTGCATAGTGGAGCACACAGAATCTGCAGTGACTGGTTCCCCTTATTTCAGCCCATTTAATAGTCAGTTCCTGCTGTCTGATTTCATGGGGGTAGTGGCTCTAAGCCTGCTTGTCATGTTAAAGGGA
Organism: Xenops minutus; assembly: GCA_035221455.1. Taxonomy (NCBI): domain Eukaryota; kingdom Metazoa; phylum Chordata; class Aves; order Passeriformes; family Furnariidae; genus Xenops; species Xenops minutus. The sequence goes on from JAWWEE010000085.1 coordinate 39,325,113, forward strand.
GTAGACTTATGGCCAGAGTCAGACTGGAATAGTGTTTACAAGATAAAAGCTCTCTAGAATCATCATGCGATCACAAATACTGCTGTTTTCAAATTTTGTTTATGTGTGATGGTTATGTAAATTGGTTAAAAGACGATATGGAACACTTCTAAGATTCTAGCTTTATTTCAAAACACATGCTGCTTATTTTCCATTATTCATGTGAAGGAAATATGTGTAGAAGTGCAGTATTTTAAAGCATGACTGTGAAACAAGGTGTGTCACCAGGTTGTGGTTAGTTTTGATTCTCTTCTATACTGCTCCAAAAAAGGAGCTGTTGTTCTTTTGGACAATGTGTCTTGTTACTTGTGTGAATGCTAAGCATGTGTAGAAATACTTTCTTCTTCTTCTTGCCTAATGATTGCTTGGTGCTCTGCAACAGCAGCCTGACTTACTATTTCTCTTACAGTACTTCAGTTGGATAAGGAAGCACATATTTTGTGTTTTGATGACTTGGAAGTACACCCCAAAAACTATATTGGAACTAGTGTCTTCTGCGTGGTTCAGTTTCTGTTAATCAGTGACACATTTTGACAAACTAATTTTTTCTTATATAAGAGAAAAAGGTTGGACAGTATTTCTGTGCTACTAGTTTAATCAATATGAAAATACTGATTTGGATACTGCAATATTGTAACCTAAAAAGTGGAAGATGTTGCTTTCCTCTGCAGAGCTGAGACCAACAGTGCTTAGGGCATCTCGTAGTTCTGGAAGTTTTACATTGATAGGGCAAGGTAATGGAAGTAAAGCTGCTTGGTATTCTGCTACAAGATGGATCATATTCTTCTAGAATGGTTGTTTTCATTAAGATTGTCAGTGCAGAATGAGACTTAATGGATCATAAAATTTTGAAATAGCTACTGTAAAAGGTACTTTTTTTACAGTTAGTATTTAAAACCAAAAAGTATTTTTATGCTCTATTTAAAGTCAATAAGAGTCTTAATTCTATTAATTTTAGTAAACTGAGTGGTATGAGGACAGGCAGCCATAAGCAGCTGCTTCCTAGATGACTTAAGTTTTCTCTTTGGACCAGCTACTGTAGGCAGACTGTCAAGATCACTAAACAGACAGTCAGTTTTCTGATGTGTATTTTAGTAGGATATTTAGCTACACTTGTAAGAACTTAGCTCTGTTTTGCTTGGGTTTTTCCCTCTTAAATTTGCATGAGCTTAACCATCTAGGTATGATAGGCACAAGGGAATTTCTGTTTTCCTTCAGTCTGACAGATATAGATTTGATACTGCATCTTTTAGGGCAATTGTTGCTATTTTAGTTGCAAAATGTGTTACTGGGCATGGATTTACTCATCAGTGGATTTCAGCAGGGGCCACATGGAACATCTGATATCTAATGAAGGACTTCGTTTGTTTAACAGGAAACTATTGAGATTTAATTTTGCTACTGCTTTAATAGGCTGGATAGTTTTGAGAGTACACGCATGTTTTCAAGTGTACTTTCTAATTCAGTCCAGTGCAAATCACAAAGGGCATTTCAGTTTTCTTTTTTCAAAGAAAATGCAAAGCGTTTGAATATAGTGAAGTGATCAAGTTTCATATTTACATGAATGACATCAATAAATAATTGGTGGCCTTGATGTTAAGATGGTACTTGTATAGCAAACCCTGTTTCTAATAAATAATTTTCCTTCATTAGTATGTTTCTAAAAATAATGACAGTCAGTGTCAATGTTTAGGCTTTATTTAGAAAAGACAGCATAATAAGGACTTCGTTCCTAGATTGGGCAGTGCACGTATGTTTTGTGAGTATACTAATCCAATGATCCATTTTCATGAGAAGTGATTTACTGCTTGCTAAGGCTTGCATTACATTGGACTGAAATGAAGTTAAATGTAGACTGAAGTGCGACAATGGGCTCTTACTCTTGCTCAAGATATGCAGTGGCTGTCTGTTCTGTAGTACTTCACTGTGACAAGACAGGGGAACAACAAGGCTGCTACATCCTCCAGTGTTAAAAACTTAATTTTTTAAATTACACTTGCAGGTTTTTTGTATTGTTTAATTGTTGGATTTATGTGTTCAACCTGTGGGTTTTTTTCACTTTCCTGCATTGAATGGATGTCTTGTTTCAACTAGATTTTTTCCCCTCTGTAAGCATGTTTCTTCAAGGGCAAATGCTTATTTCTGTCAGAACTGCCAGTCAATTCTGACTTTATTTAGTCTTAAAAGATGAACCTCTGTGATTTATTTCACTTTGGGTTTAATTTGAAGAGAATTTAGTTGCTGAAACAGTATTTTTAGTTTTACGAAGCTTGGTTACTTTTTGCTAAAGACACAATATTAGTAACTCGCTGATTGTAACTCTTCCAGATACTGATTTCAGGGCTGTGGTACACAAAAGTTTCTTCATAGCTCTAGACTAAGACTTCCTTGAGGTGCAGAAAACCAGACTATTATGTGCAAGATCAACTCTATCATTTTTCGTAGTAAGATGAGGGGGAAGATACCTCAATGGTGAAATTGGTAGACAGTTTATTTTGTTAGCATTTATTTGAGAAAATGAAAACAATTGGGTTGTTTGGTTTATATTATTGTGATTCTATGTAGAGTTTTTATCCTTAGAAAAACAGATGTGTAAGAAATATTTAAGCCATGTATTTAAAATTACAGATTAGAGAATCTGAACTATGGGTATAATTATGTGTGTTAGGACTTAGTAAGCTGTTAGATCTTGGATATTTGATTTTTGTTGTAATTTTTTGCGATGTTGTTCCTATAGCAGTGTCGTGCAGTATTGTTAGGATTGTTTTTCGGCATGTTGTTTGAGTTTGGGTTTTGTTTTTTATTTTAATTTAGGTTAGGAAGAGAAATGTTGAAGGAGGTTATTTTGTCCTTTGTTCTGGTAGAATGTGTAGAAGAGACTGACAGCTTGATAGTTGCAGTCTGTAAAGCCTGTTGATAATGTTTGGAATAGCTGAGGAAAACACAGTTTAATTTATAAATGTTTGATCCAGAATTAATTCTATAGACTGTTGCAATTCCCATTAATTTTTGTGAGATTCTTGTGATAAACACCTGCAATTTTAAACCAACAGCGTTCAGTTCGTGTGCTATCATTCTTTCTTCCCTTCCTGGTAGTGATTGATAGGCGTATGTGAAGACATAGGAACAGTCAAATTCTAGCACTTGTATATGTTTGCTTGAAAATTGTTTTCTCAGCTTGTTATAAAACACTTAGCTTGTAATTCAAGATGTTGTTTCTTTTTGCATGATTATTGGCTTTTTCTAGTACCTAAAGGACTGCTCAAGAGCAGGTATTGTTAACTAGGATACTGACACAGTGGCTTTGCTTTTTGTTTCTTTGGTTGATTTGGTGAGGGAGTTGGTTTGGTTTTTTGGGGTTTGTTTGCCCAGGCTTGTGGCACACTGTATTTATGGAGACACTTGGTATCTTAAAATGACACAATGTGACTGCAAGAAAAGACAAAATTGTGTGAAAGAGTAAGTGTATTGAAATGTGTACAATACTTCATAGTAGTGAGACAGAAATCAGTCTCCAATCTGTTTCTGTGAAAAGATCATAACGAAAAGTACTTTTAAATAGTTCTAACAAAGTATTTCTTTGTATGCCCCCAAACATATAAACCTGATAATCTTTCACTTTAAAAAGAACAGCATGCCCTTGCAGTATTTTTTTTTTTAAGCTAGTGTTGTGTTTTACTTCTGTGAGAAGGTAAACTTTGTCTAGGGCAAATAAGTGGACACTAATGAGCACAGATTTGTTCTTTTCAGCCAGATCCAGTGCCCAGTCCTTTGCAGCCAATATCCAGTTGCTGCCTTTCATTAGAGGACTGCTTAGTAATGGATCGTGCTGCTTAGGATCCAGCTCCTGTGCATGGTGTGTGCTTGCTTGCCACGGTCTGTGTCTCTCAGGGCTCAGTCGTTTGGTTTTGCTGACCATCAGCTCAGGAAGCACTACATTCCAGAGCCTGGCTCCAGTGAAGCAGAGGCAGCATGGAAGGTAGCTTGCAGTGACCCAATGGGCAGGCTGACAAGGATACAGATGGATATCCATTGCCAATGCATGGGACCTGTGCTGGAGTTTTTAAGGAATGGTGAGGAAGGTTGTGGAAGGGTTTTGGTGTATTTAAAGACTGAATGTGGGAAGTATTTAGGTAAATTGTTCCCTAGGCTTAGTAGCTGACTAGAGGATGGAAGTGCAGTTGTACTAGTTTTGGGCAAAGTCAGTTACTTATATGAAGAAAAACTCCAACAGGTAATCCTCAGACGTCTCAAAACTAATGAGCGAGGCATAGCATGAGCAATGACAAGGGATAAAGAGATAATGGTAAGAGGAAGACCTAGAAAGCATATACACATTTTGAGATGAGGAAAAGCCTCAGAAAGTTTTATTTAGCCTTTTGTTTAAAATGAAATCTCGATAGAAATGCCTGTTTACTATATGGGAGTCAGAAAATATTGTGAATTCCCCTGTATTCTGTGAAGGTTCCCACTCTTTTTTGATGCTGCTGCTCTAAAGGTTATGCCTCTTAGAACTGCAGAGATCTGCTCCTGTCTGTGAAAGCTTTTTGGCCCTCAAGTTGTCACGTCTTTGCCTGGCTATCACTAATTTATCTGAAGTGTTTTTAACTGTGTTGCTTCTATGAGTATTGTAAATGCTCCCATTTGTATCTAGCAAATATTCCAGAACAGAAAGTCCAGCTTAAATTTGATGAGGCTTTTTTCGTGCCACTTTCAATGGAGCCAGGTTTTAGCCCATTTCTGCAGAATATTGCTGGGATGTTTTCTTAGCAAAAAGTATTTTACCCATAATTCATAGTCTATTTGGTAATTCACTACAGTTAGGTTAATTGAAGTAGCAATATAACAATGCAATTGTATATCCTTGTTATTTGAAGGATATATTTAGGAAGACTTCTCAAACTGTAAATATATTTTTTTGAGGTTGATCTTAGTGTGAGACTCCTTTACTTAAAAAGGCAAGTAGTAGAACACATAAATGTATTCTCCATCTTGTGTTCTTAGACTCTTCTGTCTTCTCTGTGCAAGTATGTGGAGGTAATGGCCCTTCAACCAGTCTCTGTAATTATCTTTTCTTTTAAGGCTATTGACTTTTATTATTCTTCAGTGCTATTCTCCCTATAATTCTTCCCTATATTTTTTTTTTTTTAATAAAAGAAATCACTTACAGCTAACTTAAAAGTGCTGTAAGGTATTTGTGTGTAAATTGCTGTGAAGCAGATCCATCCAAGTTCTTTGAGTGCCTTTGGCAATCTTGTGCAAATACACCAGGACCAGTCCTTGAACCTAAATCAGGTAAGGTAGCCAGTGTCAGTTAAACACTTCAGGTTGCTTCTGCAGGCACTGCTGTTCTGTCCCACCAATGTTTTTTCTAGTGGATATTGCCTGGAAAGTAAATAGAAACAAATTATTTTCTATAAGCAGATCTACATTAGATTTCTTCCTTGAATTTGTGATAGAGTAGAGGCAAAGTTAACCACCTCGGATCTTACAGATTTTGAAATAGAAGTTTAATTGTACTAGACTACTAATCTTAGTTTGCAGGGGTGTTCCTTTACATTTCTGTCATAATGCCTGAACTGAAATTTTACAGTAGTTGAAATACTAATAAAATATTTGTATATTGACATTTTAACCATGTAGTCAAAAGCAGCTATTGTATTTCTGGTGGAATATTTAAATTGTTTGGATTTTTTTTTAAATTTGTGTTTGAGTAGTTTAGCTATAAACAGTGTGTGTCTAGAGAATGGAAAATTTTACATTTTTGTTTTAGTTTCTTCCTTTGTCGTCTGTCCTTAGGTCTAGATAATACTTTTTTCTTGATTAAAATATGAATTAACCTTTGTTTTATAAAATCAGTTTAATGATGCGTTTGATATATATTATGTTAAGCTATGTAGCTAGCACATAATCTGTAAATGTGTTTACATGTATTGAAGTTTTAGAGACATTGCAACTTTTTTAACTTGAACATTAAGTGGTTTTGGAATCTAATGGGCTGATTAGATCAAGTTGTTTATCTTAAGACTTCAATCACTTAATCTAAATTCAGAAAATGTCTGTAACATTTGTTTACTGAACAGTTTTAGTTTCAGATGAGAAAACTGGCATCCACATCTTTGAATGAAAAACACTGAAGTAAATTAATGTTGATTAAGACTGGCATGCTGTCAGGCACTGAAGATAAGGCTCCTTTTTTCTGTTCTCCCTAGAGTGTTGTTTTCTGTCCTGTATTTTATGCAGCCTCTTGTAATATACATGAATATTATATAGCTGCTCTTTAAACCACTTGTATAATAGTTTTCACAAAACCAGTGTGGAGGCCCAATGATTTAACTGTAGGTTAGAGATACACTGAGTAAAAATGCCTCCAGCAATGGGTAGGTATGGGATTGAAAAGTTTTTGCTGTTTTCTTTAGAAAGTTGGGAAGATTGGACTTGATAAAAATTATACAAAATTCTAAATAATCACAAGAAGTGTGGTTTTTTTTCAAAGGTGCCATCAAAGAATGGGAGAAGGGGGGAAATCAGGAAAGGGTATTTATTAAAGCTTACTCTTTTTTTTTTTTTTTTTTGATACTCATTTTATTGACTGAACCATTTCCTTGCTAGGGATCACCAGGTTGATACCTGTTCTTTAGAGTATGGACGTAGAACAAAATTATGTTGGTTTGTGTTTTTTCTTGTTTTTTTTTTTTTTTTGTATGTTGCTAATTTTATGTAGCATGTCTAGAGCTTGTGAATTCGTTCTGTAAAGAGAAAAAAGGTGACTTGGGGCATGTGCCTCATTTATACAAATTGTAACTCTAGAATAGAGTCCATAATTCTGATTTAATATTGACTCTGTGTTTACATTCTTGTGGGCTTGTGCACAGTAGGAATTACTGGCAAAATTTTTTTAGCCTTCCACCAAAAAGCAGCAATCACTTAAAACAGCAAAGAGTTCAAAGATGTTTCGGATTTTTTCTGTGTCTACACCAGTGTGAATTATATTGTTCTAATGTTTTCTTTGGTGTCTCCCATGCAAAGAAATATAGTAATCAGTCTTCAATTTGTTCAGCTTAATCTCTTCTAAATTCCGGGTTGCTGAAGAGGGAAAAAAGTGTTGGTGGAGGTACCCAGTGGGACAATACTATAACCCTTTAAATTTCTCGGATGTTTCATGGTTATCAGAAACCATATTGGTACAGCATTAAGCAGCTTCCCCTATTTAAATGTGCGAAGGACCCTTTCATAATATAAATAATATTATAAAGACTAAATACATCTGTATAAATCCTCACAGTTGCCTGTCAATGTATTTGTGATTTGTTACTGGGAATATCAGTATCTTGAAGGGAAAGATTATGTCTTTGCTTCCTCTGCAGGCTTAGGCAGTTTCAGCATTTCCCCTTACATGATATGATTATTTCCCACTCTTTCTTTGCCTCCCACAGAAGAAGGGGTGAGAGCTGAATGCACAAGAAGGAAAATGTGCTTCCTAACTTGCAGAAAGTGCTGGGTAATCGGGTGTAGTATGCCTTATGCTCCATCTTCTCAAGATGTCTGTATCTCTGCCTTCTGTAAGGCAGTGTTGATTTAAACTGTTGCTGTATCTTATCTGTGTTTGTTCTAAGTCACTTTCAAATATCCTAATCCCAGTGCTAAGATTTTGGTGTGCTCATGTTTGAACATGTAGGAATTGAAATGCTTTATTTTCCTTCTGTGTCTTGTGGAAACTAGATTTTTTTTGTGTTGGTCCTCGATGGCTTTGGAGGCCTACAGACAAGCTGGAATATCAAAGGGCTACAGGAATTCAGCTATAATTGTTTTATGGCTTGCCAGAAATCAGCCCTATTTGTATAGGTAGCATAGAGAATAGCTGTGATTTGACATTTTGGTGCCATTTATATCCACCATAAAAATAATAACAAAATGTTAAAGGGGTATTTTGGAAGCAGGAACTAAGCTGTAAATGCAAATTGCTTCTCCATTTTCTCATAGGAACAAAAAGGAAATAGGGTTTAGAAAGCTTTCTGTTGAAGCAAAGTTAAAAAGGACCTTGTCTACTTTAAGCATACATGGTACTGTACTTGCACTGTGAAATTGCACATTTGTTTTCTCCTTTAGTACAAGATCACACCATCCAAAATAATCTTACATTAAAAAGCACTTAACTAATAATAAGTGCTTAACTAATTATAACCTACTAATAAGTCAGTAGGAAAATTCATGCAAACTCAGGCAGCAATATGAGTAAGTAGTCCTAGTGATCTCACTTCTGAAAAACTGGGGGTAGCTGATTTTTCTTTTGTGAGTATAGGCTTGATGCCCTTGTTGTTTTCTGGAAGTCTTGCTCCAAATTACTAGTTCAGGTACCATTTGTGAATGAAAAGTTAAGCATTCAGACCACAAACTGTAGTTAAAACTTTCATGATTGCTTGGGGAAGCAGTCTTGAAAATGTTTTGGTAATCTTATTTGAAAACCAGGGCTTAGGAAGCACTGTATTTTTGGGTCTTCTGTGCTGATAAGCATCTTGTGACAGTAATTTATTTGCGTTTTGTCTTGCTATTCACTTGGCTGTACAGAGTACTCTGAACACATGAATATGTTTGTGAGGTTACCCCAGAGCTCAGGGTAGGGGAGTGATGTAGGGAAGGAGTTTTGTCTGAAATGCCATTCAATGGATTGTGGTAATAGCAAGTGCTGGAAAATCATAATTTTGTAGGAAAAAGGTAGCATTTAAAGAGATGTGACTTGGCATTGGCGCAAATACCAGGTAGAACAACCAGTTACCATGTCTCCATACATGTCTAAAGACATGTGGAACTGCAGGTCACTTGGGAAAGTAACAAAACCAGTCGATAACAAGCGAAGATTCTAAAACTTTACAACTATAGGGCATTGAGGCATTAGTATTGCTTGAAGTGATGACTGTTGAGGTGGTTAGTGTTTAGTCAATATTCTGTAAATATGGCAGAGTATGAAAGGAAAAAATGCTCCAACTTAAAAATGAGAATGTAATGCCCAGAAGAATAAATGATGCAGTACTCCACACTGAGCACAGCAGAGGCTAGCAATTCTGTTCTAGCATTCATCCTTTTGTTGGTCTAGGTAGGCCTGCTGACATCCAATGAACCTTCTGTTTGCTGTTGGACTCACTTGATATATGAGCAGGGTTTAGCACCTTTAATACTGACCTGCCCTATCAAATCTCACAGTATTCTTGTTAAGTCTTACTCTGAAAAGGAAAGAGATTTTTATCTCAGGAATTAATGCCATTCATCCTGCTACCAGTGGCACTCTTGTCACTAAAAAGTCTCATTTCTCAGCTGTCTTTGTCTTGTGGTATCTAGAGATGAATAGACATTTTAATATGCTGTGGGATTTGTCTTAAATTCATTACTTCTAGATCTCTTGATTTAGAGCTGTTTGCTCTCTGTGGCTTTTAGGCTGTCTGATTATACAGTTAGCTGTTTTCCAGCTTTCACATTCATCTGTTAAAGAAGAAACACTTGAAGATTTGTATGTGAGCTTGTCCCATTGACTGTGGCTCTTTTCAGTACCTAAACAGTGCTTTGAAGACAGCTATTTCTTCTCAGTTTATGATATTTGAATGTTACCTCCTGACTTGAATTATCCTGCTAACATCTCTAATTTGGCCTGACTGGTAAATATCTTCCTTCTTATAAAGCAGTGCTTAAGTTCCTGTTCTTGGGCTTCTCAGTGAGCTAACAGTGTCAGCTAATTGCTGGGTTGGGATTGTTTAAAAGTAGCTGGTGAGGATTTGGATTCTGTGAACTTTGTATGGCATTGAATGTGTATCCCATTTCCCTTTTGAAAACTTTACCAGAAATGGAGACCATACAGTTGTTCCAAGATGAAGGACAAATACCTGGTGACTTCTATGCAGTGAGGTCTGAGCAATTGCACAACATAATATATAGCTCAAATTATAATGTGGTTGCCATTCAAACTATGTCTTTAGAGGGTTTAGCACATCAGGTAACTTGGCTGCAACTTGACAGTGCAGTTGGTAGTTTGATTGTTTGGTAGCTTGTTTTTCTTGTCATCTGCATTCCGAATTGATAAAACGTCATCCAACTGGGAAGCAGTGACAGGATGGAGGTCTTGAATGTACCTCAATCAGCTTTCAAACTTGTGGCATGCTAGAGTCAACTAGCATATGAAGGAGGACTCTCCAGCCATCTGCTATAACAGCATGGCTATAGCTACTGGACTTCCAACAAGTTTCGAGGAATAAATATATTTGAGATTTTACTTGGGTTGTGTTGTGAAACAGAATAAAATTAAAAGGTCATGGAGTTTGTTGTGATTTGTGGGTACCTCTGACCTGTGATCAAGTCCTCTGGAGAACAGGATGTTCATTTGCTGTGTATCTTCTACTCTAGGTGCTTGTGTGGTGTCATTTAGTTGCAATTTTCCCTTAATTGTTTTTGTGCAAAGGAACTGTACACAGTGTGTGGTAGGTGAAAGGCCTTTGTGAGCTTTTCATTCCATGCTGTCCCCATTCTCAGTTTCTAAACCAGCAATTATTATCTTGGTCTCTGTGCAGTTGAGGCACCCAGAAGAGTTTTATTTTCCATGTGCTAATATGTGTATCCTGTGCTTGTGCATGCAGCATTGTTCTTGGGGAGGAATCTGAAGTGCATCCATTCTTACTGTGAGTGCTAAGAGTGCATGAGAGGCTTTAAAAGGTAATGGATCCTTACATGAGGTCCTGTTTATACCACTTCTTTGAACTTGCTGCTGCTATGTCGTTATTTCCTGTGTAAAGTTTATAGCACAAAAAAAAAAAAAGGAACGTGATCCCTTTTAAACGTCTATAAAATAAGATCTCTAGCTGGAGAAAGTGGATTTGCATCTTGTGGGCTCATCTACCGAGCTAAACTGCCATATGACTGATCTTACTGTGCCTTTGTTAAGGCTGCAAGTAAGCTCCTCCGAGTTGGTCAGCACCTCACTTAAATACTTAGAAATCCTTGAGAAAGAGGAAGATGAGAACAATCCCAGTTGCTAGACAACTAGTTCTATTCTCAGAGCTCTGGTAAGTACAATTAGATTCATGTATACAGCTAACAGAGTGTATGTGTGCCTTGATAGATGTGGGTGCAGCCTGCTATCAAAAGGGATGGCTCATCTCTTTCAGTGGATGCTTGCAGTCACATAAAAAGAGATACTGTGTTAAAAAAAAAAAGAAAAAAAATCCTTAAATTCCTTGAATGTGTAAGTATTGCTTTGGTACTGCAGCTGATCAGTTGTGGTCCTAGCATTGACACTTGTGCCTTTGTACAAGAAGCCCTAACTCACTGTAGAACTGTACTTGCTCTTACTGAATTTTGCTTATTTGTAAGAGCTGCAGACTTTGCAGCGTGTTTGGGAGGTACAGGAGATTGCAGGAGTATTAATTTTTAGGATGCAAAGGAAATTGCAAAGCTTAGAGAAAAGTTTCCATTCTAGCTGACAAATGGTTATCTGCCAACTAGGAACCATACAGATCCATAATAAGAAAAGGGTAATAGCTTTTCTTTTCACTTAAAAAGAAAAGAAATCTAATATTTTAAAAAAAACCTTTCTTCTTCAGTTTTTCCAATGATACATCTTGTTTTTCTTGAAGTGGCCCATCATACTCTGTTTATTCAGTACATAAGGAAGGCTATTAAAGGGAGCTGTCTTATATTTTTAGAGTTTGTGCAGTTCTGAAGAGCAGTGAATTCCTGTTTTGTTTGAATGTTTGCAGGCTTTCCAGTATGCAAGGTATGTGGGAGTACTCCAGGAAACTTTACTGCCCAAGTAAGCAAGGGTTTTAAAAGCTGGCTAGATTTGTCATACCGATGCTAGACCTACTCCTTCACAGATGTGTGGTATCCATGCAACTCTTTCTGCTTCTTATGTTCTATGAGAATATAGTACATCCTTGAATTTTTACTTTTGTTTTTGTTGGTTTGTGCGTGTGTGTGTGAGAGAGCATTTAAACTGCCTGATTGGTTTCTTAACTGGTGGTCTTCAACCCCCAAATAAATTAATCAGACTACTTCTTGGACTTGATATTTGCAGGGGAAAAGTGGCCTGACGATGTCTTTTCTTCTACAGTATTTGAACAGAATAAGCAAGCATTTTTACTTCTGTCTCGAGAGACAAAACTGTCTGATGCCAAAGGTGAAGATTATTGCAGTACCACTTAAAGATATGTGCCTTAGTTCAATGTGTTTTAAGAGCCGCCATGTGACACAGTGGTAAGTGTTCATTAACTTGAATGGCATACTAGTGATGGAGAGTAAGCTGCAGTCTGTCAGTGACGTGGGAGCTGAGCTCAGCTCTCAGAATTCTCTCTACTACAGGCTCAAAACTCTGTAGGCTTTTACAGCATTGTGATTTAAGGCAGACATGTAACTAAAATGTGACAACATTATTGATTTGATTTACGTTTGGTAGATTTAACTGAATGCAAACTGTTAAATTTCTCTAAGGATAAACAGAAGAGGTCAGTACTGACTCAGCCTTCTTCTCATGATTTTGAGAGTTGTATACCAAAACTACTGCTTTAACAGTCTACAAAGGGCCTGATCCATACTGAAGCTGGACCACCTGTTCATTTTCCTGCAGAAATTCGTAACTTGGCAGTAGTCCTGACTTCATAAAAGCAGTGCAGATGGTTTTTTTAAATTTCTCATAGAGAGTTTTTTTATTCATAACCCATCACTTCTGATTCAAGCAATCAGCCTGAATTTGGTGGAAATTTGAAGCTGAGAGATGTCAAGTCTTAAAAAAAAAATTTAAAAAATTGCTTGCTTTCTTCTACAGCAGAACAGTATTTTCCAGATCCAAGAAAGTAAAACAAAATTTTGACCCTGAATCTGCAGGGATTAAAGTGGTGCTCCAGGCACTGTCTGCACTGTGTGCAGAATCTTCTAAAGGATGCTTCCAGAGCATCTAGCCAAGAATTGTCATTGTTAGGAATCATGGGGCAATTCCTGGTAATGGTAGAACTTGGATGAGCTAGAATACTGCAGACATTGTTTCTTCATATAAACCTGAAGACTTGTGCCAATTGCTTGGCAAAAATGAAATACTCTTGCCAAATTACAGAGCAGCAACTGGTTACTACATGGGTTTAGAGTCCTCTCCCATGTTTCTGCTGGCTACAGAATGAATGACTTTATACTTATATAAAATACTTAAAGTTTTGGTGTTTTTTAATTGTGATGTTTTGTTGTCTCACTAGCAACAGAAGTCTGGACTTCTGTTGCTGATAGGAGGCACAAGTACTGGGGCTGTTTTCTGTCCACTGAGGGCAACTGTTGTCTTCACCGAATGTTTGAACAGGTAGAATAGTGTGATGCCTTTTCCTTTTGCTTGCTCCCAGGCCAGCAGTGTTCCAAAGACAATAATGTGACATCAGGACAGATTTTAGCAATGGAGATTTCCAATATCATCAAGATAGGGTCAATAAATATGGAATAAAGAGGTGTTTCATTTCAGCAAGGTGAGGAAGGAGAAATCTTTTGAAATTATATGTCTAAAAATTTCTGTATCATGATGGCCAACTTGCTTATCTTGCATCTGTAGTGATATGAATGGGTCCAGATGCAAAGTTTTCTGACATTTTTTCAAAAAGTCTGTTTTAAGTGGTTTTATTAAGAGACAAATTGAACTTAATGGTATAGTGATGCATGTTATCCCTCAAAGATTGCAGCAAAGTAATTTGAAGTTTTAAACTTCAATCATACAAGCCCTTAGAATCTATCTGTACATAAGACATTTTACTAAAAATCTTAAAACTGTATCTGATCTTCTTTAGTGGAATTGTAGTTTTGCTTAGGCTGTTTTGACTTACAGGTCACACAGGGTTTATGACTCTGAACGTCAAGTATTTGCATTTCCTGTTACAACTTATAAGAGAGACTCTCACACTTTGCATAGGAAAATTTGGAGTCTGCAAAAGGAACAAAATCTGTTGCTGGAGAACTAAAGGCTTTTTGGAAGGTTTTATAAAGAAAAGAAAGATAGGAAAAGTTAAAACATGCTGTGATTTCATGTCTCTAAGATGAATTATGGGGCGCTGCTGTCTCAGGAAATCCTTGGGAAACAGAGTCAAATGTGACAGCATCTTAATGATACTTGAGACAAATTTCTATTTTTCTCTCTTCCTTTTTTTGCTTCCTTATGAGTAAGTTGATTTCATCCCTGGATTGTTTCCTTGCCATACGTAATGCTGAAATTCACTTTCTAGGAAATGAAGGTATTTCCTGTCTGAAAAGGAGTTTTCCAACTGTTACAAATCCAAATAAACCCTTCTCATCCTCATTTCTTTTATTCATAATTCTAATTCATGGAATTTTTTTTCCTTCCTGTCATATTTAAGTGATTAACTGTGTTTGATTAGCTGCCCTTGAGACTTGCACATGTTTGAAAGATTGATCCCTGAAGAAGATAAATGATTCTGAGTACCTTTACATTAAAGATCAAAGAACTGGAAGGAATAACATGGAGTTGTATAGGATTACAACTTTGTGCTTGTAAGGTACAATTTTAAATATTGGAAGGGAAGATGAACCTGCCCCCAGTTTTTAATTTTGTTTTTCTGTGTTAGGTAACACCAAAATACCTGCAATAAATTAGGAGTTGTCTGTTTGAGAGTCTTTTGTGTCTTGTTGTTTCTCACCTGGCTCAGTCAGTTGCTTTTTGAAATGAGCTTTTGGCTGAATTTGGGGAGGAAAGATACACGAAGAGTGCAAGTGAAAGGTTAAATCATGGAGTAGCTGGGACAAATGCTTTCTTTTTTTTTATATTTTGAGAATGAGTCTAAATATGCAACACAGGCTAAGAAAAACAACAAATGGTATAGGACTTGGATGAATTTAGTATTGGAGAATATGATTTAATGTACAAAGCAAAAATTGTTAAATGATTCTACATGCAGAAGAAATGGAACCTTTATTCTTCAAGTTGCTCAGTGAAAAGAGGAAAAATGTGATAAACTTTATAGATAAATATACTCTATGAAAAATTCTACGCTCTTTTGAATAATTGTTTTTTTCTTAGGCAATTGGGAGCTACAGCAGTTTTGGTTCCAAGGATTCCAGGTGTTTTTTAATGGTAATGGTGTGCAGTGAAATACAGGGCTGATGTTGGCATCTTTTAGATCACAAGGATTTTTAGGTTTAGTGTTAGATTGTTTAAACTTTTTATGAAAGATTTACAAATTTATTAATTCTTTCACCTGTCCATTGATGATTAGCATGATTGGTTTTGGTGCCTTTTTTTAAAGGTTCTTTTTTTTTTTTTTTAATATATGACTGTTTCACAGCTGTGTCTCTATATATTATAAAAAAAAATAAATATATGTCTAGTCTCTGCCCCCATTAGAAACTGTCAAGGTACACATACTTAGACATACAGGCGTGTGTTGAAACTTGGCTTTATTTCAGTCAGACCTACTTAGTAAGGGGCTGGTATTTCTACTGGGTTTTCTTTTTAGTTGCTTCTGAAATATGAGATGTTCTCATTCCTTGGCTTCCCATGTTAACATTATTGCAGGATACTTTGATTTAAAATGCGCACAAGAGTAAGAGAATGTGCAAAGAGACTGTCGTTCCCTCACTCAAATGTGTTGGGGCAGAGCTGGTGTTGAAAAGGCATGAAAATAGTCTTTCCAATGACATACTGCGAATTGGTAGTGTTGGTATATAAGAACTTTTGGACACTTAAATATCCATTTTTTCAAATTGTAAGTATCCACTGCTTTGGAAACTACGGCAAGAGAAATAGGAGTGGGTATGGTGTTTACATTAGTGTATTCAAACTTCTTAATCAAAAAAAGCAATGCTTCTTTGTAACCTCTGTGTTATTGTGTAGCCTATGTGTTAGGGAAAATATTGAACCCTTCCCTGGAAGTCAGAGAGCTGTTATGGATATGGCTTGTCTTCAGGCACTGCTGTTAGCCAGAGAAGACAAATGGAAGAAAGTGTGTGCAACTTCATTGTCCAAATTGTCTCTTGATTTGGTAGTTCAGCTCAGAGAAAACGAAAATTTGCATACAGATAGGACATAACATGCAAGGTGTCTGCCAAGCAGTATTGCCTTCCCTCTTCATGACTGGTTTTGTGTACTACAGATGTAGGCTAAAATGTGCTGCTAATGTGTGTAGCAGTGTGACTCTGATTGCTTCAGAGTTGTCTTGATGTCCATACGCACACATACACAAACTAAGTTCAGCTTTATATGTGTAAAAGGAAGAAAATGGAAGTGGTCCATATTGCGCTTAATGATAAGTAGTACATTTTAGAGTATAGACATAGTTCCAGAGTTGAAAAAGTTCCGATAATCTTCCCTTTTCTGATTTGGTTTCTATGCAGGAATTTATTTAACTGTAAAACAAACTTAGTCTTTTTACATTTGATAGGGAAAATATATTTGGGGCATTGAGAAAAATGGTGGGCTTTATGAGTACCAGATTTTTGTGCTAACTTTTGGATACTATTGCTGAGGTTAAGCAAGTAGGAGGAATTTGGAACGCACAAAGTTTTGTCTGGAAGGCTGGAATAGTAAACCATCAGAAGTTAGGGACAGCTAGTCTACAGTGAGATCCAGTATCTTCTGTGAAGAGCATTCTGCAATATGTTCTTCTTGGTACTGATGTTACAGATGCTGTCTTTAGTATGTAATGACAGGCACATACAAAAAATCCATAATCCTCACTAGCAGCAATTCCTTACCTCTGCATACTGCCTGTATAGAGGGGAGATAAAATGACCAGGAGGCTTTTTGTCGTGGCAGAAGCTTGGAGGCAGCAGGAGTGTTCAAGAGAAGGAAATATAGGCTTAGGGAATCAATCCAGAGGAAACCTGAGTTCAAATGTGAGTTAGTTAACAGGACTGCTTCATGCAAGCATGCTTTTTGATCTATACATAACCTACTGTGAGCTTCCAGAGATGTTGAAAATGTAGTAGCAATATTTTAGCATTGCTCTCCTACACTGCATTAATTAAATAGTAAAACAGTATAGAGTTTTGCTGAAACAGAAGTGGAGTTGCAGAGTTGCTGCATGTTCAGCAAGCTGTTAATGTCAGGATTTGAAGAGATAAGGTTGCTCTTGGCAGTTACTGGTTTCACTTTAATGTATGTAGAAAACTAGGAGTATGAACTTGCTAGAACAATGGTAGAAGCAAGGTCTATAAGTGCCTAATAGTAGTTGAAATAGATCTGTTGCCTACATTTAGGAGTTGATCATGAATTAAGAAAGGGAGGAAAGAAAAACCCAACCATTAGCAAATGGCATTTGAACAGAGCCTGTTAACGACACAGTGGATTTGTATGCTGAAATTCTGGCTATCCTGGCCTAACTTTCTGGTGTGTGCATACAGACAGATTGAGCTGGGAAGAGCTGAACAGCCATTTAGAAATGAGACCGAGATGCTCCTACTCATTCCTGAAACATGTCAACCTGCTGCTAGAGTTCTTCTGTGCTGACTTGCTTGGTGCTATTCCACCTTCTTTGCAGGACTGCCTGACTTGCTGTGTGCCTTTTGTGATATAAGATTGTAACCTGGGCTGCACCAAAGTGTGCCCAGCAGGTTGAAGGAGGTGATTCTGCCCCTCTACTCTGCTCTGGTGAGACACCATCTGGAGTGCCACATCCAGCTCTGGGCTCAGCACAGGAAAGATGTGGACTTGGAGTGGGTCCAGAGGAGGGCCACAAATCAGAGGGCTGGAGCACCTCTCCTATGAAGAAAGATTGAGATAGGAGGGGCTGTTCAGCCCAGAGAAGAGAATATGCACCTGTCTGTGATAGATCAAGGGGTGATGGCGTAAAACTAAAAGAGGGTAGGTGTAAATTAGATGTAAGAACATTTTTTGTAGGGAGAGTGGTAAAATACTGGCACAGATTGCTCAGAGAAGAGGTGGATGCCACATCCCTAGGAACATTAAAGATCAGATTGGACAGGGCTCTAACCAACCTGATCAAGTTGAAGATGTCCCTGTTCATTGCAGGGGGAGTGGACTAGATGACCTTTAAAGGTCTCTTCCAACCTAACTATTCTATGATCTTTTTGTCTGTCTGAAAACTTAGGTTCATAACACTTTTCTTTGGTGATCTGAAACACTTCTGGGGTGAAAAATAGGTGATGCCTAATCTCAAAGGATAAAAGGAGAGTGTTTAAAGTTTTTGTTAATGTCTCCAGATAGAATGGGAAAGTCAGGTAGACCACTACTGTTACAGATAACCTTTACACAGGTAACTTTTAAAAATGAAACTTTCAAGTACTGTTCATGTTGTTTTTTCACAGTAAGTTAGCAGTGTCAGTATAGGCAAGGATTATAGAGTAGGTTCTCTGCCCTCTGCTCCCCATCCCACCAAAAAAAAAAAAAAGACAAAAGAAGCCCCCTCCCAAAGCCAACAACAGCTTAGGCGAAGGGCTGGAACTGGAAGCTTAGTTTGGTCCCTCTTACTGTTTTAAACAAAGGTGTGAGCTTTTTTTATTCAGTTAGGCCCCCTTGACCACACAATTACTTATATTTGAAAAGGCCCTGCTCATCATTTCTAAGTACAGTAGGGCTCTTTGGCACAACAGTGTGTGTGTGTGTTTGCACATCCAAATGAAAGAGGGAATGTAGAACTGGCACAGAACAATTTCATCATCTCCTGTCAAAAATTTCCCTACTACTGTTGTCCCCTTTCTGTCTTTTGATCTTTCTTCTTTCAAAAGAAAATTATTTGACTTTTCAATAGCTCGGTAGGCATTTAAGGTAAAATATATTTCTCTTGGCATACCAGTAGAATCAGTGGGCTGCAATGTCAGCCAAGGTCAGCACGTTATGTACTTCTGCAGTGAGACTGGCGTGTTCTGCTTCACACACTAAAGGCTGAAGGCATGCACATAAGTCCTTATTTGGGCCTTAGCTGATTTATATGGTATCCCAGTCACATTTCTAGTCCCTCAGGTGACATGCGTTTCTCTTCTTCTTTGTTCCTCTCACTTCCAACAGTGCTCTTTACAATGGGACCTCGGCAAAATTTACATTGTTTTCTCAGGACATTGAAAAACTACAGTATCTCACTGTACATCAAGTTCGGTGACTACAGTATTTCCCTTTGAGCTATCAGTCTCATAAAAAAATTCTGTGATCTGTCCTTTAGTATATCCATACTACTGACTGACTGCTGTGATAATTTACTTACAGTGCAGTCTCTTCTTGGTCTCCAGCACCTTTTTTCAGACCCAAAGAGACAGGAGGTACAGAGGTCACTCGCTGATACGAGGTTAGTAAAGGTATGGTAATAGTTTGCTTTCTGCAGTGCTCCAGGGATTGGCTGCATTTTCTGATCAGTTAGGTGGTGATAACGAACTGAGCACCTGGTGGTGACCAGTTTGGATCACTGTTCACACAGAGTAAGGTGAAGTAGGTGGGGAGACATTCAAAGTGCTCTTAGTTTTCCTTTGAACAGTGACTGTTTATCAACCTTGACTATACCAGATCTGGTGCTTTCCTTAGTACTGATCTGTTAATTCTCAACTGCTGCAGGAAGCTACTCTAGTGTCCCTTTCTTTCCTGTATTCATAGAAGTGTAACAACTTGCTAATTACCAACAGCTACTGTGTCTTTTCAGAATGGCTTCTTTCAAGATAACCTATTTGAGGTTCTCCTACAATAAATCTTAATTATACAGAAGGTATTTGTGACCTGACTATTAAATGTTTAAGAGTTAATGGTAGACTTTCAATCAAAGGAATATCTCTTTCTCTGTGTACTAAGAATGTATTAAAACTGTAGGACTTAAATTGCCTGATGGTAAGTAACTATTACTTCAGTTATGTTTTAAAATCACTGAAATGCAAGTCCTCTTTTCCTAAACCCTAATTAGAAGCCTGCATCACCTTTTCAGTCTCTAGCAAAGACACTTTGTAACTTCATGTACTGTGGGTAGTCTTTGCCATTTCAGCAATGTTATATAGAGTTTGAGACCTCCTTTTGAAAAATTTAAAAGCACAACCACTAGTTTTATTGTCCTACTGCAACATGGGACAGAAGAAATGGCCTTGGCCTGTGTTAGTTAACAAGCCCTGCACAGGAATGGTGATGCAAACTTTGCGTTTAGTGCTTCTTGGGAACCTTTCTTGATGTTCATGTACACGTAGAGGAGTTAGGCGCAGTACCTTTGTGGCAATCGTAGACCGATTGAAAGAAAAAAGACATAAATGCTTTTAGCTTTCAGGTTGTCAGCTGCTCACTGGTTACCCGGTCCATGAGATTTTTCCAGCTCTAATGTTAATGTACAGCTTCACAGAAGTGAGGTTGGTGATGGAATGCTTTCCTTAGAGTAGGGGAAGATGGGAGCTTGACTCAAGCCTCTTGTAAGAATTCTTCTGCAGTCATGCTCAAATAGCCAGAGAGCTACCCAGGAAGACAAATGCAAGCAAGTTGCACCAAATAACATTTATTCCCACAGCTTCTCCTTTGTTTATTGCAATTGCTAAATTTTTCTTAAATATTTGCAGCTAAGATATTTCTAGGAGTTGAGATAGCTTCTTTAGATGGAGTAATTTTTCAGACACTGACAGAGAAGTAAAGTTTTTGAGGGTGATGCCTAAAATTTCTGGAAAAGGCCTGAAACATTAGTAGAGGTAGGTCGAGAAGTACCTTTATTTAGAAGCTTCTAGGTGCACATGAGGAGTCTGGGGTTACTTCTGGTAGTTACCATCTATGATATTGAAACCCAACCCATAGTACCCATTTCCCCTAGTGCCTACCCTCAGAAAGCTCAGACCTGCCCTCTGGAGCCTCTCCAAGGGCTCCGGGCCTTCTCTTCTCTTTTGTCTTGAAGGTGTCTTGCAGGTGCTTCTTCAAAACACTTTGTCCTTGGCAAAACTCAGAAATGTGTGAGAAAGTGCCCATTGATTTCTAAACACCACCTAATATGTCAGCAATCCAGGAAAACCTACATAATTCTAGAAATTCTAGAAAATCTACAAAATACACTAAAATCCTTAGGCATCAAGGGAAACCAAGGAAGATTAAAAGTAGACTCACTTTCAGGTAATACACTGAACATGAAAAACCTTGGTTCTGTCATTAATTTCCTTTTGTATATGAAATCTATTCTCAGATTGTCTATCTTGTTTGTAAGCAGTGTCAAAAATTAGTGTTTGCTTCTGGTTATGCATCTGTGTTTAGCTCAACATTTACTGCTTGGTTGCCTTTTTTTCCTGTGTTCCAACTCTGGCAAAAGTTCAACATATCAGAACCAATAGATCTTTGTTTTATCAGATTTTGGTTTTCAGCTTATGGGTGGCAGGCCTTCCAGAGTAGGGATTTGGTTCGAGATACTTTAATGTTAATTTTTACTGTGAGATTCCATTTGAAGTTCTTAGCTCGCTGCTGGGATGATCGATGAACAACAAACACAATTGACTGGATCATTTCTACAGCTCTGTTTCAAGAGGGATGTTCAGGGAGATATGGTGAGTGACATATCTGGCAGCCAGGCTATGCACCAGCCACAGGAAGCTATGTTGATACAGGGAACAGAGGTCTGCTGTGGAGTCCTGGCTGACAAGGCTTTCCAAGGTGAGTGGAAAGCTGTACTGTACAGGAAATTGAGCAAGGAAGCTACGCTGGGCTGACTGCTGTCCCTAATGTCCCTATAATGAAGGGCCTGTAAGGAATGTTATTCAGCAGCTGTGATGTCCCTTGTGTGGTGCCAAGTAAGTAGTTTGAATGTGAAATTTCAGGCAGCTAGTACTTGGAATTAGCAGAGGGGCAGAAGCTTTCTTAGGAGGTAGGTATTAATTGCATCATCTAAGAGAATGTGGAGTGGTTGAAGTAATCTGTGGTGTAAAGGAATTGAATAATGTTGCCTTCAGTAGAAAAGTGGAGTATCTTGTGTTTATTAAATAATTGGTCTGGGGAACTGAGTTCCAGTGACAGGCATTGTTGGGCCGGATGATTGTCTGGCAACTCAGTTTCACTGTCCCTTGAGTTATTGTACCCATCTTGCTGTTACTTTGGAATTAGTATATACTTCATGCAGCAATATGTTACCAGTGTCTTTGTTCAATTCCAAAATTTAACATCAAAATAGTGACTGTTATTTGACAAATTTCAGATTGCGGGGGTGTGTGTCTGAATTTCTTTGTTTTGCTGCACTCCCTTTAATACTTACATGTGTCCACAAACTCCAGTGATTGTTAAATCACTATGAAAGAGAAAATAAAATTTTTTCAGTGGACATAGAACTCAAGTACTACAATTTCACAAAACAAATAGTGCTGATTTTCACCCCACCTTCAAACTTTTTCATCCCTAAGATATTTGAACTAAACATTTTAAATAATTATCAGAAGACTAAGGATGGAGAAATTCCCAAATCAAAAATCCCACACCTTTTAAAAAATTTTTTTAAAAAAAAACCATAACGAGTTTTCTCAGAGTTTCACCCAACTCTAATGTCAAATTCAAGGTATCTTCACCTCTCTACCAAAGACTTTTCTGAAAACGTTGAGTATAATCAGATATCAAGTCAATGCTGGGTGATTTTTAGAACAAATCTTTCAAGGTTTGTAATTTTCTTTTTATTCTCTCCTTGTTCCTCTGTCAGAATGATTGTATTTTTGGCAAAAATGAGAACCCTTTTATTTCAGGCCTTGCTCTCTGAAAGACAGAATAACTGAAG
Source organism: Xenops minutus (assembly GCA_035221455.1). Classification (NCBI taxonomy): domain Eukaryota; kingdom Metazoa; phylum Chordata; class Aves; order Passeriformes; family Furnariidae; genus Xenops; species Xenops minutus. Next base: position 39,347,828 of record JAWWEE010000085.1, read on the forward strand.
GGAGAAAAGCAGTAAACTGCTTAGGGTTTACTGAAGAAGAAGGGTGAGAGCAGAAATGTCACATAGACATCAAAATGCGTTCTAGAAATGGTTTCTAAACCGATCCTTCCAAACTAATGCTTTTTTATGTTGGAACATTTCAAGTATAAATATTGCCTCTGTATAAAAACTCCTACAAAAAAGGTAGATTGTCTACAAGGTGTCCATAGTATTCAGCTCACTTGAGACTTATGTGCTCAGGGCTATAATCTTTGCTTGGGCTTGGAGAGGCAAACTCTGATGTCAAACAGTAAGGCAGAGATGTTGTGTTAGTAACCCTCAGTTTGTGGGGAACCTTATTCTTTGTGTTTTGTAAATGGCCACTACTTTTCTTTAATGTGATGCCTCTAGTCATTGAAGAGGTTCACTAGAATGTGCTGGTGGCCTAAATGTGTCTCTGTCTAGTTTTCATCTTCCACTAGCCTTTTTCCTTGAAACTGAGTTTTATGCAATAAAAACTAATTTAACAAAGTAGAGAGATGTGTCAGGCCTATAAGGAGGCCAAAGAAAATGGCACCAATAGCACAAATTGTTAGGTGTGTATTGTATTTGTGAAATCGGAACAAGAAATGTTTATACCTCTCATAGTTATTCCATTTAAAGTGAGAAATTTGGAGTAGGATGTGTTTAGGAGTAGATTGACGCATTTTTCTTGTGCTGCCAACAGTTCAACTAGTCTGTTTATGTGGTGGTCTGTCTCTTGTTTAGTTGTATGCCCAGAGTATATTTTCAAATATTACTTGAAAAACAGCAAAATCATTTCACAGCTAGGAGGTCACAAGCATGAAGTTTGAACTTTTGAAGCTGTAGATGAACATTTTGTTCAGAGGTAGATGTTTCTTGTGCTCATCTTGGGTAAGGTGCTAGACAGGACTTTGTACGAGACACTAAATAAACTATATCAAACAGACACGGCATCAAATGTGTAACAAGCACACCTACTATACTAATTCTTTGTTTGTATAAGCTACATTAGGAAGACTTCTAGCTGTTACATCTCCTTCAGAAGCTATGTTTGGGTCTGCAAAAAAACGCCATATCTAATTCTTGTCAGAACAGCTTCCAAATACACACTCTAAGAATCACAATACATCCTCACAGACATTCACTTTTCCCCCTAGATCCTGCTCTTTTCTTGTTAAAGTTCTTGTGGATGATTGTTCATGCTATTGCTAGCTATCTTTCAACTACATACAGTACTGTAGAGGTGGCTGAAGTTCACGGGGTGAGTAGGAGGTGCATTCAATGCACACATAGACCTTGGCAAATATTGCTCACAGAGGAGCAAAAGAACTGCTCATTTCTTTTTTGTGGGAGTCAACAGGACAGGACTGGAAGCATAGGCATGCCCATAAACACCTGATGGGGAGAGGAAAGGGAAGAGTGGTGTTTGACTGCATTATGTTTCTGCCATTTGATGCAGTTAACTTGAATTTTGCATCTCTATAATGCAAAATATACTAATAAAATATAGTGTAAAATCTTTTCTTCTTGGAGAGTCATGTGGGGTTTTCTCATAGATTAAAATCACACAGAAACAGTAGAAGTTACTTTCAAGACCTGGTACAATTAATTAATTTGACTTATAAAATATGGGAATTTTTTGAAGGTTTGGATTAATTCTAATGAATTTACTCTTATAATTGCTACTTGTTACAAAGTTGGTTGGGAAAGTGGTATATTAGTTAAGCTTCTCTGGTCCTTATTTTTATAGAATTTCATAATTGTAAAATAAAAAGATTTATTAGAGATGCAAAACAGTGATGTACAGTGTAAGCTGAAAAGACGATCAATTATGGTAGTGCAGCAGATCTTTATTAGGTTGGAGATAAAAAACATTTAACTGGTAAGCTCTTTTTTTGCCTGTAGGTAACATGTATACACAGAGTTTGAAAAGTTCTCCTTTCCAACTATGTCATTTGCTTGATTTAATTGACTTGTTATCAGATAGATGTATAGTAAATAAAGTTAATAGGTGGAGAAGATAAACCAAAAAGCTGCTGGGATATGTCTGCCTAAATAATAGCTTAAAGATAAGAGCTGATTGGCTGTTTTTGCTGAGCTCTCTGAAGATTTGCTAGACAGTAGTCTCTCTATTGATTAAAAAATGTTATGAGTGATAGGTCTCATCTCCCAGAAACAGAAACATTAGTAGGAAATTTAGGGTAGGGCAGGCATAACTAAAATTGGTTAAGCCTTGATGAAGTGAAATTAAATTAAAATCCTTAGAAATCAAGGTGAACTCCAGACCGATCTGACTCTTTGAACCAATAAATCCTGGCATTTCTGTATTAGATTAGTCCAGAAAAGTAAACAAGAGCCAAGAGTGTACTGAGTTGGAAAATTTGGTAGTACTACTATAGATAAAAAGAGAATTCACAATTTCCCTCAGAGGTAAGAGACTTTACTCAGCAGGTAGACATCCCCGCAACCTTTCACACATCTGTGCTTGTCTGAGAACTTTCTTTCCTAACTGGTTTTAACAACAGCAGAATAAGACTTTCTCTCCTTGCCAGAGGTGAGTATTTCTTGTAATTTCTTTTTAATTCACATTTTACATGTAGCTTTTGTTTTCTCTCTGTTTCTTTGTGTGTGCAATGCAGAGAATCAATTTTGTGACAGATGCTGTGAAAGTACTATGGGAAGAAAAACAAGAGAAGCACCTCGAGTTATCACAGAACAAAATCTTTATTAAATAGAAGGAAGTAATAAAAACAGGAGTAGGTAATGAGATTCACTGAGTAGTAGAGGTAATATGAAATCAAGAAGAACTACTATCCCTGTAAAGCATCCTGACAAGGCTGGTGTTGGATTTGGAGGAGAGATGGTGTGAGGTGCTTGTAGGTAGCTAACTCAGAGGCCAAATTGGTTGTCGTGTGAAATCTGGTGCATGGAAAAGGGGGAGTGAGGGCATAGCTTTCTACAGTGATTTGGCTGTATGTTTTGGGTTTTCTTCTGTGAGTCAGAGGTCACACCAGAGAGTTGAAAGTATAATTAGCTGCCCATCTCTTGCAAAGTCTTCTTAAAGGCATCTTCTTATGCCTTGTGCCGTTCAAAATACAATGCTAACACTTATTCTTGCCTGTTTTTTTGTGGCTGCGTATAAGCTTTTTGAAATAGCAGCTTTGGAAGACAGCAGTGGCAATGCAACAACAAAAAGCCTACAAGGCTAGAATAAAAGCTAATAAGAGTTTTAAGATAACAATCTGACATGGTGAAAATCCTTATTGTAGTTTTAAGAACACTGAAAATCCTCCACAAATGTACCAAAACTGATTTACAAAGAGAGAAATATGTTCATAGCACCCTTGGGACTGAACACCTGCTTTGAGGATTTGACAGAAATGGTTTGCAGCTCAGGGAAATAAAAAAGCATGTGTAATAAGTATACAGTTACATTTGATGTCTGGATTGGAAAACAAAACTTCAGCTCTTATTTTACAGTTTTGCACACCTTTTTTACTACAGAAATTTTGATTGTAATTTGTTTGCTGAAAGTGTTCTCTTCTTCAGTGACAAATGTGCTTTTATGCATCAGAAAATTCTTATCGAAGTCAGAGAACAGGTGAATATGTATCAGACTCTGTCTCTCCTTTGGTATCCTTAGAGACATTTTTCTTTTTTCTTAGTTTGTTTTAAGCCAAAATAATTTATATGACTGTGCTAGTAAGCTTTTCATCATGAACTGTATACCCCATAAACAGGAGAGGCAGAATAAGAGTATGTATGTAGTGAGTAGTAAGGAGGAGTATTTTTTGTTGGATTTGTTTACCAGTTTATGTAGACTTCAATAGTATTAAAACTTGGAAGAAACTAGCACTGTGGAAGCATATGCTTAGACATTTCAGCACCTGGTGTATAGTATGCATGCTCAGCTAAACAGGGAGTAGGATTCTTTAGATTTTGTTCTTATTCCTTATTCATCACATGACTGTGAATGTTGCTTTATTTTCATATTCTTTATGCCTTCTGTACACGCATATATCCTAAGTTATGTGATGTAGTGTTAGAAAAGTTGCTAGTAGACCAAACTGTCCCCTTCCAGTTGTTCCACCTATTCTATCTGGAGTTTTGAAGAGTCACAGCTGGAGATGGATTTTCAACAGGCCAAGGTCTCAGTCTTGGTTGAATCTCTTTTTCTTTTCAGTTTACTGGTGTTTGAGAACTTGAGTAATGTCTCCCAACTTCTGAGCCAGAGAGAGCTAGTGTGTAAGGATCCTAAGGGGCCCTCTGCTTGCTCATCATCCCAAGAACTACTCATGTTCACCTCATTGCTAGAAGTAACAGGCTGTGGACCATTAGTAGAAAATATATCATGAGAGGAATGAGGATCTGTGTTCTGATATGAAAAGTGATGAGGAAAGAAGCAGCCTATATATGATAAAAAATTGAATCTGTGAAAGCATTTGGTTGTGTTATGTGTTCCTAGAAACCTTTACTCAGTGGGATAAATGGTCTCTTTTGTTTTCAAAATCAAGTTTTGCAGTGTCTTTTGACATAATCACATTGATGACCTGGAGAAATCTATTGGAAAATTTGCCTTTTATTCAGAACTGAGAATCAGGTGTAAGTGTTTAATCACCTGTTGCTAGATACTATGGATTAAGCAATGTTTGTATTAGGATATGAAAACAGTTTCTGTTTGTTTTGTATCACAGACAAAGGTAGATTACAGAAGGCACAGTGTTCCTGGTTTACCCTTTGATCTTGAACTGAGAAGTACTGATATCTTTTGTCAAAATATATCTATCATTAGAACACTTTGTTTACTGCAAATGAGAGTTAGGTAAGTAGTTAAAATTGTAAAAGCACATCAAAATAGCCAGTTCCAAAATAGATGGTTTTACCTTGTTCTTTAGTTAACTTCTGATTTCTGTTAAGTTATGTAATATAGGGTGTGTCTCAGGATGCTGTGAACTCACTTAAAAAATCTTGTCAATAAGGGGAATTTGGAAATAAAACACCATGTCAGAGAGATGTAGAAACAGTAGAGCTCCAAATGAATTAAAATTGCAAAAGCACAGGGGAGAGCAATTAAATCACCCTCACCGATTACTATAGAGCTCTGAGTGCATACAGGCAGACTGTTTTCCTCTGTGACTGTCTGCCAAATACCTGACCTTATCCTTGAGGGTATCCAGTTGTCCTAGAAGTTGACCCACTGATTGCAGAGTGTAGAAGGGCTGAGGGTGAAGGAGAATATGTGTGTGTGTGTGTGCGCATGCTGTCTTGTCCACAGGGTAAATAACCACCATCAGGCTGTTAAACTCTTGTCGTGTTGTCATTGAATTCCATTTTACCGTAATTGTGAGAAATTACTAATGCAGTGCTGAGACTGTACAATTATATTTACCAGCTTCTTGTGGTTGAACTGAGCCAAGAGAAGCATTCACTCAACCATGAGCTTCTTTTTTTGACATAAAGTCGTTTCTACAACAAATAATAAAATATTAACTAGAAGAAAAATAGAAAATGTCAGATAGATAAAAACCTGATAGATTAATATCTCTTCTTCCCACCTCTGCACACTCTATAATTTATGTACATGAGCAAACCAAAAGTGCTAGTAACATAGATATTTCTGTTTCTGACATTTTTTGTGTGTTAGAGAAACAAAGAAACTTGTTTGAACTGAACTAGTTGTAGACCTTGCAGGATATAACTTACTTGGTTGTTTCTCTAATTAATTGTGGGATTCTCCTGTATCTCTGAAAGATGAGATTTTTCTGCTATTATTTGGAGACCTTGTGGATAGAATCTGTAATTCCAGGCAAATTATTTTGGACTAAGTGCATGATAAGGCAACAGTGTTTAACTGAGTACCAGTGTTTTGTAGAGGTACAAAATAATCAGCTTGTGAATGAGCAAAAAAATTCTAAACTTGTGAAGGCTATGTGATAATTAATTTTTAAATTTTTCCATCAGGTACTGGTTGTGCTGGTTCTATTTAGTTACAAGATGGCTTGGAGTAAAATCATAACCAAATTAGTTTAGTTTCATGTCACCAGAGACTAAGTGTGAAAATTTCATGGAAGGTTTTGTTTGTAACATAAGCTTGTCAAATCAGGAGCCATACCTTCCTATGTATTTGTAGAGTGCCTTGGACTACACAGAAATGTCATGGAGCTTCCACAGGCTGTCACTGCATAAATAATTTGATTTGGTGTCATTCTGACTCAACTTCTTACCATCACTCTATCCTTTCCAAACTGACTTTCAATTTAGTAGGTGATTACCATCAATATCAGTGTGAGTACCTGGTGCTTTCTTGATGTTTTCTTGGCACCTTTCTGCCTTAGAAAAAGTATTTATCTCAAAGCTATGTTAAAGCGTGCTGTGGGCAAAATCTGTGGATAATGGTTCACAGAATCAACTGATACTCTTGGGGAAAAATGGGTAGAGATTTTGGGCAGATGTAGTGAGCAGACATATTAGTAATTGGTACCCAACATGTACATCCCATTGTACCCAGAGGATGCCAGCTATGATTTTAAGGTATCCCAAGGGGTTAAGCTGATAGGTGGTGAGGGAGAGAGGTGAGAAAATGGTATGTTCTCCATCAGCATTAGTCATGAAGTGGAGAACATGACTGAGTAGTGTTTGGCATTTTTTGTTAAACAATTTGTGAAAGAATGTGCAAGGTGCAAATGATGACCCTGGGAGGCTGCCTTCCTCAGTCTTCGCTAGAAATGGAAAATGGATTACTTTGGATGCATAAAAATATGGTTGTCATTAGCTCCTTTGAAGGAAGCAAGAATTACATTGTATGGCAAGCATGCCTTTTAAAGGTGGAAGCAAAATGGAAGTCTGTAGCTGAATGCTTTTGAGCAGGCAAAACAAAATCAGTGAATTTTTCTCTTTTCCTTGGTTTTAGCTGTGAAGGTTAGACTAGAACAATCATGAAATAATATCAAAGTTTGTATCCACTTAGCGCTCCAGCAATATGATGTTCATGTGCCCGGCCTTTAAGGCATATGTCAGAGAGAACCTACACTTCCACAGATGCAGACACCTTCCTTCTTTGTGCAGGCAATAGTGCATGCAGGTATGACTACAAAAAAATGAGAAAGTATTGGAAAAAACATTTGAACATCAATTTAACATGGAAGCTTGAAATGAGTTAGTGGAAGTTTGAGGTATTTGTGAATGTGGGAAAGAAGAATCAGAAATACTTTAACAAAACTGTGTTTTTACAAGTGAACCAGAAGTGAATTTGCAGCAATATTATTTATAGCACATGAAGACTAGCCAATTTCCAACAGTAAAACTAAAGAATTGGAATTATGTAAGCGAAGCTGTAAGATGGAAAACAGGGAGGAAACTACTTCCTTCTTTTACCAACCGTTACTTACAGGCTGGAACTGAAGTGGTGTTTGCCTTATAGTGTTTTACTGTGGCTTCTTTGTCCCTCTAGGAGTGCTGATGTCTTAATTGAAAACCAGATAATTTCTAAAAGCATATTATAATCACCTAAACTATTAATGCCACAGTAATCCTAGCTGTTAGATAAGATAGTGTGTGGTGCTTTCATAAAGGAGATGCTTTTCACTTTGTGGCTGTTCTTTGCTTGTAGTATTGCTGCTCAGGAGTGCTATTTTCAGCACTTTGTAATACAGACTATTAAAAGCAGTTACACTGACCCACTTACTGTCTTTGAAGTTGGCTCCAGTACATAGATATTGATGGTGAAATGTAAAACTTCTCATTTGTCTGATCTGCCCTTACGGTAGATGACTGCTTTGTTCATGTGCATTAACCCCCTCAAAGTATAAAACTCTGAAAATAATACTTCAGTAAATTGCACAGAACAGCTGCTTTGAAGAGAAAGAAAAGGGCTTCTTGAGTGTGACTACTCTCTTCATAGAACAAGAAAACTAGTAGAAAACTATTAACAGATACTTCAGCTTTCATTTAGTCGTATTAGCTTTCTTCTTGCACATCCTACTGAAAGATTGCTTCCCAATACATCTTCCATCATCACGCCTTTACCACCTGCTAATAAGAAACAATGTAAATTTGAGTCAGCATGTCTTTATCCTGTGCAAACACAATTCACCACAGCAAGGAAAACAGTGAAAAATCCTGTTTCTCCCTTGAAAACCTTGGTCTCCCAGCAGTGGCAGCCAAGACGTACTATAGTTTCTTGAATTTTGTTGGCGTTGAAACAGTTGCAGTAACCTTCTACGTCTGCAGTGAGCTGAATTCCTTTTTTTTAATGAAGTGCTTTGTAGGAAAGGGTATAACTGAAATATCATTGCCATTGCTTAGGATTTTGGCTTCCCCTTTAAGACTTTTATAAAGAGCTAGAAAGTTTCTTCTAGAAAAACATACTTTTACCATACAAGAATGTTTGAGCAAATAGATCTTTAGGAAAACAGCATACTAGTGTAAAACTTGTCTTATTTAGAAAGAAAATTGTCTCTATTTGATACATTACTCAAATAAACCAGGTAGGAAATGTATTAGTCATCTCTTGTACTGTCACACTTAGGAGAAAGAGAGATACTCCCTTCCATATAACCCTGTGTAATGTGTGTATAAACATAGTTAACTCTCTGTTGAGTATGACCTCATTTTGTTGTTGCTAAGTTTCTGGTGATAACTGCGCATCTTGTGCTGCAATTTAAGCATGTTTTATGCAGTGGTCCCCCTCTTGAAGTGCTTCATTGTCTTTCATTTGTTGTTTTAGTAATAAGACAAATGGTGTGGTGTTCAGAGAACCCATATTCTAAACTTTTTGCTATTATTTTTAAAGGGCTCTCTCTTTTTGGATTTTATTTTTTTTAAAAAGCAGCTCTATTTTAGCAACTCTAATCTCACCCTAATGGGAGAATAAGTTTGTTATCTTTTAGTTGACTAAATTGTCTCATAAATCTGCTATGTCCAAAATTATTATGGTTTGTCATTGATGCTTAATAATACTAAGACTGACAAAATGTATGCATGTGGCTGTGTGATATAGCCCCAGGTGTTAGCTCAGAATTTTAAGCTCACTTTGAAAAGAGTGGGAGAAAATGTCAGGTAATTGCTGCCTAGAAGGCTTACGATTTTCAGAGCAGCTTAGGGGCAGATGTGTGTGAAGAAGGATCTGTTTGGTTTTGTTGGTTTATTTTGTGCTTTTTGTGAATGTTAAATGTGAGGCCAGGTTCAGGTTCAGCTTTGTCAAGGCCAGCAAAATGGAACCTTGTTATGGATAGAGCTGTGTCTTGGTAGTCAGTGCACCTACTGTCTCTTCTTGGCTCTGCCACTAGTTCAGTGGATGACATAAAGAAAGGTGTTTCACACATCCTCACCCCTACCCAAATCCTCTGTAAGTTGGTGCCAATAATATTAGTGTCTGTAGTCAAACACTTTGGCGTAAACTAAGTTTGTAAACTATATTGGTCTTGAAGTGGTTTAAAATAGGTTCTCATTTCCTTCTGTTCCAATAGCACTAATTTTTTGAACACAGAACCTATTTTGAACGTAGAATCTATTCTGATGGCCAGAAGACAGCAGTTAACAAGGTGAAGAGGTGAAACCAATAGTGAATAAAACAGTGGGCTGACCTGAGCTGTAAGAAAAATACTATTAATTGTAACTTTGTTAGGCACGAGGTATTTTATGCAAAGTTGCATTAAGAGAGGTAGTCCCAGAATAAATAATATGGAAATCCCAAGCAGTTACACTGAGCGCTGTGCTCTTGGTGCTCTGCTTGTGTCAGTGCAGACCTGTTGGTTCCAACAGGTTCCTCAGGCACCGCCGTGGAGGAATGTCATTTTTAGTTGTGTACTGAAGATTTACATGTGTCTAAGCTGTTTGATATTGCTGTCATCATCATTCCGGTGTTTTACTAATGGTGTTGGTTAGAGCTTGTTGCTAACAGCACCAAGATAGTGGGCTCAATTCCTGTATGGGCCATTCACTTAAGTGTTGGACTTGGTGATCCTTCTGGGTCCCTTCCAGTGCAGAATATTCTGTGATTCTGTGTACCTCTAGTGACCTGCATGCCAAGGTTTTTTTTTAAATATGGGCACTACATGCTGTGGCTGCTAACATGTGCATAACATGTACTAAACAAAATATGATTTTACAGTATACTCACTGGACTAATTAGTGCACAGTAGTTAATTAAATTAAAATTTGATTTGCATAAAAGAAAATAGACAGGGTGTACTATGCTTGCCTAATGGCATTATAAGACATGAATGACCTCTTTATACTGATAGGATAAAAATTAAGTGAAATACTTGTTTTGGTTTTGGTTTAGAACATGTTACAGTGTCTTTTAGACCAGAGGTTCAACAAAAATTTGACAGAGTTGTTTCTTATTACTAAGTAGATTCTTCACTGTCTTTCCATACTTTTCTCTGCAATTTTAATATGTTCAGTACATGGACGCATTGTAGGTTCTATTGTTGAGCTGTTTTTCATGAGCAGTGTTACATAAACATTTAAAGGGAGAGTTGTGCTGTTTAATTCTGACATTCATTTTCATGGCTTTGACTAGTATGAAGTAGGCAGAGAGAATTATGCTTTTTTCAGAAAACAGTTCAGAAAGTTACTTGCTTTTCTTCATTTTGTTTCATAGATGCCTGTAGTAGATCATTTGAAGTTACAGCATTTTGGAGTGATGAAATGCGGTAGCTTAGTGGGAAGAATTTAGTTTAAATAAGCCCACATAGAAGTTCCCTGTATATTGGGAAACTCACGCAGAGAGGCTGTGCTGTACTAGGTATCCTATAAAGTAGGACAGTGATGACAGAACTCAGTGGGATATCTACAGACAAATTGAAAAGATGATGTGTGTATTTATATTGAAGAAGGGTTATACAGACAGGAGCAAATACTGTCACGCAGAATCTTCAAGGTGCATAAAGAGCTGCTGATAGTTTGTTCATGATCCAAACCCACAAAAATAAGTATTTGAAGTACTCTATTATTCTTAAGTGTCTAGTGTACTGTAGAGTTAGGGAAAACAAAACACATGGAATTCTGTAGTGCAGAATATTTTCACTGAGGGAGGAAATAGTTTCCTAAAGTTTTCCATATGAAGGTTTTAAATTTCTTTTAAGTAATAGCTTAATATTTTAAGCTTCTATTAGTGTGAGTTGGAATGTTCGTCATGTTACTGATGGCAAGGAGAATGAATAAACTTTTTAAAACATCAGAAGGTCTAGTAGTTGCTGTGGCCTAGCTTCAAGATCCAAGGGGTTAAATGTATTCTTAATACTTAATTTACTGCAACAGCTGACTTAACCATGGAAAAATGTGTAGGTGCTGAGGAAACTCTCACAAGCTGAATAAGCTACTAGCCTCTGGGAATTTCATCTTGATACACGTGGTACATATTAGGGGCTCTTGTGGGAAAATTGTATTTTATAGAATGTGAGGGGATAAAACAGTATAATTCACAAATGATCAGAATACAAATGCTTTGTTGAAGGAATTTTTATTGTAAGCAAAGAGCAGACAAGGTGACAGTCAAATTCAGTGGGAACAGTTGAATTAAAACTTAGATTATACTATAAACAATGCATAAGTGAGTCTTAACCAGCATGGCTGGCAATAAGAAACATGTAAGCCATACCACTTTTCTTAAGGACCAGAGATTTTTTTCTCACTTTTGCATATTCCTATAAAAGACCTGAGAGTCTTGAGAATGTTAACTTTTTTCATATTTTATGAAAATTGCAATCTTGTGCAGGGGACAGGCCCAAATTAGTACCATCATTGTAGGACAGGCAACACAGAGGTTGGTAGTGGCTTTTTCTACTGACCCTCTTTCTAACCCATTCGCCTAGATACACGTCAGCACTTGTTAACTCCTTCTTGGATGTTTTTACCTGACTGGTTTACCCTGCCACACGATACTGAAAGACATCCCTGGAGAGAAGATTTGGGAACAGGTAAAGATGCCAAACTCACATAGGCCACACCCCATACAAAATCTGCATGAAATAATGGCTGCTTTGAGAACTTCTTGTCATAGTTAGTCAAAGGAAAGACCTTTCGTCTGCTTCTTGTGAGGCATTTAAGCCATAACGGTATGGAATATTTTTTTCTGTGATCCTGTTGCATAGCCACAGTCTAAGAGTGTGATGGAAGAAAAAATTTATTAGAGTTCTGTTATCTTGTGTGTAACTTTTAAGACTAAGATACTGTAGCTTTTTTCTGTAACTTCTGAAAAATCGTGCTGCTTTCTTCTAACATTAGTTTTCTCAGCATGAGCCTCACCAGATCTAGTGAAGGATGAACAGACTGTGCTTTCTCTGCAGTTGTTTCTCAGACCTCTACAGAGGTGGAAGAGTAATCCCATTATTTTGAACTTCTGCTCTCAGGGTGATGAGAAGGACTGGAAAACAAAAGCACACACAGTTTGTCTGTCCTTGCTTTCTGCTGAAGCCAGTTAACTGCTGCTAGTACTAAGAGGATAAATGAGCTCTTTTTATAGTGACTGTCAGCCTGAACACGTGTTACATGTTCAAAGTATGTCAATATTTGCAACAGCCAGAGGGAAGTGAACAAATCAAGAACTTCTCAATGGGTAAGAATGATTACAGTCAAAGAGATTAAAAGTTTAGGAGGTAGTAAAAATTGTTGGTAAGTCCATATCCAGATGTTGCTCGCAAGTGAATAACTATTTAGAAAAATAATAGCATAAAAAAATCCAGATTAATTTAATTTGGGAACAGATTCCTAGTCATAACCCTTAATGTGAATTGTTTCCCAATAGTTTGATGTGTGCTGAACAATAAGAGGCTCCACCATTTTTATAATATTCTCATGTAAAAGATTGGTGAAAAAGATCCTTCTTTGTACCTCCTGGAAGCAGACAACATGAAATGAATGAGCTGTGCTAGTTCAAAGCATTAAAGGAATAAAAGCCAAAAGGTTTGTACAGAAATATGTAAAAACAACTTGTGTCTTCTTCATTTGTTAAATCAAACTTTTTCCAGGGAAGGAAGTGGGGTATTAGTGAAGCTTTTACACTGTGCTCCCAAAGAGAAGTGTCTTTAGTCACTACCTCTGTTATAGGAGAGGAAATCAGAATCAAGTTTATTCCATGCCCCCTGAACTCCCAGCCACAAACTGAGGGAAAAAGAATGTTGAAAAAAACAATACATATTTATAAGACAATTACTCAGGCATTTGGGAGAACCCTGTAAGAAGATAGGAGAGACAAACCAAAGGTTTTTTAGCCTTTGGGAACTTAATGCAGATTTAGTCTTGGTGGAGGAACTGGATTGACTTGCAGTCCAGGCATCACATTTCCTACACAACGTGTGCTTTCAAAGGCTAAAACATACTGGTGGCTGTCAAGTGTTCAGTGTGGAATGATGACAGCTATCCGAAGGCTTAGAATAGTCATAGCTCTATTTGTTTTTCGGCTGTTCATACAAGAAACAGAAGTGTCAGAGGCAGAAGTATGAATTCCTGTACATACTTAGGTACTTTTCCTGGGAGTGGAGTTGACTGAGGGATGAGAAAAGAGAAGAACAGAAGCAAGCTGAAGAAAATGTTTGATGCAAGTCAGGCTACCAGTGTAAAGTCAGTCTTTTCTTCTGTAGCTCCATGCAAATTATCCATTTAATTAATGGTGTTGAAGTCATACTCCAAAGTCTCTGCCAAATGCTTAAGTCACTGGCAGACAAAGCTTGGGGGTTTCCTGGAAAACTCTCTACTGTAAAAGCCAGCAGTAAGGTAAAAAATGCATAGTTCAATATTTATGATATTTACATGAACATATAAACATATACTTTAACATAGCAAATATATGTATTTTCTACAAGTAAGAAGTAGGTTTGGACATAAACACTTTCACAAGCTGTATTTTGTAGGTTCACAGGCAACATGGTGTATGTTGGCTTGCAGCATTATAACTGAGGCTAGGTAATGAGAATCTGCTTATGGTAGCCCCATACAAGAGAGTATGAAGAAACATAAATCTATCCCGGCCAAAAACAGTGCAGAAATGCTATACACTTCTTGCCTAGAGTCTTGAAGGTTATCCAGTGAAGGAGAACACTTCCACTGCCATGTTATGTTCAAGCTGTGTCAGTGGCATTTGTGAGCATGTGATTGAGCACCCCATTTATGTTATTTGAATAAAGGATGTCACAGATTTATTTTAGCTTTTCTCAGTGTTGCAATTTTTGCCTTTTAATACTTCCTTTGAGGTTCCTCAGCTTTTCCTGATTTTATGTTCCGTTTTTTTGAGGGATGGGAAGGACAAGTTAACATCTCATGAGTATTACAACAATTCACTTACTCAGAGAAATTATGTTCTATAGAAGAGCAGATATATATGTTTAGCTGAAATAGCCAGTCAGGTTTAGTGGGTTCATACTGAGATAGTCTTGACTTGTTTATGTTCGTAAGTAGGTTATACTATTAAGTGATTATTACTTAAAATGAAATTACAGTTTAAATGCAGTCCTTTTAAAATTAATTTTATGTTTCTCTCTACATTGATTTCTACTTGTTAGTATCTTGTTAACGTAGGAAGTTTTGTTTAGTCATCTGGTTTTCTTCATTATACTCAGTTGGACCGTAACCTAGTTTTCTTGTATCAAGATGTTTTCTTCCCAGTAGGCTACCTCTCTTGCATTTAGTCATTAATAAATGTTGTGAATACCACTTTCATATTGAAAAATATCTCATTAAGAGTTGTGAAAGTCCAAACAATCTGCCTCTTTAATAAATAAATAAGATTACTGGTTTGAGTGTTTTGTATTCATTCTGTTCCATGAAGATTTTTTTTTCCCTGCAGTGCACTCTATGTGCTACTTCTCCAGCCCACCCTGACACTTTTTATTGGTTCTGAAATCTTGAAAGAGAAGCAGGTTTTACCATCATGACTCTGCATTCAGGTTTTAGCCTTGTTTTTAGACAGACTTTGCCATATATTCTTTATCATGGGGCAGTTCTCTGGTGTACTGTTATCTGTAAAGTGGCTATCCCTGCTATCACCAAAGCCTCTTCTCTTTGGTGTCTTAAGTATTTAAGTTTACTTCATCTGTGGGAAAGCTTAAGAGTGTCTGTTGTTTGTGACTGCTCCTGAAGGAAAAGTTCAATTAGGGCACTCATGGATGGCTTAGAGTGTTATTTTCAGTCTGTCTTTACTTTCACTCTTTAAGCAAAATGTTTCCTGCAAGGAAAAGATACTGTTAATTTCTCTTTTCTCCAAAATCTACCCTGGAGCAGGAGGCTGTTTGATCCTTTGTGTTGTCCTCAGAGGAGTGTGAACTGTTGTGGAAAATCAAGAATGTTCCATTTTTACTATTATATGAATCATAAAACAGCTTAATTGTTTTTTATCATGCTGTCTTTTATGTACATAAGTAAATATTCTGCATAAAGTAACCAGGACGTTTTGGAAGGTAGCAGTGAATTCTAAAAGTAGTTTGTCTGCTGTGTCTGCTTTCGTTATCTGTCCTTTCATTGCTTCTCTTTGTCCTACTTTTAATTACATTAACAAGGTTTGGCTTGGAGGTCTCTTAAAAGCAAATAATTATCAAATAGCAGAGATCTTTGTGTATAAGTCATCCCCAAACCTGCAGAAAGCCTTTTTAACCATTCCTAGAGGTGACAACCATGTGATGGATTTATTCCATCATCTTGAGCATTTCCTGTAATGTCAGTCTGTATCTTGACATGAGGTATCCTGACAAACAGCCATGGTAGCGTTTAACTTTCTGAAGCATGTGACTGAAGTTCTGCTGCTAACAACAGCCAGTTTCTGAAGATGGAGGTGGAAGTTGTGTGCTAGAACAAAAGCCTTCTCCTCACCCCACTCAACCTCATGGTTCTCTGCACGTTTCAGCTGTGGGGCTTATACTGGCATGCTACTGGCTTCACTTCAGGTCTTTGTACTGAGGCGTACTGGCGAATCTTCAGCCTCAATTTTATTAGTGTTTTCTTTAGTATATTATATTCTACTTGTGTGGAGAGTTCTTCAGTGCTCACTCAACATGTGGCTGTGGATGGGCATGTTTCTGACACTGAAGAAAAAGAGTCTTTTTTGTTGTTGTGTTCATTTCTCTCAGACTAATTAGAAGTAGGCCTTAATATGACTGGTGACAGGGAAGCAAATGGGGAGCACATGAGGGCTTCTAGGTGGTGTGGAGTGAAGAGGTGATTCTGAGTGTGGGTTCTGGCTGAGTGGGGGCTGGTGATTGCTGCTGAAGGGGAGGATGTGTGGTGAGAGCGGTTCAGCCCTCACTTACTGTGAGTTCTGCTTTAGAGGAGAAGTATTATGTGTATGTGGGTTTACAGTAGATACAGAGTGCTCCCTGAGGTGGATAGATGGGGCAGAGCAGCACCTTCATATGGGAACCCCTTTCCAGTGCCTGTATACCCAAACCCAGAGCTTGCAGCTTGTGATGCTACTTGTCCAACTTCTGCACCAAAAAAGGGGTTATTTTCCCGCTATTTGTTGCATCTTCCTCTTCTGTTTGTCTTTAATAAAGACATGTGCTTTTTAGCCACAAGTTGTAGTTTCTTTGCCAATCATATGAATATTGGTAGTTGAACTTAAGGGTTGCTGTCCTTGGGTCTAGGTGTTCTCTGATGTCTGCCATCACTTACAAGTCTCCAAAACTGCCCAAAGGTACCTGTGTAATCTACCTGCAGGGAAGCTGTGGTAAATAGGAGCAGAACACCATGTTACAACAAAAAGGGTGAAGGATGGCATTTTAGGAGACAAGTTTCCCATTTTGTTGTCTAGCTTTGGAGTTGTAGATTAGAATTGAAAAGGCAATTTTAAAGAAAGTCAAAGACAAACAGATGCTCTAAAAATGACAGAATTGTGCCTGATGTTTGTTGAGTTTCATGTTTCCTTTTTTTTTTTTTTTAAATTGAACAGTTGATTGCATACACACTGTGCTTAGGGGTCTTCTTTCCTCAAATCTGTGAAGATCAGACTGGGAACAAAAATCTAAGATGTATCTTTTTACACAATTTCCTAAGGCAATTAGGCTAGGAAAAAACCCCCCAAAAAACACAAAACCCAACAAACTAAAAACAAATACCCAAACAAACTAAACAAACAAACAAACAAACAAAAAAAAAACGAAAAAAAATCAAAAATTAGAAAGGTAAGGAACCCCCAGAATTAAATATGCCAGATTTTGAAAAGTGTTCTTGTGCAGTTAATTATTGTCAATCAAATCTACTATGGGAAATAAAGCTTTGAATAAGTTGTGTTCAAGCAAGGGAATCTGCTTTGATCAAGGACAGTTGAGAGCATGACTCCTTTGAAAGCACCTGATATACTAGTATAAAATCATGATTTCCGTTTTGATTAATGTCCTCTAGACAATATGCATTCTAAATCCTGAAAGAATTCTGAATATCAAGTGAGGGGTATTTTGTTAGATTGAAGCAAATTATTGTCAGGCACATAAATTTTGCAGGTTTGAATGACTTTTCTTCACTCAAAGTAAATCATGACATTCCCCTTATCAAAACTGAAGAGAACTGCAAAGTTTTGTGTTCCTCTGCAGTCCTTTTGAGTTATGACCACTAATAATTCAGTGGTGACTTAAGATTATTTGTTTCTTGTGCATCTGGCTGGTGTCATGCACTTTGATTTTTGTTCAAGATGTTTACTCTGAATTATTTCTGTTCTCTGTTTTTCAAGCTGTTACTTGATCAAATACAATGTATGTAGAAAATATGTGCCAGAGGCATTCCAAGGGACAAGAAATACATTGCGATGAACAAATGAAAAGTTTAGCATTGAACTGATGCCTTTGAAATGTGGCATAATTCTTCATACAACCAAACTTTGCTTTGCCATGATTCTAAAAGTACTTTTGATATGATAATGCTGTCTGAATAAAGACTGGGATGTTGACAAAACTCAATATTATCAGTTTGCACGTGTAAATATTCTTAGGGAGAACTTCACTTTTTTTTAAAGATCTGGAGAACTGAAATAGTCAAGAACCACAAAAAGGGTTCCTCCAGAATTATCAACAAAATTATTTCCTTGTTACTGAATGCTTGCAACTCAACACTGAAATTACAAAGGTGTCTTTGACTGGAAAATGGCAACAGTGCTGTTCTTTGCATCTCTCAGAAACAAGCAGAGGCTAGGGATTGCAGATGAAATTATTTATTCTGCACCTTATGCTGATGTTTCTGATTCATTTTGTTGTGTTTTTTAAAAGAAAAAAGACTAATTTGCAAATGCAATTTTGTCCACTTTTCCCCTGACATTTTTAAAAGAGCAAAGTTGAAATACTGCATGACAAATGATTTTCATGCATTAGAAAACAGCTTTCTTAGGCAAAACCCTAGCTATGATCTATTAAAAGTGTATTTGGATGGCTTGGTCACTTTATTGTTTTACAGATTTCCATCAGATCGGTAGTGCAAATACAATTTCATGAATGTAGTATTTTTTCAAGGTGAGTGTTCATAAAAACTAGTTGTTCGCTTCATGCTGGAATTGTCCTAGAACAAAACTTCAGGGTTAGACCATGTGCCACTTTGAAGATTTTCTGCCTTTATGACCCAGTCTGTATTTTTGTTTCCCCTCCCTTTTTCATTCTATATGTGAAGAAGAGTTTATCAGCTACATAGAAGCAGAGCTTTAGAAGGAGTGTGTATGTGACTGTCTTTTGGGAATTAATGTATCCTGTCTGTCTATCTATCTATCAATAATTTTCCAGTGTGTCTGAAATGCTTCTACACCCACATATTGTAGAGTGAGAAACAAACAGGACGAACTGGCAACATTGGTCAGGTACCACTAGCAAGCTCAGTGTGAGTCAGCAGTGTGACCTGGTAGCCAGGAGGGCAGAGCCAGTCCTGAGGTGCATCCGACACAGCATCACCAGCTGGTCAGAGGATGGGATTATCCCACTGTATTCAGCATTATTGTGGCCTCACCCTGTGTCCTGTGTGTAGTGCTGAGCTCCACAATTTAAGAAGGATGTGAGGGTACCTGAATGTGTCCAGAGGAGGGGGAAAAAGCCTGGTGAAAGGGCTGGAAGGAATGTCCTGTGAGGAGGGGCTGAGGACCCTGGGTTTTTCTAGTTTGGAGAGAAGGAGGCTCATTGCTCTCCTCTTTCTGAGGAGGGGAGGTAGAGAGAGAGGTACTGATCTCTTCTCCCTGGGATCCATTAGTATGATCTGTGTGAATGGTTCAAAGCTGTCTAAGGGCAGATTTGGACCAGATGTTTGGAAGTATTTTTTTGACAATAGAGTCAAATACTAGAATCGACTTACTAGAGTTTTGGTCAATGCCCCAAGCCTGTCAGTGTTGAAGAGGCATTTGCACAATGCCCTTAATAATGTATTTGAACTTTGTCCTGAAGTGGTTGTGCAGTTGGACTAGATGATCATTGTAGGTCCCTTTCAGTTGAAATGATTTGTTCTATTCTACCGCTCTTATGCAGAAGAATAAAGGTGTAGGTGTGCTATAGTGGTCAGAAGCAGTATTGCAGTTTAATTATTTCTGTTTGAAAAAAGTCTCAGTTTTCTATGCCCCTTCTTTATAAATCACTTATCATTAGCCTCACATGGCTGTTCTCTTCCCTCAAAATTCCAAACAGCTTAATAGTATAATTGTTGTGATAATTATGTGCATGCCAACATATACAACACCTGCATCACCTGCATGCAAACACAGCTCTTAAACTGGGTTTATGCCTGGAGCATACGTTTACATCATAATAATTATAAACATGTTAGCACACAGACTGTAGGTCTGTGTATTTCAGGGTATTTTTGATTGTAGAGCTTTCTGTTGGTCTGTCACACATGTAATACCAAGTGAAAGGCAGAAAAAAGACACATTCATTTAAACACACTGTTTATAATAAATAATTGCTCTAGCTTTAGCGGTATCCTTCTATAGCTTAAGCTCATATACTATTAATACATCTATGTTTTGCTCAGCTTAGATAGCATACTTTATTGTATTTTTCCATTTGTTAGTGAATGAAATTATTCATTTGGTATGAATAAAATGTGTTTGAAGAAGTGCTTTTCTTTTCCTGCGCTTAGTTCCAGTCTCCAGTCACTAAAACAAATCTGAAATGTAGAGTAGTGTTCATGACCTTATGTACGGCTACTGTGAACAGCTTCATGAAGACAATCAGATAGATGATAAAAAACAAACCTGATTATTTTTCAGTATAGTACATTTGAAGAAGGAAGAACTGTCTAAATTCAACAAAGGCAAGTACTGGATCCTGCCCTTGGGGTTCAATAACCCCAGGCATCAGTACAGGCTGGGAGCTGACCTGCTGAAAACCAGCTCTGCACAGAAGGACCTGGGGGTCCTGGTGGACAACAAGCTGTCCATGAGCCAGCAGTGTGTCCCTGTGGCCAAGAAGGCCAATGGCATCCTGGGGTGCATTAGGAAGATCATTGCCAGCAGGCTGAGGGAGGTGATCCTGCCCCTCTGCTCAGCCCTGGTGAGGCCACATCTGGAGTGCCGAGTCCAGCTCTGGGCTCCTCAGGACAAGAGAGACATGGAGACAATGTCTGTAAGTATCTGAAGGGAGGGTGCCAAGACAATGGAGCCAAGCTTTTCTCAGTGGTGCCCAGCAATAGGGCAAGGGGCATTGGGCAAAAACTGATGTACAGGAAATTTCTCCTGATTGTGAAAAAGAACTTCTTCATTGTGCAAGTGACCATGCTCTGGAACAGATTGCCCAGAGAGCTTGTGGAGTCTCCCTCCCTGGATATTCAAGAACCACCTGGAGGTGATCCTACTCATTGTGATCTAGGGCTGGGGCAGGGACGTTGGACCAGGTGACTCACTGGTCCCTTCCAACCTGTTCAATTCTACGATTAATCATGTAAAATAACCATGAAGGAAGGACATGTGATGAAAAAAATTAGCCTTTGTCCAAAAAAGTTTGTCACGAGTATAATTATTAGAATACAGAGTGATTTTGGTAGCTCTGAAATACTTATTCCCAGTTGGATCTTTTTATAGCATAATGAAGTGAAAATAGAGAAGGAGGGTTTTTTTTAAAAAAATACTTGTCTGGAAGTTAAGAAAAAATATTTGCTATGTGAAGTCTTTTTATTGAGAGGGAGAGGTATATGATTAATAACTTAGAAAGAAATTACTTCAAATCCTGCAATTTTGGGACCTATTTTTCTCAATCCCAAGAAAATCCCAAGAGCTGTAGCTTCTATACAAGTATGAGAGTGCATTAATGCACAACTACTGGAAATCTTTATTACTCTTAAAATGCTAATGGTATCTGCAGGGCAAATTGATGTTTATTGGCAAAGTTTTTAATGTTATACTTAATGTCTTTTCCACCAAAGATAATTGTTTGGTTTATTAGGTTATTATCCAAGCAGCCTTAGCTGCAATTCGGTTGTTCAAGGGTTTTTCTTTTGCTTTATTATCATGCCTTTCTAAGGAAGACTTCCAGACCAGGTACCTTCTGGAAGTTGTTTGCTCCAGTCCATTGATACCTGAGACACATATACATATATATTTATAACAGTATTTTTTGAGAACTGCTTTGTATTTTTTAAAAAGTAGCATCTAGAATAAAAAGGTGAAATGTAGTGCAGGAATAACTTCAGTCTAAAAATGCTCTTTTTCCTTCTTTTCTCTTCTCTCATTTACATTTTGTTGGTGGAAACCTGAGGGATCAGAGAGAAGGGATGGGAGTCATACACTATGAATGGCCCTAGACATCTCCAATATTTTCTGTATGTCTTGATGCCGTAGGGTTTTCATGAATTCGTAAATTTTTATACTTCTATGTAGTTTCTTGCATTCAGAGCAGCTAGCAACCTCTAACCCAGTGCTAGCTGTCTTAAGGGTCAGATAATAGCTAGAACACCATGCCTGAGAAACATGTACCAAAGCTAAGACAATTAGATACCATATTAGTCAAAACAAGAAAGCAAAGCCCAGCAACCTTGGAGAAGCTCCAAGAAGGG
>JAWWEE010000085.1:39371137-39408596 GCA_035221455.1 Xenops minutus
TCAAAACAAGAAAGCAAAGCCCAGCAACCTTGGAGAAGCTCCAAGAAGGGAAAGTGGCGTGAAGATGATGATAAAGGCTGAAGTAAGGGGTCTATTTTGGCCTATCTGAGAGCTATTGTCCAGAGCTGTGCAGAGGTGAAGGAAATGTTTTCTTGAGGGAAGTTGGTGAGAGTTTATTGTGTTAGTTACCTTATTGAGCTATTCCGGGTTTTCGAGTGCGTATATCTCTTTTGTTTTATTTTTACCCATTTTTGTCCTTTTTTCCCTTCCCCTTTCCCCCTTCTATCTTTTGGGGTTGTTTGGGATTCTTGTTCTGTATATTTATAGTGTTTAATTGTATATAACTAATATATGTGAATATATATAAATTTTTTTTACTACAGTTTTCTTTTAGTACCTTTTTCTTCTCTTTCAGGAAGGGGGAATCTGTGTGGCCAATGGCCACACTTGGCAGGGAGCCAACCCAAACCTCCACACGTGGGAACATATGTGTGAAAGGAAAAGCAGTGCTTCACTTGTAGAAGAAAGAAACAAAACACTTGAGATGAATGATTAAAGGCATTTATGTGAGCTGCAAAGAAGACATATTCACCTGACAAAACAATGGACAGATAATTGTCAGTTTCTGTTCTGGCTTGCTGTGATCTTGGATAACTCATTATGCTTTCCTTACCAAAGAATTCAGTTGTAGAGTGCATTGGTTGGAGACTGAGCACTCTCATCACTTTCTTATATGTAGAATGAGTATCATAGAATATCCTTAGTTGTACAGTCCCTTTCTGCAGTGCTGCTCTCCAGCTTTTCATTCCCCAGTATGTCTGCGCATTTGGGGCTGCCTCATTCCAGGTGCACAGTCTGGCACTTGTCTTTGTTAAACTCCCTATGGTTGGTAATTGCCCAGCTGTCCAATTTGTTGAGGTCTCTCTGCAGGTACTCTCTGCCTTTGGCAGTATGATTAGGCAATGTAATCTAAACAGATACTGAATTGTTATTGAGAATAAATCCTTACTAGTAAAATCACGTAGTAGTAACAGTAATGTTGTTACCGATGGACACTGATATCTTGTAGTTGGTCTCTGGAAGACAGGTTTTGTTTGAGGAGCATTTCAATAATTTTTTTCTCATCTGGAAATTATTACAACTTATATGTATGGGAAGGCAGTTCAAAATGACTGGATTGGCACAGCCAATATGCTTCTGACTATTCCTGTTTGTGACATATTTGTAATACTGTTAGGATTGCAGCCGAGAGCCTAAACAATCTTCTGTCAAGGGAAGTTAAGGGTCAGTATGACTGTAGGTAAGCACCTGAGGTGTATGCATTGTTGAAATTCATTACCTGTGCAGTTATAAATGTGTGTATATGTGTATGATTCTACAGCATTAAGCAAAAATTACATTCCACATGGGAGAACTACTTCTTGTCCTAGGACCTGAGCTTTCTTGCTCCTGAATTTACACCTTCTCCTATTCCTGCTATCTTTTAACAACTTGACTATTCTTTTAGTTTCACCTGTGTTCGAACTTCTATGCAGCATTTAACAGCAGCTTCAGCTATAGTTAGAAACGTGTCTGATCTAAGTTCTGTTCTATGGCCTCAAACATACCACTGTTACTGCTTGTTAGAGCAATATTCACCCCACAGTACAATGAAATATAGTGAATATATGAGACAGGCTCTGACTATATAATTGTGTTTCATGAGCTCCTATTTTTAGTTCAAAATTCACCTAAAATTGTTTTAGGTAGCTGATCTATCTGTGTTTAGCAAATGTATTTACAAATACCTAAGACTAAAGCTTTCATTTATGGAAGAAAAGAAATGATCATTCTGACAAAGATATAATAACAGTTCGGTACCATGAACTCCTTGCCTTATACAAGCAACAAAATCCCAAATTTTATTTTGTGGCCAGTGGGCCTAAAGAAACATGCATATTTTATTTATCTTTTTTATTTCTCTTCTCCTGGACTTGAAGTTTGCATAGCAAGAGACACTGTTATAATTGGGTTTTTATTCTGTATATTGCTGCCTATTTCTTTCTGCATTTCAGTGAAGGTGTTCTCTGGAACTGCCTTCTCAGACACCAATTTTTAACTGGATCTGTAGGAATATGTAGGGCCTTAATTGTTGTAGAGACTGTCTTGAATTTGGACCACCTAGTGAAAAGATACAGGAGAGAGGGAGAAAATGCACTGTGATCATACAAGCCTTTTCCATAGTAAAAAGAAACCTGACCATAATAATTAAGTCTTAGTGATAGTGTGCAAGACACTTTGTCTGGTGCTTGAAATGCGATTTTAGGTGCCACTTTAAAGATGGTGTAATGCTTCTGTCCCTTGGGATCAGGAGGAAATTGTTTATATCGGGGTAGTGTTTTCTGTTTATCTACCTGGTCTAGTGTAGCTGGGTTTTTTTAATGAGCTTTGGGAAAACTTAAGGGGTTTTATGCTTCTTTTTTCAAAATCACTGCTTTCTAATTTCTGTTGTTGATTTTGATCTGTTGGTCTGTATTTGCAATTTGCTTTTGTTTCTCTTTTCCTTCTCCAGTGTAGGTTTGAGTGTGTTTTCTTTCCTCAGTGTGTTTTTGCTGGTTTGTTTTTTGTTTTTTTTTTTCTTCTCACTACCCTTTCTGTAGTTTACCTAACTCTTGGCACTTCTCTTGCTCAGTTGATTAGAGCCTGGTGATAATAAGGCCAGTGTTGTGCATTTGATCCATCTATGGGCCACTCACTTAAGAGTTGGACTCAATGATTCTTGTGGGTTTCTTCCACCTCAGAATATTCTGTGATTCTGCACTCAGGAGCCTTGCTAGGATGGCTGCCTGTTGGCTTGGCTAAACCACACTTGTCATTGCAGCCCTGGTTACTCCTTGTGACAGTAAAGAATTTGTGCCAGGGAGTGCTGGTTCAGAGTGCACAGAGATGCCAATTCTACCAGTAGTGGCTTCCACAAGAAACATGAGGAAAATGCAATACCTGCAGTCTGTACATACACAATAGCATGGAGCTTTGCTCAGTCACTCCTGTTTTTTTCGAGAAGGTTTCAAACACAAGGTTGTAGAATTTTACTTGTGGTAGAAGCCCATCTTTCAGTTTGGGAAGATGCCCAAAGTAGTTTCTTGGTGGTTGTTTTGTAACCCATTACCCGGGTTTCAACAAAACTGGCAACTGTAACAGCCTCTTTTAAGAACTGTAACCTGAGTCTTTGATAAGGTACTATTCATCATGGCAAGCAGCCTGTAAATCTGAAAGAAGAGTGAAATGAGGAAGGGAAGGGAATGAAAAATATTTCTGCTAACACTGTTTTCTGCACCAGTTAAGTGCTCGGGAAGAAACTGACATGGTATTTGTGCCTTGTCACATAATGCAGCCTGTAATAGTTAATATATTATCACTGTTTCTTAAATGTCTGTGTTTTCATCTGGATAAAAATATCTGCTGTATAATTGTGCCCTGTTTGTATATAAGTGGATTTCAGTCTTCTGAACATGACCATTCAAAAAATACTGGGAATGCTTTCTCCTCAAATTGTCTTCTGAAGGCAGAGGAGGAACAGCAGGGCTCCTCTATCATTGACTGAAAAGTTATCAGTATGTATTACTGTAACCTGCCTCTGTGCTTAACTAGGAGCATTGTATTCATGTGTTTTGAATTCTGGCAAGCCTTCTTAAGGGAAGACATATAAATATAAGGTGAAATACTACTTCTGTGAGATTCTAATGCAAAATGCGCTGTTTCCAACTGAAGACCTTAGTCTGTTTGAAACCACCTCTCAGATTTGACCAATCATAACAATTTTCTTCAAAATCTTTAAATACGGCTTTACAAACTAGAGTTCCTCTTTTTTTCCTGCTAATTTCCAAGATAAGTTCTGTAGCTGCAAGAGGACAGTGTTGCACAAGTCTCTAAAAGAGATTATTCTTGCTCTGTTTCTGCAATCCTTTTTCCGTTCCATTGATTTCATGAAATGAACTGAGTAGTGATAGCCAACTGCAATAGGTGAGCAAGGACTTGTAATCTTCCTCACCCTCAGAGAGTTTTGTGCTAGCAAAGCAGCACAATGGCAAGGTAGTAGGAGAAAATTCTGCTGTATTAATTTTCATGGGGATTACCCAGGCTTGCATATCCTCAGAAAGCTGATATGCTGATTATACTATTGGGAATGTAGCAATGCTTATATTCTTGGATATGTCTGATGGTTCTTGTCACATTTTTGGGATGATAGAGGGTTGAAAGTGCCCATCTGTGGTGCTTTGCTAAAAAGAATAATTTTGGTAATCAGACCCTATACAACTAATTGCAAGACTTGTTTTTGCAAACTACCGGACAATTCAGAAAGAAGCATACATCTGAGTAAATGGTGATTCATCTGGGAGTTTGGATTTTTTCAGTCAGCTAGATTGACAGAGCTAGAGCAAATGTTTCTGAAGAAGTCAACCTTTTGTGTATATCTTTCAACCAATCTACAGCAGAGAACCATCACTGAGATAGTAGTACCTTAGGCATGACTTGTGTTACATAGCAATGCAGCATTTGGAAGCATCTGAGTTGATGGTGCAGATATGTGGTTTCTCAAGCTCAGCCTACCTTGAATTCTGTAATGAGACTGTCATGCAGTCAGCCAGGAGAAGGCAGAGCTGACTTCTCTTCCAAGTTCCATAACAACCTGCTTTTTGTCACCGACTGGATTTGACAGACTAGTGTCACTTTCTTCAGAGAGCTTGTTTTCATACTATGGGGATTTGAAGTAAATAAAGGCCCTTGCAATAAACTGAAATTGAAGTGTTGCCTAAAATCAAGGAAAAATAAAACACTTTTGAGACAATGTTATTATAGGGAAAGTAGTTCTTTAATGAGGTCTTTCTGGTGCACAAGGTATATACATGCGCATGCCCAGCAATGGGCTCTTAAAAATGTATAATGCTACTTAATTACCATATCTAATGGATATATTCAACTTGAGAACTTTTTGCCCTTGGTACCACCCTGGTACCATCCTCAGAACTGCCCCATTGGAGTGCCTCCAAGGGTTCTGGGCCTTCTGTCTTGTTTTGCCTTGTTATGACGGTCCAGGTGCATGTGTCCCAAACACAATGTCCTTGCTGCTATCTTGTCTGTTGAAAAGATAGTTAAACAGAAA
Source organism: Xenops minutus (assembly GCA_035221455.1). NCBI lineage: Eukaryota > Metazoa > Chordata > Aves > Passeriformes > Furnariidae > Xenops > Xenops minutus. Next base: position 39,376,281 of record JAWWEE010000085.1, read on the forward strand.
TTCAGGAATGTGGCACAAATCGTGAGAAACTGTTAGCTACTACCTCAAGTGTGAGAAACTGTATAGTTATATAAAAATCAATCATTATATAAAAGTCCTAAGGCATCAGAAGGAGAAGATTCTATATTGGAGCTAGTAATAGTCACTTTAATGTTACTGAAGTCTGAATCCTGTAAGAAAAACCTGGATATTGTTTTAGCATAATACAATAGTTAGGCTTCCTGAGGTTCTCCACTATATACTGGAATATTGTGTTGTGTCTCCTCCTTCCTCCAGTAAGGAAGTTTTCAAGTTTATTAATTTAATTAGTGTACTTGTTTTAAATTACATTTATCAGAATTATGATTTTATTAGTATTAGGTTGTGAATACATGAATGGCAGTTCTTCTCTCTACATGTTTTACTTCCTCAGGATAGAATCCTGTGTGTTTTCTATTCCCAGAAGAAGCCGTGGCTGCAGAGGCTATGTAACCATTGTGAATACTTATTTGTTCCACCTGATGTTGAAGTCCCTGGTAGTTCTGCTTTAGCAATCTGAAAAGATGAAGAAGAAAAAGAAGAAATAAAGATTTGCTATCCCTAAACTGCAGGTTTTATGCAGGCAGGAATGGTTTGCTTGCAAAATTCAGACTGAGTTGTGCACAGCTATGTCCTGCTGTGTCTATGCCATTTTATAATGGTGTCACATGGAACTATTGTCTCAGATCTACTCATGTGGTTTGCTTATGCATTTAAAACATTAATTTTTTGTATTAAATACATGTTTTTCTCTCTTTCAGTGTGCAAGGATCCACCCTACAAAGTTGAAGAATCTGGATATGCTGGTTTCATTTTACCGATTGAGGTTTACTTCAAAAACAAGGTATGGAATCTCATATTTTTCATTTTAAAAAAAGTAAGAATCATGTGTGAGGTTTCTTAAAGTTTTAAACTTTAATTTGTGAACTCAATTAAAAACCAAGTTTAAAGCTACCTTTGTCAGTGCTGTTCCTCAACTCAATATTACTGTAACTTTTAGAAATGCATAATTATATTTCACAGAATCGCTGAGGTTGGAAGATGCCACAGTGGATCATCTGGTCCAACCTCCCTTCTCATACAGGGTTGTCCTGGAGCACATTGTGCAGAATTGCATCCAGATGTTTCTTGGATATCCAGTGAGGGAGACTCCACAACCCCTCTGGGCAATCTGTTCCAGTGCATGGTCACCCTCACAGTAAAGAAGTTCTTCTTCATAATCAGGTGGAACTTCCTGTGCACCAGTTTTTCTCCATTGCATCTTGTCCTGTTGCTGGGCATCACTGAGAAGAGCCTGGCTCCATCCTCTTGGCACCCTCCCTTCAGATACTTACATATGTAGATGAGATCCCCTCTCAGTCGTCTCTTCTCTAGTCTGAGCAGGCCTCTCTCAGCCTTTCCTTATAAGAGAGACCCTCCGGTCCCTTTATCATCTTTGTCACTCCCCAGTGGACCTGCTCCAGGAGCAACATGTCTGTGTTGTATTGATGAGCCCAGAACTGGACACAGCACTCCAGATGTGGCCTCACCAGGGCTGAGCAGAGGGGCAGGATCACCTCTGTCAACCTGTTGGCAATACTCTTCCTAATGCACCCCAGGATTCCACTGGCCTTCTTGGCCACAGGGACACACTGCTGGCTCACGGACAGCTTGTTGTATCCACCAGGATCCCCAGGTCCTTCTGCAGAGCTGGTTTTCAGCAGGTCACCCCCTATACTGGCACCTGGGGTTATTCTTACTCAGATGCAGGGCCCTGCGCTTACCTTTGTTGAACATCAGACGGTTCTTCTCTATGTGAAGGTCCTTCTGAAGGGCTGCACAGCCCTCTGGGGTATCAGCAACTGCTCTCAGCTTTGTGTTGTCAGCCAACTGCCTGGGGAGGCATCTGTCCCTTCATCCAAGTCACTAATGGTGAAATTAAACAATACTGGGCCCCGTACTGACCCCTGGGGGACCGTATTTAGTAGATAACTTTGTGAAGTTAGGATTACTTGATTAAAAAAAAGAAGTTGAATGGAATTATTCAGACGAATTACTAGCCCTGCTCAAAAGTGAACATACTTTAAATAGTGCTTAAGGAAGTGTAAGAATCACTTAAGCTTGAGGAAAGGAAACCAATCTTGATTATTTGATTACATAATGCACTTATTGTTCTATTTTAGTATTGCAAATCTTTATAATTTGTTCAGATTTTGATCTTTCAAAATAGTCTTTTTTTTAGTCTTGCATCCTCTGTTTTATAGAAAAGGTTCTTTTAGATTGCATGTGAGTACTCATTCTATTCATCTCAACATTACTGGGACTCAGGTTAAAACCAAACCCAGTGCCATTCTACAAAGCTTATTTTATTGTAGTATCTTACATTCTTAGTAAATGCTGCACTTACTCCGAGTCTCTCAAATAAAAATACAGAGGTTTCTTTAATGTATATAACAAGGTCTGTATTATTAATAATTAGTTCAGATAAAAAGAATTGAATTTTGGTGAAACTAAAGAGCAAAATATTGCAAGGTTTAATGTACATTAATATCTGGAATTACATAGGTTCCCTTTAGATGTCATATGCCTCGGTGGAGATGTTATGATAATTAGCATGTGCTTCTAAGATACCTGTATATTTGGGTTTTATTACTAAGATGTAGCTTAACTTAATTATTTTAATCAAGTCAGCGTTATATCTTTAATGTGTTGAATGCCTGGTGAAAGACTAAACCAGAAAGAAAATAGAAGTGCATGCTAAAATACTTTTTCTGGAATCCTGATCACTTAAAATTTGTATTAGACATAGCTATGTATGCCTTCAAGCACGTGTTCCATTATTCCTTTATCTTTCACAGAAAGCTCTGTTAAGGTGTGATGTGGATAATTCTGCTCAGGCACTTTGTAAGTTGTAGGTTTAGAGCAGGTAATTCTGACATGTTCCCTGTATCAATCTGTGAAGAGCAGGTCTTGGTCTCCCCCATTTGCTGTTGAAAATAGAACACCCTCATTCAGCTGATTGGCTTTTTTAGTATGCTTTTTAGCCTTGTCTCTGTTAGGGAAACCATTTTAATTCATTCAGGAAACCTAGCGAAAAGCAGCTCGTTCTCCTTAACCCATCTGTTAAATGTTCATCCCTAAACTGTGCGAAGTCAGAAGACAGTCAAACACTGAAGCATCTCTACAGAAAGCTTTCTGCCCGACATTTCTTCTTTTGTTTTCCACTCAGACTTTTGCCTGCCTTTGCTGACTATGGAGACCTGCAAGTCTCAGGAGTTCTCCAGCAGGAGTTCTGACTTAAACTGAGATCAAGAGGGCAACTGACCTCACCCTCAAGCAGCATGTGGAATTAGGAAGTTTGCAAACATCCCTAACCCCTATTTTGGTGTCATGGAATACAACAAGCAGCAGTTGGACTGTGAGTCAGCTAGCTTTTCACACAGCTGTGCCGCATGTCCTTCCCTGGGGTGGGTGAATACAAAGGTAGAGTGGCACAAAAGTTGAGCTGGCAAATTACCTTTTTCTCCGGCTCAGCTGCTCTTCCTCCCCTAAACCACTTCACAGGTATTCCAGTAGAGAAAAAGAGGAGATAGACAGAAGGAGGAAGAGGAGACACACCATCATCATTTTTTCAAGGTAGACAACTTTTCAATTTCTGATCCAGAAAATACCTTAATGAATAGAGAAAACAGGGGTACAGGAAGCCACCCTGGACCACGGAGAAACAAAGGGTGCCCATTCCCAGTACTAAAGAGAAACTGGTAGAAAATTTAATAGATATTTGACCGTGATGGAAAATATTTCAAGGTTTAAAGAGTTAGTGAAATTACAACCAATGCCTGCTCCCAAATTCAGCAGCAGCAGGTTATAATTGTTAGTCATTGAGACAAAGCCCTTAAAAAACGATTTTAGGTCAAAAGATTCCTAGTCTAGAACATATAGTCTGTATAGGATAAGGCTCATAAAGTGCAGCATATTCTGTCTTCACTATCACACTGCTTTTAAAATAAAGACAGTGCAGTGACACTGAGTCTTCTGTGTAGTAAAAGTCTGCTTTTTAATCACTGGTTATATTCGTCTGACTTGCTACAAAGTTCTTTGAAGACTTCTGCTTATGAATTCCTACAACTTTGCTTTTATGGCAAAGCTGCTGGTACCAACTTTTTGTCTATAGCAACATCACAGTTTTCTAAGCAGACCAGAAATTTCTGCATGAAATTAGCTAATATTTCTAACAGTAAGAAGTACTGTCATCCATTGTTGCCTTAGAAAATGATCTGTCAAGAAAATAGTTCAGTCTAAGAGAGCTGCTTTCTTCTGTCTTCAGAAACAGACAACTGCAAGCCTTTAATTCAGGCCCCCTTCTGTTTTTAACACTTCAAGTCTAGAGATGTGACAATTAGTATGTCCCTTGGCTGTGTTTGAAACCTCTGATTTAACTTTTAGAATAACCTGTGATTTCTATGCTATCAAAAATAAACATGGTTAATGTTTAATTTTTTTAAGCATCTGTCACTGAACAGAGCATGGATTTTGATTACATGCAGTATTAGATGCATGCTGAGGTTTTGATGCATGTCTTTCTCCTCTTCCCTCATGGTTCCATTTTTAACTAAAGCTTTTCCTTAGTTTAACTTTTTATTTGTGTTCTGCCTTAAGACTGACACTAGTTTGGTGAGTTCTGTTGCACATCAGGACCTTCAGAGGAAGGGCTACTTAATAGTGCCTTAAGGAAGCACTTAAGTTACATACAGCATCTAGAAGGGGCTGTGTAAATATGTAACACAAAATGTACCTAATTTGTAATACCAGAGAAAAGACGCTGAAACCTGTTTGATGCCACCAGTGTCCTTTTTCAGCTGAGGCTTTTTCAGAGCAGCAGAGCACTAGTGATTTCTTCAAAGATACAGTGGCCTTTCCTGTTCTTTCTTTCTTTGTATTGGTACAGGGAACATTCAGTTTCACTTTTTCACTGCAGTGGCAGAGATGTTTGATTGTTTGTAAGCTGTGGTGGAACACTTGAAATCTATCTGGCCATGCTTGTTCAAGGCAATGAAGTTTCTTTAATAAATGAGCAAACCCCATATATAGGAGGTCAAATATAGTTGGCTACAGCCATTTCATACTTCATATGGCTTGTGAATAAAACAATAATTTAGCTTCAGTGGAGGTATTTGCATTCAAAAATTACTGCAGTGTCTTCAATACGCTCTAGGGCTCAGAAGTGTGATTGCGTTGGTGACTGAGTTGCCTTGTGTCAGCTGAACCATGAACCTTGCCAATGCATGTATGTGTAGCCTGTGCCAAACATGACTTAAGTGTCAATTAAGCTTTGTCAGAATTTCATGAAGTTCATGCGTTTTACCTTGAGTTATCATGAACTGATAGGAGCTTCTCTGATTTACTCTAGCTCAGCTAGAGTAAATGATTGGTGAATTCCAACATGTGCATCCAAGAACACAAAGAATGGTTAAAAATGACAGAATTTTAATTTTAATTGACAGTCTTTATCTAGCCCTTGTTTTCAACTTAGTTAGTTTTGGTGTTAGATGTTTCTATCTGGTTATTTTCAACCCTCAGGAAGAACCTAAGAAAGTTCGATTTGACTATGACTTATTCCTGCACCTTGAAGGCCACCCACCTGTAAATCACCTCCGCTGTGAAAAGCTCACATTCAACAACCCGACAGAGGAATTCAGAAGAAAGCTGCTAAAGGCAGGAGGGGTGAGTCCTGCACCCGTGTCAAAAGCCATCACAGTAAAGATATTGCTGCTTATTGCTGGTGCATGATTAGTATGATAAGAAAGATTGACCTGACAATGAAACTAAGTGTTTTTGTGATTAACTTCATGTAGGAGCTTAGTACTTGTTTCTAAGTAGAATGGGTGAACAAATGAGTATGTGCCTACCTTAAATACATGACTAGATACTTATCTTCACAAATAACTGGTTCACTTCTGCAAAAGTGGATTTTGCTTCATACCCATGAAGCATTGCTTGCTTGGCTTTCCAGAGGTGACATACAGGATGGCTACTGTGACAGGAGGAAGTAGTAAGAATATAAGATGTCATTCATTGAAAGAGAAATTGTTCTGTATTAAGCAGAATAAATTCAGTAGTTATAAGGTAAGAAAAGTTAAAACCTGTAAGTATAAACAAGCCTACTTATATTTATATAGTACTTGTTATGCAAGCTGAACCAGAAAAGTGTACTGACTTCTTTATCTGTTGGTAGAATTAATTGATGTGGAAAAGTTCAAAGGAAGTTTGCCCATTTGGAGGGAAGAGAGGGCTAAAAGGGCCAAGCCCTTATGTTTACTCTTTGTGTCTTAGAGGAAATGGTCTACTGTGTTTCACACAATGGCAGAACAATTCATGCTGTCAGGGACCACCAGAGGCTCAGCCATGGGGTGAGACTGGGCTGCTCAGTACTTCACCCCTCCTTGCCAGTGTGTGTGAAACCTCCCCTGGCCAAAGGTGGCCCAATTTCCCTGAGCCAAGCTCCACCCCTGGGCTGTCTTCATGGTCCTGTAGCCTCTTGCCCTCCTCCCACACACCACTGGGAAGAGCCTGACTGTGTCTTCTCCACTCTGTCCCATCAGTGCCATGTTGATGAGAGGGAATGGAGGAGCTGTTGGGTGCCCCTGAAGCTATCCCTTCTCCGACATAAACCAGCCCTGGTCCTGTAGCTGCTCCTCACTGCACAAGGTCTCCAGCCCCACCATCTCAGTAGTGTCTGCTTACCTCCCACCATTTTGTTTTTGTGTTTATGTGTTGGTGATCCAAACTAGATAAGATCTGACAAGCATAAAGCAGAAGGTACCCTTCCCTGGCTCCCAGGGCTGTGAGCTGCTCACGAGACTTGGGGCACTGATCACTGATGTTGCTGCTTGGGCACATGGGTGGCCCTGGCTCAGCTCACAGCCCTCCTGTGCCCAGGGCCGTGTCCCAGAGGTATTTTCCAGCTGTAGCCTCATGGCTGCAAGGCTCTGCCTTGCTGGGACAAGATTTGGCATTTGTCATTTGTCCTTATTGTATTTCATGAGGCTGCTGTTAACCCATTCCTTCAGACTGTCTGGATCCCTCCTGCAAGTCCTGCTTGCTTTGGAGGGTCAGATGCTTCCCTTCCCCAGCTGATTATCTGCAGATATCAAGAGTGTGTCCTGTCTCCTCCTCCAGGTCACTGATAGAGATGTTAACCAAGCCTTCATACTGTGAAATTATAGGTGTAAATGCTAGTCCTTGTCTTTATTTTTAAACAGTTGTAATAAAAGTGGGTAGTTCTTTTTGGCACATTTAGACAATAGAAGGTTCTGGGCAGGACATAAGAGGGAGGTAGTGTGAGAACATTCAGTCTCTTGAGGAGAATCTTTGAAAACAAGGCAAAAATAAGTAGCATGTATAGTCTGAAAGATCTTGTTACCCTCCTGAAGAAGAGAATGGTCACAACTACAGTTATATTGAAATAGAAGCATGAGCGGTGTTTTGTGTGTACATTTATTAGGTGCAAAAGGGTATCCATGTCTGGAAAATGCATTGACTTTTTAATGTGTTTGAAAATCAAATACCAGAATTGTGTTCTGGAAAACTTCCTTAGCCACCGCTTTAGTATTAATTGTATCGAGTCAGTTGTCAATGGACAAGTTTTACCCACAAGTGTAATAAATCTGAATGATGCTGTCAAGGACTTTGGGTTTGGGGGGCAATGGTTAAAAAGGTTAAAATAGGAAGCATCTTTTTTATTCCTAATTTTCTGTACCTTTTAATGTTAGTTTCTTGAGATAACTAAAGCAAAAATGTTGTCTAAGTGTAAGCAACAAAATGTGGCATGTTTTAATCAAATTCTTTCCTTAAATATAGCAGTATGGTAATTTTTAAAATGCAGTGCTTTATTGTGTTTTGTCTTCTGGATGTCACCACTGCTCAAACTGCTAGGCTTTTTTTTTTTTTATTTTTCTCCATTTCCCTGATTTCTTTCCAAATAATGAGTACCCTTTCATGAAGTTAGCAGTGTTTTCTGTGTCACTCTCTAGACTTTCTGACCTAGGAGTTTATCTGATGAGCTTGGCAGTCTCTGTGAAGGGCTTACATCTCCGGATGTTGAAAAGCCCATTACCGTTTCTGAAATGCTGTAAACAGGCTTTTCTTTGTAGAAGCGTTGGAAACTGGCTCTCACTTCCAAGTGTGTGTAGAAGAGCAACAGAATGAATTCACAAAACATTAACTCACTTGCAACCTCCATGCTTTAGGCTGAAGAAAGCCTTTACAAGATAATAAAGTATGAGATGGGTGTTGCACTTTCCTGTAAGTCAAAACAACACTTCTAGCTTACGTGTGTCTTCAAGAAAAAATAACAGTAAGTCAGTGCATTTTTACAGGCAGCTAGTCTGACAAAATGAAGCTCATGCCCATCAAAATGAATGAGACACCATATTAATGTAAGATGCTGATTGGTAGCTTTGTGTAAAGTCCTTTAATGTGGTGGACTTTGGCTTACGTGGTTTTAGGTAATGGTCTAAATTGCTTGATTTCTATGCATCTTGAAACGCAGATCTCTAGTTTTTCTCCAAGAGAAAGTTGTGGGACATATCGTTCCAGTGACTTGAACTAGTAAACATGATTGTATCTTATTTGCATAAACATATGCATATTACAAAGAGTAGGTCCTAGTGGAGGGAAAGGTCAAGGGTCACCAGGTACCTGCATGCTGCTATATTTGGTATAGCCTTGACTATGTGTTTGCCTCTTGCAGATTTCTTGAATTATTGTTTGGATGCTCTCAACTGCCCTTTTCCCTCTCAGATACATCTTGTGGCATCCCAAATATGAAGTATCAAGGTTACTTGCTACAGCCACTGTTCTTCTGTCTTTCAGATTTAGGAAATTTTTGTTACCCTTTCCCATCCTGCATATGCCCTGAGGTCTGACTGGCTGTCCTGCAGTTCACTGGGATATAAGAGTGACATTGGGATATCCTAAGTAATTAAAGAAGTGAGAACACAACTATAGTACAGCTTTGCAGTGCTGCTGTGGCCATATTGGTTCAGGCAGATGGGACTTCTAGGGCGGTGCCACTAGTGTAGGTTAATTCTGTGGAATATTGTTATTTTAGCATTTTATTTCATATCACCAAAATTTAAGAATAAATGTGCAATCAATCTTCATGAGGAGGTCACCAATTTGCTGATTTCTCTTCCAATCTGACAATTACATTTTCAGCCCTTAGAATAAGAGTTTGAGTTGTCTTCAGAGATTGTATTGCTGTGAAGAAGGTAAATAGGACTGAACTTTAGTTCAGTCTTGCAAAGGCTATATCCAGTTTGCAAAGATCTTTGTCAAAGTTTTCCACCTTCAGAAATATATTTACAACATGAATCTTTCTCCTGCGGATGTAATGATTTAGTTATGCTCGAGTCCATCTCTGCCATTCACCTTTTTCAGTTGACCTTGTTCTCATAATTAGAAATATGTACAGAAGAAATAAAACATTTTCAAAAGTACGCTGGTCAAATGCAACCAGACCAACTGGGTGCAATTTTTTATGTTCCATCTCTTTGCATATATATTCTAAATGACATTTCTTTTAGAAAGGTTTGCTGTGGAAATGATGCCACTGTGAATTTTGTGCACCATTTACTCAGTGCCGTACCTAATCATCTGAAGCTAACATGTGTACGTGTATACTCATGTGAATTAGCAACCTGTTGCTTGAAATCCTCGAGGATACCCTGTATACAAAGGATGACTTTTAGTTAATCCATGTGTTACCAAGCAAGTCATCAAGCTGCTTGTAGTGACAGAACTATATACACATAGTATACATAGTCTACTACACAGCTCATCCTCTAGACTCAGCAAAAAATTGTGCTTGAGTAAGTGCAGTAGGATTGAAGTTTTCATCAAGTTAACACCAGTAATCATTGATCTTTACATGGTCATTCCTTCCTAGATTTTCCAGTTACCTTTTGTGATTAGTTTCATCCTCTAAACATGAAAGAGCCTAAATAGAAGAAGGAAGCACTGTGATTCCTGTGTATGGATATGGGAAGAGAGGTGACACAGGGAATTTATAATAATAAAAAAATAAACATCAAATTTGAAGTAGATTTTGGGTGTTGAATCACACTGAAAACATTTATAGGGTCTGATTATTGGTGTATTTTATATTGTCGGTAGCACTGGTTCCATTGCTTTTTTTGCTTGCATGTTTTTCAATTTCAAGAAAAAATTGAAAATTATAGCTTATCTGCTTAATTAGCTAGTAGTAATAAATTAATTTTTAACATGCTGAATGACAGCTACCTAACATAACACTGAATTTTGCCTCTGGAAAAAAGGTTTTCTCAGGCATCACTTGTTTCAATATAAAGTTATGAAAAAACAAATTTTGATTCTTGCAAGAAGTGGTGGAAATATTTTCAGTCTATATTAAGACAGCAATTTAATACAGCCCTGTCTCCTATGGTTGCAAATAAATACATAAAAATGTTTGTGCTAATAGACCCTCATTCCTGGAAGAAAACTCAAAATTAGTTGTTTAATTCAGAAGTACACAGAAAGCATCCAATAGTTGAATTTTTCTTTCCTAAAAAGGAAAAGCCTTATAAATGCCCTTTAGAGAGCAGTTACAACTGTAGACAAAATAGTAAAATTCAGCGTTTTATTACAAATTCATATGGCTATTAATGATACAGCTTGATATTTCATGTTTAGAGGATGCAAGGAATAGGTCACTTTTAGAGTAGCAATAATTCTTTTTAGCAACAGGTGAGTCCTTTGTGACTGCTTTCTGTAAAATTCGTTTGGAAATACAAGCAGCACTGCTTTTGTAGCAAGACAACTCTTTTCTTCAAGACTGTTAATCTATTAATGAATAAGATTTAGGGTAATTCTGAGAGTGGCTCAGTTTTTAGAGAAAATGACCAAGGTAAAAATTCCAATTTGCCAAAAAACACTGCATTCTGGTGTTTGAGGGGGTTTTTTTTCAAATATTTTTGATTTTATTGTTATAACAGTTTTCAGTTAGTTGAGATGTCTGGGTAATGCCAGTTCTAAAACCTGTGTTCATAATCCATGTAATGAAGATGAAGTCTTGGGCATTTCCCTCTTTTCTCTATTCTCCCTCTTTCATTTCAATTCCTTGGTGTCAGAATAGTTGGCTTCTAGCCAGAACCAGCCTTACATACAAGGTATAATGCTCTTCTAGGGAAGGGATTAGCTTTAATATTGTGCTTTTCATAATTAAATAATTGGGTTTTTTTTTTTAAACTACATGTTACTTTACTTTCAAGCAAATAGCTTAAAAATATTCTCTTTTAGTTTAAGTAGGAATAATACTTGCTAGGGATGACTGTATTTTTGTTATTACTCTTACTGCTTTCATCAGTGAACAAACCCGTTTTTCGCTGTAAAACAACATAGGGTGTGGCAGCCCAGAGCCACACAAAGAGGTCCATTTGTCTGCTGCTGAGGAGTATAATTCATCTGCAGTGCTGCGGAAATGTTGTAGTAATGTTTCATTTTTCCCAGAATTCTAACTATCTCATAGCTTTTACTGAAAGTGCTGTTGGAATTTTTCTGCAGTACCAAAGTGCACATGTGTATATTCTCATGGCAAAAATCAGTTATTATCAAATTGGCTACTGACCTTGACATCCTCATGTATTGGTGTCTGTAATGAACATCTACAAAGCAGCAGTATCACAGTAACTGGGTATCACATTAAAGCAAGCCAGGCTATTCATTGCAGCTAGGAACAAGCTAAACAAATCATTTAAACAACCTAAACAAATTTTCTAACCCATGATGTTACCAGTTTATCCCAAAGTTTACAGTCGAGATGCGAGCTAGCGCCCATGGGAAGGTTCATAAAACCAGTCCCTCGTTTGCAGTGTTGCAGACCAGGCACCTTCTTGCCCACCTTGTCTTCTAACACAGGACTCCTCTTCTGTGAATCTCAGCACCTCACACACTGTTAAATGACACTAAATGGCAAAACATTTTAGAGACAAATTCAAGGTAAACACATTTGACCTCACAATCACATGAAATCCTGTGTGGACTCCCAAACCAAATCCAGGGAAGAATCAATTTCACAAGCTTCAGCAATCAGAGAGGAGACATGGATATTCCATAACATTGCTTGAAAAATACTGCAAAACTACTGGGACAAAACACGTACAAACAATGCAAATGAACATTGCAAATTATTTAAACAATCAATGTACCATAAACATTAGGAGTTTTTAATTCTATTGCTGTATCATCTTTCTCATGAACCATGAGAATCATGAAAGGAGAAAACTTGGTCCTACTTAGACCTGTTTAAAAGAGGCTAAACAATCTAATAATCAAGCTAACAGTGAGAAACCTCAGAGTTACGGTGTAAGTCAGAAGAAAAAATTAAGAAACATAATTTTCTCTTGTCCAAGTTTAGTGTTGTGTGTTAAGCAGCTGCCCATGCTAATAATACATCTTTATTTTCACAGGGAAAGAGAGGTGGAGTGTGGCTCCTTCCATCTCCAATGTGTGTTATTAAAAGAACTCATCTCCCAAAAAGACAGTCTGGTGTTACTAGACCAGATGGACTTTGTAGCACGACAGGGAAAAATATCAGTGGGCACCATCTGTGTTTTCTTCTGGTTTTCTCCATTCAAATAATTATCCTATTGCAATACTGCTATTGGTCTGGCTCCTCTTTATTGTGACGGGCACCCTCTACAGTGTCAACATCAGTTCTCCATTTTCATTAGAATGCGGGGTGGCTTTCTTAGGAGTTTACCTCACCTGCTGAATGAGCTTCTGTATGCCTTACGGAATAGCTCATCTAACCTTATTTTTCTTCTAAATCAATAGTTATGGTTGCATGGTGGAACTTAATGGACAGCACAGAAAGATCTTAGATAGTTTTCTGTGTATTATCAGTGAACTTGCTGAAAGTTCACTAGATCCCACTGAATCTTTGATGGGGGTATTAAACAGTTTTGGACTAAGTGTTGATCCTGAAGGGACTCTGGTAGTCACTGACCTCCGGTTGGACCTCCCACACCTTAGGAGTCCAGCAGTCCAGATAGTTCTCCATGCATCTCATGATCCATTTATTCAGTCCATATCTCTTAGATCTATCTGTAAGTTGGGCAAGATTTTTCTTAGTAAACCTGCGTTGACTCCCCTGTCACATTTTTGTCCCTCCAGTGCTGAAAGTGGCTTCTTAGGAGGATCTTCTCCAACCTTTCCCAGGAGCTGAAGTGAGACTGATGGGACTCTTTCCATGAATCTTACTTCTTGAAGATGGATGTTTATCTTTCTGGAAAACCTTCCCTGATCATCACAATCTTTTGAAGATGATAGAGAGCTGTCTTTTGCTAGTGCTGCTTTCAATACCCTGGTTTGCACCTGGTGTTCCTGTGAATGAAGTGCCCCCTAGCTCAATACTTCTGTCTTGTGAGCTCTGACTCACTGCCACAGACACCATGAGGATGCTCAATTACCTTGGAGGCCTGAGGAAACAAGATCTTGCTAGTGAAAACAGAGGCTAAAAGAAGATTGACTACCTAAGCCAAATTCTTCATTATGAGGTCTCTTGCCACTTTTGACCAGTGGGCTCACATTTTCCCTAGTTTTCATTTTACAGCACATCTGTTTTTAGAAGCATTTTTTGTTGTCAGTTCCTTCATAGCTGCTTCCTATGAGTGCAAAGAATTTCAGTTTGTGAGGATTATGAAGTTTCCACTAACAATTAAATTTAAGATAATTTTTTTAAAGTTGAATCTTAAACAAAACAAAGAAAAACAATAAGTAGCAGCATAGAAGATCTTAAGTTGGAAGGGACATCTTTAAGGATCATCAAGTGCACCTCCATACTCCTTGTAGGACTACCTAAAACTAAACCATCATCCAGACTCTCCTTGAGCTCTGTCAGGCTTGGTGCCACTACCACTTCCCTGGGGAGCCTGTTCTAGTGCCTGACCACCTCTCAGGAAAAGGACCTTTTCCTAGTGTCCAGTCTAAACTTCTGATACAGCACCATTCCATTTTCTTCTGTCCTATCACTGCTCAGCAGAGAGAGGAGATCAGCAGCTCCCCCTCTTGCCCGCCTTGAGGAAACTGTAGGCCTTAGTGGAGTCACCGCTTCTCTTCTCCAAGCCAAACAAGCCAAATTACATCAGCTGCTCATTGTAATTCTTTCCCCTGGGGTTTTTCACCACTTTGGTCCTTCCTCTAGGCTCACTCTAATAGTCTGATGACCTTCTTGTACTGAGATGCTCACAGCCGCACACAGGATTTAAGGTGAGATCACACCTATGCGGAGTAGAGTGGGATAGTGGGGATGTTTCTCAGTACAACCTATTGTGCAGTTTCTGTATCATTTGTGCCCTGGAATTAAACTGTAAAACTTAACTGCTTTCTCTTATCCATCTTTCTATTGCTTATCCAGTACCACGTACCCTAATCTACATACCTCTGCTCTCCTCAAGTACAGTCAAGCAAAATCTTTGAGCAAATAGTGAGTCTGTAACTAGAACTTCATACTTTGCGTACTGTGAATTCAGAGAGTGATTACATGGCTGTTTAAACTGGCTTGTACCATTGTCTCATCTTGCTTTGTTGACACCAGTACTCGTGTCTTAGCCACCAGTTTGTCTGATCCTACTGAGCTGTTGTCTTGTAAAAGGGACTAAGGAGAAGAATTAAGGTTCCTGGTTTTTGTCATTGAAGTGATTCATTGTGAGAGCAGCCAAGTACCAGCTGCAGGTGTTCTTGGGTGCCTATCTTAAGCATGGGCTGCAGCCATGTCCTCCCATCTGTTCAGATATACTCCTCCCGACACCTTTAAACTAGGAGGGAATTTACAATGCACGTAGGAGGAAACAAATGAAGTGCATATAGCATGGCTGTAGTGAAGAGTTGCCATGTTTTTTTATAACCTTGCATTCTTGCTGCAGCAGTAGTGTCTTTCTGTGATACATGCATTCCCATCTTTTCCTTCTTCAGTGTCACCTTGACTCAATACAACCACATACAGAGGCATGTGCACATGCCCTAACTCAAGCTGTGTATGTTGCAAGTGTTATAGTAGGAATGTGGAAATAGGAACTTCTGAAAGCTCGTGAAAGTACATCTGGCACCTAGTGTGTTTCTGTGTGTGGTTATTGGGGCGGAAAAAGGGCAGTTACCCACTGCAGAAAGTACTGTACTTGTGTCATCTGAGCTTTTTCAGTAAACTTAATCTGGATGTATAGTTGTCTCTTCCCTAAATTTAGCCAAAAGGGAAATGCATCTTAATTTTAAAAAAGTTTGTAATGTAGGGGCTTTTTACATAGATGGTCTTGACAAAGAAAACAAACATTGGAAGTGTTTCTGAAAAGTTACTTAACACTAAATTTTTTCTTTGAGAGGGAGAAGAAGGCAAGTGGTTTTGGTTTGGTTTTAGTTTTTTCTTTTGTGTTTTTGGGGCTTGTTTTCTGGATATAGGGGACTTTAATGAGTAATGCATCATTTTTCTGGCAGAGACAAGTTTGGAAGAGCATTGTGTGAGTTTTATCATAGGGGCCAAATAATTACTTTTACAAGAGACTTTCTTGGTCTTTAAAGATGGTATAGTCTGTAGTCTGAACTGAAGTCCTGTCTTACTGCCACACTCTTAATCACATTAAAATTTTATATCTACAGTTGCCATTTTTCATAGGGTTTATAATGAAATAACAGGCTGCAGAATTCAGTACAGCAAAATTTTTACGGCTCAAGGTTTGGTATATCCAAATTTTGTTTCCTAAATGCTGTATGGGATTTATTTTCTCTTTGTGTGTAACTGGATTTGCCCAGTCAGATCTCACATGGTACTAATGCTGGTCATCCCATCTCTGTAAATCTTTCTGTAGACTCTCAACGTGTTTCGAAACACGATTTGTAATACTGAGGCTCTGTTACTGGTCCAAATACTTGCCCAGAAACTGAGATATCTTAGAAGTCCATACTCTTTTTTAAAATGTCAGCTTTCTAAGAAGGTCTGTGTATAATGATGAATATATAAATATTTTTGAACTGGAATGTTTCTGAATTTTAAAAAGAAAATTTATGCAGTGGTTAAAACTCAGTTTATTTTAGTGAGTCAGACTTTTATGCTTCAGGGAGAAAATGGCCGCTTCCAACCCTAGGAGAAAGAATTTATTGGCAAAATATTTGGTTTCTTCACTTTTAATTTCAGGGTAAGGCAAACCCTGATCCTCCTGAATATATTTCTCTTTCATATGCATGTGCATCTTTTTGTCATATGAATGTATGAGCAAAAGTATTTGGGGCAATAAAATATCCTCTTAAACTCTAAAATTAATGGATTCACTTGTATTTGCTTTTTTCTGAAAGACGGTTTGATTTTATGCAAATGGTATATTCTATTAAGTTTGTGGGATTGCAAAACATTGCAGACTTCAATTCAAAGAACAATATTATTTAACCACCCATTTGACATTGTCTGTGAGAGAAAATAATGATAGACACATACATTTTTTTTTTCCTCTGCTTTTGTGCAGGTTTATGGTATGCACACATGACTACAAATTTTCCTTTTGTATGATTGTTGTTCGTTAGCTTGTACTTTCTCCTGCTTTCAGCTGGGCTGAATACAGTGAAAGCCCTTGGCAAGTTGAGGTTAAAAAGTTTTTGTCAGGGGAAGGGATCACTTTTAATATTTTTTATTTTAAATTTTAATACATGAACCTTTGGTCAAGGGAGAAAAACAGATTTATTGCTTTCTTTCTCTGTCTTTGGATTCTAGCTGCATTGTTGAAGACAGGCTGGTAAAAGTAATTTTTGTTACCTAGACACATCCTTTAATATTCTCTAGGCTACCATATGATCTTCTGAACTAAGTTGTCTGCAAAAAGATTGATTTGGAGCAGTGTTTAAGTAATTGGTTTTTTTAAAAAAATTGAAATCCTGTCTTCAAAAATCTGTAGGCACTAAAATATCATCCTGACTTGGAGAGGTAAAATGTGGAGTATAAATATCTATATCCTAGATTTCCCAATTTTTCAAGTCCCATTTTTTTGTTAATGTAACGTGTGTGAGGCATGCGATAGGTCAGCTCATTCCTGTCCCCTCAGTCAGAGGATGTTCTGGTCATTTGAAGAGGCAAAGGTAACCACACAGGACATCCACAAATCCTGTGTGACTTTGTGCATGGGAATGTGTGGAAAGAGAGAGATGTTTCCTTGCAGGTGCAGAGCTCTGCATCTTCTCTCCAGCTTTGCAGGGCTTGTCAGCAGGTAAGCTGTTTCTGGCATTTAGTGCTTTGAAACAGTGGATAAATGAATGGCTGTGCTAGAAATCAGTAAAATCCAGGCACAGCAGCACTGGAGTAGAAAACAAGATCTTAGCTGGGTTTTCCTCAGACGGAAGGAATAATCTTTACATGACTGATAACTGCTCTGTGAAGGCTTGTTTACCTGTGGTTTCTGGTGATGATCTGTTTGTACAAGAATCTTTAAAATCAAGACAGGGAGCTAGACCCTTTCTATAGCAAAACTGCTGCTTGCTTACCAGCCACACAGTTTATTGTACTCTAGATAGCACAGAAGCTGCAATTGGAGACATACTACTTTTACTTTAAAACCTCAGACTGTTTTTAGAGTGTATCTTTGTGGTGAGTTAATGTTGTCTGAGGGCCGAACTCCCACCCAGATGCTTTGTCATTCATTTTGCCTCCTCAGTAGGGCAGGGGGAGAAAATAGGATGGGAAAGCTCATGGGTCAGGATACAGATTGTTTGCCAGTAAATGTCATAAGCAAAACAGACTCTACTTGGGGAAAATTAATTAACAGTGTGGTTCCTTTAACCCATCCCGTAATGAGAAGAAACATAGATACTATTTGTTGGACTTTTATTCTTCTACCAGTGTGATTTGTTAGTTTTTAGGCAGGTGAGACTCTCTCTGTTCTTGTTGGTAATGTTTGATTGACATACCTTTCATCTTACAACAGGTCATGGTAATGTCAGATGGCACATCCTTCTCTTCAGGACAGAGCCTTCATCTCCCCAGCCTTCCTAGTAACTCACTGTCTTTTTCTGAAGTGAAAAAGAAGTCATCTCATGGGCCAAAGGTGAGACTTATTTTGCTAGAAGATGTTTGAGCCAGTGGTGTTTTTCCTGGAAAACACCGTTTTTCCTTGAGAGGAAAAAAAAAAGATTTCTAGTTATTTCTGCAATATTTCCAGTGAAAGCAGGTCTTGACATTTCTTTGCTGTGAACTTACTGTTTGCCTCATGAAAATACTGCAGGACAAGGAGGGCTGTGGAAAAGGTGCCAGTGAAGGTCCTCTCGTTTTTGTACCTGCACGATTGTTTTCCTAATTTTGCAGAAGGAATTGTAATGGTCTGTTGTAGTATTAGGGGATTCTGGTAATGGAAGTGTGATCTACAGAGATGTAAATAACATGAGGTGGTAGTAGTCATTAATAATGTCATTTATTAAGCATTTTTAAAGATAATTTTGTAAAGTGAAACTTGAAGTTGTGTTCTTTAGGATTATTAATTTTTTTTTTAAATTTCAGGGGTTAATCCTTTATTAGATTTTTCAGAGACCAATGCGTTATCAGTCTCTGGGACATCAAATTGAATCCCCAACCTACAACATGATAAAAAAGGTGTAGTCCAAGGAACTATTTTACTGTCTATTTTCAGTAATACAAATAGACCTTTCTGAAAGAGCAGATAGTTTTTTCAGTCTGACAAAATGAATTGATATGGGAAAATAAAGTGTGTTTATGAAAATAAGAAATGCAACACAAGGACTTTCTTTGTAAGTGAATTAGCATATAAGCCTTTTTCCCATTATGTTAAATTGTTTGGGTTTTTATATTTCTGTGCATCATATCGATATGAAACATATTACTTAATCTTGCAGTGCATGTACTGCAAGGGGCAATACCCATTTTTATTAGTAACTTTCACGTTCATTATCTGTGCTAAATCTCATTTCTCTGTTTTTTTGTAAGCAAATTCTAACCTAGGATGTCATTTTCCAAACCACATCTGGATGGTGAACTTCCATCTTATGTCAAAAATTGACAAGTGTGGAGTTTGAATAGGGTGAAGCAAAGTGAAGTGCGTATTTACTACTCTCATCCATATAAACTAATGTTTGAAATCTTTCGCTTTTGCTGAAGCAACCGAAACACCTGCAGAGATTTTGATTTGCAGCAGGCAGATAGGGGAGTCAGTAGGAGGTTAGAGGTACATCACATCTCAGGATTCATGCACTTGGGATCCATAAAAAACTTAAAATTAGTTATCTAGCTGGGAATGCTTGTCTTTCCTCATCTGTCACAGTGCAGTTGTCCCCTGTATCACAGTGGAAGGCATGAAAGTCTGAGCAGCACAGTTAGTAGTGAATGAACTTCAAAAATTGGGGTGTTTTTGGTAAGCTGATGTTTTATGTCTTCAAGGTTGGAAGTTTGGTTTATATAATTTCTATAAATTAGCAGATTCTGATGAAACTGCTGAAGATGATGGCTGCACAAGGCAACAATTTCCAGGTGATCATGGCAGCATAATGGCCCTTTAGCTGTTTCTGTCCATCTGTCCTGCCTACAATATGCTCTCTCTGCTCCCAGAATGTGTCTCAGGCCTTAGCATAAGTTGTGTTGGTCAAAATCTGAGCAGAAGTTGAGTACAACAGTCAAAATAGCACAGTTTTTCTCTGCTGGTAAGACTTTAGATTTTTATCATGCTTTCTAAAATACTTATTTTTAAAGCTATGTTAGCCATTTCATAGAACAATGCTATAAATCTTGGAAATACTGTATGTACTTAATGTTACTTGGCTTGAGAAAGGAAAACATATGCAGCTATTTTAATGTGCCTGTGACCCTCTGTATTATTTTTTGTTGTTAGTTGCATTATGTATCATAGTCTAATATTCCCTTGGGTTGCTTCAATATTTGATGAATGTCTATGGTGTGCAAATATATTACCTGCTAAAAACCCCACAATCTCAATTTTTCACATGAACTTGAGAAGTGACTGTTTTATTTGTCCCTCTTAGAAGAAATACTTAGCTTACTCTTATTTCTTGCAACACTTCTTAAGATGGGAAGGAAAAGAAATATTTAAACACTGTTAGATTTTGATAAATAAGAAAATGGTTTGAAAGTATGTTCTGATTTTCAGCAAGATCTATGTTATACATGATATGAACAATTAGCCACTTTTCATCCCCACCAGCCTTCCACATTCATCATTAGGTTTGATACAACTTACCAGTGAGCATAATTTAACTTTTTTTCTGTCTAAAAAATTTTATGTTTCCTCTTTCTGTTTCCTTGATGTCTTTGTTGGCCTCTGTTGGGGTAGTTACAGAAATTTTGGAAGTAAGAAAAGATACATTTTTACTTAGAGAATGAATGCATGTATAAAAGCAATGGGTTTGCTGCCCTAATGGAAGGGTAACTCTAAGAGACCATGTAAGAATGGTGTATAAATATGTCTATATCATAAGGATGCCAAATATGATTTCCATGTAAACATCATCTTTCATGTTGTAAAAAGAAGTCCAGTTTCAAATTTGAGAAGATAAGATAGATCTCAAGTTCCTATTGGTTTTAATAGTACTGTGCCCCAGGACCATTTTCATAGCTCTCATCTCTTGGGAAATCTCTAAAATGATACTCTTCTTTGAAGCAATTTAAAATAACTTGGTAAGGAGACCAGTAAGAAAAATAAGGACTCCACCTAGTTTAGTAACTGCATATGTTTTATTCCTTCCCAGGGCAACATTTACAGTTCTGGTTTGATAGAGCAAGATGTGAAGGTAAAAGCATTAATAATTAGTTCATGTGTCAATCATATGGTATCAAATAGGCAACTTTTTCTTTTTTTTTTTAAATAATATTGAAGAAAAACATTAGAAAAGGAATTATGACTAAAGTAAAACATTTCAAGGAATGATTAATACTTTTTTATTTTTGTTTTTTATTACTGCTCTGGAAAAGGAAGAAGTACTTTATGTTCAGACATTCATATGTCATTATAGTATTGTTCATTGTTGATGCTTCTGCTCATTGTTAATGCTGATGCATTTATATTATATAGTTACGTTGTTCCAGGTCTGTCTCATAAATACATTTGGAGTATTGATGCAAGATGTGTCTGAAGAAAAAACACAACTGAATAATTTGGGCAGCACTGTGTGAAAACTCAGTGTTTCACTAAATAAGATATTGAGAAGGGAAGAATATTTCAAAGTCATTATTTTTGCTGAACTGGTCCAACCTATTGCTATAGAGGAGAGAGATACTGCAGTTTTTGCACAAGTATTATGTGTAAACTGTTCAGGTCCTATAGCATTAAATACTGGCTTAACACATCCTGATTGGACAAGTATGAGTAGTTACCTACCAACAAGGAGCACATCAATGGATATAGTCTCAGTCTTAACTTCTCTGATTGTCACAACTTCCGTTAAGCAGGTTAATTTTGCTTTGTTTTCTTGACTAGTTTTTATTTCAGAGCAGTTCAACTGAATACATTACTTTAAAATTAGTCAGCCCCTCTGGAGGATGAGACTGGCCATGTCCTGCTTTGGTCCTTAATTGTTCTACTGTATTTCTGCTGTCCCATCTATGTTGTGCATAAAAGAGTGGTTAGGTAAGTGTACTAGACCAATTAAGTTTGGCTTACTGATAATAAGGTTTGCTTCTACCCTTCCTTGGAGAAGAGCTTTGCAGCAGCCAAACTATCTACAAAGCTTAGCTGTCTGCAGGAAGCAAGCTGATCTCCTTGCAAGAACCATGGTTGACGTCCTGGAGACCACAGGCAAACACACCAAACTTGTTACAGCCTGAGATGTGGCAGGAAACTCAGCCCACCATACATGGAATACAGAGTGAACCCTGCCTGGATACCAGCATCCGAACCAATCGGCGTCGTGGAAAGATCTGCCCAGAGCCAAGTTGGCCAGCGAGCGCCCAGCAGAGAGTATTTAAGACAGTGTCCAGAGGTGCCCAGTGGTCCGGTCCAGTCCAGCTGGTGTAGCCCAGGGTCCCATGCTGGCTGCTGGCCCCACTCTTCATCACTCTGTCCTGCCTGTGTTCCACCTGCCTGCCTGCATCTCCTGTCTGCCTTGGTTCCAGCCTGCTTATCACCTGTTTTCCCCTAGAGGTCTGACTGTGCCAGGTTTCCCCACTAGTGGTGGTGGTAACTCTTTTGTGCTTTCTTTTGTAGCCTTTCCTTTTCCTTATCTCTCCCTCTACCCCACTTTTCCCCTTTTGCTTGTGGTTAGGAATAAAGCAAGTTGTCTGTTTGAGACCTAACATTTGGAGTTGTGTACCTTAATCTTGCTTTCGAAGTAACCATTTAAAAGAACCATGTTGCAGCTTCGTCCCTGACTGGACTGTGACAGGAAGGGGCAAGGAAAGCTAAATGTGTTTTCTCCTCTGCAGTTTTGTAAACTTGTGGTAGTGTTAGATAGTCAGATATACCATACTTACACACACATCTATTCTAGGTAAAGAAATAGTAAATCAATGGGTATATGCAATGCACATTGAAGTGTTTCTAAAAGTTTCTCATATGCTAGGCAACATATAGGTGGAAATGCTTACAATCAGCTTGGAAGAAAATAAGCAATGTCCTGTAAGTTGAAATATCACTTTGCAGATTTGAAGTAATATAAAAAATAGACTTATCTTATAGACAGTGCTGCAGGTGTTTAGAACGTTAGTGCATTCTTTTGGGTGTTTTTGCGATACTGAGAGCCCACTGCTGGCAGTGTCAGTGCAAGTGGGCAGTGCTGGAACTATTCTTGTGTTTTGAAAATTCCGGGGTTTCAATTCTCAGAAGAAAGAATCCCATAGGACTCAGTCCAGATGGTTCCCGTGTTGCTGGTTCCTTCCTTGTCAGTTCCTCTAGTGCCATTTATAGCTGCAAATCACCACTTACCTTGCCACTTCAACTTTTTAGATTCAACTGAGTGAGGACTGAACCTGCTCTACTTTTTCTGGTTTTGCCTGTCTTATAGTACCTCAGAGCCATCACCTTTTCAAAAACACTTCTCACTTACAACAGTTAAATGTAAAAAAAAAAAGTAATCAAATGCTCAGCAAAACCACCGGCAATATATATAAAGAAGGAAGCTTTTTTATTAAAGGAGGTTTTGCATAAAAAGACGGTAACTGTTGTTTGTCCAATCAAATCTTCCATAGCTGGGCTGGATCCAGAGTCGTTACTGTGTATAAGGAAAAAGATCTGGCAAAAGCTGGAAAGATGATCACAGTACAGAAGTCAAACTTTGCCTGAGATGTCACCAGGAGCACATGTTTTGCTCTGATTGTGTAATAGTTCTGTTAATGTCATATGGTTCATATCTCAGTCTTTCCTTACTATTCTTTTTTTCTGATAGCTAGTGGTGATGATAACCATTTCTCAACCTGCCTTTATGTTCATCTTCTGATGTTTCTTAAAAAAATGTGTGTCATGCATAAGGTAAAAACTAACTTGTCTTGCAGATATTGACAAGCAGTGGTAACTGTTCATGTTCAACCACTTTGTAGCAGATATTTTGATGAAAATATTGAGGTTTGTATCTATTCTTATGTAGGTATTTCTGTTTCTGATTTTCTACCTGCAGTTCCAGGTTTTGACTATGAATCCTATGTCCATATTGTGTCTGTCTTTTGAGTCTTGAAGGGTTTGTTCTTTTTTTTTTTAAGTAACGTTTTGCATCTGCTTTTTGCAGGACCCAGCTAGGATTCTGAACACAAACAGCAGCAGCAGTAGTAATAGTTTTTCAAAGACCCACAAATTGTCAAAGGAGCACAAAGAAAAAACTTCTAAAGACTCGAAAGAACATAAAAGTGCCTTCAAAGAACCTTCCAGGGAACATAACAAATCTTCCAAAGAATCCTCTAAGAAACCCAAAGAAAATAAACCGCTGAAAGATGAAAAAATGGTTCCTAAGATGGCCTTCAAGGAACCCAAACCCATGTCCAAGGAGCCAAAATCTGAAAACACCCCCATCCTTACCATAACATGTGGGCAGCAGCAAGAAAAGAAGACTCTCACAAAAAGGCCCTCTGTGCTGGACTCTGATGAATCTTCTGCTAAAAAAAGAAAAAAAACCAGCTCAGATTCATTATTTAAAGGTTTTTCTAGTGCTCCATCTCTGATTCTTACTTGTTCAGCTGACCGAAAACAGACAAAGGATAAATCTCAACTCAGGGTGGGGAGAATCAAAATTGAAAATGATGCACTGGAAGGGAAGACGTCTACTCTGCCACCTTTTGATGATATTGTAGATCCCAGTGATTCTGACGTGGAGGAAAACACGTCCTCCAAATCTGAAGTAAGTGGTTGTTTGGTTTTGCTTAACGTGTGTTGAATATTTCCAGTCTGTGGGATTTTGCACCATATTTGTGTTTTCCCCTTTCTCCTGTCTGCTGGCAGATTGTCCAAACTGAAGGATGTTGATTGAGATATTCAAAGTTGATGCTCTTGTAGAATTGTCAACTAACAGTTTCAAGTCAACTAATAAATGTCAACATTATGATGAATGAGCATATCAAACGTGGCTATAAACAATACTGCTCTTTGGATGTTCTTTTGAATTTCATGGTTCTTTTGAGAGAAAAGGAAATAGATCTAAATGTTTGTATTTCAAACTCTAAATCTTTGTTTTCAAGTGTAAGAGAATTCAGTAAATCCAGGAAAGGGTTGCAGTTATGTCAGTTATTTGTTATTTTTTTCCTGAAAGAGGCAGTTCTGTATACTGTGCCAGTTTTATGGAGGAGGAGGAGTTCCTAGAGTCTCACTCTTATGAGGAGAATCTATCCTAAGTAGCAAGCTTACCAAGAATAAAGACTGGTTTTTTATGGAAATTTGCTTTTCTGAAAATATTTGGGTGCTCATTTATTTCAAGCATGATTTGCTTTTGATAATTATGGTTTTAATCATTCTCTTAGTAAACTTTTGTTTTCAGAAGCATCTTTTATAGAGAAGGAAAGGTGTGGAAGGAGTAGCCTTGCTTGATGCCATTATTTGTGCTTATGGCTAGTGGCAGCGTGCACGATAGAGAGGTATTCTTCCCAGCCCTGTCTGTTCAATTCTTTCATTTTTCTGTTTTCTTATTTGTGCC
Source organism: Xenops minutus (assembly GCA_035221455.1). Lineage (NCBI taxonomy): Eukaryota > Metazoa > Chordata > Aves > Passeriformes > Furnariidae > Xenops > Xenops minutus. The sequence continues at coordinate 39,401,406 of JAWWEE010000085.1, forward strand.
TCTGTTACTGTATGTATCAGTGATCAGATGCCTAACCCTCTTTGTCCTGTCTGGAACAGACAATAAATACCCTGCTATGGGGAGGTATCAGCATTGTGTTTTCACTTCATAGAAACTACCCACAAGAGAGAAGGTGATTTACTTCTGAAGTGACCTTTTAAGGACTGGCCCCTTAGGGCATGCAAAGGCTGTAAAATTTAGAAGGTGTGGAACAGGATAGGCCTTGCTTTACAGCATGACACTGGTGATATTCTGTGGTTGAAGTGGCATTCTCATTTATGGCTTAGAATTTAACCAGTTTGTATTTAAACCTGAAAATGCACATTCTTGCCACCCTTAGTGTGAATTATTTTTTTCATGTTTTCAAAAGAAGCTGAATCTTGTTTTTTAATTTGTTCATCTATGCCACAATAGCCATCACTGTAATTACCTATCCTCAGTATAGCTGACTATTTAGAATAGATATCCGTGTTTACTATATATTCAAAAAGGTGCTATGTAGTGGCACGTGTACTTTTACTGGCGGAATCAATTCTTTTTTTTTTCAAAGACAGAAGAATTGAGAGACTCAGCTGCAATGTAACTGAAATTTTACAAATGCAGGCTCTACAGAGGTGTGTACTGCAGAGCAACTTGCACGTGATATGTGAAAGATATGGATGATGCTTAAAACTGATCCCTTTTAATTGCTATATGCGTTTCCCTCTCTATTTTCTTGCAACATCTTGCCCACTACCATGCCTCTGTGTTTTTCACAGGCTAATGCAAATGCACTTTCATTGCTGTTCTTCATCCATCTGCAGTTGACCTGTAGGACCTAAGGAGTTCCTTAATTCTGTACTAAAGCTAAAAAGCAGATTCAGTGTTTTTTAGGTCTGTGAGCCACTGTTACTGAAAGTGTAAACCACTGGAGTCTGCTCCAAGAGAAGCAAATCCTAGTGGCCTGGCTCTTCTGTATTTTAACTTTGGCATTCTGGATCATGGAACACACATGGGAGGGTCAGTGTGGTCGCCATCTGAATGGGTGAAAAAGATGTCTCCCACTTTTGGACTGTGCTCCTTAATAAATCATGCTGAGTATGGCTCCAGTCAGTGATGGGATTGTATTTAGAAAGTCACTAGTATACTTAAGTTGAAGAAGGACTATCCAGAAAGCACACAATAATTCCCTAAGGTGCCTGTGGATTCACACCATTGTTAGTGCTGTGGGAGAAAGACCTAGGCATCCTTGGTTAATGAGTGTCTGCAGAATTTCACAGAGTTTTTCCTTATGCATTGTACTAGTTTTAGGCAGGGAACCTTATGAAAGGCAGCCAAGGAGTGTAATAGACGTAATTATGTTGGAAAAAATAGGCTGAACTTTTTTGTATGTCTTGGTAAGTGTCTAAGCATTTCAGGAAAAGGAGTATATTTTACACCTAGATCCATAAATCTATAAATATATATAAATATAAATATAAACATATTAAGAAAAAAGGTGAGAAGTTGCAATGTTACATAGAGGGTAGTGGAAGTGAACGTGTGATAATGCTTTTGCTATACAGAAACAGTTATTTCAGTCTGTTAAAGCTTCATGATACTAACCAACATAGTTGCCTTGCCTGAAGCTGGGAAGGTGCTTCTTCAGTGGCACATCGTGGCATAATAATATGCTGTAAAATTCAGTAAAATGTTATTTCTTACCCTAGTACAGTTACAGTGATGGCTATTGTGGCATAGATGAACAAAGAATGTATCATTATATGGGACTGTATTCAGTAATAGAATATCTAGATTTAGTCCTAAAGTGTATTTAAAAGAGGAAAACCACAATATCCAATTCAGCAAATTTGGGTTAGATACAATAAATCATATTTCAAATCAATACCTAAAAATTGTTAGGATACTACAAAAATACTAACTTTGAGTCAAGTACATGTTTTTCTAGTCTAAGTTACATTTATGACATAGTGCAAACCTCTCACTGTTTGGATTGTTGTAATGGAATTATTAATACCTTTCCTGAGAATTTTGTAGTTTCTTCACTTTATAGAGTAGGGGGTGGTCTCATTCTCAAACATACATGTCCTGAAATGGTGACTATTCTCTTTATAGGTATTGGCTCATATGCATGACTTTGCATATCAAAAATGATAAATTTGTAATGAAAAGTGCAATGTAGGATTTAGACCTTTGTGCAAAACCAAGTTTCTTTACTGTTGCTGGTCACACCTGAGACTGTTTTCAGAGTTAGAGGTAGTCCATCATCAGTTCTCAACTGCAAAGGCTGGGTTTGGGATTTTAAAATAAGGAGGGCATTCTGAGAAGTCCTCATGGTAAAGGAATCTTACAAGCATCATTAAACAGAGGTACTGTTTCTCTGTGTAGGCGCTACAGTATGACAATGCTGCGCCTCTGATTTCTTTGGATGAGGCCCCTGTTCAGTGAATTGTAGTGGAGTGTATTATATCAATGAATGGGCTCGAATTTCAGACAGAAAAGCAGAATGTGTTCAGCCCTGCTCTGTATTGGCATCATGCTCTACCTAGTTCTGGGCATTCAGACTTCAAATATTGGCCTTTGTCTTCACAAAATAGAGGGAGTAGAGGTTTAGCACCCTCTGACAGGGGTGCTTTTTCTTCATGTGGTAGAGCGTGTCTGCTAATGGCTAATCTACCCCCCTTGAAATTCACCTTTCAAAATCCAGACAGGTTAGCATGGTGTTATCTCGAGGGCATTTTAAGAAAGCCAGATACTGTCCTCTGATGTCCTGTAGTCAGTTGCCTTCTGAGCTTCAAAGGCCTTTGTAAAATTCAGTGGAAATAAAGGGAGTAACACCCTTGCCTAGTGATAAACTTTCTGCCCTTGTTTAATAGCCTTTCTGTGTGTAACGTTAAGAGCACATAAGGCTGTTCCTCTGTGGTCTGTTTGGCATATGCTGTAGTGTGGTTCACTGCTCTATTTATTTTAACTTTGTTTTTCTGTTGACTTTGAGCTGTTGGCAAGTGAAACAAGTGTCCATTTCTCTTCATGCTGTTTTGTTAAGTATCCCTTTTCAAATACATCTATGATTGTAGTATATTGGACTTCAGTTATAGTGATAGACTTGGTGTTCAAAAGAGTGTGGGGTCTTTATTTACAGTCGTATCAGCTAGCAAAGTCAGTTGGGAGTGACATGTATACTCAGAAATCACGCAGAAAGGCTGAAAAACTATTTTGCTGGCTTTGGTATGAAGCATGCAAAGTAAAGTACAAAGTGAAAGCATGCAGATTTATGGTTTTATTGAGGCATAGGCATATTAGCACAGTCCACTTCTAAACACCGAAGATTTTACTTTTAAACTAAGTTACAGGATGGTTTAGTAAGAAAACTCCAGCTGTTTGCTTCCTGTGTAGGACAGTGCAGCAACATGATAAAAAAAAATAAGTTGACCTTGATTTTGCTGCCAGTCTGATCCATAAAATGTAATGAAATTGTTTTAAATTTGTGTGAGCTGCAAACTGGTGTGTGACATGAGGAAATAGAGAATTTTGTATCTAAGTGAGGCATTTTCCATGATTGGAGCTACCCCTTTTGAGCTGTGGAGCCATTGCAGAAGGGATTCTCAGGTGCTTCTTTTTTAATTATTACTGGTTTTGCTGGACTGGGTATGGAGGAAAAAACGGTACATGGCTCTTGGTGAAGTTGCTACAGCAGAAAGGCTCAAAGGAGATTGGGCACATCACACATACCTGTCTGGGTGTTAAATATTCTCAGCATACCTCCAGTTGCAGTGAACTGAACAGCAACTCTTTAAGTGCCATGCACCACAGTGCTTTGGTGGATTATTTAGAGTACATGTGTGTCTTTTGGATGAATTTCTTCTTCTGGTGTGATTATTCTGTACTTGGTGTGTATTGTTTTTTCCCTTTGTGCCTGTATGTGTCACTGCAGTTGTATATGTCACTGCATTAATAATAGGAGAAGCCTTTTGCCATGTCAAAACCTATTGAAATGCAAACTGAGCAGAAATGGATGCTAGCAAAATGTGACCACTCAGGGGTAAGGAGTTTCAGTTATTAAGACCAGAGTACATTAGCTTGTATTTTGCCTTTGGGAAAAAATTCCAGGTCCTTCTTAGGAAGGCCCTTACAGAACAATGAAAATATAGTAGTGGTCACATAGACTGTGCTTTTGTAATTAATTAACTGTTTGCACATCCTAAAGCAGTCTTAAAGCTAGAATATGAATACCTTTTTAAAGTAATCCATAAAATGCCACTTTGAATCTAGCCCATAATCTATTAATTTGACTGTTACAAAAGTGGAAGAACATTTTGAAAACCCTCATGATCTTGTAAAACCTCCAGGCCCTTGTTAGCTGAAAAAGCCTGCTTTCTGCCAGGGCTCAGAGCCAAAGTCAGAGCCTTTTCAGACAATATTTAAAATCAGAAATAACAGTAGTGAGATAGAGCTCCATGTGCCATTTTCATGTAGTTACCAAAGGAAAAAAAACCTAAAACAGAATATAGGTTTGGGTTTTTTTGGTGGAACTGTGACTCTGTTAAGATCTTTAATGATGCAGAACAGGGTTGGTACTGATCATGTCTTTCATTGCGGGCTGGGCCCTATGAGTTTGCAACCTGTCATGTTCTTTACTTTTTGCTTGGAAATTTAATGCTTTTTTTTCTGCTTTTGGCGCCTTTGCCAGCCACTTGTGGTATTGTTAAACATAATACTCCTGTGTTGAGGAGATTTAGTAGTTGCAAATGGGTAAATACAACGCAGTCTGAGGTTTTTCCTTCCTTACATGTGGTCAGAGAGAAACAGTGGCTGAAGATATTCAGACCTCCTTAGACGAGTGCCGGTAGGCATGAGTATGTTCTATGGCTGTCAGCATCTACTGTAGAATGGCACCATTTAGCTGCTATATTTTGCCTATTGTAATTAGATATTACTATGAAAGGAAAAACATTTTGTCTTTGCTCACAAAAGCTTAGGTGCTTATTAGGCTGCTCTGAACGTGGTGAGATGAACCATTGCTGATGAGGAAGCAGAAAGATAGACAGGCAGTGATCCTCTCTGGCAGTAAGCTTGAATGTTAAGCTGAGATACTTTTGTTACCATTCTGTGTTTGGAAATCACTGGCTTACAAAAATATTAAGGATTTAGAAACAGAACAACGGAGAGAAACTATGTAGATACAGTTAAATATCCAGGTTGCAAACATAATCTTGTGAGAGTCAGAAAATTTTACATTCTTGAAGCAAAGTCATGGGTATTGAGGGTGGTTTTTTTCAGTTTTTGGCAACTTCGCATTTTGTCCACAGAAATAACATCAGTCATTACTAAGATACTAGTCCAGGCTTCAGTTTATTAGTTTATTTGCGAGTGTTGGCTACATCTGTTTTAGTGGGGATTACTCATGTGAATTAACTCAAATATTTACATAAATGCAGTTTTGGATTGGGGACATATTTTCTGTGTTTCAGCCCTGGAAAATTCTTTTCACCTGCTATCCTGCAGAAAGTAGACATTTTAACTGGGTATATGCAATGTCAATACTTTAGTTGTAGTCTTTCTTTTGTGGAAAAAAAGGACTGTATCCAGTAAAGTCATGACATTTTTAGGAGGCCAAGATGGATTGCAGTTAAATTATTAAAGACAGGATATTTTATTTTAATCAGCCAGGTGAGATCTTCTTGCTACGGATTTCATTGCTTTGAAGTTGCTTTATCTTCTTCTATAAATTAGGTCATGATCCAGAAGAATGGGTGCACGTAGTTAAAATCAAGTCAAACACCTGTTAGTTATCAGCTGGAATAGTTTAACTATGTCTACAGTAGTTAGATCTATCCAAGACCTTTATGCCTATTTATTTTTAGTGTGGAACCAGGAATTCTGCAGTTCTTTTTTAGGTGACAAAATTTACATAGTTTACTCATGTACTTTATAAGTACATTTTGCTGCCAACCACCCCCCTACACCCACCCATAAAATTCATTAACTAATTTTCAGAACACTTCCCATTCAAAAAACATGTAGTTTGGTGATGACTGACATGAATTCTCCAGGGCACTCCAAATACAAGTTAGTTTCTACATTTAAAAGACTCAGTCATACCCTGAAGTTTAAATTTTACCAAGGCAGGGTAAAGGCTGCTTGAGCTGACTGCTGCCATGACTGTATCATATATTGTACCTATGAAGAATAAATGACAATCCACTGCCTGCTGATGAAGGACGGCCGTTCAGCTCTCCATGCTGTGGAGCCCTGGGGTTGTGATGCTGGCACTTGATGTGCCACTGCAGAGGGATGTTGGGAGGCCTTTTGGATGCTGCTGATGGACATCATGTGCCTGCCCCAAACTTGAGGGTGATATTGCCTATGTGTCACTATTCTTCCAGTACTGAGGTGTGCATGTACGCTGGGTATAGGGAACAACTGAAAACAGATGTAATCCAGCAGTATTCTTTCTTGCCCTCTGTGTGACTGCTTGTTCCCTCGTGACAGCAGTGTCCACTCCTTCACTGAAAAATCAGGGCGTGACAAGCAGCCATTGCTGTTTAAAGAAAGCATCATGTCTGCAACCAATTTTAATGATATTTTGAGTGTTCACTGAAGATGGTCCTACGTCACCACACCGGTATTAGAAAAACTGTTATTCACTTAGAGTGTTCTTGCGAATTGTTTTAACTGACTGCATCATTATTAAGTAGTGCTGTCTTACTTGGCTTAGTCAATACCATAGTACAACTTACGTTTTTTTAAAATATGTTGCAGAATTAATTTCTTCACACTTTTTCCTACAAACAAAAAAATCCAAACCCAAAAATAATGTTTTGAGTAAAACATTCAGCTGCGTTAGTATTAATTTCAGTAAAACATGACATTTTCCATTAAAAGCCTCTAAGCAGTCTTGCATCTTCCATTGAAAACAGAAATCTTTTTATGCCCAACTGAAACATGAAGTTTGTGCTTCCTCTAACATTGGGTATGTTAGTAGAGTTTCTACTGCCCCTTTCAGACCAGCAATATCTCTTCCCATTCATTCTCATTGGGGCTGAAAACAAGAAGGTGCATGCAGACTTCTTTGTTTTTAGCACTGTGTGGCTGTGAAAGGACCAGGAGTTTTGATACTTAATGCTCTGATGCTGTAGGGTTTTCATGAATTTATAGATTTTTATACTTCTATGTAGTTTCTTGCATTCAGAGCAGCTAGCAACCTCTAAC
>JAWWEE010000085.1:39408696-39425793 GCA_035221455.1 Xenops minutus
GGAAACAGCCGGGAATGAAATGAAAGGGACGCCTTTCGGATTAATTTACTCTGCATGTTTGAAGCGGTGGTGCTTGGGAAAGAGTTCTCATGGTATTCCTGAGGCTGTGAGTTCAACCTAGCACCGGTCTTTTCTATCTGTTACTTGTCAACACACATTGTACTCTTTTATACTCTTTTATACTCCTTTATATTCTGTATCCCTAAAACCCTCTAAGAAAAAGAACTCTTCTCTACTTTACCCACATAAAGTTGTCTTGGAAATTTTTTCCCCCTTCCTTACGGCAACACTCTCTTTATCCCCATGAAAAGACAGTCCTTGCACATACGTGTAGCATGGTAAGCCTGAGTCCAGGATATGTATGTAGGGTTTTTCAAACTATCTTGAGACATGTTACCTATTTTTCCTGAAGCTGTATGAACTTCCATGAAAGAATTGCTTACTGTGTACTGTGTTGCAAGCTTTCTGGCAAATCTGAGGGAAATTATATCCTGTGTTGTAGGAACTAATGTTTCAGACAATGGAGTTGGAAGATGAGGATAAATGAAGCTATTTTCACTTCTTGGAGTCTGTTTACATATTCACAAAACTTGTATCGCCACCTCAGAGCAATGCTAAAGGAGACTTATAAAGGTGACTGACAATATATGCCCTGTCAGCTGCAGCAGAGCTGTGTTTTGTTGCTGAGGTTAATAGCCAGCTCTACCAGTGCCTGAGCTCCTGGAGGAGAGATTACTCAGGCATCTAGGGATGACAGGGACCCAGGGGCATTAACTGGATCAATGCCTCAACACTGATTACCGTGATCAGGAAACCATTATAAAATTTATGCCCTTTAATATCATAGTTGATGGGCAGTTTTCATTAGGACAGAAGTAAATCAAATGATTTGGCTGCTCTATGTGAGGCTGTTGTAGGTCTTACCTAAATAGTGGGAGGAGATTACATATCAGTAACCTGGTTGTGTCTAGTTACTCAAGTTATCAGCTGCAAAATTATTACAGTCTCAACCAAGGCAAGAAATGAAGTAGATACAGTCTGTGACAATTTTAGTTTCTTTCATTTTATAAATAATATTTTCCAATGTCCCTGCTGTTTAATGCAGTTTACTTATTACACTGTAGTTTTATTCTGTGCATGAAAACAGACGTGGTTGCAAGACAGTACTAATTGCATTATGTCTTACATAAGGATAGTAAAATATCTCAAGTGAGCAGGAATATCAAGCAAAGAGTCATTGTCTAAATATTCTGGAGAGCAGCAATTCAATTGCATAGTTGCTCAGGTTCAAGGCAGGAAAAGGCAGGTTTAAGGCCAAAGAAGGAAGCCACTCTTCCTGCTCTTGGTGACCTAAATTTGCTTTGGGAGCAGACCACTAGGAGTAGAGTGCAAGTTAAATGTTGCTGTTTTAGCTAATGGAAGCAAATTGTAGGTGAGATGTTTCATCTCAATTTATTTTGTGCCACATGCAGCTGTTTTTATCCTCTGAACACTATAAAACTCAAGAGTGATCCATGCTGTACTTCTGATCTTCATTTAGCCAATATTTTAACTAATATAGTTATAACCTCTGGTTTTAATAACTTCAGTTACCTTTATCAATGACATTATAATACATTACATTACATTGTAACAGTTGAGTGAAGTGTAGTTTAAGTATAAGCAAGTATCAGATTTTCTTGGTTTTGAAAGAGATTAGCTTTGCCTTTATCTTGTGTTAGTGTCTTACTACAGCTTATGGAACAGATGCAAAACTCTATTAATGTAAAGCTCAGATCACACTATCAAAAACTTATTTTAAATCTGAAGATTACATGAATATTACTTTTTGTAGTATTTTTTTTGTAAAAGTACATGGGTAAGGCAGAGTTAAAGCATGCAGATGTATCAGTTGTAAGTTGCAAAATGCTGGTAAGAAAACAGAAATTTATTCTGGGGAGGTTTTCTGTCAGAGAATTGGCATTGTGTGTAGTCTGTGTGTATATAATATGCATTATCTTTTTTGAAAACTTCTAGATAAACATAATATTATCACAGAGTGAGTGCCTAGGAACCATACTGTCAGATGCATCAGAATTATCTATAGAGAAAAGTGTGTGTAAAGCATATTGTTGCCAAACATGACATGTAAAAATCATTGGTCATTCCACAGTATCACTGGGTGGACAAAAAATTATGACATTTTGAAAAATAGTTTAAGGGTTTTTGTTTTGTTTTAGAGACTTGAGAAATTTTTAGGGTACAACATTATGTTTTTGTATTTTTCTCTGTACAGCTTTTTGCTGGAACTGGAATGTGCAATAAATGAAGGCTGAGATTTTCATGTAATCATTTAAATCCTAGGAGTTCAGTTTGAGGAAAAAGTGAATGCAGTGAGGCTTGCTGTAAAACTGACAAGGCAAACAAAGATCTGCACTAGATCTCTCTGTAGTTTATGGTGAAATTTTGGGCAATTTTTTAAAATTTTCTGGGATATGAGTTGAATAGCCAGTGGTCTGCAATAACAAAGACAATGCATAGGGATTCCACAGCATGACTTCAGAAAAAAACCATGTTCTTTCTGCCTATATTTAGGTCTGTATTTATTTGATGTGTATGACCTTGACAAGGTTTCCCCATAGTAAAGTTTTAGTGTACAGTCATGCTGGGAGTCTTCTACAGAGTCTGAGCTCATAAGAATAGAGAGGAACTATGGTGAATTTGCAAAGTCTCTGAGTACCTGCCAAGTCACAGTGCAGAATAATACCCATAAAAGAAGTTTAACATTTAAATGGTTCTCCAGCTGCTTTTTCATTAATAGGAGTGTGTGCATTTCTAACATCAGAACCTCAGATCTGGGAGAATTTAGGTGCTTCCCCAAAAGTGACAGCAAACTATCTGTTCAATTTCCCAACCAGTGAACTGTGAGTGAATCGATATCTGCCCTTCTCAGTGCTGAGATATAAAATAGGACACCGTGGAGAAAATAGGGTAAGAGAAGGGAATCGGGAAGTGTTAGCTTCTGATGCAGCAGATTTTGGACCTGCCAGTACAACTACCACCAATCTTCTATTAATCCCATTAGAGCAGAAGATGTAGTTCAGTTGAATGGAACTCTCACCTTGGTTTTAATACCTAAACTGAATTTTCTGGTTTGTATCTAGTATTAAAATCGAGGGTTAGACTTTCTTTCTAAAACACATTTCTCTCCTCTGTTGGCTTAAAAGAGCTTTTTATATAGAATATGTGAAAGTTCTCACAGAGAAAGTTTAAAAATTGGCAAGTCAAACACTCAGAAAATCAATATCTTGAGTATTGCTTATCAGCCAAATTTGCCCTTCCCACAGTTAAGAGTACAGAAGGACAGTTGCCATTCTATCATCATAGGGCTTTCATGCCACTGAGCTTATAAAGTTAGCAATACTCTTCAAACAAGTAATTTATTGAGCATATCTTCCATCATTCTCATTTTTCCCATATAATTCAGACTTTGAATAGAATACAGAGCTGTTAAATTCCCCATGTTTTGCTGCTGATACTTTATCAATTCTTTGCAAATATTGATGTCTTTCACACACACACTTGAGGAAATGTGGTCTAAATAACAGTGTTTAGTGCCTATTTTGAAAAGCCTTCACATAACCCACTCTTTGCCAGCATTACCTATGTATTTAAAACAGTCTACATCCTTCTTGATTGGGGTTGTATGGCAAGAACTTCCATCAGTTTGCTTCTTTCAGTTTGTTAAGGGCTGTGTTCATACTCACAAAACCATACACATTTTTAGTTTTATTGTTAGTTTACTCATTTTCTTGTAGGCATGAACTCCATGGAAACTCTAGTATTCAGCTCTCTACATGAGAAACCATAATCTTCTCTCCTCTACATTTTGCCTGCTTTGCTATGTGTCTTCCACTCTTACCAGTAAAATGTCATCAGCAAAAACATCTGTACAGTTAACAGCCTTCACTAGTGCTTTGTCTTTCAACTGCATTGTATAATGTAATAAAAAAAAAATTGTTTATCCACATTGGTAAACTCAGTTTCCTGTGGGTGAGTCTTCTCTAAGTCTTGAGTATTTCTGAGTTTTTAAATTAGCATTGTCTCAAAACTATATTTGATTTGTAAAGCTAAGACAAATTATGTACATAAATATAGAAGGAAAATTATTTTCTCTCAAAAATAGATATGTGTTTCAGTAGGACAGTCTCTAAGGAGATGGAAGTCCCTCTTCATCTAGTGCAGTCAGATAAAACAATTGCAAAGTTTCACTTAGGATCTATTCTGGACACTACTTGTTAAATGAAGGATTCAAAGAATCACAGATGGGTTGAATTTGGAAGAGACTTGTGACTGTCACCTGGTTTACCTGTTCAACCAGGACCACTTGGGTGTCCAGGACCCTGTCTAGATGAATATCTCTTTAGGAGTTAGATACCAAAACAGCCCTGGGCAGCCTGTGCACATGTTTGGTCACTGTCACAGTGAAAAAGTGTTTCCTGATGTTCAGAGGGAGCCTCTTGTGTGAGCTACAGATGGTTTGGATCACCAAGAGCTGAAGCGGTGGTCAGTGACAGGGCACTTAGTGGCAGTAGAAGTTTTAAGTACAGGAATCCTGTTAGAGGACAAGCCTTGTCTTGAGGGAGCATGTTGCACCTCCCTGAAATTCTGACTCTGGAAAAAGTCTAAGTAATGCTCAGCTATAAGCAGTTTCAACTTTGTAGAGTTTTCAGTATGTATAGCAATGGAAACCAATCTTTGGATTAGTCTGCATAAGAAATAGGAATAAGTAAACTGGCTGATATGAAATGAGGTATCACTACACCAAGTTTATTTCAAGAAACAATATGTAAGCATCCTTTAAGAATGGTTCAGGGAAAGGGAAGAAAAACTGTTGTCACCCACATACAGATGTCTTCTATTCCTTAATATAAGAATTAATAAGGAGCTTGAAATGACGGGGGTTATTTTTAGGGTCATAGAATCATAGAATATTCTGATTGAACCCACAAGGATCATCGAAGTCCAGCTCTTGGCCCTGAACAGGACAGCCCCAAGAAGTTGTACGAATCGGGACAACCATGAAATATTACAGAAGCAGCTCTGTTATATCCTGTGTCATAAGCAGGTGAGTTTGCCCAAAAGTTGTTTTGCAGCTCAAGAGTGAGTTGTTGCACTACTTGTAAGACCAGACAAGACTTTGGAAATTACAGAAGCCAAGTGATTTAGAGCTGGTGAAAAAGGTACCTTTTCAGGGAAAACTTGAGCCAATCAAAAGCGCCTTTTCTTACTGAACTGTTTCAAAGCACAGAATCCCTCAATCAGGCCTAATAAAGAATCCAGTGTCTCTTGTGCATTGGTGTGAGAGCACTAAAATGAAATAGACTGTCTAAGAGTGCAATAAATCATATTGGGTCGTTGCACTGATGAACACTTTGGGCCCAAACTCTCATTAGCCTGCGTGTATGAAGAGAAAACTGATAAACCAAGAAAAGGCCATATGAGAGAAGGTTTTTGCTGGTACTGTCTTTAGATTTTATTGTTGAAGGACACCCTTTAGCTAATTTCAGACCCATAAAAAAAAAATAAAAATCTGTGTGGTGATTAGGAACTGTGAGTAAGAGCAGAAAGCCAAAGTGAGTAAAGCCATAAATACCTGTCCTTGGAATAAGAGCCTGTAAAACTGTAAAAAAGCATTGCTTAAGTGACAAAAGACAGCCTCTCTTAATTAGAGGCATGGGTGCTTTTGACACTGATCCATATTCATATATATGGACAGCAAGGTTTTAGTTCCTTCTGAAAAGACAAGTCTTTCCTGCTAATAATATTCATTCTTGTTGAAAGCAACTATTTCCTCTGGTTACTCTCACCCAGATTTCTAAGTCAAAAAATGTAGGTTTCATTTCTTATGCTTAACACTTTTAATATTTGTGCTAATCTGTATTTCTTGGAATAAATTTTCAGACAGGACTGTTAAAGGAAATAATGTAAATTGTTTCAAAAGTCATTAGGAACCCTTTTTAGAAGTGTATGGGTGATCATTTGTGTTTCACTGAAACTTTCTATGGTTTGAATTCTCTAAGTGATGTTGCTAAAGCAGAGCAAAATATTTACCAGGAAAATATTCTATGATTTTATATGTATTTATATTCATTACTTCTTGTAATACTGACTCAGTTAATGTTGAGAGAAACTGCAGAGCAGTTTCACTGGTATTTTCATGCGTCATAATGTAAATGAGACCGGGCCTGTCCACTTTTTCAGTTCAAGTAAACCGGTTCAAAAAGAAAGTAGTGAAGTTTTAGTAGTGACACAGTCTCTGTGCCTGTGTGATTTTTCCTTCCAAGAGTTTTAGCACTTGAAAGTATTTTAAGCCAAATATGATAGTCTTCCAGTATTTGTTAATTTTTTAAGGGAATGGATTTTACAGAAGTTAAAGCTCATGTTGAAATTAATAAAGAAAAAATGCAGTTAATGGAAATCTGCAGAAACCAGTTCACAGCTAGTAATTTTGCTGCAAAAAGCAGAAATGGATAGATGAATCAGATGTTTAAGAGTAGCTGAAGCTGGAAAACTGAACTTCGTTTGCTGACATCTTTGAAGTTTGCACTGAAGGTCTTCATCACTACAGTCAGTCTCATAGTATCATAATTATTTTACTGCTAAAAATCTGTGTTTTTACAGAAATTCAGGAAGGAAAAAAAAAGGTTCTTTTAAAAGAACTTTGTTTTTGTAGCAGTGTCAAGTGATGCAGTGTGTTGCTCAAAGGTCTGATTCTGTGGACCATGTAAGAATCTCTCTTGGCGCTCACAAGTGGGTTGTGTTGTTGGTTGGGTTGGGTTTTCTTGGCAGCATTGATTCACTTGCGTACCAGCAGTATATACCTACAGAGTCAGGTACAGAGTTTGTATTTTGACTGTGTCTGTGAGAACTGGAGCTGGTGTTGATTTAAGGAGAGCAGATGTTAATGGTGTTTTTCTCAAGCATTCTGTTACCCAAAAAGGCATCTCTCATGGTGAGAAAAGGCAACAAGAGGCGGTAAATCTGCCTGCTCTATTATGAAGGGCAACAATAGATTGATTTGTGGAGAAAAAGCAGCTGTTAAGCTTAGGTAGCCTGTGTGCATGAAGACTGAGTTTTACAGACTGAATATTACTGGTGTCATTTTAGAGAAAAGTTTAGTGCTGTCATCATCAGGAGGGATATTGTACTGGCAAGGAGAGTTAGAAAATGTTTGTTAGCCTGGAGAACACATCTCAGTAACATAGTTGTATAAAATTTAAAGTGTAAAGCAGGTTTTCTTTTCAATAATAGATGTCTAGATAATTCCTAATCTGATTTTCACTGTTATTTCTCTATGGCCACTTTTTTCTGGTTTTATGTTCTCTTTTAACATCCCCCTTGCCCATGTACCAGAGCTGTACTTTGTCTCATATATGCAGGTGAGTGTGCAAGTATGTATCAACACCTACACACTGCAAGCCACTGAGTCTAAGAAACATGAAAAAGTATATGAAGAGATGCAACCTGGTAGCAGGAAGCAAGACTTAAGTACTATCCTCCTAAGCTATAACCACTATGAGAAAAATTATACAGAATTTTTAGATGAAGCAACAAGCCTTTCTCATTAATCTTAGAGAGAAATTTACACATTTTTACAACAGTTGAAAAAGAACGTATAGTACTGTTTGTTAAAAAGTATACACTGATTTGACATACTGTTTAAAAAATTTAGTTCTCTTTTGTAATTGTAATTCTAGATAATTTTGCTTTTAACAAAGCAATCCTTCTGGTTCAATTGCTCTTAAAATCTGCAGTCTGCAGGGTTTCAATACATATGGAAAGTATTAGGATTAGCAGAAATCTGATAACAGCAGATAAGTTTAGTTTGAATCCCTATCTTCAGACTTATTTTCTAAGGAAAAAGAAAGAAAGCTGAGGTTCTGGCATTTTGTGTGATCTGCTCAGGTCTTCTGTTTTTTTGTTTCTACTATATTATTGCTAATTTGGAAAATGTTACATCTGCAGGATGACAAGACAGAGATGCCTTAGGTCTATTATAAACTCATTTAGGCTCTCATGTTTTATAGCCTTTCAAACAAGGCATTGGAAACTTCTTTTTAGGCTTCAACAAAGAACTAGACATGGTGTAGTAGTGTGTATGTATGGTGAGTGCAATAGCAAATCCACAATCTTTGCCTCACTGATACCTGAAATAAGATCTTTTGAGTGTTATTGTGTTCCACAGTTTCTTTTTCTTGACAGAACATTTTAGGCAGTAACTAACAGTAAGAGTTTTAGGCAAAAAAATTGTTTCTTAAAATGTTACTTATTTTCTTTTTTTTTTCCTTTAAAGTCTGAACAGCCCAGTCCTGCCAGTTCCAGCTCCAGTTCCAGTTCCAGTTTTACACCATCTCAAAACAGCAGACAACAAGGTACCAATACTGGGAAAAAAAATTGAAAAGAATGTGTGAAATGAAGGGGCCAATAAAAACAGAACTGGTGGCATCTCATTAATACTTTTATTCTGCCTTTCACTGCCTGAACTGGCCACAGTTTTGATTTAGGGTCTTTTCCTCAGATTGTTTTCAGATGTGACTGCTCAGGTGTTTTCAAAAGGGCAAAATCAAAAGGGAGAAACTGTGTATTTGATGAAAGGGTGTGAGAGTTGTTTGTTTTTAAGGACTAAATACTGACAGTCACTTAACAGATGGTAAACTCAAAAGGGCTTCTGTTTCTGAGTTGTCCTTCTGCAGGATTAGCTAGAATGGCACCTGATGCCATCTGAAGCCCTAGAAGTGTGTGGCTTCCCACGGGAAGCCCATGGAAATTCATGGATGTGTGTATGAGGACCCTTTCAAAGGACCATGATCTTCCCATACTAGTTGAAAGTAAGAACATACAGTATTCACTTTATATACATGGCAGGGAAGGATGATGGTTAGACTTTAAGTTTGCATTTTGATTTTCTGGCTAATATTTTCTGTTTACTTAGAACTTAGTAAAGAAGGCATCTTTCTTCCTGGAGACCTTGCCAAGGCATGTGTTCTATAAATAACCTGAGATTCATTCTACATGATCTATTAAACTACTTAGTTCCTGCTTGGTTCTTTCCCTGTATTTTTAAGATTGTACAACTGATACATTCCTAATGAGCTTTTGTTTTGTTCTTTGGATAAGAAGCATTAAAAAAGCAGCCTTTGACTAAACAAAATTGTGTTTTGTTTTATTCGTTTATATTCCTCAGTGGTAGACTCGATTTAAGGCTATGACAATATATTAGTGCCTCAGGCAGAATACTTTTAAATAGATCTATGCACGATGTTTATCTGTCATATTGCCTTTCTGTGGGTGACTTGTACTGATGTTCTAATGTTTTCTGGCAGTTTTACTCCATGTGAAAAAAAGCAAGAGCTGAAGTCAACTGTGATTGGATGACTGGCTTTGGGCAGTTGATTTTTACCTAGGGATAAACAGATACACTTCTCACTGAAACCCTGTGTTTGTTATCATGAAAACCTCCTTAGTGATGTGAACTGTCCATTACAAGACAAAAGATTTGGATACCCATTTCTGTGTCGATTATGCTGGGCAAAAACCTTTTGAATTAGTATTTTCTTCTAAGCAGACTGGTGCCATTCATCTCTTGTGGATCATATATGATAGGTATCACAGGTTGTTTTTCAGTTCTTTGTGCCTTCTCTGGAATAGAGGGGAGATTTCTCCTCTGATGTGAACAGCTCTGAAGAGCAAGTGGCATATAGATCTTCTTTTCCCTAAATAGTGATTATTGCTTCTTTCTGGGAGTTCCAGAAACTGCAATTAACTGAACATGTTCATTTCCCAGGCCACGCGCATTTGTATATCAAAGGTGTGACATACCAGGCATACCATGGCATGTTCACCCTTTATGTTCTGCTCTGGTCAGAAGCCATGCTTTTTCCCGTAACTAGAAGTTATTTGCCAGGACTGCTGCTCTTTTTCTGTTTCACTCAGACTCGAGTGCTTACTTAAGTGTCAGAAAGTTACAGCATGAACTTTTTTCACCTTGTTTTGCATAAGCAGTGGGCTAAACTAAGGTTCTTCCAAGTTATTCTGTCCAAGTTACTGTGACATTTCTGTTTCCCTACCAAAAAAAATTGCTCATGAGCAGCTCGTAATTTTCAGTTTCTTCTTAACTATTCAGACCCTTCAAAACCCTTAAAAAAGTTGTTACAGGATTTTAAAATAAGTGCTAACAAGGAGCATGTGACATTGCTATCTGTGTTAGAAATAAAAGACCTAAACCTTAGTGCTTTGCTGATTGTTAGGAAAGTGTGCTGAAAAGTTAACTAATGATGCACCCGTTTAGAGTTCTAGCTGTGATCCTACACTAAGTGAGAACTTGTCTGAATGACAGGTAGTTCAGTGCCTGGTGCATCTCAGGGGTAAAAGTTGTTTTTTATCACTGCTCCGATAAAAGCGTTTTCTCTCCTTCAGCAGTCAGATGATTAGTTGGTCAGTCAGACTACAAGTTGCCATTTGCAAATAACTGAGCATTGTCTGCCTGAGATCCAAACAGGAACTCAGCTGCTTCTATGCATCAGCAGTGAGTGCCTGGACAAGAAGCACTTCCACACAGCTCCCCTTCCATTGTCACCTGTACAAATGTCTGGTCAACCAGGAATTTGCTCATCAGCACCATCTGCTTTACTTCCCTAGGGCGTGAAAACAGATAAAAGAAACAATAGCTCTGAACCTGCCCAAACAGTGCCAATTTACAAAAGTTCTAGTGCAGCCTTAGTGATAAAACATTCTCTACATTGGTTTTGAAGTCACTTGTACAAAACTAGTCAAAATGCCTATCACCTGAACCTAGCTAGGTCTAGAGTAGTCCATAAGGCAGTTCCTCCCATGAAGGGAACATTGTCCCTGTCATGAGTATGACACTGATTGACAGAAATCTGTCTTCTCTGCTGACAGTGACCAGGGAGGACACTTCTTGACTTAGTTTCCCCATGAGCAAATAGAGAGTTGAAAGCTTTATCTTGGGGGCTCACTTCTTCATGTTAGTACTTTGTGTTTCTTGGTCTGAAGGAATTACACAACTGTAATAGTAATTGCTATTCCTACACCTATCAGTGGTGTTTTTACTTGTTCCTTTGTGTCTCAGATGAGCACTGCTTCAGAGCTAAATGTCCTATGGCATCAGCCTTGCTTCCTTCCATTTTCTAATATGTTTTTGTCCATTCTTATTTCAAGCAGCTGTAGTTTTACATCTCCCAGAACTATGAAACATACTCCTCTTCCTGTAACTGTCTTTTACATCAAAATAGAATAACAATCAAAACAAAACCCAAGCTGAGTTTAAGGCAGTCTTGTGAGCAATTCAAATTTTTAATCCAGGAAAAGTTGATAACATGGTGTTGGGTGGAACTGATGGATTTAGTATTTATCAACATAGGCCAAGTGCTTACTCACCTTGAAATTAGCCTTGAAATAACAGGAATAGTTAAATATATGAAAAACAAGAAAACAAAGATGGCGAATACGAGTTCATCAAAATGATTTGTTAGACCCAACTTCTCAATACATGGATTAATCTAAAAATGTAGCATTACTGATCAATATGTCCCTGTAGATCTTTACTTGCATATAATACCCTTCAAGAAAGCAAAAAATACTAAACTCCAGCAATGCAAAAGAGAAATGCTTCTATCAATAATACACTAAGTCAATTTCTCCTGTCTTGACAGTATTTTACATAGTTCAGCTATGATCCAGGGGGCAAATAGTTCAAACACTTGAATATATATGAGTCCCTTCACTGTCGTAAGTCTGTTGAAGCTGACTGAGCTGCTCGTATGAGTAAATGATTCATGGATAAGACCCTGCAGCATAAGCCTCTGTGCATTACTTCATATGCATAATGTTTAAGACTCTCCCCTCCCAATACTATATGGGGAGGGTAGTTTTCAAAGATGAGTGAATTCCCTCAAACACTGTAAAGTGAACTTCACTGTGCATTTTGTCTCTGTTGTTTCAGGTCCCTTGAGATCTATAATGAAAGATTTGCATTCAGACGATAATGAAGATGAATCAGATGAAGCATATGAGAAGGGCAATGATTCTGAGTTGGAACAACCTGTAAATACACGAGGAGGAAGCAGGAGTCGCAGGTGAGTGTCTTGTGATTGCAAGTAGCCTGGTAGCCAAGATGTATAGCACTTGTTGGAAAGAAGGTGGGGTCTAACATTCTCAGAGATTGCTGAATAGCAAACATGTGGAAAATTCAGACTTCTTTAAAGCAGCTACTTCTAAAAACTAACAAAATTCCTGATAGGAACTCTTTCTGTATAAATTGATATGGTTATGATGATCCTTGTTTGTTTGACTTTACTTGATTTCATGCAATTATGACTTGAGGGGAGAAATCATAATTACTTTCTGGCATAAATTAGGGAAAATTAAGTCCTTCAGTTGTCAGATGATCTATTCTATACAAAGTCTCGTTTTCAAGACCCCTCTGCTTAGTAGTTTTAGATTAGGTTGTTAAATAGGAACAGAATCAATGAAATTTTAATTTCAAGTAATTTCTACGCTGCATGCAGTAGGTAATATGTAAAAGTCTATCAGAAGGTAAAGCAAACCTTTGTCAAAGACATTAATTTTTTAAAAGAAGCTTCTGGATTTTAGCTGCAACCATCAGAGGACTTTTGAAAAATTATCTGTTCTTCAGGCAGCTTGAAGTTCCATTCAAATGGCGTTGAAGGCTATGGAAAACCTGAAACAGTCTCTCTTAAACACTTCTCATTTTAGATTCTTTGTTTGATTCAGAGGAATTTTGCTGTTAGTGCACAGCACCTGACTTTCGGTGTCAGCTACTGTTTAAATGGGAAGGTAATAGGAAAACATTAATGAATGTCAGCTGCTTCTCTGTTGTATTTTAGCAGATGGAATCAAGGAGAAAAAGACCAAGATGACTAGCAGTTTGAGAACTTGCTGTGTCAGTGATTCTGTAAAGGATTGTTTCAAGCTCAACTTGTCTCCAAGTGTGGAGGTTTTATTTCAATTTTTAAATGGAATCTTAAGGCTAATGTTTCCCTACCTTCCTTTTTCTATCCTAAATAACTATTTTTTCTCCCTCCCCCCAAATAGTTGTTCCTAAGTAAATGAAAGGTGAAACTGACTAGAAGCTGGGCTTTTTCATGTGGTCTCTCCTGAGATGCTAAGTTTTTAAATTTTAGCCAGGAAAAAGTGTGTTTATTATGAGAATAAACAAGGAACTTTTCAGTAAAACAGTTGTTGAGGTGGGAAGTACAACTGTTTAGAAAGCTTTAAGAAGAGCAGAAGAGTATCTCTAAAACCCACTTGCCTTCCTTCCTATATCTGTGAACTTAGATAGGGACTCTTTCTGTTGGGAGCAGCAGTTTAATGCTGTATCTGTCCAACTATTTTTGTAACATTACCTGCTATTAATTGGACACTTTATCTCAGCAAGTACAGGTAGGCAGATTCCTTGTCTGTGCAACAAAGAGCTTTTCTGCAGAGTGCAGCCCTGCTCAGATGCCTCTCTTCCACATGACCTTGATTAACGATGGCTGAGCTGAGCTTAGCTTGTCATTATGAGTTCCTGCCTCAAAATAAAAGCTTGGTTCACCCTTATTGACAACCTTTTGTCAGCAGGTGTAATGCTTTGGTTCTTTTTTCCATAGGGTTAGTCTGAGTGATGGCAGCGATAGTGATAGCAGTTCAGCTTCCTCACCACTACATCATGAACCAGCACCGCCTTTACTAAAAACCAGCAACAGCCAGGTAAAGTCAGAATTCATAAATGCAGTTGGGGTTTGTATTAGCAGTAAACAGTGAGCACATAAAACTCAGGATTTCATTCATCTCATGCCCCCTCTCCTACCAGTGTTTATTTAGAAGATACAAAAATGTTTTACTCCACTAGAAGACACAATAGTTTTTACTTCACATCAGAGTACTTGTTCCAGGTTCATAAGAGCTAACAGAGTTACTTTTAAGGTAGGAACATAGAGTAGTTCTGTTTTTGAAAGAAAAGAATAAATTACATGGAGTTACAAAATACTTCACGGATGAATGAGAATTACAGTTTGGGAGTTGCTTCACCTTCAGTCACCATAAAGTAGGTTCTCTAAATATAAAAATTAAACATAAAATCTTATATTCTTTATAAAATAAAAGACACAATTTGTCAGTTATTTTGAGGAGCCACGATTAATTCCCAGTGTCAGTTGTATGATACGCAAAGCAGTCACGACACTTACTGGCAATAAATGGCTGCTTACAGTTTTGATGTACTTAGAATAGTGTCTACATGTATTAACAAGTTTGTGGCTTCAATGGTAAGTTTCATGGATGAATCTTTTCTGTATTTCTTAGGTTAACCGCTTTAATTATCTAAACAAGAGTGCTTAAGATATTAGATTTCAACTACACATCAAGAACACTGTAAGGAAGCAACTTTTTCAAATATGTTGTGTTCTTGCTAAGGTTCTATTTGAAACCAAGAATTGTCATCCTGTAAAAGCAATAAAAGCATCTAAAAGGTACTGCATCCATGACTAGAGGTCTGGGGTTTTTTTTAAAAACAAGATTTTTCTTCCACTGGCCTACACTAGCAGTAACCACAGAGTGTGTTGAACAGAAGAACTGGGATTTTTCTTCAAAGATGTATGTTTTGATTTCTGGCCATTCATCACTCATGGCTAAATAACTTGTTACATAACATTAACTCTGATCTGCAGTCACTCTCTCTCTATAGGGAAATAGCTGCCTGCCTACTGTATTCTTATGATGCTGGTCACCCTGGCAAGCATATATGTAATTTAGTAATTTATACCGAGGGAAGTAGAAATGAGAGGGAACTTGGGGAAAACTGTCAGTGAAGCTTCTAGAAGACTTGGGGTTTACAGGCTTATTTGCTTGTTTTGATTTCTGAATTCTGTCCTGTGTTATGACTGTTCAGTGTGGTTTTGGAGTTAATCATGCTAGTGATGTTAGTCTCACAGTGAAATGTGAAACATAATCTCCCATCATCTGTGATTATTTAGTTTTCTTTGATGTTCTTCAGAAGAACTGTTTATATTCCAGGTTAGGAATGACATGGTGATTTTTCTTTAACTTCAAAAAATATGTGTTCTATGTGAAAAAAAATGGAAGAAAGACCAACAGTTCTTTTTCCCCAGAATACTCCTCCCCCTACTCCTAAAAGCTTCATATTACGCTTGGTATCTTGCTGCTTACTGACATGCTCTTCTTGGCTGTGGTTCAGTAGCAGATGAAGCATTCTAGGTTTGTATATGTGATAGTAAATGGATTTGAATGGCATTGAAGGAAGGGGACTATGTAAGTGCTAAAGAAATTGCTCTCAATTGCTTTCTTTTTCAGTTACACCTCATGCAGTCATTTCAAAGATTGTTTCAAAATCTCTATTGTAAAAGAAAAGAGCATTAGGGGAAAAAACAGGAAAAATACAGTGCTTGTGTGATATTTCAAAGGCACTGCAGAGAGCCTCAGCATCATTTCGTATCTGTAAAATCAGACCTCTTATCATACCAATATGCAAAAGATAGGAAAAAAAAATGTTGGGAAGGCTTTAAATGACATGAAATTAATTCTTTTAAGGATTAACAAGATCACTGTCACCTCCTTCCAGCAGCTCAGCATTTTCTGCTGTAAGCTACTTTTTATTCTGAAATATGTGAGTAGTTACATGGATTAAAGAATGAAAAGATTAGTTTTGAGTTTGAATTATTAACCAATAGCAGAGGTTTCCATATGTAATTATATCCAATGATGCATTTAATTTTCACAGTATTTTCTTTGTTTTCTAGATTTTAGAAGTGAAAAGCCCAATAAAGCAGAACAAATCTGATAAACAAATAAAGAATGGGGATTGTGATAAGGTAAATAAGAATGAGGTAACAATAAAATGCTTCAGAATATTATACTAATTTATTTACTAAACACCAGCCTTTATTACAGAATGAAAACCTAAGTACATTTTGACTTTGTGTTCTTTTAGGTGCAGGTCTTTCTCTCTGTTTTTTTCTGTAATTCTTTCGTTTTCTGTCACATTTTGAATTTTTTTTTTCTTTTCAGTACATGTGATTTGGCAAATGTCACCAGTTGGAAATCTGTCATCTATTATTTATTTTATCTTCTCTCCACAATGAGTTTATTATTGTGATTCACAGAGGAAGTGATAATTTCTGTAGATGAGAATTCACGGACATATTTCTAGCCAGTATATCAACTAGAAAAAAAACAAACCAACCATATATTTTCCAGAATCCTTTCTGAAGACTCTGCATTAGGAAGTGACAGTGTAATTTAGCATGTTAACCAGAATGATATGAAGCAACTGCTTCCATTTAACTGAGACAGACAGTTCTGTTTAAAATCATGTCAAATGGCCATGGGCAAGAGCTCTAGGTCCTCTTGAGTGAACATAGCACAATTGCCCAGTGTGGACTAGTTCCTCTGAAAGTTCATATTTTACTGGTATTAGTGTAGACTTTGTGATAACATGAGGCAACAGATGAAAGTTGCGGTATCTACAGCTAGATTTTTAGTCGTCTGATCCATATACTTTTTAGGTTCTTAAGTTGGATGCCCTATCTGTATCTGCTTAAAAGAAAAAGAAAGTTTTTTGATGGCTCAGGCTGAACAAGGAAATTGATAATTGGATGAAGAGGTGTTTGACATCCCAGGAAGGATGCAGTGGAATTTACCATTGGATTAATCTTACTTAGTCTTTCTCCTCTCACATTGTCCTGTTGAGACAAAAAAAGTAATTACATAGCTTTAGACAAAAAGAGGGATATGATTGTGATGTGGGTTTTGTTCTGTGCTGGTTTAAAGGTAAACTGATGGGAGAAATGAATCCCACTCGAGAGATTACAAGTCAGTATCACAATTTACTGAAAAGATTGCAATAGATACAATGATACAGAGAAAGACTGGTTTTAACCTGCAAAAAACAGATGTATAATCCAGCACCCTGGGGCACAAACCAAATGGTGTTCATTATCCCCTGTGCTGAGCACCACATGCTCCCCCTGAGTACAGAGTAAAAGGAAATGAAAACCTGTCAGTGAGGATGGTGGT
>JAWWEE010000085.1:39426212-39455951 GCA_035221455.1 Xenops minutus
TCTTGTAGCCTGAGGGGTAGGGTGTGCCCTGGGCAGCTGCTGCAAATGATCCATTATTACCAGTTCATGAGAAATGATATAGAGGGTGTAGAATGCACAGTTTTGGTTATACCCACACAGTGATAAACCCGTCCTGGCCACTGTAACTAGGACATGTTCTCACGTGGAAAGGTGGGAGATATTTCAAAGATGCTATTTTGGCCTCCCTAGTCACTTGATGCTTTTTGACACAGTTGAGATGTAGAGATTATGGTCTACAGCAAATGACCACCTATTAATATTTTCATCAGCATAAAATATCAAAACCCGAAAAGCTTGTTTTGGGGTTGTATTAAACTAGAGAATGCTAAACTACTAAATAAGAAAATACAGTTCAAGGAAGAGTTTGGTCTTACCTCAAGTCCTTTATGCAATTTTGAGTGCCACAATATAAGAAGGATCTAAAGCTCTTAGAGAACATCCAAAGGAGGGCAGTCAAGATTGTGACGGACCTTGAGGGGAAGCCGTATGAGGAATGGCTGAGGGCACTTGGTGTGTTCAGCCTGGAGAAGACACTGAGGGGAGATCTCATTGCAGTTAAAACTTCCTTTTGAGGAGAAGCAGAGGGGCAGGTATTGACCTCCTCTCTGGTGACCACTGATAGGACCCAAGGGAATGGCTTGAAGTTGTGTCAGGGGAGGTTTAGGTTGGATATTAGAAAAAGGTTCTTCCCCCAGAGGGTGGTTGGGCACTGAAGAGGCTCCCCAGGGAACTGGTCACAGCACCAAGCCCGACAGAGTTCAAGAAACATTTGGATGATACTCTCAGGCATGTGGTGTGGCCCTTGGGCTGGTCTTCTCAGGGCTAAGGGTTGGACTCCATGATCCTTGTGGGTCTCTTTCAGCTGAGGATATTCTATGATTCTAAGATATGAAATCTCCATTTGTATTGTTTCTGGAGACATAAGTTGATGAAATACATAGCTGTGACTTCATTAACAAGTTGTTTATGGGGGGATTTGTTTCTAGGCATATCTTGATGAACTAGTAGAGCTCCACAGAAGATTAATGACGCTGAGAGAGAGACATGTACTGCAACAGGTGAGGAGCACTCATGCAATAATCACAGTGTGCTTTTTGAAACTATGAAGTCACATTTCTTTTTTTTGCCTTTGTCTAAAACTCTGTAATCAGCTTAATAACCTTCAAGCCTGTATAATCAATAAAACCTTACACATATTTTAAATTGTGTTGTCACACTAAATGACAAATTTAAAAAAAATGCCTATCTGAGCTAAATTTTTCAGCAATTCATTGTTATGTTTCCTAACATACTATATTAATAATTATTAAAACAGGATGGGAGAATGGACACAGCTGCATGTGCACCATGACTTAAAAATCTTATTGTTTTTTTCCTGAAAATGACCAGCCTTGTCTTAGAAAAAATTGGAGTGTTTTTTTTGTATGGCCAACAGAAAACATAGAATTCAAAGCAAAATCCACTTTGAGGAAGAACATATTCATTGAATCTTCTGAAGTCGTGGAATGAGTAAAATATGAAAAGGTACAAACCAAGAAGGCTCCTAATTTATTGAAACGTTATGCAATAGTAAGAACAAAGAAAGGATTCTTGGTTTTGGGTGCCATTGTCAGGTACTATTGGATTACAAATTGTGAAGATTGTAGCACAGATGCGTTTATGATGTTCAGTGTGTGCCAGTTGTGGAGATGTTGTAAAGGGAAAGTTTTACCACTTCTAAATTATTGCAATCATGTGTAAAATTTCTCAACAGAGTGTGCGAGCCATATTTTGCAAGTCTGACCATGAATCTGTTTATTAGTTCAGGCTCCATGTTGTGAGTAAAGATGAGAAAACTATTGAGATGTCAATGAAAAGGAAGCCTTAGTTAAGGATATTCTTAATTGAAGATGAATTCTGATAGCTTTGTCAGATTTTGTGTTACAAAAAACAGTGATGCATATTTATTATCCTTCATATTTGATATACTGTTGATTCCCACATTTACAAGGGAACCAAACCATGCTTTCAGAATGATGGCAGAATCAAATGTTTATCTACATTGGGAAATTACTGTGCGGAAGGCTGAAAGGTAGGAATTGCAATACCCTGTCCACATTATACTTAATTCTGAAGAAGTTCACACTAAAATTGAATCTGAAAGAGACACTGCATTATAAAGTCACATCCTAGCTTTGCTTCCTGGGCACTCACTTCCCCAGCTATCTAAGGCATAGCTTCCATATGGAATCGCTTCTGGTAGGACTCTGTAGCCAGTATTATGCTGTTACCAGCTGTTGGTACAGGACTGAACCACTGTCCCAGCCTGTGCAGTCTGACCATAAACCCAACTTTCACTAGGGCTGTATTAACAGCCAGCACAGCACAGGGCTTAGGTAGCTTCCTGCAAAATTTTGAAAATCAATTTCAAAACCTTTTATGCAAAGCAAACATAAAAGCAAGGAAGAAACTTTCTTTTTCCACATGAGGGTGATCTAGAAGTGGAATAGAGAGTCCTGGAGAGACTGTGTTCCATCCTTGGAGCTTTCAAAATCCTGACAGGATAAGCATGGAGCATCCAGATCTGACTCCACAACTGAACCTGCTCTAGGCAGAGGCTGGGATGAGCAAAACCCATTTAAACTAGAATACTTGCTAAGAAGTAGTTTCCCAGCAAATAAGATGGTTCACGTTGAGCCCATAATGCTCTTTCTCATCTAGTAGCATTTATTTTTTGGGGAAGAAGTATTTAGCTTTGTTAAAAAAGTTGTTTGTCCTCTAAATTTTCTTTCTGATGTTATTATTACAATTTGCTTCATGAGAAGTGACTAATACAAGAACAAACTCTGAAAAGAAACACAACTGCGCCAAAAATTTAGTGTATCCTATTCTGAGTAAAGAAAAAGATGAAAATGAGAAAAAGCAGTATATTCCTATTGCATTTTAGCAGTATATTCCTAGTGCATTTTAAACTAGATGTTTTCTTTTCCTCTGGAGAGTGTTTATCAAACCAGAGAAAGCATTCTTTTACAAACTTTCCCTCACGAATTGCCTCAAGAGTGAGGCATTTTAATGCACTGAGTGATTCTAATACTGTAATCCATGATTACGTATATATTATTACTCCTACTGTTAAAGGTAGATATAGAATTGGTGTTGCCTTGTTTTCTGGGGGGACTTGTTCTTGCAGATTGTTTCCCTTGGTTCAGAGTGTATGCAGGCTGTCAATACAGCTCCAGTAAAGCTGGATTTATGGCCAGTCTCTGCAGGCTGGGAGAATGACTCAGTTCTGTACCGACAGCTGGTAAAAGCATAATGCTGACTACAGAGGCCTGCAAGAAATCAGTGAAAGAGGCAAGGTATTTACCAGTTGTCTGTTAGCCAGTCTGCTGTGAATAGTCTATGCTGCTATAAAACAAAATACAGCTTATTTTTAAAACCTTTAATCCCTTATCTGCAATCATTTATTCCTATGATTTTATCAGTTTACAGAAATATCTTCACAATACTGAATGAGTAACTTGCAGAGAATCAGGGCTTCTCTGCATTTAAACTGTTATTCCTCTCTTAAATGTCCTTGCTGCTTTGCAGCTATGTAGTCAAGGTTAAATATTTCCAGAGTGCACAGAAATTAAAAAGGTACTGATCTGAGAAAATTTTTAGGAATGAACATAAACCTTCTATACCAAGAAATACAAGTATATAGAGACTATAGGAAGTACAAAGATCAGGAGTGCAAGGGGCAAAACTGCAGAAAGCAATGGTGGTTGCTGCATGAGAAGAGGGATCAAGTGCAAAAATAAGCAATGGAAGATTGTAGACAGCTGCAAGAGTTTTAAAGGTGGTGATATTGTCACAGTGGAATGGTGGTGGAGTCATGTGTTAATGGTGGTTGTCATCTCTTTAATTTATGTTAAGGCAGGTAATAGTCTCTTGCACATGTCAAAGTCTGCTACGCACAGACCTTGAGAGCATTTTTAGAGAAGGGTCTTGCAAAAGAACAATGAAGGCATTGATCATGTGAAAAAACACAGACTTTTGAAAGTTACACCGAGGGACATGAAAATTACTTTATTTTTTTGCAATTTCAATTCTTACTAAGTCCATAGGTATGATAACACAAGGAATGCAACCAGCTTGGAAATGTGTATTTGAGAATGTGGCTCTTTCCCAAGAAAGGGATTTCTCTCTTTGAGGCACTTCATTAAAGGAAGCTGAGAAAGGGAGAAGACAAGGATAGATGTGATACTGCACTGCAAGTGCCTAGAGTCATAGCAAAATAATTGTGATATAAAATGCTAGTTACAGATATATAAGAATTGCCTGAGAGGGAGAAGACCTGAAAAATAACATTTGACCAAGAAATCAGTCCTGTGAGAATCACCTGAGCAATTTCCATATAAGTATTGGACCATGGTGGGAAAGGAATTGGTCTGAAATTACATTTTTAAAATAAATTTCTCTTCCACCTCTTTCACTGTAAAGAGAGAAGTTGAAATTTAGAGTGGTTAGGCTTTTTTTTTTTTTTTAACTCTGTGATTTTCAGTTAATGCAATAATTGAGTCTGCCATCAGATGTTATTGCTGTATGTCTAATATATTCAAATTTGGCTGGCTAAAGCTGTGTTCCTAACTGCATTTTCAGTGTAGATATGACCCCATGAAATGCAAAGACATTTTTGGTAAGACATTGCCTCTTATTTTAAGGCATCAGAAGTCATATCTTCAGCTAGTGAAAAATCTCTTAGAACCCAGTGCACTAGGCAGCACAGACATAAGGAAAAAAATGAGAGTATGCAGCACGAATGAAAATGGCATTTCTTATGTCCACAAGGCGCTTAAGTTCAGATGGCAACTGTCTTCTGAGAATTTTCTGCCAGTGGCAGCTTGGAGGTCTGGAAACTATCACATGGCCTAAAACCCTCCATAAATTGAAAAATGAATATGGCATTAGTTGCACTTTGCCTTCCTTATACAAACACACTCATTTGCTTGTTTAAAGGCTGATAAATAGTTATACTATGATGGATAATGATGAAACTGAGCTGTAGAGGCATTATGTAAACAGGGATGTAATTTACAGCAGAAATGCAAAGCTTACTAGAGCAGGAACAAATGGGATATTTTTGTTCTTTGCAGCCTGAGCTCTCCAAATAAAACATTTTAATGTTGCATTTTTAATGTTAAAACTGTCAGATTTCCTAGCAACTAGTTGTGACATTTTATTCTTTTTGAAGTATTTCTGAATGCACAAGTATTACTGAATGCACAAGGATGCATATGCTAATGCTGTAAGTCATGAATTCCTCATTGACTGGCACACAGGCAGGTGTTTTTCGTTGAGCTGACTGGGTTTATCTTGATAGGTTTTTATACATCCATTAAAGCCTTTGGGGTTCATTTCAGTCTGATTTGCCAGGTGCCCAGACATAGTGACTGTATTTCTTGAGGGCTGGAATGAGAGATATATTTAAGTGTTTATATTTCCCTTGACCTAGAGCTTAAAGGCCCAAAGCAGAACTGGATCAGTAAAAGTCCTTATCCATTTCATAAAATATGCAGGGCTGCTTAAAAATGCCTGTGCTAACACTTCTGTGTAATCTTTGTTTCTAAAATCGTGTATATTGCAG
Organism: Xenops minutus; assembly: GCA_035221455.1. NCBI lineage: Eukaryota > Metazoa > Chordata > Aves > Passeriformes > Furnariidae > Xenops > Xenops minutus. The sequence goes on from JAWWEE010000085.1 coordinate 39,431,842, forward strand.
CGGAGATTATGAGGGGTGATATTCTTCCACAGTAATCCAAGGAAATGTTAAGCAGAATTGTTCAGTGTAGTTATATCTTCCTGCCCTCAGCTTCTGTAAACTTGTGCAGACACTTATTTGTCACACAGTGGATATTCAGAGACCAAGCCTGAGATTAGATTCCAAACTTTACAAAAAGAGGTTGGATTGATTCCTTACCTCAGCTTCCATCTTAGATGAGGTTCAAGATAGTGCCAGAAAAGAGAAGGACAATATGTATCAAAGTTTTCTTCTGCTAGCAATGTTTTCTCCCATTTGATTTTTTTTTCTCTCATGTCAATTGCAGAACAGTAGGAGATGGAAAAGTGTTACAAGAATCTGTGCATCAACACGTAGACAAATGAAGTTGGTAATTTTAGATAAAAAAATTGCCATACAGAAAAAAATTTAAACCAAGAGGCACAGTTTTAAATGGAGTGTTAATAAGAGCAGGATTTTTCCTAAGTGCTTTCAGAATTTTGGACAGCTGCAAAACAAATTAAACAAATTTTAATTTTATTTTTTCCAACATGGAAAATAGTAGGCAATTGAAAAGGGACATTTTTACTATAACAGGCATTTCCCCTATATTATTTTATCTTGTTTCCATTCTTTTTAATCTATCCTGGGCTGTGCCATTCCATGACTGACAGTACTCATGCAGTTACTTCATTTATCATCGACATAGTCTTCTGTGGTCTGAGAAGAAAAAAATAATTGTTTATATAATGAAATGGAGAGCAGAAAAATACAAAATATTTAGTTTAAATTCATTGTTCTTTGTTAAGTTGATTTATCCCTACCATATTTGTCATTTTAAGGTAACACTCTGTAAGACCTGTGTGCATACATCTGTGTCTCCTCCAGCTGTGGAAAAGAAATTACTGTCAGAGTAATAAAGATCAGAACAATCAAGGAATATTTTGCAGTAGTATTTTGGTAGAGGTATGCATGGAAGCCCAAGACCTAAACAGGTTTCAAGTTGAAGGTTTCAAACAGAACATTGAATCTAACCTGAGCACTGCACAAGGGATGGTTGGAAAGACTGAGAAGAGCAGCAGCAATCTTCTGTCAGTCCGTGACAGTACCTGGAGGCCCACTTCAGGATGGGGTGCCTTTCTGTGTGCTCTCTTGGGATGTCTGTCTCTTGGAATGAAACAGCATGTAACAGATTCATAGCCATAGTGTGTTGGCACTGTGTTAGCCCTCTCTGACAAATAACACTTTGGCTTTTCAAGATGCTTAATGTTTTTTTCTAGATAGGTGCACATCTTAGAACTTACATATCTGGTGTTACTTATTACAGCAATTCAGTGATAAATATGATCATTCTTTAAAAATCTTGACTGCAATTCAGAAACTAGAAGTGTCACAACTGCACAGGTTAGATATGTACTGGTTATTTCACAGAATCTAGAATGGTTGAGATTGGAAGGGATCCCTGGAGGTCACAGGCACACGTAGAGCCAGCTGCCCAGGACTGTCATATGACTTTGGGATATCTTCAACGATGAAGACCCTGCAACTGCCCTGGACAACCCGTACCAGTGCTTGGTCACCCTCACAGGAAAAAAGTGTTCCCTGGTGTTCATAAGGAACCTCCTGTGTTTCAGTTGGTGCCCATTGGCCCAGGTCCTGTCACTGTGTACTGCTGGAAAGAACCTGGCTCTATTCTTTACATCCTCCCTTTAGGTATTTGTACACATTGACAAAATCTGCTGTGAGCCTTCTCCCAACTGAGGAGTCTCAGCTCTGTGAGCTTTTGCTCATAAGAGAGATGTTTTTGTCCCTATTATTCTCAAGAACTCCAGACAACTCTCTTGTTTCCTGTTCTCATGTAAGCTGTGATTATAGATTAAATAGTCACCAGAAGAAGTGATGTTATGCCGTTGCTAGGAATCCTTCCATGTTTGATTTGGCTAAAAAATGAGATTTAAGTCTGTTCCTCAAGAAAAATTGCTAGTACGTGAACTAATGCTTCATGTGAGAGCTCTTAAATGTATTTTGTTTGATATGGACTAGACTCTATAAGGACTTACATCGTTCCCCTGCTTGCAGAAAAGCTCATGCCAATTATTTCCAAATGTAACCTGCTTAGCAGCTATGCACACAGTAAATGTTTGACATTATGGTTGATGATGTTTAAAAAGAAACCCAACCAACTGGGGCACTGTAATTTCGACAATTGCACATGTCAGAAAGGAACTGAGTGATGATTTAATGTTCAAGTATTGGGGCAATTGGGCTTATTTAAGGCCTTTGATGATACTTGGTGGCATGTTAATATATTCATCAGACACATAACACTTCTGGAATTTTCAACTGCATCTTTTCTTTCGTTTTAGATAGTAAATCTTATAGAAGAAACTGGACACTTTCATATCACAAATACAACCTTTGACTTTGATCTCTGTTCACTGGACAAAACCACAGTCCGTAAACTACAGAGTTATCTGGAGATGTCTGGAACCACCTGAGGATTCAGCGTATGGCTGCATCAAATACTGCTCTTTAAATGATGTATGCAGAATGATGCAACCAAAATGGAGGAGAAAAAAAGTAATCCTCTTCAGCTCTTATTTTTCCTTAAAGCCAGTCATCATCTCCTGATAAGGGAGAGGAAATGTGACCAGACTCAAAGGACCATCTTTCTCAAGACGAAAATGCTCTTGAAGAGTTTGCCTGGATAGCCTTGAAAAACACTCAGAAAAACCAACAAAAATACTTGTTCTTAATGAATGTGTATGATACCATGTATCTCTCTCTGTGGTGTTCAAGTCCACAGGATGAATGCATGTTCAGCACACTGCCTTATTGCATAACTGATCTATTTATTACTGCATTCATGTATTCTAAAGTCCATGAGTCATTGAGTGACACTACCAGATGTTGCAAGTAGTGGGATCCTATTTGTGCTCTTTTGATGCAGTACTTTCACAAGCCTAGTAATCTTATTCATGTTAAAATGCCACTTCTGGCTGTCTTTCACTAGATGATTAAAAAACTGGAGTCTTGATTCCAGCTCTGCAGTTCCAGGAAACAAGATACAAACTTGATGACCAAACAGTGGTCTTATATTTTGTTTCTTGTCTGCCACAGTGGGTTGGACCACAGTACCTTGGACTGCAGGTCCTTGATGCTGTCCACTAATTGATCTTGACCATGGTAAAAAAATGCACCAAATAGTATCATATGACTTGCTGTCTAGCCTCAGTGAATAAACCAATAGGACTTTTAACAAAAATGTTATCTATACTGTCCTGATCTGGCAAATTTTGCAGTCTACATTCTTGTATCTGTTTTAATGTTACAAAATTAAATAGATATGAGTGAAGGTGTTCTGCAGGATCATCATAAAAGGAAAAATACAGGCCCTATACTTAAAGAAAATGTTGTAGAAAATTATTAATTTGGAGCTATTTATTACTATGAGTTTCAACACTTTTGCTGCCAGTGTGTGACTGACTTCTACCATAAATCTCTTTGTATAACATTTTTGTTTGCTCATATAGTATATGTTATGGTCTGCTTAGTTTGTTTTGGGGATTTTTTTTTTTCTGGTTTTGTTTGATTTTTTTACAACTGCTAAATTAAAACCTTTTCTTTGAAAAGAAAAAAAAATGTTGTTATATAGTTACATGTTGGAATAAATACATGTATGATATCGTCCATATGTGTGTGTTTATATATACACGTATACTGCACCTGTGTATATATATGTATATACACACACACATAGACACACACATGCATATATATGCTTTTTACAGTTTCCAGATTTTGGTATCTGTTCAATAACCTGCTTGTGTTTCCAGAAGAATTTACTGGCTATAAAAATAAGTATTCTTTCGATATCACCTATTGCTTCTTAAAATCAGGATCTTTTGTTTATTCATGATCAAATGAGAGGATGTGTACTCAGTTTCACATCAGTGCTTCACACTCTCATATTGCTGATGGTTTATTGATGGAATCATCACCCTTCTATTAGAAATCCAAATTCCTAAAAGAAAAGTGAAAATAATTTAAAAACCACTTCTGGATGCAAAATCTTACTCATAAAAACCAGCCTAAAAATATATATCTTGTTACTGGACAGGCCAGTATGTCGTATGTATGCTTATATGCCACATGTAGTCTCTATGTGTAGAGCTGAACAGTAGTATCTTTATGACTTACTGTTTCATGTGCACAGTTTGTGCAGCACTGAAAAACTATTGGGGTTATTTCCTACTTAGATGGTAAATCTTAATACTGTTTCTTTAAGTCCAAAGAAAATTTTACACTTTACTCTTTTTGAAAGGGCATGATATGTATTGGGTTGGGGGGCGGTTTTTTTTAATTTAAAATGTTGTTTGATCACACTCCGCAGGAAGTCCATCTTAGGCTTCTGAAGAATAAGTGTACTTTTTCAGTAATGTTATGACTCTTATTGATGATTGGCATGAAGCATACTTGAAACATTATGTTGTTCTTTTAAGTCCATGTCTTAATGTGCAATTTGGGAGGGGGTGAAGGAATGGGAATATAATCTTAACATTACTATTGGCAGAAGGCTGGTGATAATGGGGAAGGGAATAGGGCTGCATGTGAAGGGGATAAACTTCAATTTCTATTGATTGTTTTATATGAAAATGTTTGGAAATCTAAAAGCAACCTTAAAAACCTTTGGTCTACCAATGTGTATTTAACTTTCCTATCTTTTAGCTATACCAGATGTATGTGGAAATTCGTCCGTTTTGACTTTTCTAACTAAGTCTTGTGGTAAAGACTCATTGAGTTTCAGAAGGGGATACTTCTAGTACAACTATTGCACTGTTTTTATAGAAATGGTGAAATGAATAATTTTACCCTTTAAATACCAGATAAGCTTTATTATACACTGCGAACAGGGAAGGAAGAAAAGAGAAACTAGGAAAATGGGCATGAAAGGAAGAAGACAGCAATTACAATATCAAATCAGTGCTGAACTTCATGCAAACTGTGAATTGTCTGTAAACTCTTAAGTTTTCTATTTCAGTGGGAGAGAGAATAAAATAGACTACAGGTGTCTGTCTGTGTGCTGACTTCTTCAGAAAATTCTGATAGAAATAGAGTGACTAAGTTCTGATCTGAATTTAGAAGTTAGTTGTTTTCATCTAATTTTGTATACAGAAGCAAAATAAATACATGTTCACTTAATTTCAGACATTCATATTTCTCTTAAAGAAAAAACCAGAAGATTGCCTTCCAAGATTTTAATGTCTGTAAGCATTGGTCTTTGGGATGGATTAAAATATTTTGGCAACAAACATTTTGGACTTTTACTTAACATCAATCTATTTAAAACAGCAATGTGAGAGAATTTAGATTAATTCATTGAAGTGACCAGATAGAGGTTAGCAGTAAGTTCCAATATCTGAAGTAATTTTCAGCACAAGTGAGCCAGTGTTACTAGAGCGGTAGTTGTATCCTGTATCAAAGACAGTTTTCATCTCACAGGTAACTTGCCACCTCAGAAAGTGAATGTCCAATTGGGTAGACAAGTTTTGTTTTGTTTGTTTAATTTTTTTTTAGAAATCTGAATCTGCTGAGAGGCTTTACAAAAATTGCGGTATCATCTAGATTTGGAGGCTATTTTAGTCCATGATAAAGAGAAAGAGCAAGAAAGGAGGAAGGGATATACACTGAAGTGAAGGGAGTCTCTTCTGAGGTAAAAGAAAACCCATGCTCTGTCTTTTGCCTTTGGACCATGTGAAACGGTTGGTCATTTCTCTCTCTCTTCATTGGTTTGGTCTTTTTAGGAAAAGCCTATGCTTTCAATTCAGAAACAAAGTACACACAGTACAGTTCATTTGGAGAGCCCAGTATAATTCTGTTAAAATTTCTGTAGTCTCTGGGAAGGAAATCACAAGTTCTTGGGTTTTACCTGACCCATTGTTCTTCTTTCCCATTCTCACAGTGAAATAAAGTACTTTTACAATCTGCTTTGAGTCCTTGGTTCTTACTTGGTAACATCTTCGCTTTTAGAAGCTATACCAGTGTTTTGGGGTCTCTTGAATAACCTGTTGATTTCAGAACCCAATTGCAAAACTGATGGGAAAGCTGTAGAATTGTCTGAAGTAAAAACTGCCCTGTTCTGACACGGCTCTGATGGTAGGATGTTTGGTTCACTTCATACCATCTTTGTTCATACACATCATATTCCATCTTTCACCACTTGCAGTTTACTGACATGCTGTCTTTTAGCAAACTCTTGTTTCAGTCTATAGAGTCTGGTTTGCTCATTGGTCCATGATTTTCAGAAACTATTAAGATGAAAATTTTGTCAGATTTTCATCCACAGCAGCAGCTACCAGAAACTGCAAAACTAAGCAGTGCAAGACATGTTCCAAAGTTTAACAAGAGTAAGGCTTGTTTTTTTATGGGCCTTGATGGTTCTCTTAATTGTTAAGCAGTTTACAGTGGAATGTAGTGTACACCAGGAAGCTACCCTGTACGCTTTATGAAGAATTTTTACTGCTGGGCATAAAAGGCTTACCAACAGATGACAGGGACTGAAGCACATGTATCTGCAGCGCTTTCGTGCATGCTTGGGAGTTAATCAGTACATTAATGCTGCTAAACCAATGATATTTGGAAGACTGGTGGTGTCTGGACAGATAAACTAACATCAAAACACAATCATGTGTTGCATTTGACTGTGTTGCAATGCAAATGCCTTGCATTTGACTGAGCAACAAGAAGTGCTACTGTGACTACACAGGAAAGAGAAGTATATTACCACAGTGCAAATAAAGCCCATGGAGGGGGGAATGACAGAAAAACGTGTGAGGAAGAGATGCTATAATAACAGCTGCTTTTGTTTGCTGCTGTAAAATCTAGTGCAGTTGTTGCTGACTGGAGAGAGAGGGAGATTGAGGTTGCAGCATCATACAAAAATCTAAGCTGTTTTATTGTTTGAGTTGGTAATGTCTGTTTCACATTTGTTTCAGTGTTGTATCTGACATATTCTATGTTTTATCTCAGCCAGATTGTTCTACAAAGTGATAATCTTGCATTTTTCATTTACTTTTAATTTATCCAGTCTGGATATTTGAGCAAAGTCAAATGTAGGCTTGTGAATGCAGCAGAAGATGTTTTTTTATCATCACTCAGTATAATTCTGAGTGGAAGTAGCCATTTCATGAATCTTTCATCAAATGTACTTTGCATTATCCTATGTCCTGTATCCTTCAGAGAACTGATGCTATAAAGCTGAAGTTTCTATCAGTAAAATTTACCCTACTCATCACATTAAGGAATAAATTACTAGTCACAGGAAGACAGAATGCAAGGTCTGAATCCTATTTAGGAAATAGTGGGTTTGTGAAGATGTCAGTTACATCTCTTTAGTAAGACCTAGAAATAAAGCCTATTTTAGCTCCTCTTTAGGGGAGGAAAAGAAGGAATGGAAATATTTGCTAAAATTATTTGTACTCTGATAATGCAGGTTAGTTTTCACTTTCAAATCTTTAAGCATCTATTGGCCAGTAAAGTGACTACATGTAAGCCATTAGAGAATTAAAACTATTAAAATTATAACTAACTTGCATTACAAATCTGGTTGTGCAAGGAATAAGGTCACAGTGCTAATACTGCTTTCAGTGCAGGTCAGACATTCCTGGCACATGTGGTTTGTGTATCCTTGTCTAAGTGGGTGGTCTAGAAAATGGTGCAAAATGCCACAGAAGGACTTAGTTTTTGAGTGGTACAGAGGAAACATTCATGATAGGCTCAGCCAGCACCATGCAGGCTATCCAAGATGAAGCAGTTTTCTTCCAGCTTTCATGAGCAGCTAAATTTTCACTTTGCCTATTCAGCTAGATATTTCAATTCTTTTTTGCAACACTATTGTTCCTTTACTGTAAGTTTCATGCTTGCTAGGCACCTGGTTAGGTTTGGGCTGGAGTTATTGTGATGCTACTTTCTTTGGGAAGGGCATAAGAAGACAAGTGGAAAGTGATAGTGTCTCTGTTTTTATTATTCTATTTTCTACTGTTCAACACATAAAAGCCTCTGAAATGTTTTCCCTTAAAAATTCTAATATGTATAAGAAGTTAATACTGCTTTCATTAGTGTCACTTTTTGTTAGCACAGTGTATAATGAGGATAAATTAAGAATAATCTTCTGTGAAAGTGTAGATATCTAAGATCAAGATGTGGCTTGATTAAGCACTTGATCATCAAGTTATTGTTATTGTAGAAATGTGTAAATCTCAGCCTGTGTTTCAAGTGAAGTAAGTGATTAAGGTACTCAGCTTCTGACTGTCTCTTGCCTAAGCTCCCTTGGACATCTGCCCATGACCTGTGTTAAAACTTAATTATTATGAGTATCTGCTAAGATTTTTCTGTGTTGAACAGCTCTCTCTCTTTGCATTGTCACAGGTATTAGGTGACTGCAATAGGCACTTGTTACAGTCTTGCAACTATGGAACAGACTTCTGTAGTGCCTTGCTTTAAGTTCAGTTGTGTTCAGGATTAGCTATGATGTTGATTGCTGAAATGAATTTTCTTTATCCTTTATTCCTTTATGGTTACAGATTAATATTTGAGGGGACAGGAGGCCATCTATGCAATGTTTTCCTTCCTTCTTGGTTCACATTCTAAATGTATCAGGACTCAAGCTCATCCTTTGACAATGTGGTGCATTAAACATCTGATGAAATTTTGGTGGCCTAAATCAACACTAGATCTACAGTTTCTTTTTCAAAATTAGTTAAACCAAAGAAAGCAAGGTTGATTCTGTTTCACAAAAATTTTGAGGTTGGAAGGGACCTCAAGAATTCATCTAGTCTAGCTCCATTGTTTCTCCATGCAAATCCCATTGGACTTTTGTGAGACTCTTTGGGAAGCTCTCTCTATTGGCCCTTTCTCATAAACTGAGTGTTAAAGTAAACTTTGAGTATCCAGGCACACTTTTACAAACCTTGTGTCACTGTTCCTTTTAGAGTAGGCTTTTTTCTTCCTGGATAAGGAGCTTATATGCAAGGATCAAAGCTGGTACAGATCTATTCACAGTAAATGGAAATAATTTTAAAGAAGCCTTTCAAACAATTTAGGTATACCTCCTTGCAGTCCAGATACAATTGGTTGGCTGTGGATTTTATACTAATGATGATTTTTCTTCTGTAGTTATTAATGCACATAGATTGATTGAGTTGGGAAGAGATCTCTAAAAATTGCCTTGTCCAAACCTCCTACCACAGGTGGGAACATCTTCCACTATACCAGGTTGCTCAAAGTACTGTCCAGCGTGGCCTTGGACACTTCCAAGCGTGGGGCATCCGTGGTTTCTCTGGGAAACCTGTTCCAGTGCCTCATCCTGTCACAGCAAAAAATTTCTGCCTAGTATCTAAACCTGCCCTTTTTCAGTTCAAAACCATTGCCCCTTGTCATGTCACTAAGGCCCTGGTAAAACGTCTCTGTCTTTCATACAAACGTCTCTGTCTTTCATACAAGCCCCCTTTAGGTACTGGAAGGCTGCAACGAGGTCTCCCTAAAGCCTTGTCTTCTCAATGCTGAACAACTTCAAACTCCCTTAACCTGTTTTCCTAGGAGAGGTGCTTGAGACCTCTGACCAGTTTCACAGCTGCCTCTGAACCTGCTGTGAGAAGTCAGTGTCAGTATCTTGCAGTGAGGGCCCCAGAGCTGGATATAGCACTCCTCCATGGAGCAGAGGGGCAGAATTGCGTTCCTCAACCTGCTGGGCACACTGCTTTTGGTGTAGCCCAGGACGTGGTTGGGTTTCTGCACTGCAAGCACACACTGCTTGGTCACATCTGGCTCTTTGTTTACCAGTATCCCCAAGTCCTTCTTGGCAGTGTTGCTCTCAATCTGTTCTCCTCCCAACCTGTACTTGTACTTGGTATTGCCATGACCCACGTGCAGGACCTTGCACTTGTCCTTGTTGAACTTCCTGAGGTTCACATAGGCACACTTCTCAAGCCTGCCAAGGTCACTCTGAATGGCATCCCATCCTCCCAGTGAATACTTCACTGTTCATGTTGGTGTCACCTGGAAACTGCTGAGGGTGCACTTGATCCTGCTTTCTGTATTGTTGATGTAGATTTTAAATACTATTTGTCCTGGTCCAGACACTTGAGATCTGTGACAGTAACTATTTGTTACTGGCACATTGAGCCACTATATGAGGACTTTAATTCTTCAGATGTGGTCTTTCAGTCCTTTGGCCATTTAGCAGTCCATTCACTAAACCCATATCTTTCCAATTTAGTAGAAAGAATGCTGAGGTGGACTTTTTATCAAAAGTCTTTACAGAAGTCAAGGTAAATAACATCCTTAGCTCTTCCTTTCTCCACTGATGGAGAAGTCACGCCATTGTAGAAGGCCATTAGTTTAGTCATGATTTGCCCTTCATAAAAACATATTGACTGTCTTTAATCTCCTCCTGATCTTCCATATGTATCGACATATCTTCTCCACATGAGATCTCTCTTGAGTATTCTCTTCTTTAGGCTGAACAGTTCCATCTCAGTAGTGTGCCTCTGTCATTGCTGTATGATGATTAAAATTATGTCACTGCTGTATGATCTATTAAAAGAGTTGATCATGCTATGTTTTCTCCCAGACTTGTGAAAACAAATTCATGTTGTTTACAGTCTTTTTTATAAGACTTACATGAATAGCAGGAGGGTGTGTGTTTGCAGTCAAGGTCCTAATGGTGGAATTATGAGGCAGCCCTCAGAATTCCTACTAAATTTGTACTATATGTAGAACAGGAGAAAGTTCAGGTGAAAAACTTTAATGCTGTTGAGTCACCAGGGCTGACTGGACAGTGAGTCTCTCCAACACTCTGGTAATTTTCAATTGTTACTTCTTAAAGGAGAGCAGATACAAAACCTGACTATCCTGCCGCAGTGATTACTGTGAAATCTTGAGCTAGTAATGGTTTTGACATTTGTGTTATGGTAGCTTTGGTTGATGGGCTATTTAAACATAGACTTTTAATTACTTTAGTGCCAGACTGAATTGCGCCCCACTTTTCCTTCAGTATCTGTAGGGCATGGTTTTCTTTCTCCTTTAACTGCAAATTTATCTGTCTGTGTTTAATCTAGATGTGTAAAGTAGTTAGCATGGATATGCTCTCTTCTCCTTTTCTTACACTGTGACATTTGTTCCTCATACCAAAGCACTTTGTCAGAAATCACAGAATATCCTGAGTTGGAAAAGGCCCATAAGGATCATCAAGCGCATAACCCTGCTCCTTGCAGGACCACCAAACAGCAAACCATATGATTAAGGGCATTGTCCACATGCTCCTTGAACTCTGTCAGGCTTGGTGCTGTGACCATTTCCATGATTCCTGTACCTGGTTTCAGAAGGAAGAGGTCAACATAGTCCAGAATGGTTCAGAATGTCTGTAAAGGCTTACCCAAATTTCACCTCTAAACTTCAGTGGAAGCCAGAATGATTATAAAACACGTAGAAAGAATTCAGTTGCCACTATATCTCAAAACTGACCACAGTAAAACATCTTGTCCTCAAGCACTGAGAACTCAACTGAAATGTGTTCTAAATTAAAGACTTAGAGATGTCTAATTTTCTCTAAATTGGAAGGAGAAGACAAGAAAAGAAAAGGGACCATTAGAAAATTAGTGAAATATTTCACACATGCTGCTCAAATATGAGGCTGATCAGAGAGAATAGAATAAATGAGTAAGATACCTCTTTGCAGTGTTGGTGCAGTGTAAAGCGTTCAGGTACATAGAAGAAAAAAAGGGGGAAGATGCTCTGTTTGAAGGTGTGAACAGTTGTAACATCAGAGATGAAAGCTGATTAATAATGTCCTCTTGAAGTCACTGGGTTTTTCTCCTGGAGAGAAAGGAAGCACATGAAAAGCCCTCACCAAAGAGCTGTTTAAAGAACACTTGCTTTCACAACTGCCCTGCTTGCTGGCTGAGACAAAAGTTACTGTGTGTCTGCTAACAGGAAGGAGGGAATGAACTCTGGTGCTGCTAATTGCTTTCAATGGGAATACCATATAAAATCATTAGGGGTGAAGACTGGGCTAGAGAGAGGAAGGAATGCAGGGTGTTGACATATATGCAACTTGAGGTGAGGGAGGATGAGGCACTAACATTAATGTTAGAATTTATTTTCACTAGAAGAAAAAGAATCAAAGGGCTGGTGTGCATGATGGTATGTTAATTTACTAGTGGGAAGGAATAAGAGGAATGCAAACTGATATAATGGGGGGTTGTGGGGCTAATCTTCAAAGAGTATTTTTCAAGTTGAGGAATATCAGACGTAGTTTTGTGGACACTTTCAAAATCCCAGTATTGTGTCTCTAAATGTGCAACTGCCACACTTTTTCTGGTGTTGAAAACTTGAAACTCAAGAGCAACCTGTACCCTAGGAAACTGAGTCAATATAGAAAAATGACAGGTTTTCTTTACTTGGTGAATGACAGATGTATGCAATACATTTCCAAGAAAAGCAAGTTAAACAGTCATTTAATGAGATCAGGATATCTTGATTTGTTACAGGGGAGGTGAAGATGCCAAAGGAGTGGGGTTAAAAAGTTCAAAAGTGAGCTTTTGATATTTCTCAGAAGGTTTAATATCTTTCCCTGTCCCTAAATTTTAGTATGCTCTTGCCTCTGATTAACCTTTCACCCCTGTTGTGTGGCAAAACAATGACACCTTTATTAAACCCTCAACAGAACTACTGATTCTTTGTGTCCTACTTAATGTCTATTGGTAATCTTCCAGTTTATCCTTGGTCATTTTTTTTTTTTGTCTTTTCCTTGTCAAAGTAACAGAAACTAAAAAATAACATTTAAGCCATTCTGCCTTGTACTTGAACCCCAATTGCTGAAATATGGTAGAGAAGCAGTTTCTTTTCAACTAGTTTAACATACTCTGTATTGTTAACAGCATCAAAAACTTTTAAAAGTCAGAGCTTGCACTTTCTGAGATGAAAGAAAAGCATGATGGGGTTTACACCTCACTGTTGTGCCATCTCTGGAAGCGCATAGGAATGACAACCATTTCAGTATTTTTGCCAAAACAACACGGTAAAATTTTCCACAGTATATGAGCAACATTAACATTACTTTTCAAAAGGGTCCTGCAGTCACTGAGGTTTTTCCCTGTTTTGTTCTCCACATGTGTAAGTATTTTATGTGTCATTGTAGTGGGTATTAATTGCCTAAACTGTGTACCATAGTATGGGGCCTGTGGTAAAACTCCCATGGGCCTCCTATTGGATGTAAGTTGCTTGAGTCTGTAACAATATTGGACCACAAGCTCTGACCTCAAACAACCGAGCAGCAGGTCTCTATACTTTTGATATATAATCCTCACAAAGGTCCCCAGAGAGGTTTGATAATCCATTAGTAAAAGGAGTAAAGAATTCAACCAGAATATGTAAATATTTATTATTTCCGTATCACAGCGGGAGTATACAGATAACTAATTCAATTAGCTACACTTTCTGTACAGCTTGCAAAACTAGTCTGAAAGGTAAAGCACCTGAAAATGTTGAGTGTTTTGTGTGCTGTTTTTTGCCTAAAGGTTTGGGGAGTTCTGCTTTTTTACTAACTTTTCTCATGACACCAAACCCAACCACTATCCTTTGTTAGTGAACACTTGAGAGTTTGGGGTTTCATTTTCTTATCATTGTTGAAAGCATTAGTGGATTGCATGTAAGTAAGTCTTATAATGTAAAATTAATGGTTATTAGTGGTAAAATTAGTGATCAATATTGTAGTCTCTTTACAGGATCTGAAACTCCAAGGTGAATGTGTTTTGTCTGCAAATTTACGTAACTAAACACAGGAAATTTTCATAGATTTGCAGAAAGCTACAGGAGCTGAAATATTTTGCAGGCAAGATGTTTACTACATACCCTATAGCCTCAACTGTAACAATTATTAAGTCACATATTGTCACTCAATGTCAATCATTTTTATAGTACTTTGGAGACTGAATTATCACTTACACAGCACTGTGAGTAGACACAGCACTCCCCAAGTGCCTGAACCTTGTGGAGAAATTCACCATCTAAATAATACACATATATATTTATACACACAAAAAAAAGCAACCCAAAACAAGACAAGAAAAACAACACCAAAAAAAAACCCCAAAGCAAAAATAATTCAGGTTCCCAGGAGCAATTGCATTGAATTTGTTGTAAGCAGTGCCCCAGATTCAGAAGCACTGTTGTACCAGAGAAAGAGCAATGCCAACCTATTCAGTCTATGTGCTATGCTTTTGAAAACAAATAGATCAAATCGTTGAAGGAGAATCAAATACTATGCTCTTTCAATGAATCTCCCATTTACTCAGTGTCGGCTAGACAACCCAGCTCTGATTCCAGACAGACCCACACCATCACAGACCTTGGGGTGGAAGTGTGAATGCAAAATTACATTCATTGAAAAGGTCTGCAAAAAACAGATTTTCACATCTGAGATTGAAAGCTCAGGATAGTTAGACAACTTATCAGGGAGAAAATCAGTTTATCTTTCCTGATATCTTCTCTTGTCACCCATCTGGGAAGGCATATCTCATGGGATCAAAAGAATCTGCTTTCTTTGGACACAGGCCGTAAACTGTTCTCATGTCAAATCCTCATCAATGTACGAGATCTGACTGGGTTTTGAAGTGTGCAAGGGTCCACAATCAGTGATTTTATCTTCCAGTTACTACAAACTTGGTGCTTCAAATCTGTCCTATAGCAAAAAAACAGATATCATGGTCAGGTTTATGGTTTTTTTTCCCTTCCTCTTATGGAGCTGCATGGAATCATTTATGTAGTCAACTCAGGTCACATTTTTTTAAAGAATTTTGAAACCTTAGGACTGCAACTATTCTATCCTTGCTAATGGCTTTTCACCAAGTTATTGGTCCTGCTGAGCTGACAATTAGTTTTCAGCTCACTAGAAGTTGGTGAAGAGACACAGATTTATGCACAACAGTGCTGAGTGGGAAGGATTGTTGGAACATAATGCTGTTTCCACAAGCAGCTTCTCTCTTGACTGTCATCAGACTCTTGGTTTTCCAGTTCTAGTTTTAATATGGTAAAATAGCTATATTCCTTTACTTCACAGGGGACTTCTGAAGCTGGTTTACTATTAATAAAATTAAATAATGAAACATAATTAATACAATTTACAGTCACTCTTTTCTTTCATTGCTTCTACAATAAATACAGTTCAGAACTATTAGGTGTGCCCAAACAAGCTGTATAACTTCTCAAATAAGCCACCAACTCTGCAATAGCTGTTTGGCTAGCTGTTTCATCCATTGATGCCCAGTCACTTATTGCAATTGCCTTTAATTGTCTTTAGAGAACTTGCAGCTGTCTACTGTGACTCTGCATAAGATGCAGAGTTTGAACTCCCAAGTAGCAATATAGGAATATAGAAGACATGTGGTGCCATAAAATGTTGAGTAACTTTAAAGATTATATGTTGCCAACCCCAGGAAAAAATTCTTACTGAAATTCCCATAATACTGAAAGGTGAGGACTCAAGGAAAAAACAATTTAAAAAGTAGAGAACTTTTGGAGGTTTGAACCTGTGTGTAAGCTTAAGTATTTGTTTGTTTATGGCACTCCTGAAATATGAATATAAATAATCTACTAATTATTTGAGGGATTGTTTTGTGACCCTCTCCTCTACCCTCTCCTCTTCAGGGGCACACAGAGTATGTTTTCTGGATTGTTTTGTGACTGAAAATAGTGGAGTAACAAATATTTTTCACAGTCTGTATTTGTCAGTCTGGAAGATATTTTGTGGATCCACATTGTGACAGGATGTGTACATCCCATTCCTCTTCTGTGAAAATCCATAGCAGCATGACATATAGACACAATCCATAAAGAAAACAAAGATTTGCAAACAGAGATTTAAAACTAGTAAGTGTTGAGGGTTTTTTCAATCTGTGTACTATCCAAAAGTAGACAGTACCCCTGGTGCCAATTAATCTAATTGGTTCACTTATGTGGGCAATGTTTTCAAGTGCCACTAAACACTCTCAGGTTTTTGCATGCAATTAAAGAATATAGTTTCAGTAGTTAAAAACAAATAAAAAGAAAAAAAAAAAGGAACAATTACATCATATTTAAATGTCTTTGTAAGGATTCATGAGTAGATGTGTATTCTGTTTACACAGATGCTTTTGCAAATATGAGTCTGTTAATGTTTTGGAATGTTAAATAGTTTCAAGCCTTTTTCATGAAAATTTCTTTGAAACATTAAACATGTACTGGCTTTTAAAAAAGTTAAGATAGTTATTTTTTTCTAGTATTCTTTGTTTTCCAGTCTTGATTCTTTTCTCTTCCCTTTTCCTTTGATTCTTGTCTTTACTACTATGTCTTGCTTCTGGTTCAAAGACCAGAGTGGAAGCTGTCAAGGAGTAGAGTAATACTGAGGCAGAACAGAATGCGTGGCTTTCTAGGTCAGCTTGGCCTTCGCAATGCTCCTTCAGCAGCAGTGGGCTGTAGACATAAAATAAACAGGAAGACCTTTCTTTTCAACTTACTGCCTTTTCAAATTACTGTTTAAGGAAAGTACATGCCTACAGGAGATTGAATATACTGTATTTCAGTGTCCCAGATAGTAAGAAACTGCAAAACGAATGCCACCACCCTCTCTTAACACTGCTAGTGATACTTGAGTGTTGTCCTGAATGCGGGCTCATTACTCGATGCGCAACACCAGTTCACAAACTGAGGCAAGGTGTTTCAGTTTCTGTTCTAGTTCGTGTGAAGTATGGAGCTAGGTGGTTTCACACAAAAGGCTGTATCACCAATCATCAAAACTTTATACTATTTATACATTTTATTAATCAAAGGCATCATTCATTGGTTGTGGATTAGGTAAAGTTTGTATCAATTAGTACTCAACCCCCTATTTGCTAGTTATATCTCTTGCTTCTCATGCTAATTATTCCTCCTATGCAATTCTTCTTGCCATTCAAATCTGGGGTCCATTTTGAGTAGGTGGTCAATGAGTCAATGGTCACAATCATCCACTGCCAGCATTACAAATCCCCCAGCTACTGCTCCATTCTGCTGACTTCACTCCTGGTGGCTCTTGCTCAGGTAGCCCATTCATCTTGATATTGCCTTCACTCTTCTTTAGAACTAAAGGTTATTCAGCCATACAGTGTTTGTAATTCAGTTGTTTAATCCTAACTGTCCAGCTACAGCTACTGGTTAACAACTAAAAAAAAATGCCAAGTTGCTTCAAATCTTGAGGGGCTCAAATCTTGAGGGGCTCAATATCAAGGGCAGAGCTGAAGGCTCTTCAGATTTTGAAAAGACTGTCCTTGAATAGCTGAGGCATCCGGCCTGCTTTCTCCTCTGCCCAGGAGTGCTTTGTTTGTGGCAGAGAGCCCCCAGCCATGCATGACCAACCTGTGGCAGCAGGTGTCCAAAGTGCTGTTTGGAGAACTAGCGTCACCTTCCTGTTCCATGCTCTGGTGTCCTCAGGTCTGCAGCTTCAAACACCCACCAACCTGTTTTGCTGTGTCTGACGTTGTAATCTGAGGAGTGCTCCCATGCTTCTCAATTCTCCCGCCCTCACTCCCTGAAGGGTCTGTGTTTCCTCCATGCCACCCTCATACATCTAAACAAAATTAAAGCCTGAGTAAAAGTATGAAGAAAGATACAGACACTAGGTTTTAAATTAGATGAGATGCAACAACTTCATAGTGGAAGAAAAGTCTCTCCTAGTCTGCCACTGACTTTTGCAAGGATGTAGAAATTTGCTAGTATCTAATAATTAAAAGCCCATGCTTTCAAAGAGCAATAAAATATAATTGCAGTAGAAAATAGGTGGGTGGTTCATTGAGTGAAATTTCATTTTAAGAAAATGATACATAAATATGCAGAGCAAAAGAGAAAGTTAGCTGATTATTTTACTGGGCAATCTTATTATGAGTATTGTATGAACACCGTAAGATAGATATGGAGAATCAGCATATTTGAAGTTAATGACACAAAACACATAAATATATTTATAGGTACTTTTAATGGTGTGAGTAATTCTATACCAGCAAGTGTCTTATGTCCCTGTGTTACTCGCTTTAGAACAAGTGAGAGTTCATGGTCTTAGGTTTCCTAAAATGGAATTATATACCTAGAAGCCTGCAGTTTGTTTATGCTTCTCTTCAAACTAATGGCACATTGTGGTTGCCTTCAATTAAACTTTTTCTTCCAGCTTTTTCAATCTTCAAAACATCTTTGTGGTTTTTAATCTCCACATAGCTGTGTTTATGCTAATTAGATTCATCCCTGTACTAAGACTCTGCTGTATAAATGCTAAAATAAGAACTACTTGAATGTTGTCCCGTGGCAGTATGAAAAGCAAGATAGCCCACAGGTTTGGGAGGTTTTTTGTGTGTGTGTGTCTATATATATATACAGGCGCGTGTGTGTGTGTGTTTAAAAATTCACTATATCTTACTTGGTTATATGCTAATTTTCACTACAACCTCTTAAAAATAATGTGAGGTGAAAGAGTCTCCCCTTTTTTGCTTAGGCAAATGAATGATGGAGGCTGATCAGTTTGCACGGGTCAGGCCCTCATTCTTGTAAAACCTAATGTCAGAGTTCTCAATTTCTTGCCAATGTTCCCCATTAGATGCACCTGCACTGATTTTTCAGTTGTCCTCAGCATCTACCTACATGGGGTTTTTTTTGTGTGTGTTTTTAAAGGCAGAGAAATATCTTTTGTTGTAGATATAATGCAAAAAATTGGATGAAACAGACATCTGCACAGTGAATAACAGTACTCAGATTTTAAATTCTTCTCCTTTTCAGCCACCTCATATTTTATGAAAATGGAGAAGATTGGAGACACCTGCACAGGGTTTGCTTTTTTCACAAAGGAATGTACAGTTGATTTGCCTTTTCAAAACATACTTTTTTTTCTTTTTTTTTTCTTTTTTTTATAGTAAGACAGTCAAGGAGCCATTGAGACAAAGATATGTGAATTGTGCATTTTGAATTTTAAATACTACATATTCAGAAGTAGTTCTTGTTTCAGAGTCAAAAGCAAATGTTTCTAGTGTTAATGGCTAAAATCTAAACCTATTACACCTTTTGAAGTCATTGCTCACTGAGAACTCATGCAATATAGTTAGACAATTGCTTGGTAATCATCACACCTAGCCCACAATAAAAATTCAAAACTCTGAAAAACCCACCTAGAAACACCACAGAAAACGATCACCAAAGCAGTATGGAATTATATGATAAATAAAAGCCCTGCAAGTTGTTTTGATAGTGCTACTGTAACTATTGGACTCAAAGCATTTGGCTGTAATTCAGTAAAATTGAAGCATTTTCATGGTTTTCCATCACTTTCAGGTAGGGTACAAAGTACTGCTTATGTGAAGGATTAGGTTTCATTACCTCAGTATTAAATAGGAACATGCAACTGTGTAAGGCGTAATACTGTGTTAGAGCAAGATCTTCCAATATTATTCATTAATTTAGAAGACACTTGACTTTTGTTGATTCAGTACATTTTCAGCATATCTGAAAACATGTCTGTAAAAGTAGCACGCTGAATATCATGTATACAGGTAGCAGTGACCTAAAGGAACAAAACCATGAACTTAGGCCTGTGGAATATCTTCACCAGATCAGAATCTGAAGATGGTCTGCTGTAAGCTGTTCCCTAAATACTTGGTTATTGGTTCATTGGTTAATGAACTAATTGTCTTCTGATAGATCCATTCCTTTATAGAATTCTACTTGCTAATAAAGAAACCCATAAATGTTAATTGAAATGTGGAAACAGTTGTAATTGTTTATAATTTCATTCTAGGAATTGAATGCAACAAATCACGGTTATTAGTCAGCGGGCTGTTACTGTAAATGCTTCAAAAACAGTCTTGGAAGAGTGTTTACCGCGTCAGTTAAAGTAGTTATTATTCACTGAGGTACTACCTTATAGAAAGAAAGAGGTATGAATTCAGCAGGCCAATTAGAGATCTTGGATGCTAGCATGGTTCGTCAATCCATTTGTAGAACCAGAAGAAGTTATTAAATCCCCAAGTCTGATTCCCTGATGAGCAGAGATGAAAATTTCATCCAGTTAATCCTGAATTGAATCTAACAGAGAACGCAATACCATATCTGCCTGGCAAGCACTGAGCTATCTTTGTACTTCTTGGTTTTTGTTGATCTGTTTTAGAAAGTGAAAATAAACAGCAATAATATGCAATGTGCTTTACAAAATACAGATATGACAGAGTGAAATGATAGGACCTTATGAATGCTTTCCTACTTTATATAAATGCAGCCTATTTTAGACAAGTTTACACAGTGATTTTCTGCAAGATCTTTGATTATTTTTAAATCCTTGTTAATTTAGTTTCTGGAAGTTCTTTTCTGAAATCTTACCTCTTTTAAAAGTGACTTGTCAAGTTACAACATTGATATTTGCACCCTGCTTAGGTGCAGACTGTTGGATGAAAGTGTTTCTATAAATGAGTGCACTCAGTGTTATTTTCTTACATGTACATGCAGTGGTTTCTTTAGCACAGTTACAAGACAGCAGTAACCTGCAAACCAGATTGTAATGTGCGAATTTCTGTCCGTGCATGTTTAATAGGACTGGTAGTATATGACACAGCTGCCATTGAGAGAATGTATCAGATACCAACCCATGACATGTGGAAATTATCAGGCAGGACGAAAAACCATACCTTCAGTTATCTCTGAACATATTTTCTTAAAAAAATCATCTACAAACGTATGCTTTTCTACATGTCAATTCAGAATGAGTACTTCTAGGCATGCTCAAAAGGTCCGTGCATAAGTCCAGCATGCACTGTCTCTGCTCTGCAACATTTTTGACTCTTACTATTTTTGGATAGCCTCTCTTCCTGGCAGAAGACCTTGCAGGTTTCCTTTATTTGTCTTCTGCTGCTCACCTAGCACTCATGCGTCCTCCAAATCAAAACCTTTACATCTAATGCCTTAGTGGTACAACCCAGTAATAAATTGGCATTCCCCTTTGCATGGGTAAAGCATAATCATTATGAAGCAATAATCCTTAGAATAAACTATGCCAAATGTCTTAGTTCAAAAGCAGACTAAAAGCAAATGCTGCTTTATTTACTTCTTAGTTTCTCACCATATACACTCAGTGTAAACATTTTTCCAGTTACTAAGATATGCAGTGAATCCTAGTCATGGACATCTGTCATAATTGAAGGCTGTGGTTGAATCTTTCTGTCAAACACCACTCTTGGATAATCTGTGTTCTGCCTATACAATTTCCTGTCATACCTTAGAGGGAAATGATATGCTGTGCTGTTCTCCAGTGCTATGCACTGTTCAGCTGTTGAAATCCTGCATCCCAGACTTTGTCACATTCAAATGCTAAATGAAATAACTCAAAACTCCAAAGGCAAAGTACACTAATGTGGCTGGTAAAAGACAATGGAAAAAGAGAACAATTCTTACTTGAATTTATTCAGACATCTGCAGTTATTTTATGAAAAACTAATGATGAGTGGCATTTAATTCTTAAAATTAGATGAAAAATCAAAGAGGTCAGGCTTATCCTCATGATGTTTGAAACACTCCTCAGGATTCATGCAGAAAGTCCTGAACATTGACATTTGATGAGCTTTTTCCTATACTACAAGTCTTTCTCAAAAAGTAGTCAGATGATTAAAGATAACATCATTTTTCTCTTATGTACTTTCTATAACTCCTGTGCTAAAAGGAGATGCAGAAATGCAGCAACTTATAAAAAGATATTGCATTAATTTTGGCTACCCAGCTGTCAACATTACACTCAGCAACACTCATGACCTGGTGCATAATAAGCATGATGAACTGAACGGAAGGTTTTAAAGAGCTGACATTGAAAATAATCTGGGAACAGTATTTGCTTTGCCAAAATGCACTGGCAAAAATCTAGTAATTTCTGACTTCAGCAACAGTATTCCTCTCTGCACTGTGCTCTGTATTTCAAGTGGATGAAACATCCAAGTCACACAGCTCTTTGAGTTCATAGAAGCAAGAGGGGCTGTAAACTTAGCTCAGCTGTACAAGCAAACCTCCTGTCTGGCATCAATTTCACTTTGTGTAAATAGGAAATCTGAAACAACTGCAGCCTTTATTGTAGAATATTCATGCAGAGGGGACAGTTAAATGCCTATATTCCTTATTTAAACACAAAACATTTTGATCGTATTGGCTGGTAGTGTTTAGTTTTTGAAAAGGGATCGCTGATAACATTCTCATCTTCACATTGTAAGCTAATAAATGTAAAGAATTTTATACATAATATCTCTTAATTTAGCTGATGAGTTTTCTTCTGCTTTGTTGCCAGTGTTTTTGCAGTCCCAGCTTCCTGGTGTGGGGCTAAGATGTCTTGATACTGATATTATGTATTACCTCCTTAATCTATGGAAAAGCCTTGGTAAATCTCAGTAGAAAAAGTTATGACAGCCTTGAGTACCTAGGTCTTCATTTTTTTTCAGGAATGGTGAGCTGCTCTTGCTTGTCCTGTCTTCTGGACTATTGCCGAAGCACAAGGTGCAAATATATGTGCAGACTATTTTAAATATGCAGGTGCCTTTTGGAGAAAACCTTTGCTATGATCAGAATAAATTGAAGCGTAAAATATATTCTAAGCCCTCTCTTCAAATTAACTGACAAAAAGCTTTACTAGATAAATGAAACAGCTGTGTGCCTCAGCAGCAGATGGGTATGCTTGGAATTTTACATAGCTGAAATCTCATTTATTGTGCTTATTTTTAAAGTAGGCCCATCAAAGTGTTGATACCAATTTTAAATGCTTAAGTGTTGCATGTCAAAGCTTAGTCTTATCCCCTGTCACTGTCAAAAGTGTCAAGAAAAAAATTTATCCCTGCCTTTTATTTCCATCTGGAGCTACTGTGAGATGCAAATGCAATAGGGTTGGAAAGCCTAAGTTGGTTGTTGTAACCCAAATTTCTGCTGTATCAGGGGAGGAAAGAGAATACATTATATTATCTTTTTCTTCACTGCAGAGGGCAGGGAAAAATAGAACCAAACCAAACAAAACCAAAACCTACAGACCTGGAAACACTGATCTCAATTAGTTTGTCTTTAAAATAGTTGCAGAGGCTTGTTATTCCCCTCTTCTTTTTCATTGTTTCAGAGAAACTCATCATCCTTGCAAGCATCCATCTGCTCTATCTCTGTCTTTTTATGTACCACTAAGTATTGTCATGAAGTACCAATTTTGTATCCAGCCACTGAATGCTTGAAAGATGGTAATTTTGAGTCTTTGACAATGTAAGTGATACTTCCATTCATCTGCAGCCACTTCAGTTCTACCTCACAGCAGACTGCTGCAGTGGCATGTGGCAAAGGCAGAGCCCCCACATTGTCCCAGTCTCACACACAGCATTGTAGCCAATAACTGTGATAGTTTTGTGTCTCTTGTGTGCTGTATGCAATCTCATTGCTGCATTATTACAATTAATACAAAGTTATTTGATTGTGACTTCTCTCCACTTTTAGCAGAGCAATACTCTGCATTGGCCCTTCAGCAATATTAACCATTCAAAGAAGCATTTGTGTTTCCAACATTGTTTACAGCATAGTGCAGTGACTGCTTGATGGAAAATGCTGTGGCTGCCTATAGAACAGGCTGCTAGCAGTTCTGCTCCATCACTGGAAAACGCTAGGAGCTCTGAGTATTAGTACAAAGGAAAAAGAAAACCAACAGGACAACCAGTCCAAATATGTAGGCCTTGTCATCCTCAGTGTGTAGTTAGCTTTGATTTTAGCAAGCCTGGGGGAAGCATAGCTGCTTCAGACACTGGAATCTCTGCTCTCTGGTGGGAAAATAGGCAAATGGGAATGTAAAAGTGATTGTTCCCACCTGTGGAAAACCATACTGAATAGCATTAATTTCTCCATGTGATGTGAGAGTACTCTATTCAATGTGGTTCTTTGCATTATGGTATGTGCAAACTGAATCATAGAATCATAGAATCAGCTGGTTTGGAAGAAACCTCTGAGATCAAGTCCAACCCTTGATCCAACACCACTGTGATTAGTAGATCATGGCACTAAGTGCC
>JAWWEE010000085.1:39463581-39483790 GCA_035221455.1 Xenops minutus
TGGCTGCTCTCCAGCTGCTCTGTCCCCAGCCTGTGGTGCTCCATGGGGTTGTTGTGGCCAAAGTGCAGGACCCAGCTTTTGGTCTTGTGGAACCTCGTCCCACTGGAATCAGCCCATCTCTCCAGCCTGCTCAGGTCCCTCTGGATGTTGCCTTATCCAATCTTTCTGATCCTGGAAGACAAAAGGGGAGCTTCTAACACCTCACATTCTGTTTTTAGTTTTTCCCTTGCTCCCATCACGCACATGGAGTGAGTGTTGCCTGTAAGGGTTGCTACAAAGCCATGAAAAACTAACAGTGGCATGCAGGCTTCATTGGCTATAATGTGTTATTGCTGCAGCTGTCTGATATTGTAAAGAAGTGGGGGCAGAGAAAAGTAGGTCAGGACCCTGCATTAGGACCTGAGACAGGGAACCAATCCCCACTACTTTCATTGCACACAAGATCTGCAACACCTGCAGAATCAGCTGTAGTGCTAAAACTGAGTTTGGAGCCCCAAACTCCTACTGTGATTTGGTTCTTCCATTGGTGGAGCACAGGCTTAAGTGATAGGAGGAGATACTAGCTGAAAAAAGCAGCTTGTTAGAGACTTTCTCAAATTCAAGAGAAGAATGAGGCTCAAGAGTTGGAGGTATCCATGCAAGTCACTTGTTGGCATGGCTGGATTTCAACAAAGCAAAAATCAGAGACACATAATAACCTTCACTGTATCTTGCACTAGACAGAATCTGGTGCAAAATGTGCTTGAAGTTGTCTTCAGACATACACACATAAGTAAATACAATTTATGGTAAAAAATTCTGACGTGTGTGACTTAAAAAAAAATCATTCTATATCATAATATGTAATCATGCTATCTGTTTTTTCAGCCCAATTAGTCCCACAAAATTTTCTTTAATAAATTAAAGTGCACAGTAACTTTCGCTCCCTTTTTAGTAGCCAGAACAAGCTTTTGTGCACCTATAGAACATAATATTTTGTTCTGATGTATATAATAAAAAGATAATGCAAAAGAAATCCATTATATGTTAGAGTTCTCTGTTTTTGACTGTTGGGATCTAGAACTTGAAATAATTTTTTAAACTAGTTGATTGTAAGGAAAAAACAATAAACTGTCCTGCATTTATCTGGTGTGAATTGTCAGTGTGTTCTGCCTCAGGTACTCTTTACATGCAATTTCACCAGCCAGTAAAATTGTTGCTCATTTAAACACCTGTGCTCATATGAGCATACATGTTACTCTTGAACTGAAAAAAAGTCCCACTAAAGAAGAAAAGGTATGGTAATGACCTTTTGCCATACTGATAGGACTACTAGTGGTGGACATGATGCCTTCCCACAGGGAATATAGGGAACAACAATGAACAGGGACCTATGGACACATCCAAGTTTCTTTTTCAGTTCAGAGTGTAGCCACAGCTCACTGGGGTGGTCATCAACGTAATTATACAGTTACAAAAGCTACACGTGTTTATCTATTATATTGTGTGATTTCTGGAAATAAATAACAGATGTGCAGCATGACAATGAAGGTGAAAGATTATTTGCAATATTCAGCTCTGTGTCTGTGTCCTGAAAAATTTTGCCATCTTTTCATTTTTCCTTCCTTGGGACTGATTTCATGTTCAGCAAGCATAGTGTGAGCATACGCCTGTGTGCACATTATATTTCACCCTGACTGTGAAAGGAAAGTGGCTGTCTTCTGTACTGCCTTCAATCCTCATTATCTCCCCAAATGAAAAAAAGAATATATGTATATTTCCAAGCTATTTAATTGACTATAGCCATTGGATTTAATGGCTCTAGTGCTCTTTTTAAAATAAAAATATGAAGGTCAGAAGAGTGTAACAGATCTATGTGGAAATAAGACAGCAAAAAAACCAGAAGAAAGATGGAAGCTGCCTCATTTTGTGCTCTTCCTGGTCCAAAATCCAACAAGAGGTAGCTCCTTAAGCATGTTCCTGGCAGGCAACTTTGTCCAGCAATAAGAAAATCTCAGAGCGATTCAAATACACAGTTCATGTTGATGTAGTTTGGCTTTTCTCCTTCACCAAGCTGTTCAGTGTGAAATCCTTATTACAGGGTGTTATGTTTAGCTGTCTTGGAAACTGGTCTGGATTTCAGGCACCAGCATGCCTGGGCTGAGAGCAGCTTACACTTTAATACAGACACTGCCTCTTGGGTCATGTCTAATGTAATTTGTATCAGTATTGCTCCTTTCCTCTCTCAATCACAGTTTTACAAGGTCTCCATGGCAACTATAGTAGCTATATATTTGGTAAAAAATTATTCCTGCTAAAGTATTTTCAGTAGTGCTAGTGCTGAAGCAGGAAAATCCAGGACAATTTGCATCACAAGACAGGCAACTGTCTTCAAACTGCAGTGAGTCCACTCCGTGAATGGGAGAAACATGACTGATAGAAGCCTCTTTTTCCAGTGAATTCACTGTTCCTGCATAGGGCTTTATCTATGACTGTGAAATGCAGCTGTTCCCAAAGTGTGAACATGGAAAATATCTAGTCTTATACTGCCTGCAGTCAGCATCCAAGGTTTCAAGCAAGAAATTCAAAATCTGCATACTATGTTTTGCAATGTGCTTGAGAACTTGCCAAAGCCTGCTTGTGCATTAAGCCTCTCTGGGCTGATGAACCTTCTGCTTTAGTCTTAAATTTCCTTTTTAAGTTATTAAGGGTTTAAAGGTAGAGAGGTCAAGCTACCATTACCTGTCTTTGTTTGTTTGTTTGTTTTCTACTGAGAATTCTACATTCATCCATGTTGCTAGGGTTTGTATCTATAAAGTATGGATATAAATTGTGCGGTTCATTCTTCTTTTCCCTGTAGCAACCAGTTTGAAACCCACTGGGCAATGTAGGAATGGCACTGTCACAGTGCATATCCAGCTTAGTTCAGGACAGGGCACCAATTGCTGGTTTGAGTCAGAGGAAGGCTGTTGCTCAACCCTGGTTTTGCTATGGACCCAGCAAGACCAATTTTGTATAATTGGTTGAAGCCCTGCCTAGTGTGGTGCTCTCCCTCCTGGTAAGGGATTGTTGAATGGCTGGGAGACTCTGAAAGATTAATCTTTTCAAGTTTGTCAGCTTTTACTACCTGTGTATTAAGGTAGCTCAGTAAACAGAAGTGAACTGTAAAATATGACACTATGTTTACAAATAATTGCTGATGCAACAGTAAAGGAACTCTTTTGTTACAAGGAGAGATGCCATATTTTACGTAAAATAGCTGTGTGTATCAAACTTTTTATACCAGCAGAATTAAAAAAAAAACCAAAACCAAAACTTTTTTTGAGAAGGTTTTTTGTAAAGATGTGTAAAAGCTCAACAATGTTGTATATTAAATATTTTCTAATGCTTTCTCTAATAAAATATATGCAAAATATAAATATACTTAGTAAATGCTGTTCATGTATACCAACCATACCATTTTTTTAGATTATATTGGTCCAAAACAATAGATGCTGAACTAAATTTTCATTAACTTAGTATTTTCTGATTTTTAACCCATTGATATATCATTTGCAACACAAGGCATTAGAAATATTAAAAGCTTGAATTTGACAACAATTTGACTAATACATGTTTGAGTATGATTTTTCATACCTGCACAATCACCTACTGTCTTGAAGCATTTTATATGATTGCATAGGAAACAATCACAATTAGTTTGGAAAGCTCTGTTTGTGGATAATAGGTATATTCAGATACAAGTTTTAACACGATAGTTTCTGTTTGGTTTATTATCCTGAGGAACAGCTTCTCTAGAGCTGCCTGTTAAGGCAGCATCCCTCTGAGGTTTTTGTGTCTCAAAGGAAAAAAGCTAAAGAAGAATTCTGCAGCCTAGTGTTACTGGATTAACTTAAGCCATCTTGCATCAACTGATACGGCCGATGAAATGGAGTTTTTCATGGGCTGGAACACCACCAGAACATCCTGTTTCAGTTTAGAAATCACCCTTGTGGCCCCCCACCTCCCCACTAATTAAACAAAGGAACCCAAGGAATAATCTCTGGCCAAAGAGGCTGCTTAGGCACTGATTGTCACCCTGGCACCCAGCCAAGCCCAGTGTGCCACAGAAATGGGCCCAGGAGGGGAGTGACTGGAGAGCAGTCAAAGAACACCGAAAAGGGAAGTCATTAAACTACCAACATCAACAAAACTCTCATTTGTTCAGTTTTCCTTTCTTCTTGTTCAGCTCCCTCTTTTTCTTTTCTTTTTTCTTTTGCTTTTTCTAAAGAATGAATTCAACACAAAACTTTCCTCCACTCTGTAATGAAAGTCCAAATAGGCTTATTTCTATTGCCGCAGTGCTGCTGCTGTTGCTCTTTTGTTTTGGTTGCATTTTTTATGAACTTTCACAAAACTCTTCTTCCTTACTTAAAAAATAATAATAATGACTAGACTGTGAATTTCTTGCAGAATGAAAGGAAAGGTTTTGTAAGCATGAGTCTTGTAAGTGTCATAATGATACCCTTATAGTTGCAGAATGATTTATTTGTTCTCTTTCTCAATATAATGGGGAAAGGCGAGATGACATCTTTTACCACTCGGTTGATGGATTCCTGCTGGTGGAGTTGATGTCAATACACAGAAGAGAGTGAAACTAGATTGATTTACTCTATTTGAGAGTCTGTTCTTTTTTTTTTTTTTTTTTTTTTTTTTTTTTTTTTTTTTGTAATTCAGAAGAATAGAAATATTTTGGAGATAGGAATGTTGATCTGTAAATAATTAGTGTGTGTACACTAAGAAATTAGAAGGTAAGCTATTGTAATTATGACTTCACCTTATAAGATTAGGAAAGGGTTAGAAGATGTTAAAACCTGCAATCAACTGATTGCAGGTTTTCAGACAATAAAGAAAAAAGATCCAAAAACCAGTGGTTTGTGTGATGAGTGACTCAAAAGCCAATCTACCAACCAACCGTCCAAAACCACCCAATCTGCTTTTCAAAAGAAGTTATTTACAAATATATATTGTAAAAAGAGCCAGAACACATGATAGCAATGGCTCGACAGTGAGAGTCTAATAAGCAAAATTAATGAAGCAAGTAATGAGTGTTTTGGCAAATGACAGAGAGAGCGGTTAGATAATGTTTGCTTTTCGTAAATATTGTCTTTAGTTAGCACCAGGATTCTTCCTTTGTAGCCTGTAGCCATTTGGAGTGCCGTTTTGGAAGGGCTCCTTTGAAACAACGTAGCACTTTGGGTGACAAGTCACCTGTCAGCACTTGACATTTTGGAGCAAAGATGCAACTTGAGACATTTCCTGACAGATGGCACAAAAGTAAAAGATTTTTCAGGAGGGTAGGAAACTGAGAGTGTGACTGATCAAAGGTAGTGTAGTGCATTTAAAATACCCTCTGCAAATAGTCTTCGCCTAGCTGACACAGTCAAACTGTTTATGACAATTTCATAAGTCTCTGAAGAGATGAGAAACACCCATTCGGTGCAGCAAAAACTTGGGCTTTTTGAGAATACCTGTATTTTGTATGCAGAACCTGAAGTGCGGAGAGAGAGTGGAAGAGGGTGTGTGCATATGTGTGTTGTTAGGGGTGGACTTTCTGCGTCAGAGGAAAACTACAGCTACTGACTGTAGGTATGTACCTAAAGTGCCTCCTGGGATCACAGTTTTTTTGTGATTCACACTTCATTGTATCTTGTATTTTGTACAAAGTGGAACTCTGCAACCTAAATCTGCTTCTGTGGAGAATCCTTCTTTTTAATGCATTTGCTTACTGGGTCCCAAAAACTTTAGCTTAAGCTCAACCACCAAGTTGAGCCATTGGAAAGACAGAAATTTATTTGACTGCAGTGCCCTTTTACTGTATTACTATCATTGCACATACAGAGAAATTTCTCAAATCTGCTTCAGATCAGCTCTTTAGGGTTCATGTTCCCTTCGTCCCACCCACAGCCCTTCATATAGCTCTTCAGTAATAA
Source organism: Xenops minutus (assembly GCA_035221455.1). Lineage (NCBI taxonomy): Eukaryota > Metazoa > Chordata > Aves > Passeriformes > Furnariidae > Xenops > Xenops minutus. The sequence goes on from JAWWEE010000085.1 coordinate 39,469,533, forward strand.
ATGGTTTCCTAATTAAATCTCTCAAAACACAGCTTTGTCTAAGTTCATGAGCTGAATGTGTATGATATGAATGAAAATACATTTGAGTAAATGTATTATGGGCACACAGCTTTTTTTCCCTCCCTATCTCCTCACATTTATCCACCTGTTGGTGGGCTATACTCCTGTGACTTTTTGGCTGCAAGTGAGTCCCTGCATGGCTTCAGCTTGGCCCAAAAGAGCTCCTTTTCTACCTTCACTTCAAACTTTCAAACTGATCTGCTGCTGCTTGTAGCCATTTTGTGTATTTTTAATTGTTCTTGTAGATCTGGAATTTTTAATTGTTTATGGATGCTGTAATCTACTTAGTCATAAAAAATAAGGGAAATTAAGGATGTTGACATTTAAAAAGAGCATGCATGCAAGTTGTAAACATCAGTTCATGTGAGAAAGCACGTGGAGTTTCTTGCAGACAGGTGTTCTTACAAAGCATGTCCTTTCCAAAACGTTACAGTCCTACCGAACTTTTTAACTTGAGCTGCAGCTGGAGACCAATGCTGCTGAAAGCTGAGTCCACAACAGGCTTTTAAGGAGGCATCTAAATCTGCCAGAAAAGATATGAGCACACGGCTTGCAACTGGGTACCCCAAACCCACCTTCTAGTTACGACTTGTGGTTGAATGCATCATTCCTTCACATGTATCTCCAAAAGGACTTACAGGCCTACATTTTAGATACTTGTAAATAAATATCTCATTGCAAAACTGTTGCATTTACATGGATCACCTAGTAACACACATTGCCAGGAACCATGGACACTCACACACTGATGGCATTTAGTCTTGTCTCTTTGAGTCCTCATCAGTTTTAGTTTTCACAACCCCTTTGGCAAAAAGCTCAGATAGACTCTGTTTAGCTTTTGCACCAAAGAAAAAAAAAAAAAAAAGGGTTTTTTTGAAACAGAATGGGTTTGCTAGGCAGGGTTTAACCTGTGGCCGGGGTAGGTGAAGGTTACAACACTCAGAGTCTATAAGCCATGACATTGCAGCACACATCATTGTGCTCACATATTATTCAATATTTAAAGATTCTGTCATCTCAAAATACAGTTCAGTTCATTTATGTTGCCTCAGCAGGTTTGCCTCTCAGAGGGTCAACAGCAGAGAGAGCTGACTCTAGGCATTTGCCTCTAGGAAAATTGTTTCCTACAACAATTTTCCAAGCATCGGTACTGTGAATATGAAAAAATGTAGCATGGAATGTATCCAAAATAGGTAGTAGAGTATGTGTACATAAAACTATAAAAGAACTGTTGCCGTCCTATTACAGACACCATGGACTCTTGCATGTGTTGCTTCAGGTGTCTCAATGCAGTACTTCTTCCAAAACCACCACAGTTTGTATAAAGATCTGTTTATGTCAAGCACTGGTGGCCACTGTTGTCTATTTCAACTTTCCCTGTATTCACAACACTGGGACAAGTTTAGATGCAGAGGCTGCCACAGATTCATGTGGCTTCAGCTAACACTAAGCAAGCACATGGGTCTGCAGGTAGTCAAACAAAGGTAAGGAGGCAATCCACAGTCTAGTCTGGAGTCAGCACAACTTTAGTCTCCTTGTAGAACAGGTGGGAATGGACCAGAGATTGAGGCATTTTCCCCACCAGTTCTCTGTGCTCTAAGCTAGTGGGCCTCTAATGCCTGCACTGTCTTCTGATCAGACTAGTACTCCCTGTATGTGGCCTCTTTCTTTTCCTCACAACAATGAACAATGACACGCCTACTTGATGGGCAACTCTCATGTGCTGATGAGAATTTGTAAGTCCCATATCCTTGATGCTGAAACAGATAAAAGACTGTTAAGAGAACCACAATTCCTTTTCTTCAAAAATGTCAACTAGATTAATATTGAAACTTATCTAGAGAAAAATTAAAGAGAAAAGACTGAAGAGCTAAGGACATGTTTGCAGTATACGGATGTGCTCAGTGTGCTAACCACAGACAGGGCTTTATAGAATCACACTCTCCACTTAAAGCTGTGCCACAAGCTTCTGCCCAAAAATTTGTATTGGGCTGGGAAAATCTTCAACAGGAAAGTTTTTCAAAACCACAGCATGCCCATAAAATATTTCCATTTCTGAGGCCTAATATTTTTTACATATGAAACAATAATCTTGCTTGGTTTGTTCTGTTTTGTTGTACTTTTCAGGAGCAATTTTGTTAGCCCTTAACCATAAGAGTGAACTGAAAACATCCCAATTCTAACATCAACAGCCCAAATGCTCTTGTCAGGCAGTTTAGAAATAATGAAGTGGGAGATTAAACATGAAATAAACGAAAGGAGCAGGAGCAGAGACAGGTGAAGGAGGGTGAAACAGCTGGTAGGAAACAGAAGATTGCTGAGTGCATGCTTACCCTTCTGCTTGCTGCAGCTGCTTTTTTCTTGGCTTGTTATGTTTCCTCACTCCCTAACCTTGCTCAAACTGCCTTATTGTGAGTTACAGGAATTTTGCCTCCATGTCTGCTTCTCTTCAGGGCCTTCTGCTGACTCTTTTTCAGGTCTTTTTTTAGTCTACTCTTGTCATGCCCCTTTAAGCCAGCACTGAAACAATCAATGAGAAAAGGGATTTCCCAGACAGGAGACCAGGGAAGGGAAACAGGTTGCCTTGGTTCTGGCATCTCTGTTGGCTCTTCAGAAGATGAAGGTAAGATGAGGCAATACAAATAAGTAAAATACATGTGAGATCCTCCTGTTGTGCCTTTTAAAAAATTCCTTCCAGTGTACCTGCTCTAGTACAGGTACAGGAGCTGTACTAGAGCTATGAAAAACTTTTTTTTAAAGGTATTTATCAGCATGGCTGGGTAGGGATAGAGTGAGGAAGGTCAAGGTGAGACTGGAACTAAACTTGGCAAGGAAAGCAAAGAATAACAGGACAGGCATCTACAAGTTTGTTAACCAGAAAAGGAAAGACAAGGGAAGGTGTACCCTGTTGATAAAGAATGCTCAAAAACTGGTAACAGAGGATGAAGAGAAGGCTGAGATACTCAACAACTTTTTTATGTGTCTTCAGTGGCAACCTCTCATCCCACACCTCTTGAGTTGATGGACAGCAGAAGGGGAACAGAGGAGCAAAGTCCCTCCCACTGTAAGTGAAAATCAAATCCATCAGAGGAACCTGAATGTACATAAGTGTACGGGACCTGATGAGAAGAATCCCAGAGCACCTCTCATATGAGGAAAGGCTGAGAGAATTTGGGTTGTTCAGCCTGGAGAAGAGAAGGCTTTGGGGTGACCTAATTAAGGCCTTCCAATCCCTGAAAGGAGCCTACAAGAAAGAGAGGCTATTATTTACAAGAGCAGAGTTACAGGCTGTAGCAGTGGGCCTGGGAAGAAAATCAAGAAACCAGCAAGATGCCTTAAGGGCTGAGGCTTTTACTGTATTGTGAAATGGACTCTGCCTTTTTTTTTTTTCCTTGAGTCACCTTCTTCCCAAGACCCTTATCTTCCTAGATTAGTATGCAAGAATGGCACCTGACAGGTGTATGTGAAAACCTCCATCATTGGTCCTTTGTTAACCCTTTCCCCATTTGCTGTTAACCCTCGAATTTTATTGGTTGTGACCAACATTCCCTAAAGCCCCTTAAAACCCCCTGACCATGTGAATAAACTCTCTCTCTGCTTCCTCTCCTGCGATCTCCGTGTGTCTCTTTCCTGGGACATCTCGGGGACCACGTGGCAAGGAGGGATAGGGGAAGGGGGAGCGCTCCACCACACTGTCGCAACAGGCCAAAGGGGAAAGGTGGCAGAATGAGAGAGAGTAGGTTTAGATTAGACATTAAGAAGAAATTCTTGACTGTGAGGGTGGTGTGGCCCTGGAACACGTTGCTCTGAGAATGTGGATGCCCCACTCCTGGACTTGTTCAAGGACAGGCTGGATGGAGTGAAAAGTGCCCCCGCCCATGGTAGGAGGTTGATTTTGAATAAAGCCCCCTTGCAACCCAGGCCATTATATGACTCTATGATTCCATGATCATATCTGTATTCAAAAGAAGATGTTAGGGAAGAAATTTTAGCCCAGATTTCTGAAGCGTCTTGGTTTAAAGACAATGTATTTGAGAGGTGGGAACTCCAGTAAAGTTAAATCCTTCCCCCCTTGTTCCCCTCCCCCAATATACAAGAGAGACAAAAAATGCGGGGAGTTGTAAGTGACAAAATATTTACTAAAAGAAAATAGTGATAACTACAAAAATACAATGGAAAATGGTTTACCCACAAAAGCAAAGGTCCACCAAGAGCATGTGATGCTCCCATGCCCCTGGAAAAGATGGTGGAGAGTCTTTCCTGCTGAACCACCTTTTCATCCACCCAATCAAACAAAAGAAAACAAAGGCAAAACCCAGGAAAAAACTGCACTACTCACAAGGAGCCACACTAACAAACTGACCACTCCACACCACCCGGTTAGGTTCAGGTCGTAAGCGCTGTGGTGATACCAGCTTGGAGACTCTTTGTTTCCTGCCATGTGTTGCCCACTTGGCTGGGCTTGAGAGGTAGTGATTTTGTTTCACTTATCTCTGATGTGGTGGTCCCGGCACTGGTAGGGGTTCTGGCATGGGTGGTGGTTCCACACAATGAGTGGGGCAGTGGGGGATGCAGCTGACTGGTGGCAAGCAAGCAGCAAGCTGAGTGGCAGTGGGGTGCTGTGGCAGCAACTGGGACCTTGGCAAAGGGAAGGTGCTGAACCGACTTCAGAGGATTCACCCTGCTGCCACGACAGACACAAAAAGGGCTATTTCTGGTTCATGCTGCTTCTTTATCTTCTGTCCTAGGTGCCAGGAGGGACCACCTTCCAGCGGGTCCTAAGATTCTGGAAAAACTGGAACACATACAAACCCCTCTCTCCTCTCCCCTTCAGATCCCTGAACTGGGAGGAGCAGCCCCCAGACCTCTTCAGATGCTATGAATATTCATCACTAAAATTTCCTTCCCAGTTTGTAACTATAACATTGAGCCAAACAGATCCAGACTGTACATTCCCCAGAACACTTCAGGACATAGTTTACACATCCCAGTAAAGTGTAGTCTGAAGGAGTGTCTATAAGGACTCTTTATGGACAATATCTCGACTTGCAATATGTAGGAGCAAGGCTTGTCTTTTCCTCACGCATCTCAGCAGCACTAAGGCTTCTTCATGCAAGATCAACTGCTGCCATTCGGCCTGAGCAGTGAGAAGTGCCAATAATAGCCACCAAAAGCAAAAGGTATCAGTTCTCATTACTGTGAGTTAGAACGGTTTCTTTTTTTTTCTCTCCCCCCCACTCCCCCTCACACCTCTTCGCAATGTCCCCTTTTGAGAGAAAACCTGTGCTTTCTATACTCTTTTTACCTGTTTGCTGGAAGTTCCCACTTTCTTGCTAAACTCTCATTAATTTAGTTTGTTCTTCAAAGCAAAGCATCTTCTGACATCATTATTTGTTGCAGATGCTTTTGGCTGTCAGCATTTTCTACTCAAAGAATTGCCTTATTCTTTGAAGCTAACAAAGCAATACAGCATTGGGAAACCCTGTTCCAAAAGAAATAGTTGAAAATCATACCTTTCTGGTTTTATGTGGTGCTTTGGTCTTCATCTACCACTTGAGAAAAGTAGGCACAGACAAGTGAAAATATTCTGTTCATGACCTCCTTCCAGGCTGATGGAAGAGCATCAATAGCTACAAGAGCTTTTTGAGTAACAGATAAACCCTGTACCCATGAACTCATGTTGCTTCAAGGAACTTTATAACTGATGTCTTATCTAAGAAGCTCTAAAGTCAGGGCATGAGTAAACAGACCAGATTTAATTCTAAAACTCATGACATTTCATAAAACAGTGACCTTTACAGGAAGATGTCTGAGAAGATCAGAATAGCACACTAATGTATACATGAAAGAATTACTAGATGCTAGACTAGAGTGCCCAAGCACATCTTTCCCTACTGGCCAAGCAAATAATTTCCTCATATATGTTGCCCACATGTTTTCAAAAGTCTTGCAAGGTCATGCCTCTGTGCTTAAAAATCTGGTCACCACTAACTGGTTGTCACTCAGTCTGTGACTGCCTTACTTAAAGGGTGTTACCTTGTCTTGTAACTGGTCATCCCTAAAGAACACAACCAGAATGTTATTGATGGTTGAATTGTTCTTACTGCTCTTGCATTAATGACAGTGCTTTTATTTAGATATATTTTACCTACACAGTAAAATTACCTTGACTTGTAATTACCTTTCTGTTGTCATGAATTATTTTTTATTAGTTATCAAGGGGACAAATGCCATTATTCACTAGAAGGAGCCATGACCAACCTGTGGGAAGGCCAGGTCTGACACATCCATAATCATCTGTAACTTCAGTTCTCTATAATGGGTTTTGTGCCATCAGATGGACCATAAAAATGTGTACAAAGCATTTCCCTCTCTAAGAGAATCCTATTAAGCTATTAAACTTATAATGCAACCTCTAATCCAGGTATTTCTAATAAAAAGGCAGAGCATTTTACTGAGCAGCTTTATGCAGGTAATGTGTGATAGACAGCCTCGGGCATTGGGCTGGGTCACCAGGTGATGATGCATTTTAGGGGCATGCATGAAGCTGGTATATTAGGCCTGTAATGCTGTGGCCAAGTGGAAGGAAGAACACTCAGGAAAGGATGATTGCTGGGGTGAAAGACACAGGAAACACTGTATTTTCATGGCCTTTGGAGAGAAGGGGCAATGGTGGCCTTTCCAAGCATGTGGTCTGATATCTGCCCAGGTTCACAGCATCAAGAGGCATGATGGGCCTCAGGAGGCATAGTGGGCTGCAGTAATGAATCCAAACTCCTGGAGAGGGCAGGCTGTGGTGACCAGAACTGGTTGTGAGGATTGCTTGGGAACCTCAGTGGTGGTGAAACAAGCAATCTCTCTTTGGGGAGAAGACAAAGTGACTTCTACTGAGATCTTAACTTTTGGAAAGAGACCAACAAAAGGGAAAATCAGTAAGTTTTATTAATGTTTTATTGTGTGGTCCCTCACAAGTTCAGATAAATAGTGGTCATGTGTGTTGGAATCTAGCAAATTGATTATTTATGTCCTTCTTGTGCCAGCTGAAATTTGGAGCAAGTCTATCATCCCAGGAACCCTTTCCTCCTCACTCCTCTCCTGAATGCTGGCCTGTGATGTTGCAATCAGGAGTTAAAATCTGTTTATGCTCTCGTAGTTTCTTGAAAGGCTTTGCCTAAAGAAGCAGGTATACCACTTCTATGTGGCATCATGTACCTATCAGACAATGCTGGCCCAAAAGTCTCTCCTCCACATCTGCTGGATTTGTCTTCTCTTACAATGAAATTTACCCATGTTCCCTTTTGGCCTCAGATATCTGGCAATAGGAGGAAGCTTTCTTCTTAGTAGATTCTGACTCTGGAAAATATTAGGCACTGTTCAGGATACTTCTTGGCTCACCTCCATTGCAAGCTCATTTGCTTCTAGAAAGGAGTAGGAATATTGGATTGTTTGTCTAGTTCTAGCATACACTGGCTTTGGACTAATAAACCCCTTCCAAAACTCTTTAACAATTTGTCAGATAATCCATCAGCTACTGCTGTGAGCTACCTCTAGCATTAGCCTGGATATAGAGGAATGAAAATGGAAGGAGACTAAATAAATGTTCTTGACAGTTGTTGACTACTTCATCATCGTCAAATGCTTGATAGTAGCAGTGGTTTCTCAAAGAGCAAACATACATCATGTATGCATTAGAATATCTTTATAAACAAGCTGAAGTGATTCCAAGGCAGAATTTCTTCCAGTTTTGACCTTTTGTATTTGGTTTTCTGCCCAGACACCTGCAAGCAACAAAGCTCTACAAGCATTACAGGCATGTTCAGGACCTGTGCAAACACTGGTGCCTCCACATTACTGGCTATCTGCATGCTTGCCAGTGCAAGAGCGCAATTGTTTGAAAGCTTGAATGTGAAGCACAGCTTAGCAATCAAATGCAGTTGCCTGCAATTAGAAGCCACAGACTTGCCGTATTTTGCTAGCAACCGACCAGTTCAAAAAATATTTACTAACAAAACCACAGCCACCACATGACTGGGAAGGTGTACAGAACATTGAAAGTGACCGAGGCTGTGGTTTGATGGTAGAAATGGGTGATATTAACATAAATATTTCCTCAGTCCTGCCAGTGACTGCCCCATGAGCTCTAGGAATGCAATGAAGCACCTGCCCTGGATTAAAAATTAAGAATCTTTTGGATAAGATTTTTTATTGCAAGTCATCTCTTTGCTGATGTAGCTTACAATACTGAGACTAGCATTACCTGCAAATGCATCACTGTGAGGATGCTGCTCAAGCAGGAGGAAGCACAAAGGAGAATTTCAACCATGAGCATGACTGTATCATTGCTGCAAAGCCTGTGCTGCTGTAGTGGTCTGTGGTATTATCCCAAGCTGTACTGTTCACAATGTGCTTGCAAACAGTAGAAGTCAACGTGCAAATTAATTGAGTGGTGTTATATCTCTGCTGGTGAACCAGGTGAAGAAACTGCAAACAAGTTCAGAAATACCCCTTCAGTCTTCTCCATGAACTCATCTTGTCAGGGCACGTGCTGCTGCAGGACCATCTGTCCTGGCCTGGTGCATGCAGCAAGTGGCTAGGCTCACTACCAAGACTGTCCATTCTGTTGAATTCAGCCATGTAACACATTTTCTGTATGGGATATCAGGAGCTGTTTTGTTTGCACTGTACTGTATGTTGTATGGCTATGTAGTCTTCAAGTTCAGGCTTAAAAAAGATCTTTAAATATATGACACAAAACACTTGCAAACAGGGTGCTATTTAAAGCTCTGTATAAACAAGTGTAATTTACTGAAACACTTCACATATCCATCACAACAGGGAAACTGTTGACTTAGAGATAAAAGTTCAAAACTGGTAGAGACTGAATGAATGTCATTATGCATTAGTCACTTTGTTTTATTGCAGATACGTATAGTGGCTTGAAATAGAAGAGGCTGTGACAAGGCACACACAGGAGCAGTATCTTGAAATAACTCTGAAAATAATGCTTTAGCTTTGAAGGTGCCAATATGAAAAGACTCCAACTCATTTGGAGAGTGCATAACCTTGTTTATGTAAGCCACAAGACATAATTCTAATAAATATTGTGGGCAACAAAGGTCATTTCATCATGATTTACCTTACCACCATTTAAACATTTTGGGGGGATTTTGCACGTACTCATGTGGAAATGCAGCAAACAATTCTGAAATCGCCTAACATCTCTGTTGCCAGGAATGAACTACAAAGTCCTACAAAAAGGGGTAATATGTTCTCAAGGGCAGTCTTGGGAAAGATGTTTCTCACTCAGAGGAGCTGTGAGGAGGCCATGTGAATCCTGAGCACCGGGCCAGATGAGGGCAGAGGCTTTCATGGCAGTGCTATGTGAGAAATGATGAGCTCTGCAGAGTGCTGCTCTTTCCCACCAGCATCAGTTCAATCTCATGATGATTCAGCTTAGTCAGGGCTCTCTGTATTTGGGAACAGTGCAATGCCAGAAATAGTGCTGCTGCTAAACAAAATAAACCTAATAAAACACAGTCATTGTCTGAATAGATCGAACTTCAGGTCCATCTATTCCAGACTCCTCTTTCTCACATCAATGAGAGCATTCAAAGACAGTGGTGGAAAATAACAGCAAGCAGATGTGGATTAAGCTGCCCTGTTCCTTCCTTCTCTCTGTATTAGGTCTCATTTTGGACCATAGTAAATACTGGCTTGAGCCCTAAAGTATGTGTTTTAATATTCCTTCCAAAATATTTTCCACTTATTTTAACTCCAGCTGGTTTTAGAATTTCTTTGTGAAAGTCCACTCTCTATTTAAGGCTAAATTTGGTTCTTCTAGGTGATTTTAAAACAAAATTCACAGAGATAATCCTATAAGTAATTTATTTTTTTGAGTGTTGTAACGTTTTGGCAAAATTCCATATGTGGCCTTCACAAAGGAGCAGTAACTACTATACACAAAAATCTTTCTACTGTCACCACCAAAACAGTTTTGAATCCAAGTTATGTCTGGTAGATAATAGAAAAAGTGACAGCAAAGCAGAGAGAACACAAGTCTTGCTAACTCTATGTGCAGACAGAATTCTAGGTCACTTTTTGCTCTCAAGACTTATCATTTGCTGTTTTGCTTTTCTGAATCTGAAAGTCTTTCAGGGTTTTGCAGGACTTCTCACTTTTCTGTTGGTGGATACCGTAGCTTGAAAAAGTACAGAATAGTTTGAAAAATACAGAATATTTACAGAATGTGTGTTTTTTAATTGTTATTTGTGGCTTCATCCCTCTCTTTTGTCTGCCTTCATGTTAGAGGTATGCTACTGTCAGGCTTTCCCCACACAATTTCAGTTTTCCTGTATTTGTGATTTGGGTATGCAATAACCTAGCAAAGCCAACAATGTCTTGCCTTGCTTGCTTGCTTGCTTTTTTGTGTTCCTTCTATCCTGAGTTTTCTGACTACAAAACCCATCTCTCTCCCTACAGCAAATTCATTCTCCTGCCAATAAATTCACATACAGAATTCTGGGTGGCAGGTTCTGACTAGGGTCGCATACAAATTAGCTTGTAGAATATTGCATCAAGTCAGGTAAAGAACAAAAACAAACTGACTTCAAAGGGAATGCACAAAGTGGAATCTATAGTTACTATAGACCAGGGGTTTAACAGACCCTGTGTTAACAAAAACAGAAACCACCTACAAAACAAGCAGTAATCAGACTCTTTTTGTGATACATAGAAATTGCTTCTAGAAAAAATCACAGTCAAAAATAAGCTCTTTGATATGTGCTTGGGTTGCAACCATTGCTAACAGCACTTTGCTTTTCCTGGTATTCCACAGTAATTCACTGTGACTCCCTGACTCACCATGTCTGGACCAGTTTACAAACAGATAGAGAGAGAGTCTCAGCTGGCAAATCTGAATTGGCTGGCTATAAATGAAATCTGGCTAGTTTCCCAAAGATTAGGCACCTGTACATGCTTCCTCTTCCTGGATTTGGGTGTTTGTGCTTTTTTTCCCCCTTTCCCCTTTTCTAGTCAGTCACTGAGGTGTGTGTTTATCTAGCAAAGACATAGTGATCACACAAACTGTCTAGCACGTTCTCATGGTTGTCCTTGTTTCTTTTTCTTCCTTTCTTTTGAGAGGATGCGAAAGTTTCTAAACACAGAGAAGGTTAACAAGACTTTTGAAAAGTCTATTTCCCCCCTCTTTTACTCATCAGTTTAGCTGATCACAATAAGAAAGATCTTATTAAAACCATGTCTGCTCTCCTTTATGAGATGGCATGTACTAAAATGCTGTTGCTGCTTTAATTAGTCTGCCCACTTGTGTTTTTTATTATAGTTTATAAGAGTCTTCCCTTTTGAAAGCAAAATTGCTTTACAGACTGGAATTCAGAGACAGCCATTACTTGTGGGTGTGTCTTACTGGCTCTTTTAACCAGAGGGAACATGTACAGTGACTCTTAAACCTGTATCAGACAACAGGAAAGCACCTACTCTTACTAGGAGGAGAGTAAGAGGAGGTGGAGGAAACAAAAGACAACTTTCATTCTAAATGTGGAAAGGAGTGTTTACAGTGTATGCCTAAGATCTGAAAAAGGCAACCATCCAGCAAGTTTGGACTTGAGTGCCTGAGCTATATCACAGTCACTTCATCTTATTTTACTTTTAGGCACTTTCCTGTGTGCAGGGTATGAAGCCAAATTGCTAATATGTTAGTCACAGCTTTTAAAATAACATTTTAGGGGAACTTTTTTTCTCTCTCCCTCACTCTACTCCCCCCACAAAACCCATTAAAATAGTTGATTGTCCCTGATTTGTCAGGTGCAAAAGAAATGAGTTGCATTGCTCTGGGAGATGAAAGGCACTCAGTTGTTTGATGTGGGACTCTGGAAGGGGTACCCCACTGTCTGCATGAGGTGCAAACATAGAACACTGTTTCCAAGACAGGTTCAATATTCGTTCTATGCCTGCATGCAGTAAAGGACAGTTTTTTAGACTCCTGCTTGTAGCATGGAGATGTAAGAGAGCATATGTCCACTGCAAAAATCCGCTCATATAAGTCTGTAACCACAGGAATATAAAATAATTCCCTCTTTGTCCACTGACTGCCTTTTTCAGCTATCCCAGATGAGTCTGCCAAACCTGGCTTTGGATATTTGTTAACGAGTACAGAGTAAGCAGGGAGAAAAGATTAAAGGAAGAATACAATCTGTGTGAAACAGTGGCTCTGACTCTAAAGAAGCAGATGATCTAAGGGTAGGAAGAGCTTCCCTTTAAACAAGAGACTCCACATGCAATGCAAATGATCCCACATGCAGCTGCCACTGGCAGGCAGCCACCCGTCTACAGAAGAATAAAGTCAAAGCAACAATTCCCCTGAACCCTGAAGCTCAGTGACTTCAAACAAGAGAAAAAATGACATGTTTTTTTCCAGTGAACTCTTTCCATCTCTAAACTGTATTGATGACCTCATCAGCTACAGCTGTCAACTGGAGCCTAGCTTATTTCTGTTCAGTGGTTGACATCTGATACCATCTATGTATTTGTACCTAGGATGGGAAACATGTGGACCATGCTGCCTCAAAAATATGTAATAGAGTCTTAAAAAAACCCCCTTAGCTTTTGCTCACAGCAGTAAGCACATGCAAATCCATTAACTTAGTGGGAACCACATACAGAGGGGTACATTGACACAGATAATTCAGAAACTATTGGCTCATTAAGCAAATTTCACTGACAGCTAACTGTGAACATCTCAACTGTATGTACTTGTGTAATCCCTATACAAAGTCAGAATAATAAGGAGTCTCTCAGTAAAAAAGGTAAGCTTGCCATCTCTTCTGGATCCATCTATCCTTCTCTAAAGAAGACTGAGGAGTATTGGCAGTACATCTAGATATTTTCATGCTGTGGACATGATTCCACCTTCAAAATGTGAATCTTGCCTTCCTTGGCAAATTTTCAAATCCAACAATGTCTCCTACTCCCCAGACATGAAGATGCTTGGAATAATCTGGGACTATAGTACCTCTGGTGCTGGGAACATGGTATAGGGCCTTCTCGCTACCATATACCAACATGTATTTAAATGTGTCAAATTAGACTTTATGACTCCCCAGCAAATCTCTTCAATATATAAAGACATCATTGGATTTCCACTTTGTTCTATTTGGCTGGCAAACTATGAAGGTTGGGAGCTCCTGTCACTCTGATTGCTGTTCACTGAGGAGCACATTCAAGAGTCCACACAGGCTTAAGTCTTGTCATCAAGTACTTTGCAAATTCATGGAAAGAATGGTGCCTCCTCGGACACCTTACAGTGCAATGTCCCAATTTGGCAAAACGTGTTTTGCTGTGCACTCATACACATGTGTGTTCATGATGGGGAGGAGACCACTTGAGTGAGGATTAAAACCACATTTTAAAGTCAATGGCAAGTTTCAATACTTTATTGAACTAAAGTTTACTGGGAGACAAGGACAAGGAACAAGAGAGGGAAAGTGAGAAGCCATGTGGCAAATTTAAAAGCTGCTTGTGTGTTGTGTCTTGCTAACATGCAGCTAGAAAGCACAACTCAAGACATCTATCTCTTAGGTGCTTAGTTTTTATAGTATGTGAAAATGGATTTTGTGGCATAATTTGAGGAATTGAGGAAACTAAGATCTCGAAAAATGCCCTGTGGAAGCAGCTGACAAGCTCACAGCTGAGGCTCTACTATAAAGTGGAGAAGAAGAAACTGACTTCTGAAAATATAGAAGTGGATAAAATGGCCCACAATGCTGTGGAAGAAATGAAAAACACTCCTGATTATTTCTCTCCTTCTGTTTTGGGATGTGTGATGTCATCTTCCAGAGAAGTTCAGACTTTGAAAGTTTCTTTGCAAATGAGCTTTTAAATATTATCACATTAGTTAGCGTATCTAGCTCTGAGTGCCACCCTACTTCCCCACTTTTGTAGCAGGTTGACCCTGGCTGGACACCAGGTACTCAGTAAAGCAGCTCTCTCACTCCCCTCTGCAACTGGACGGGGCAGAGAAAGGATAACATTGGATCCATCAGTTGAGATAAAGCCTGGAAGAAATCACTCACCAATCACCATCACAGGCAAAACAGACTCAAACTGGGGATATTGATTAAATTTATTACCAACAGAATCAGAGGAGACGAATGAGAAGTAAAATAAGTCTTAAAAACACCTTT
>JAWWEE010000085.1:39483890-39510938 GCA_035221455.1 Xenops minutus
TGATATCTTATATCAGTTCCCTCTCAGTGTTAGTTCTTTATTGATATCTTATATCAGTTATTGATTCCTTAAATCACAAGGACTTTTTCTCCTGACAGTCCCAGACCTGTCTCTGCCTTGCCTCAGGGTAAACTTTCTCAGATAGTCATATGGTAGTTTTTTCATTCCCATATTACTAAAACAGAATCCATGTGGTAGACACTTTCTCTGAGAGATTTCAAATAGCAAAATGTGTTTTTATCACTGATTCTTTTTGGATCAAAACCTATTGGTAGAGCAAAAAAGCACAGTGCAGGAATCTAGAAGAGTGTGTGAGTGTGTACAAGAGAGTAATTATTAGTTAGATGGCTGTTCAGTATTTAGCACATTCTTCTGCCAGGTTCATTACAGAACTAAGAGATTTGCTAATATCAGAAGAAGGAACTTTGCTGCATTCATCTGGAGTGTTGTAGTCCAGGGTTAACTGAAAAGAGGCATGTGTTCTGCTTGTCAGAGCACAAGTGCATCCAAAAGGTGTCAAACTGAAAGACTAAAAGACTAAAAGTGGCATGAACAAATTGGTGGTGGGTTTTTCTTTTTCTGTTTTTTTTTTTTTTTTTTTCTTTTCAGTATTAATCTGATTCAAAAGAGAATTTTACTGAAGCTAGCTGCAGAAGACAAGTTTGCAAAATCCAAAAAATATTGTGGCCTCAGGACTGACTTTGATCTGTAAGGCCAGCATATGTGTTCTGATCATATTCCTCATAAAAAGCATAGTTGTTTCCTTATGAAACAAATAGATTCAAGATTTTTCATCAAGAAACCACATCAAAGGATATTAATTTTACCAGTGTTTGCAATATGGGCAAGATCCCATCATAATGCAAATCTGTAAGCTGAACGAAAAAAACTAGTCACAAATACTGGAAATTTGGTACTACCATATTAGAGATTATCAAACAACAGGTCTACAATAAAATATATATTTTGTAAAAAATAAATTTGATAATACATTTTGTAAAAAATAAATTTGCTAAATAAATAATAAATAAATACTACTTTATAGTAGTCTACTCCCACTGTAAGGTTGCACTGTTCTGCACATGTGCAATTTATGGAATGAAGGCCGTGATGCATATTTATGGCTTACACTGATATTTGTTGAAATGTCAGACACTGATTATTGTGAAAGTTTCCAGTAAGTGTAAACACTGCTGTATATGTGACAGGTTTCTGAGATAACCTAGATCAGTTTGTTCATTGAACTAATGCAGTAGTAATATAATTATACTATAATTTTCTTGTTTTCACTGTAACTTTTCTGAATTGTCATGCACTATTTTAATGCAACATAGAAGTATTGATAATTGCAATCTGTGATCAGAAATATGTATTTTTAAAATTCAAATACTTTGCTTACTCAAATAATATTTTAAGGCTAAGGTTAACTAAGATTTCACTCTCATAAAATTTTCTCGTAGTTCAATGATACCCAATGGATCACTTTTATCTTGAGAGCAAAGAAACCTTTTGTAACACTCTCTTCCCCAGTTGCTTGTCCTGTGTAGTCACTAGAGGGCAGCAATGTCCGATATAAAATTATTCCAACCATTTATCCCTCAGATTTGGCTCCTGTTGCAAAAACTAACATAAAAATCCCCCACATTAGAAATACATATAGTCAAGATGCAGATTCTTATAGCAGAACTTTCACACTGTATTAGCTAAATTCAGTTCTGTTTTCCGTAAAACAGTCTTTGAGTGGTTTATTACTTCCTTGTGAAAACTACCCCAAGGTTAAGCTTCACATTCAAGAATCTTACAGCATCTGCCCACCCTTCTCCCCACCCTCAACACTCTGATTTTTTTCTGCAGATTGGTTTGGCTGTACTCATGTTAGAGTTTGCGGTGCAGCAGATATGTCTGTGGCTACGGCTGCCAGCTGCTGCCTTGCAAAAATGCTTGGATTAGTTTCATTCTTTGATTGCTTTCATTTGTCTTCGAGGTTACTGTTATTATAAAAAAAAAAAATTGCTTAGGGTAATTTTCTGTAATGACAAGCATTCCATTATATTCTTTGAATGGAGGGAAAAAGCCCATTCTAGCTCCTCTGACTGACAATATTTCAGAGAATGAGGAATGTGTGCTGCATTTTGTGTCCTAGAATATCTCATGGGCTGAAGAGATTAATTCTTCTAAAAGTCTCTTTACATGTGTATCTTGATAGCCTGACCTTGTTATTTTTGAGTAAATAAATAAATGAAATATAAGGAATAGAAGACTTTCACTGTGAGACTAACCTGGTTAGAGTTTTGATAGTGTAGAGGCATGCATTAATTGACAATTAGCTCAGTTTAACTAAAACAACTGTAAATGTTAAGACTGGCTAGTCCTAAGGTATTTATTTATTCATTGCCCCATTTCATCGATGAAGAAATGTTTATTCTGTACTCTGATGATCAGCCTAGAGTAATGAACAAATGTTTGCAGTTGGAAACAAATGAGCTCCATGCTAGCCTTACTGTGTGCAATGGAAAACACTTGCAAACATAGGAAAAATAACCTATTAAGTGGTGAACCTCTGACCGTGGATCAAAGTCACAGACCTGATACTGGAGTAGCCTTTGCCTTTACTGTGGAAGCTGTGATCTGAGGTAAGAACTACCTCACAATTGCTCACAGAGCCTCTGTCACTGAGGCCTTGGCTAGCTGCCGGCAGCTGTGGAGAGCTTGATGCCCCTGTGGAATCATGGGACACTTGAATTAAAAATTTCCAGGTGCTGTACAAATAAAAGAGGGAAGGGTCTGCCCGAAACTGCTGCTGCTGCTGGCTGCCTGTGAGGTGCCAATCTTGCAAGGTGCTGGCCTTGCTGGTGGGGGATTGCTAAGAAGACTGGGGCATCCTGGGAACTTGTGAGCAAGGGTGAAGTGGAACCCTGGCTCTGGGGGTTGAACCAAAGTTCCCTCTCAGAGCAGAGAGTGCTGACTGGGAGTGTGAGAGGCTGGAACCACAGGGCTTTGTCCCCCACTAGAGGTGGTTGTGTAAAGCATTGTCCCCTAGCATGAGTGCTCTGGTGAGGTGGTGGGTGCTGATGTCTGCTTTTGGGGTTATCCCCCAGGATGGATTCTTTTGAGCCAACCCCCTCTCAGATTGTGTGTGGAGGCCCTGTGTGTGAGACGAGAGAGCAAACTGTCCTGCTGCAGGCTAGAAAGGCTGTGCTGAGAGTGGAGCGGAAATTAATGAGTATGAAAAGCAATACGCTCAGAGGACTGGGAACAAATGCTAACAGAGAGTACAAAGCAGGTGAGTGGAGGTCTTGAGAGAGTGCTGTTTATAAGGGCAACCTGTAACAGTGCCTATTTTTGAGAGGATGTCAGGGCTACAGACTCTAAGCACTGCTAGGTGAATTGCTTAAAGAAGAAAGGTATTTTGTGATCAGCCATCTTCTCTGTGACATCACCCTTGCCCCACTCTGGATGTTGGTGCTGCCTTGAGCTCCCGTACACCATGTGGTGAGCAGGGCACAGCCCTTGATGGGACTGGGCTCATATTGGTTTACATAAGCTTTCATCTTCTTTTTAGCAATGGATTTCAAGATCAGTTGGTCATGTCCACTATCTGGAAGAGCCCCAGCACTGGCATCATCTACCTCCCTGGTGGACCTGTTGGTGGCTGCAGCTGGTGGAGATTGGGAGCTGGGGCATCCAAGCTTAAGTACACAGTAGACTTCTCCAGTCATCCTGGAGAGCAAATGCCAAAATGCCATGCATACATGGGCATAAGTTTGACTATCTGAAGGGTATGGTCTAATCCCAAATGGTAACTAGGTAACTTGCACTGAGAACCCTTGGAGCCCAGAAGGATTTGGTAAAAATAGCTGAAACTATTATGAGGTGGTGATGTTTGCAGAGACAAAACGGTTTGTGAATTGTTATTTCTCCTTTGTCTGAACATGTGAAAAAGAACAATAAAATGTAAGAAAATAAGATTTTTTTTTTTCAAAGTCTCATAGGTAGCTTTAATTTCTTTCTTCTTTTCTGTAGTTTTTGGGAGGAGTTGAGTGGGAAATAACAACACTATTCTGAAGCAAATCCACATGTATCTGTTCTGGAGATTGGCTTATAGTCATGTGTGTGTGTGTATCTATTAATATATATACACACAAACACTTTTTTCCAAAGTGAGTTGCTTATGAGGTTTCAAAAGCCATGTTTCTATGATTGTTTTTGTGTTGCTTCAGTAACTCTGGAGCATTTATCCATGTAATAGCATGGTTTTCTGCTTCACTGATTATATAGGACTCATGCTTCAATAACTTTGTTTGATAGGATTCAGATGAAATGCTGCTTAGTATATTTTGTGTTTAAAAGCTTACTTAGAGCAAATAAGAAAAACAGACATTTAAAAAGACATAATCAGGTTGACTTAATAGGCTAATTAGGTTTCAACATATGTATTAAAATAGATGGCTGAATCACTTGTTTTTAATTGATGTAAATGTTGCTGTTTATTGTAGCACAATTGAAATGTGAATTATTGGCAAGTACAGTTTTGGTAAATGAAGAGATCTGAATTCCTCATATAAATAAAAAAATCCTAATTGGCATTGTGTGTTAGGGATTGAATATGAAAATTGTTTCAGGAAGGCAAGTATCTATGTGACTTTAGTAGAGTCTTCACAAGATGATAGTGGAACAGTTACTATGGGGCACTGTGATGCTGATTTAAATTAGCCAGCAAGAATAGGCTTAAACTTTACATTACCAGTACTCCAAAATAATTAAATTCACAGAGTTGAATTGGCTATCCTAGTGGATGACTGAACCTTAAGCAGATAAATTTAATCAAGGAGTGGGAGATACAGAAGGTTAGTCATCGCTTCTCAACTAACTCAGTAGTCATACACATCTTCAGTCACTTTCTTGCAGTTTCTTGCAGTTCAGCAGTTACTTTCAATGTGTCCCAGGGACAAACAAGGGTTGTTCTGGAACAAGTAAGAAAGTAGCTTTTTGAAGTTGAGAGTGTTACCTTATAAGTTGTGCCTTATATGTCCCCGAGGTTCCAGCTCAGACTCTGTGGTTAGCAATTCTTAAGTATGGCAAAGCATAAGGTTTGTCTTTCAATTGAATTCCATACATATGAAGTCTAATAGTTTAAACCCCAAACCTGGAATTCAATCCAGACTTGAAACAACTGATTGCATCTAGGGAAAGAGGGAACTGACACTTATTTGGGCAACTATTTTTTACTGCTGGGCTCAGTATGATCAATTAGGTAATGTCTACAGGCTTGCTACATTCACTTGGTTTACCCCCTCAAAACTTAGCAAATAAGAGACTAATAATGCCTAGGAGGGTTTCTTCTAAGCAAGCAAATGACTATCAGTTACAGAGGCTATCAGGAGAAACCTGACAAATCATGGTTATTACGCTATCTCTGGAGTACTCTCCAGAGTCCAGTCTATAAGATGTAGCTGTCTGCCAAAAATGGCTAGAAATCTGCAATGACAATTTGCTTTATCCTTTTTTAAGTAGAAGGAAATGTACTCCTTGGTGGATAAGGAATTGATTGGATGGCCACACTCAAAGAATTGCAGTCAACAGCTCAATGTCCAAGTGGAGACAAGTGACAAGTGGCATTCCTCAGGGATCAGTATAGGGACTGGCACTGTTTAAGACTTTTGTCAGCAACATGGACAGTGATCTTCAGAGGTGGGCCTGTGCCAACTACATGAAGTTCAACAAGACCAAGTGTAAGGTTCTGCACTGGGACCAGGGAATTACTAAACCCAAATGCAGGCTGGTTAGAGAATGGACTGAGTGCAGCCCTGAGGATAAAGACTTGGGGGTGTTGGTGAATTAGAGGGTGGACATGAGCCAGCAATGTGCGCTTGCAGCCCAGAAAGTCAGTCATATTCTGAGCTGCATCAAAACCAGTGTGGCCAGCAGACCAAGGGAGGCCCCTCTACTCTACTCCCACCTGGAGTGCTGTGTCCAGCTATGGGCCCTCATCATAAAAACAATAGACCTGTTAGAGCAAGTCCAGAGGAGAGCCACAAAGATGGTCAGAGGACTGGAGTACCTCTCCTGTGAAGACATACTGAAAGAGTTGGGGCTGTTTGATCAGGACAACAGAAGGCTTCAGGCATATCTTATAGCAGCCTTTCAGTAGCTAAAGGGGGCCTATCAGAGAGCTGGAGAGGGAGTTTTTACAAGTGATAGGACAGGGGGAAATGGCTTTATATGGAAAGTGTGTCCACTTAGATTAGTTATAAGGAGGGAGGTTTTTTAGCATGAGGTGCTGAGACACTAGAACAGATTGTCAAGAGAAATAGTGGATGCCCTGGTGGTGCTCAAGGCCAGGCTGGATGGGGTTTTCAGCCACCTGGTCTGATGGAAGGTGCCCCTGCCCATGGCATGGAGGTTGAAACTAGATAAACTTTGAAGTCCTTCCAAGTCAAATCATTTTATGAATCTATGAATTTTTGATATCAGATGTCTGCTGTTCCTTTTTAAGTGGTAATCTTGGAACCACAGATTCAAGGACTCTTCCATTCATGGTTCAGGAACATTTTCAAAACAAATGCATGCATACTTGAGCTAGGAATATGATTTTTTTGCCTATATACCATTAGAAGGTGAACTTTAAACACTTGGAAAAGAGAACTTCTTGTTTGGTCACTTAACTCTGAAGACAAATGATTTTTCCTTATATGGTCTTGTGGATTTTCTATTTAAGTGTGTCCAACAAGGTAAAGCTATTATAGCCCTTTGAAAGTTGTTGCAAGACAACTTTAACTGAAATGCTGAAAGTCTAAACACCATGTTTAATTTGTTTTTATCTGGTAAACTTTTTCAGTCTATGTCTCCTGTGTCTCCCCTCCCATCCCAGTCCCACCCCCCACCGTTCTATACCTTTTCAGTATGAAACTACACTGTTAAGTGAATAATAGAGCATGACCACTGTCTGTATTGTAAAACTCCAGTTTATTTTGAGAAAACTCTAGACTTTCTATCCAAGGTGTTTTTCTATCCAAGGTGTCTGGGTAAGTCAGATGTTGGTGAGGCATAGTCCACATCAGCCAAGCTCACCAAACAGCTGCATAAGCTGAGGGTTTCTTAATTAAAACACGATTAGCTTCAATGTGAGATAGCTGAATCCTTTGCAGAGAGGAGGGAGAAACACGTGGACTGTGGAGCTGGTTTCTACTATTTACTGGAAACTTGTGCAGTGTAAAATGGAGATCTAACATAAATTGCCTAAAATAAGTTGTTCTGAGTAAGCCCTCCTCAATGGTGAACACCATCTTTCTAGAAGAAAAAGCAGTTTTTAAACCTTGTCAGAGTGCAGGTATATGTTGTGAGCCATTTAGACTGTCAGAGCACTTGTCTGGGTGTTGCAGTTGGATTGATTTGATTTGGCTAATCATTTCTGTTCCCTTGTTTCAGGGCATCAAGGGAACTCAACAGGAGCCAAAGATCCTGTAATACTAATTTTCATTTCAGCCTTGAATTTGTCTTACACAAGAAGAAATTCTTATATTTTATTGCTTATGTTGTTAACATAATTAATTAGATATGGTGTTACTTGAATCACTAGTTTGTGTTAGCTGGAAACCAGTGGCATGCTGATACTTGAATGCCCTTCACCATCTTTGTTCTTCTCCTTTGGACACTCTCTAAGAGCTGAATATCTTTCTTACATTGCAGTGCCCAAAACTGCCCACAATATTCAAGGTGAGGCCGCCTCAGTGCAGAGCAGAGTGGGACAATGCCCTCCCTTGACCAGCTGGTGATGCTTTGCCTGATGCCCCCCAGGACATGGTTGGCCCTCCTGGCTGCCAGGGCACGGCTGACTCAGATTCAACTTGCCATCCACCAGGACCCCCAGGGCCCTTTCCATGGCACTGCTTTCCAGCATCTCATTCCTCAGTCTGTACAAACATCCAGGGTTGCCTCATCCCAGGTGCACGATGCAGCACTTCTCCTTGTTGAACTTCACATGGTTGGTGCCTGCCCAGTCCTCTGATCTGTCGAGGTCTCTCTGCAGGTCCTCCCTGCCTTCCAGGGAGTCAACAGCTCCTCCCACTTTTCTGTCATCTGTAGACTTGTTCGGTATCCCTTCCAGTCCTGTGTCCAAGCCATTTATGAAGATGTCAAAGAGCACAGAGCCCAAGATAAAGCTGAAATCCAAAAAGATTACATCAACTGGCTTCCCCTGATTATCTATGTGGGCTACCTTGTCATAAAAGAAAATCAGGTTGGATAAGCAGGACTTTCCTCTGATGAAGCCATGCTGGCTGTGACCAATGACTGCGTTGTCTTCCAAGTGTTTTCAGTATTGCCTAGAATAATCTCCATAACTTTACCAGGCACTGAAGTGAGACTGACAGGCCTATAGTTTCCAGGGTCCTCCTTCTTGCCCTTCCTGAAAACTGAAACAACACTTGCCAGCTTCCAGTCAGCTGGGACCTCTCCAGATGGTTATGGGCTGACTTCAAAAACAAATTGAACACTGCAGCTGCATCTCCCCATAAGCAGTATCAAAGCCAGCATTTAAAGGAAGATGCCTTAGACCTGTGAGAACGCTTGCCAAGTATATGTACACTTTTTAATTTGCGTTCCTTCTAAGAAATTCACTAGCGGACACAATGCCCTAGACTTTTTGCAGAAAAAAATTATTAAAATACATCAGAGAGAGATAAATGTACATCCAAGCTACAAGATTAAGCCTTCAAGAAGTATAACTCAGAAAGACAGCAATGACTGCCTTTAAGATGAAATCACATACCAAAAATATACATAGCCCTCAGAATTACTGTATGCAGTATGACTACTCAGCACAAGATAGAGGTAAAAAGAACTAATTGGCCATGCTTTTTTCCTTGATTACATTGCTGTCCTTATTTTAAAAAACATTATAGTACAATCTCTACTTCTTTGCAATGCACAAAGTAGCATCATGTAGGAAGTGTTGCCCTGTTAACTAGATTAAGGGTGAAGTTCACCATTTGAACTGTTAGTTAAAATTTAAAAATACGGGAGTTACCTCAGCTTCATTCATTAGAACACTCAGACATTTGATTCCCTCTAGTGGAAGGAATTAATAGCTATCAGTTCTTATTTTTCATTTAAGCAGAGACAAAGCCTTTCATTACCCAAGACATTTTTTTTTACAGAAAATGCAACTTGTCACATTAAAAAATATTTGGAGAGCTTTTTTGGCAAAGCAGCAGTTTAAGGAGTTCCCACCTCTTATTGTTTATTCTGAGTCTGCATTCCTATCATTGTTCTAGCACAGCTGGTTGTCCCACTTTACTGAAAGGCCTGCTACCTCTAAATACACTGGATTACTTTTCAGTTAAATCAGTTGCTCAAGACAGCGCCTCCCTCAAGCTGCTGTGCATTAAAAGCTGTTAAATGACAGTATCTAAGACAAATTAATGCAGATAAAAAGGGACCTTCACTTCCTCTCTCACCTTAGCAGCCACAGACCTCTGTCACTTATCATACTCCAGTTCTGATACACACCCCAATCACATAAACCAATGTGAGTCTTTAAGATAGCTGAACACTGTCCTAGAAAATTATCACAGACTGGTCCAGGTTGGAAGGGATCTCTGATGGTTATCTGGTACAACCCTCTGTTCAAGCAGGGCCACCTAAAACAAGGTGCCTGAGACCATGTCTATATGGTTTTTACTATCTATGGAGAGAGGCCACAGCTGCCTTGGGCAACCTGTGCCAGTGATCAGTCATCCTCACAGTGAAAAAGTGTTTCCCGATGTTCAGAATGAAACTCCTGTCCTTCTGATTCTGCCCATTGTGCCTCTCTCTGTCACTGAGCACTAGAGAAAAGAGATGGTCTCCACCCTATTTTCACTCTCCCTTTGAGTTACTTATCCCTCTCTGAGCCTTCTCTCCTCCAAGCTGAACAGTCCCAGCTCTAGCTCTTTCAGCCTTTCCTCAGAGGAGAGGTGCTCCAGTCCCTTAACCTTTCTTGTGGCTCTTTGTTGAATTCTCTTCAGTCTGACCACGTTTCTCTTGACTGGGGAGCTCAAAGTTGGACACGGTATTCCAGCTGTGGCCTCACCAGCATAGAGGAAGAATTGCCTCCCTCAGCCTCCTAATGGAGTCCAGCATGCTATTCCTCTCCTTTGCTGCAATGGTACACTGGTGGCTCATGTTCAACTTGGTGTCCACCAGTACCCCCCAGGGCCTTTTCTGCAGCACTGCTTTCCAGATGGTCTGTCCTCAGGAGATACTGGTGCTTGGGGTTGTTCTTCCCTAGTGCAGGACTTTGGATGTCTTGTTCAACTACATGAGTGTTCTCATCACCAGCAAGTTGAATCAACTTGTCTTATGATTAGAAAAACATGAAAAAAGACTGAAGCTAGAAATGAAGAAGCAATAAGAAACAGAGAGGAAATAGACATCACAATGGTGACAAGTAGATAGTTTGGTTCTGCCATAATGTGAAACCTGCTTTGTGTCAACATAACAAAAAGGATGGGTGAGGCATGGAAACAGCTGCAGACTGGTTAAACACTGCTATCTGATATGCAACCATGACATAAAAAAAGTACTTTGGTTTTCAAATTCAGAAAGTGAGGAAAATTTGGACTTATACAAGCACAGAAAATTTACAACCAATTTTGGGGTAGGTTGCTAAAATTTGTGGGTTTATCTCCAAGGAAGCTCAAATTAATCACAAATTGTCCCTTCTTTATAGTTGCTCTACATGTAGTACTACAGATAACACTTATGTCATAGGTCAGTATGACAACCCTTCCCCAAACCACAAAACAGTCTGCCTCTGCCTTGTGTCCTGAAGATAATACTCCTCCCCTTCCAAGCACCAAGAAAAAATCCATTAAGTGTTTCCTGAAAGCACAGTACTTCCTGCACAGAAGTTTCTAGAGCAATTTTCACATGACATGGAATTTTATGATTCTAGACACAATGCTTTTGATAAGTAGTGAAGCCACAACACAGCATAATGTCAATATATTACACACAAACCATAATAAAGTCACCCCCAAAGAAAGCCCCTATACAATTCTAAGTCCCAGCAACATGTGAAAACCTTGAAATCTTCCTGAAAAAAATTCTAAAAAGAAAAAAAAATAAAACAAGGCTGGTAGTATTGCAGTATTTGTACAGTCCTTTTGCTTTCTCTAAGCCACGATAAACACTCCCACTATCTACACATCTGCAACAAGTTAACTTTTAATTTCACTCCTCTCACACAAAGACAGCTATACAGTTTTAGTATTTGCGCATATGAACAGTACATTCACCTACTGTGGTGCTGACAACCACCAACAAAAACAGACTGACTACAGGTTTTATTTTTAGAAGTATTCTTTTGGAGGCAGTGCAGATTCTCCAAATAGAATTAAAATCCTAACACTTCAGAAACAACTCAGTTATTCTGCTTGAGGGTATAAATTTATATTAGTGCTAGATTCCTCAGCAGCATTACTGAGCCACTGAAATACATCTTTTTTCCCCCCTTCCTTTTATAAGAACATTCCTAGTCAAGACATTTGCAGAAACAGTCCGTTTCACTACTGCTAAGTTTTTAGAACTATCAAAGCAGCAGAAGGAATAATAAAAAGCAAAGGAAAAAAGTTTGTTACTAAGCTCAGTTGTAAAATGGAGGTCTAACACTCAGCTATTTTTGTAATTATTTTTACACAACAATCACGACCATATTTTAGCTCTTAGAAATAATATTAAATTATTTTTATAAAGGAAATATTTGGAAGAAAATACTACAGGTAATAACACAGATCGAAAGATTTATGAACTGTGATTCAATATTGGAATAGAGAAATTACACATACTGCAGTTGTGTGTATTAAGTGAAGCTCTTCCTTATTAAGGCACTGACTTGAAAATATGCTTATAGGGTACAATTCTGTATTACAATATTAAGGGATAGGATATTCAGTGCATATTTCACATGCACTTTTTGAAATTAAACCGTGTGACATAATGGAGGATAATTAAGAGTTATTCTGAAATCCTGCTCAGTGGCTGGTTATTTGCTTAACTACAGTTTTCTGAATAAAACATGGTTTAATTGATATCATTTGCCTCTCTGGAATCTAATACACAGAACAAGCTTCTTACCTCTAATTGTTGATACTCTGTTACATTGATCTTATCACTTGATTTTGACAAATCAGGATCGTTGAAGACATCATCTAAATCTTCTGTGTCTTCACCTTCAGATGTAGAAGCACTTTCTACAGTCACCTTCACAGGAACACCTGTCTAATTACACCAGAAAACCACATCCATTACAATGTGCAGCAAAAATCAAATTAAAGAAGATTAAATTGTATCAAAAACTTAATTTAAATACAACTGCTTCCCAGAGTCCCTTACAATGTATATAAATTGTCCATCTATATAATTTTGACATAAATTTGCATAAAACAAAACTTTTAAAAAATCAATCCTGCAAGTACATTTGTTGGGTACACGTGGTGAGGGTTTAGCAGCAGGGTTGGTCCCTGTGAGGCACAGCAGGGCTACCCCACGTTGGACACAGCAGGTCCCAGCCGACCCACTGCAGGGCATAGCCAGCCAGACCCAGCAGCAAGCTGGTGGAGCATCAGAGTAAGATAATTTAACAAGGGGCAAAAAATGCCAGACAGGCAGAAGAGGTGGGGAGAAAGGGAGTGAGAAAAAGCAGAGGGAGCACCAGGCTGGGACGAGAAAGAGGTTCTCTATGGTGGAGCCAATACCCTCACTCCACCCAGGAAAGACCCATGTCAGAGCAGAGGGATGGGTCAAAGGAGCTGCAGTGCACAGGTATCCTGTGCCAGTGCAGGTTTTCCCAAAGGACTGCAGTCCATGGGAAGCCCATGCCAGAGCAGAGGATAAGTGCACAGCCATCATACCCTTCTGTGAGCCCGTTTAATTTATAAGTACACACAATCACACTTCTCAAGCTATTCTATGGTGGGTGGGGTGGGAGGGGAGATGGAAATGAGATGCAAAGGAGAAGAAAGAAAGTTGAGATTTTTCTTCTTCTGGTACGTTTACTACAGCAGTTCACTGACAGGTGCAAACACAAGTACGTTATCCAAATCCAAGACTGAAAAGATGGTGCAAAAGCCTTCAGAGAAAAATGTTGTTAGTCCTCCTTATAGCCTCTGGAGGGATTGTGCCCATACTCCAACCCATCTTGCTCATAAGGCTAGGAAACCAAAAGACACAGAGACAGAAATAGAAGTAAAATAAGTAGCAAAGAAGCTTCAATCAAATGCTGATGTAAACTGGTTTTTTGTACTTCTATAGAGAGTATCTTTAAAAATATGTTCCAATCTTAACTCTCAACAATAAATTCTGTGGAGAACACTTTCATCTCTTTTCAGGCATTCACCTACTAAAGAAATCACTATATGAGAGAAACGGTACCTGAATCTCAACTGGCAAATCTCCAGCACGGTCCACAGCCCCGCTTCTAAAGTTAGGAAAAAAGTCAACAAAATACTTTTGAGAAAAGTGAGTTTATAATGCCACCACTGCTACATTCATTTCAAAATACAGGATTCTAGGACAGGTGAAACAGTGAGAGTAAAAAGAGCATCAGACACCGCACTGTGTCCTTCACTAGATACTCACTTTGTTCCATTAGCACTGCCTAGTTAATCGTGATTGAGCCAACATTACTGGATGCTAACAATACCTTCAGTAGGCATCTTGCTTAGTTAATCATTTTGAACAAAAGTCAACAGGAAAATTTGTTGTTCAGCATTTTAAAAAATACGTTTATTAACTACAATTGTGATAGAGGATTAGGAAATTTTTTGTTTAAACAGTTATATAATCTCCATTTTGAGAGGCCAAGGTCTAGGGCATAGATTTAAAAAAAAACAAAAAAAAAACAAAAACAAAAACAAACAAACAAACAAACAAACAAACAAACAAAAAAACCAACCCTAATAAAAACTGTTTCAAAAGATAGCTTCCATGTGTAACTTTCTGTTTACTTTAAGTCACAGGACTTAGATGATCACATTATGCTAGTATTGGGGGAAACGGAGAAGAAAGAAGAGGCAAAAAAAATACCTAGGCTTCAAATGCCAAATCAACCATACTACAAAGCCCAGAATACACACTTGCACCTTCAGCTATGATACATCTGATAAATCATTATTAACAAAAGAACAAGCAGGCAAAGTAGGTTTGTTGCAGTGGGCTTTTTTGCTACATTAAATATTCCTATGGCCATCATATATTTTTGTGTATTTTAAATACTTACCAGAATAGAATTTGTGTAAAATCCTCAAAATTTACATAAGCAGAAAAAATTATGGACTCAATATGAAATTCTGTGTGTATCTTTCAAATCATATTTTAAAAAGATATTGTTCTCTGCTATATTTGTCATGCAGGTTTTATGCTTTAGCATTTTCCCTTGTACTATGGAAACCTCACCTGCATCTCTCTGCCCGTTCTGCAGTCCGCCAAGGGAGGAAGCCTTTTGTGCCTGGTGGTAATGGTTTTGGTGAGTAACTCTCTTTTACAGACGCACTTTTTTTCCCAGGACTTACAGATCTTTTAGACAATAGTCCTGTATTGAAAAACAAGATTGGAAGAACAGAGAATTCATTATACCTAATTATTTACGTACAAATTCACAGCATACTTTTAATAAGTAAAATCTCCTATGTAATAAGGACTATTAATATAATAACTATTATTAAGTAGGAAATCTGCCATTCAGTCTAACTTCGCTAAAGTGTCCAAAAACTTGTAATTATAAGGTTGCATATTTAACTGCTATATTAGGCTGGTACAACTAAGACAAGCTGTTATTCAAAAAGGAAGAAAAATTTTGTAACTGAAGAGGTTTATGAACATTACTAATTTCAGATACCTAATTCCATTGGCTCACATGGGAGATAATCCATGTAGACAATAAAGCTATCTATATGCTTCAAATTGCCCTGTAGCAGCTTTAGTGTGAAAAACTATTTATTTAAGGACAAAATGTTTTAAAAATAAAGGTGGTACTCATTTGGATTGCTTGTACAGAACACTGGAAATCTCTTCACTTAAGAGGACTCATAATGAAGAGTCATGCTCACTAGTCCAGTCTTTTGTTTTTGTTTAAATCATATACTATCAAAGTAGATTCAGAAAAAAACCTAATGTGAATGATCACTCTACCTCAGGTTCCTGTAAGTCAGAACCAAAACAATCCAGAAAACTGTTCACCTAATATTTCATACAGTTGAGCTAGTGAGAATTTGGATAATTATTTCACTGAGATCAGTAAAAAAACTGATTTTGTATTGGTATGGACATGCATAATTATGGTAACAGCATTCCAAATTTCATTTCATTCTCAAAATAGTAAACAAGATAGTTTTCACCTCCTGACTCCCTCCCTCTCTCAAAAAAAACCCAAAGCAGACCAAAAACCACCAAACAAACAGTTCCAAAACAGAAAACAAAAAAGCAAACCCACCCACCTCCCCCCCAAAAAACCAAAACCCACCAAAAAACAAAAACTCCCAAAACACCCGAACAACCACAACTATATTTGTCAGGCATTCTCTTCTTCCATCACCCTGATCACCACAGTTTACTTGTATAAAGACTTCAATTTGATTTGTGCTTACCTCTCTGCTTCCAGATAACTAGAGCAAAGATGAAAGACAGTCATATGTATTATAGTGAATTTTTTAATAGCTTACTGAAAAATATTTAGTGTACTGCAGCTATCAGTACTTAATTATAAACATTCAAGGTACCTATATTATTTTAAACATACTATTTATAATAGGTTTATGTGAAGTTTAAAAAAACCTTAGAACATTTTGTGCATCAGTAAAAAATGCATGTCTGTTTGTTCTGGCAGAAGATAGCTTGCTACAGAAAGCTTACAATAGCAGAACTAGGCAATGTACTACTGCCAAGCTTTGCAGAAGTTAAAGCTTGTGGAGAGGATGCACTCAAAATAAATATATACAATTCTTCCACATATTTAAGTCAGCATGTCCTAACATTTTTCCAACCACTATCTAGCAGCACTAAAAACAAGAGCAAGTTTCCTATAGATCTCAGTGATAAAAGACACATTATGAAATTAAGAAAAAATGTAATTTTGTTCTGTAAAGCACTAACATTTAGACACATTATATATTTTATAATTAAAGTTCTTAAGCATTAAAATACAATTTTGTAGACAAAATTTACTATAGCCAGAGAAAATAAAGACAGTATTACCAATACGAATAGTAGCTTTTCCTTTTCGACCACTTCCTAGGACAATAGTTCTTTTCTTTGGTCTACTTTTAAAAGCATCCTTGGAAGATGGAGATGTCAGCCACTTATACTGGAATTTTTTTTAAAAAAGATAAATCAGTTTAGTAACTGATAATTAAAGAGGTACTTATTTAAAATAGGAGGCAGTTTTGTCAGATATAGAGAACATAGCTACATACAGAAAACTTAATAAACTGCAAAATCAGGAAAAAAAACAAAAGTCCCACAAAGCCCAAATTCAAACAGATTTGATGCAAGTCTGAGTGCTGCATTATCAGAAAGTGTTTCCAAATTTGATATCCCATCTGATATTTTCCTATGTCCTGTGCAAAACACTTCTCCTTTTATAGCAAAAAACACAAGACATCACCCTTATAAAGAGACAACTCTGGCTTATGAATTTCATTCTCAGAAAAACGGCTTGATAGGAATGACTGGCTCAGATCAAAGTACTCCAGAGTAATAAAAGCTTCCCTAACATGCTTTTGTATTACCAATAATATCAGTATATTAAAAAAATATGAAGTTGCATTTTCACTGCCTTGTAAAGAAAATTCATTAAGTCAAAGTTCCCAAACGAAAATTGAGACAGAATGATGATCAAAGGCCACAACTGTACTTCAAACTCCATCTCCATGCAGTAACAGCTCTATTCTTAAAGGTTCCTCTTGCCTTGATAAAAAGTTTCATTACTCCTGGTAAATAGTCTTAAGTTACATTGCAATTATTTTTCAGTATTATCACTGATACTTTTTCCATCAGTATTATCACTAATACAGAGTCTACTGCTGAAGCAGCTATCGAAGGAAACACAGAAGAATTGTTTGTTAATGAACACAAAGTTTTTCTCAGACTGCTCTAAAAGTCACATCAGAGTAGGAGGAACTGTATGCCAAAGTTATGGCCATCTAAAGCAGGGGAAAGATTAAAATGCCATTACTGTGCTCTAACAAACCAAGTTTAGTCCAAATTTATTATTGGCAAGAAATTTTTTTTTTCACTTGGGACTCAAATAATTCCTGTATAAGTTTTGTAGGGTCTGCAGCTGGATCTAGCTCCTTGTTCATTTTAAACTAAAATACAGAGAGAAAGAATAAAATTAAATTGTAAACTTCTAAGAGCATTTTATTACACACACAAAAGGGCAGCTTTACTAGGTTAAATCTAAAGTTCATCTATACCAGAACCTATCTCTTTTCTAAGTGCCTGCTGCTTTTGTTGTGCAGCATCTAAGACAGCAAAATACCAAGACAGTGTTTTGAAAGCAGGTACCCACTAAAGCTGCTCTCTCACTCCCCTCTGCAGCTGGAAAAAGGAGGGAAAATATAATGAAAGGCTCATGAGTTAAGGACTGGAAGAGATGACTCACTTAACATCATCACAGGCAAAACAGGCTCAAACCGGGGATGGGATATTGATTAAATTTATTACCAACAGAATCAGAGGAGACGAATGAGAAGTAAAATAAGTCTTAAAAACACCTTTCCCCCACCCCTCCTTCCTCCCCAAGTCCTACATCCTGCGCAGCAGCACAGGGAGACAGGAATGGGGGTTACAGTCAGTTCATCACAGACTGTTTTCTGCCACTGCTCAGGGTGAGGAGTCCTTCCCCTGCACCCCACGGGGCCCTTCCCACAGGAGACAGTCCTTCATGAGCTTCTCTAGTCTGACTCCATCCCACAGGCAACAGTTCTTCACAAACTGCTGCAATGTCGGTCATTCTTCCATGGGGTGCAGTCCTTCAGGCACAGGCTGCTCCAGCGTGGGTCCCTCACAGGGCCACAAGTTCTACCAGGAAAACCTGCTCCAGTGTGAACTTCCCTTTCCACAGGTCAGCATGTCCCTGCCAGGACCCTGCTCCAGCACGGGTCTCTCACGTGGTCACAGCCTCCTTTGGGAATCCACCTTCTCCAGCGTGGGCTCCTTCAGTGGCATTGGCTCTACCAGACATGGGGGAAGCTTCTGGCAGCTTCTCACAGAAGTCTCCCCTGTAGCTCCCCTGCTACCAAAACCTGGCTGTGCAAACCAAATACACTTGTCTTTTCAAAGACTGGGATTTCATGCATTTCAGATGAATAAAAAATCAGTGCTAAAAGTAAGTGAGATAAGCAATAGAGTAAAGTGAAGGGAGGACACTTGATAACTCTGTGACTCCTTAATATCCAATATCTATCAATTTAAGTAGAGAAGAGGTTCTTCAATTTGTGAGGATGGAATTTGTTTGAAATAGTGGATGAAAAATGACTGATAATTATCACATTGTGATTTGCTTACTGAAAAAACTCTTCTCCAGAATTTGTCCTATATAATGGACCCTCTTTCATACTGCTGAATAAAAAAAGAAATATGAATGGGCACAAGCACAACACCAGAATCTCTAACAGCTATTATTGCTTACAAAGAATCAAACTGAATTTGAGCACTGCTTATCTCAGACTTTCTGGGCTGCATTTTTGCTCACAGCCCTGCATTTGGACATCAACAGACTTCAGTGACTTTCTGTTGTCTATGAGACTATTTCACTGCTCTCTATATTTAGGTCCAATGCATTAAGTTTGGGAGGTGAAGGGAATTCATGAATACAGCTGATGGCAGAATTGGGCCCAAAAGCCAAAAATATAAGTCTGGAGTCAATTTCTCTTAATCTTTCCCGTGTTTAATTTCTGCAGTTACAAGGGAAAAGGTAGGAGCCTGATTTAAAGAAAATTCAATGCCAAGAGCACCATTTTTTCTTTGTCAACGATTTGTAAATTGTGCATCTCATCTTAAAATTTGTGAGATGTTGATCTTGCTGACAAATAGCTATGGTATAATGTCCTAGTTTAATTCAGCAGAACAGAACTGACCTTCAAGGTGACTAAATTACAGTAATTTCCATAGACATTTTTCCCATTTTGGATTAGATTTCTAGGATTTTCTAGACATATTAGAAATAAGGCTAAGGTCACAGTTGCTAGTCACATTAATAAGCAATATGCTAAATATGCCTTCTCTGCCATAGCTGAAACACTTCACTGATTGTTTTTCCCATCAATGTTAAGAACTATTTAGCTTCAAAATTGTTCAGTACATGTATATGTTCTTGCTGTTCTATGTAAATCCTGCCTGGTTAAATTAAATCTAATTAAGGTGCCTGTACATCTTTTCAGTTCATTTCACAAAATAAATCCATTTCAATTAATACACAAACACATATAATCTGTAAGGATAATCTGTTTTTTATATACAAATGCAAGTTCCATGCTTTTGCTGTCACACATATAGTACACCTTGGGAAAGTGTGCAATGATACATTGAAATTTAGCTACTGACACTTGACATTTACTCTCACAGCTTTGCCCAAAAACTCTCATGTTTTTGTCATAGGGGAATATCTAGGGTCAAGAGCTCAGTTGAAGTCTTTTTCAGGTGAAAATGCAATCGGACATTCTTTAGCAAGAATGATGGGAATTACTTTTGTGCTAATATTCTTACTTTCCTACAGTGCCTCAGATGAAATGTTATTCTGCTCCTGCTACCTCTTTCTAGTCTTAGCATTTCCACAAAGAAACCTGCTTTCTGGTGTCTAGATTTCCTGTTACAGTTTTAGGTTCAGTATTAGAAACATATATCACAGGGGCTGTGTTTTCTAGGAGGAACAGATGAGATTCAAAGACTGGCTGCAGATGTGTGCCTCATCACAAACTCAGACAGCTGTGAGCAAGTTATCTGTGATCTGAGGTAAGAGCAGAAATGCAAACCTCAGGTCTTGCGGTATTTTTTTCCTTAGATGGAAAGGACATAGAGCTCTTTTTATGTTCTAAAAACAAATAAAAAAATTCAGATGTGAGTACTTCTTCCTTAGTGAAGTTTTTACTGGAGTCTTTGGGAAATTAGCTATATGTTATATTGATCTGATAGAGAAAATACAGTGTTAATCAACTGTATGGCAAATGTCTCTCAATATCAACCCTGCTAAGAAGAAACACTTCTTCAAAGGGGAGATAGAAATATGTATAAATAACATAGTCTAGTTTCAAGAACCAGGATTTTGAATTTCAAGAATCCTTTAGGAAGAAATGTGAAAATAATTTTAATTATGCTGATTTGGTCAAAAAACTGAAGTACTGATCTTTCCACTAGATGTGTCCATGCTGTCTTGTTATGGATAATATCATGACATAAAAATTATAATATTAATTTCTGTCATGTGTATTTATGAGCCAAGCCTACAGTTTTAGGTCTGACTTGTGCACTAGATTGTGCAATAGTCTTCACTAAAGTGTTTTTTTTTTCACAGCAAAACAGAGTCTAGTAGGCAATGCAATGGAGTGAAATCTCACACAGATTTCCTAAATCACAAGAGAACAAATAGGATTTTCCTTCTGAAAAGTCTTTGAGTTCCTATTTGGATGTTATCTGTTGCCCTAGTTTTTAGTTTTTTAAGATTTATTCTTCTGTTTACCAGGAAACACCAGCTCAGTTTTCTTTTTTTTTTTTTTTCCATCCTTCTGCAAAATTATTTGTTGTTTTGTGCTACCAGTAAGTTGTATTTCTTCCTTCAATGGAAGCGCTCAACAGAGTGGGGAGACAGAGGATGGTAACACATTGCATTTGGACATTGCAGTCTACACTGCCCCTCTGGACCAGCAATGTCAAGTACATGCACTTCTAGAAGACCATTTGTATGATTCTTCTAGAGCAGCAAAAGCATGTTCCAATCATTTTCTCTCTAGCTATATGACCTAGTCGTTACAATTGTAGAACTCACAATGCCAACAAGTTCAGTCTCAGTATATGTATTTAAATGCTGTAAGCAAGGGTGAGGTAAACTACTTTTGAGCATTGTGTGTGGTGCTTCTCTGTGTGTAATCTCTGAATGGCATCATTAAGTTGATGAAAGCTTTTGACCAATGTCACACACCAAAGGCAAAAGGATTGGATCTTCTGTATGTCTTTCTAGACCAAATGCCTACTATCATGCACTGTGGCCATCTGTGATTCAAGAGAGGTTGCTCTAGGAGTTCCTAGACTTGCTTCTCCTGCATGTTATCATAGAAACATAGAATAAAAGAATGGCCTGGGTTGGAAGGGACCTTAAAGATCACCTGTTCCAACCTCTCTGCCATGGGCAGGGACATCTTCTACTGGACCAGATTGCTCAGGGCCCCATTCAGCCTGGTCTTGAACACTTACAGGGATGGGGTATCCGCAACTCCTCTGGGCAACCTATTCCAGGGTCTCACCACCCTCACAGTAAAGAATTTCTCCCTAAGATCTAATTTAAACCTACTCACTTTTAGTCTGAAACCATTTTCCCTTGTCCTGTCACTACATGTACTTGTAAATAATCTCTCTCCATCTTTCTTGTAGGGTCCCCTTAGGTACTGAAAAGCCTCATTTAGGTCACTGCAAAGCTTTCTCTTTTCCAGGCTGTACAATCCCAAGTCTCTCAGCTTTTTCTCATAGGAGAGGTGTTCCATTCCTCATCATGTTCATGTGTGTGTATGAGACTGATTCTGAGAAAGGTGAGGTATAGTTCTGGGCTCCTTTAATGTTAAATGGAGTAATCACACTCATAATTGGAATTAAAGTGATGTGAGATGATTTGCCTTACATTTATGACCAGTGACAGACACAAAAGTTAATTTCATTCCCTGCATGAGTCCTGATGCTGGATATGCTATGTTTTAGTGCAGCTGTGAGCCATCAGAAGATCTCACAGGAAGTTGCATGGCTGTGAGATTCATTAACCTGTATCACTGCTGCACAGCAGGGACTGTGATTAAGCTATAATTCTTCTCAAATAGTTTCATAGGTTTCCTTTTGCAATCATCACTAATTCTAAACCATGGTTTTTCTGACCTTAACCCTCTCTAGACCCAGTCTGTAGGACTTTAGTAATTTAAAGAATCTAAGGTTTCTTTTCCTAGTCAATCAATTGTGCCCCAATGCTTCTTGAGGTACAATTTTAGGGTAAATTGAGCACAAGACTTGCTTTGAAAAACGAAGAGGAGTTTTTAAGAGTATGTCACTTGTATGAAAAGCTGAATTCTGTAGCAGTTTTACTTGGGGAGATAAAAGAAGATTTAGCTTTTGATGAAAAGGAGAATATGTAGTGTTCAAACTCTTTAGGATTCTGGTCAAGCTGATTGTTAGCTATTCAAATGAAGTACCATGCTATGTTAAATGTAAAGCCTCTGAAAGCTTTCCTTTTGATGAGATCTTTCAAAACGGATAGGTCAAACAATCCGTAAGATTCATAATGTCAAATGAATTTCATGGTAGACATAGATCTAACATTGCTTTTTAAGGCTTCCCCATAAACCAAGATTACTGAAAAGTTCTGAAGTTCTCACGGCAGGGCACTGACTTTTGTATTTTTATATTTTTTTTTCTTTGAAAGTGCTATATTTTTCAAACATTTTTTGCCCTAGGATTTTTCCCCTTGGATTTCTATGATGATTAGCCTTGTTGCCAAGATCCAGAAGCCTGAAACTGCTGATTTACTTCATTACAATAAATGACATCTTTATTGTTGTTATGGGAATTTTGGCCTTCACAGAATAAATAGGGTCTGAGAGTATAAAGATTACATTGAAAAGCATAACCAGTCCCAAATAGGAATGTGTTTTAAAAAAAGTGTTAACCTTAAAGTTCAGAATAAGTGGGCTATGTGTTGTAAAATCTTTTAGTTAATGAACTTTAAGGATAAAATATTCAGGTTTTCCTGTCTCATCATACCTCATAAGTAGTTTCGAATCTTTAAAGATTGATCAATAGACATCCTTTTTGAAACCCATACCTTTTCTTTTCTAGTCTCTCCTTCTCCCCCTTCTCATGTATTTAGGTAATTAAGATCATAAGTTTCAGATAAAGACAAAAGAAATGAGCCTGAGATGCCAGCTGGAGGTACTTGTCTCCTCAGACTATTTCCACTGTTACTGGTAAGTTGAAAAACATGGCTGAACAGAACTTTTCTTCTAATTATTATATTTTTGGACTTTTGTCCAGCAAATCCATACAAAACTGTATGTTACAGTATCACCTCTGTACTAGGCTGCTCAAAATTCTGAATGTAAATGGGCACATCAAAATTACTGCAGATTCTGATGATGACTCTGCATTTTCTATTTCAAATGTGCTAGCAAGCACTTCTATTTGCTTTTTTTAATGAAATAATAGACCTCTGAGACTTCTACTTCTCTGTCTGTGAATCATAAATTTTTCTGAATACTCAAAGACTTCATATTTTGCAGTAGTCAAGTGAAAAGTGTACAGTGTGCAAGGCAGCAGGACATCTGTAGTGCCAACAGTGTCAGTGTGGCAAGCTTCCATTCAACTGAATGCTGGCTGCTTTGACAAATAGATTGTGATAAAACACCACTGCTCTGAGCAGCTGTCTGTTGTGTGTAAGCACAGTTACATCGCTGTTATCACCCAGAAAAACTCCCTATTTTTCTTCATGAGGAGGTCTGATGATCACTAGAGTCTGGCTATTTATTTTAGTTGTCATCTAGGAGATGACTGAGTAGCTGCACGTTTGAACAGGTGGCAACCTGTGCTCTTTTTGTTGTTGTTGTTAAAGAAGGCATACAAATCCGTCTTAGTGCAAGTGTTACTGCTTTCTACAGCAGGTTTGAAGATAGCAGTATGTTTACTGACATGGTAGATGATTGGTATTTCCAGAGCCTGGCTCAGTGCACATAATGCCTAAATTCATACACTTGCTGCTAACAAGCTACTGTTTTTCACCACAATAGTCCAGACTACAGGATTAAATCCAGACTTGGTGACAGGTTGGTTGTCACATGATTTCCTAAAGAGAAGAAGAGTTGCATTGGTATGGTAAGCATAGCTATTTTCAGTGGCATGAATATGGAGATTTGTATATTTTTGAAGCATTTCCTGATTTTACATTCAAGTATCACTTAGCAAATTAACTGTTTTTCATGCACAGACAAATAGATGTTAATTGCTCTGCTAGTAATGAGAGGCCTTCCCTCAGTGCCACGAATCTTCAGAACTCTGGAACAGGACTACAGAGGGACTGTGAGCTGTTTCACTAACCCTCAGAAAGAAAGACTATTCTGCTCAGGGCAAGCCACACAGATATGTTTGTGCTGTCAAATATGTGAGACTTGGTACTAAAAATTTGCATCTGGGTTGTGTTTTGTGACTGTCGCTTTAAACTCTTTCCTGGTGCTGGTAGTCAATTAGTCACAAGTGATGCTGGGAGCCTTGTGATGAGCTTGCTGGAAGGACAACGTGGTTAACTCTCATGGAATCTCTCCCAGTCATCCAGATAATCAAGTTCAAAGTAAGGTGAAGCCTTGCCCAGCTTCTCTAAATCACTGGATCCCAAGGACACAGGAATGGACAAATGGGGAAAAAGGGCAATTTATGTTGCTCAAACTACAATTGCCTAGGCTAAGCAGAGATGCTTAGCCAATAAATAATGTTCATGGCTCAGTTCTGTGTTCACTGGTTACCAAGATGTTGTCAATAACTTGCTGAAATTTTTGCCTGGGTATTTGCAATAAGAAAAGTTTTTTCAATGATGTGGAAACATAAGTAATTACTTAGAAGTATTTGACATATTTTCTAGGTTTCAGTGAAGTGGAAATTACAGTTGGATATAAAAAAAATTGACTCTTAGAACACAAATGAAACATTCAGAGAGTGGCAGAAGAGAAGAAAGGCATTCTTACACCTTTCTGACAATAAGAAGTGTAAGTCTACACATATCTCTGTGCATTGCAGAGACTAGAGAAGAAAACAGAAAGGGCTTTGGTACTCACAGGTTGCAGGAAAAAAATTAGTTACTTTTACGAAAATTACTGGAAGTATATTGGGGTATCTATGTTTCTTTACGACACTGCTCTGAAATTTTACTCTGTAGTCCTATTTGAGGTACCATGCTGGAGAGAAAGGCAGTAGGATTCTTTCCTCTACTAAAAATAAACAGGAAAAAAAAAATTTACTTGACTTTCCATGAGCTGGAGGATTCTGAAGAGACAAAGATTTCCAGGTTGTCCATGAAGTCAATTTTATCCTATGTATGAACTTCCTGTAAAAAGAATAGTGTCAGTACACAGGGTCTACCACATGCAATTCCAACAAGGAGCATGTCTTAGGGGTGTCTTTGTGGGAATTTAATATGCTATTGGTCACTGGGGAGGACCTCAGATTCAAAATAAATTTTCTGCAGGGTGGTTTGAGTTGTTTCAGAACCTGATTTCAGAAGGCATTCAGACTAAATCCTCTGATCTATATATATGTAGAATTAGGATGACTGTAAACTCTCAACTTTTTCAAGTATTGTCAATAAGACTCACTTGTTGTTTTTTTTGCTATTCAAAATGCAATAATTTAATTATTTAAAAATAATGTATGTCTTCAAGATAGGATGCTTTTTAGGTGTCTATATTGGGACTTCTGTAAGCACCAAAATTTGACTCCCAAGGCAACAGGATCAGTTCACACTGAGACTCCTCAAGCATTTCTACGGCCATAAATGAAGGATCAGATTAGTAGACAAGGAGGGAAAAGCAATGAAAGCACGAGGGAGAAACCTTTTGTTAGATTTTTCATGAAAAGAAATGAACTTGATACAGAGAATATAGGATTTAAGGGATCATAATCCAATGCTCCACGCTTTTGATTGAATAGTTTGTCCTTTGAGCTCTGTCCCTTCTTTGTATACACAAGAGCACCAAACACTCTTGTATGAGAGAAAAAACCCAGAACTTAATAATTTCAGTTTTCTAGAAAGTAGTTCCCCAGTAAACTTAAACCACCTAATATAGGAACCCTGAATAACTGGAGATATTTTATTATTTGAACTGTGATGGATGTACTGCTTCACACTGTCTTACAGAGTGATGTCACATTATAAATGGTGTCAGCAATGTGGGGACAGAGTCCTTTAAGTTACTAATACCATACTTATGATCTCTTATTTTCCAGAATTTTTGTATTTTATGTTTCCTCTTGCAAATACAGCTTTTTCTGTCTACATCTTTCCTACTTTGTTATTTCAAGACCAAATAGTCCTTGTACTAGCAAAATATAGCTAATCTCACTTTGTGATGGTCCCGGAAAACCACAGATATGTAAAAGAATATTCAGATAATGAGACTAATAAAGAATGAACATGAGAGCATACATGGTGCTTTTGTTCTATTTTTCCCCCTCTTTTTGACAATGAGAGCAATCTGAGTATCCTTTTTGTTTTCTTGACATAATTTGTCAAAAGATGTTGTAATGCAACAAGTGTACTCCCTTTTAACGTGTCCCTTTGTACTCAGCTAGCAGCAGAGATTATGAGGATTTTTTTATGCCATCTACAAGCTAATAGTCTTTTGATATTTCTCCTTTCTTCTCACCAGCATTGCAGTGTTTTCATCAAACTATTTCCTGACTATAACAATAAAAATGCTATTGAAATGTTTCTTGAAATGGGCAGCCATGTCTTCAGCCTAATCAGAATTTCATTTTCAATATGGAAATATTTGATAACATTCCTTAGAAGTGGGAAGTTTCCTATGTTCTTAAAGTGGAATCCAGAAAATATAAGGGAAATATTTTTCTATTTCTTTAGACAATTTTTTATTGTCCAGTTTTCTTATTTGTTAGATTTGTATCCTAGTTATAGTAGCTGGGACCAGTTTATCACTGTGTGGGTATAACCAAGACTGTGTATCCTAGACCCTCTATGTCATTTCTCATGAACTGGTAATAATGGATCATTTGCAGCAGCTGCCCAGGGCACACCCTACCCCTCAGGCTACAAGA
>JAWWEE010000085.1:39511038-39542995 GCA_035221455.1 Xenops minutus
ACCACCATCCTCACTGACAGGTTTTCATTTCCTTTTACTCTGTACTCAGGGGGAGCATGTGGTGCTCAGCACAGGGGCTGACGAACACCATTCTTTTCATGCCCCAGAGTGCTGAGATATACATCTCTTTTTTTGGGTTAAAACCAAATTTTTGTCTATATCATTGTGTTTATTGTCTTTTTATTAAATTGTAACTCTGACTTGAAATCTCTCTTGAGCTGGGTTCATTTCTTCTGCCGGTTTACCTTTAAACCAGCACAATTTGGTAGTCAGTTGACAAATTTGCTGAAGTTTCTAAAATCACTAAGACTTACACAATTCTAGTGTGGGATGAGATGTATTCATAAGATATGTTAGACTAGACAGAGCAGCAGCTGATGTTTTTTAATCCACGGTCATTTAAACCTCCTGAGTTCTCATTTCTGTAATAAATATACTTCCTGTGCAAAACTGTAATTTACAGAAGTCTGGATATTTCTGTTTCTCACTTTTTGAAGTTAGTATTGTTGGCTGGTGAAATTAATGAATGAAAATGCGTTCCTCACATTTTGGAGGTCCAACAAAAACAATCATAAAATCATAGAATCAAACAATATCTGGAGTTGGAAGGGACCCACAAGGATCACCAAGTCCAACTCCTAGCCTTGCAAAACACCATCCCAAGAGTCACACTATGTGCCTGAGAGCATTGTCCAAATGCTTCTTAAACTCTGTTAGCCTTGGTGCTGTGACGACTTCCCCAGAGAGCATGTTCCAGTGCCCAACGAACTTCTGGGTGAAAAAGGTTTTTCTTCAATCTAACATAAACTTTCCCCAGCTCAGCTTCATGATATTTTCTTAAGTCCTGTCTCTGGTCATGAGAGTGAAGAGATTGGTACGTACCCCTCTGCTTCCCTTCACTGAGGGTGTTGAAGACCACAATGAGGTCTCCTTTCAGTTTCCTCCTCTCCAGACTGAACAAATAAGGTGACCTCAGCCACTCCTCATATGGTTTCTCCTCTAAACCCTTAACTATCCTTATGGCTTTCCTCTGTGCACCCTCTAA
Source organism: Xenops minutus (assembly GCA_035221455.1). NCBI lineage: Eukaryota > Metazoa > Chordata > Aves > Passeriformes > Furnariidae > Xenops > Xenops minutus. Next base: position 39,512,084 of record JAWWEE010000085.1, read on the forward strand.
GAGCTTAATATCTTTCCTATATGGCAGTGCACAAAACTGCACACAATATCCAAGGTGAGGCTGCCCCAGTGCAGAGCAGAAAAGGCAAATCTCCTCCCTCAACTGGCTGGCGATGCTTTGCCTGATGCCCCCCAGGACAGGGTTGGTCCTTCTGGCTGCCAGGGCACTGCTGACTCAGATTCAACTTGCCATCCACCAGAACCTCCACCTCCACTGTGCTTCTCTCCATCCTCTCATTCCCCAGCCTATACACAGAACCAGGGTTGTCCCATCCCAGGTGCAGAATCTGCCACTTTCCCTTGTTGAACTTCATATGGCTGGTGATTGGCCATCTCTCTATTTTGTTGAGGTCTCTCTGCAGGGCCTCTCTGCCCTGAAGAGATTCAACAGCTCCTCTCAGTTTAGTCACTGGCAAACTTGCTCAGTATCCTCTCCAGTCCTGCATCCAAGTAGTTTATGAAAAGTTGGAGAGAACAGGGCCAAGAATGGAGCCCTGCAAAACCCCACTAGTGACTGCACATCAGCCCAATGTTATCCCATTCACTACAACACTGTCTTCTGTGACATTTCTTGAATAGTTTTTTGTTTCTTTTATAGACAGATTTTAGAAGCTGGAGTATTATCTTTTTTTGGTGTGTGCTGGAAAGCTGCCAAAGAAAATAGGTGCAGGTGCAGTGTGATTATGTCACCAGGCTTCAGATGTCTACGTACTTGACTTGAAGGTAGAGTCAGGCAATTTAACGACCGTATTACCTTAACTGTGTCCAGATATATCAGCCCTTGCTGAACCAGAGGAGGGAATATCCATTACCAAGAATGGTTCTGTCATGCTTTAACTCTGGCAGACAGCTGAGTCCCCCACAGCCATTTGTTCCTTCCCTTGTCATATAATGGGGGAGAGAACTGGAAAGGTACAAGTGAGAAAACCCACAGACTGAGATAAAGAGAGGTAAATATAGGTAAAGCAAAAGCTGCACATGTAAGCAAAGCAAAATAAGGAATTCATTCATTACTTTCCACAGGTAGGCAGGTGTACAGCCATCCTGAGGAAAACAAAAGAGCAAATCAAATTAAATGTGTCCCTGTACAAATACAAGAGTAGATTAATTTCTTTCGTACACCATTTGTTTCACTGGGATTTGTAAAATACATCAGTTGGGTATTTCAGAGCAGCCATTCTCATAACATGAAACCATAACAAATATCCAAAATTATTACATGAGGAATAAATGGCATTGTGTTTTTCTCACAAACACCTGCTAAAGAAACAGTAATTTATTGTTCAAGGAGGCATACTGAATCTTACTAGATGCAGATAACTTGAATCTTTGGTAGTGCTGCCTGTCAGTATTATGAATTGGCATTTCTTGCTAGAGTGTGATTTTTTTGGTTATTTTTATAGGTATGTGCAGATATACTGGTGTTTGCTAGAGAGGTCTATGGTAACATTCCATTACTGTTAATGGAATATGAATAGTCTGATTTGAATGACACTGTACAGACAATGCTGGATCAGCAAGGCCCTTGCATGTTAGGGCTTTCAGTCTAAATAGCATAGCACCATATTCAGACTAAACACCATAGCAAGGGAAAGCTACCACATCCTTTATAGGAAACCAGCATGATTGTCTGCCTGTCAGAAGAATCTGTCCCCCCACAGGGTAGGGGACACATAGGTGGAATAATAGGTCTGTCTGTCTCTGCAGGTTTATGGTTTTATTGGAATCACACATATGTGATGGGATAGTCCACATGACAGGATTGTTGCCATGGGTGAATACAGGCTTTTTAGAGGGACAAGCCAGGAATATGGTGGTAAACAGTGTGTGTAAGCCCTTTCTATGACATCTCTGGGAATGAATGGAGCTCTGCCTTGGCAGATGGGGAGTGGATGGGCAGTGGGCCAGCTGAGAGCTTGCAATTCAAGGTTAGTGGGCACATCAACAAACATATGCACTGCATTGTAGTGGGTGTCTGCTCCAGATTGCTTGATCAGGAAGTGCAAGTAAATGAGGCCTTCAGAGACAAGAAGCCTCACATTCACAGGGCCTGGTCCTCACTGAGGACTTCAGTCACCCCAGTAACTGCTGGAGAGTCAGCCCAACCGGGCACAAGCAATCCAGGAAGAGTCTGAAGTGCACTAATGAAAACTTTCTTAGAGGTGATCAAGAAGCAATGAGGGGACATCCTTTGCCTGGCAACTGACCTGGAAGAACCTTGTGTGTCCTTCTACCTCAACAGAATTTTGGTTATCATTGCTATTCTGCCTGGTGTACTGACTCCTTCCAGTGACATCAGTGTCCAAGCATCACCTTTTACCTGAGAATACCTTTCATGTCGTGGTGACTCTGAGTGCCACAGCTACAGCATTCAAAAAACAGTTTTCTTACAATCTTTTATTTGCAGCAACCGATATTTTCTTCCTCTTCCACACCCTCTTACCCAGAGAAGATGGTAATTTGTCTCATCAGTGAACGGGCCATTTTATGACATTGGCTTTTTAGGTAGCTGTAATTCTTAACTACCTGTGATGAGCTCTGTGCTGAGATGATGACTGATGTCATTTCAGGTCTGTCAGGAGTGGAGCAAGATCTTACTCCTTTTATTCCAGAAGGTAGCAGGAAAGAGCAGCTGTGCAGTGAGCCATTGCAATTTCTCTTCACTGGGTTTCATTACACTTCCTATGTAGTAATGCAGTAACAAATTCAAAAAATGCTTTAGTCAAAAGGTGAGAAGCCACTCCTTTTTGGTTCAAATCCATTTCTTGCAACCATTGTGTGTGGCAGTGGGCTTGTGAAGAAAATGAAGAAACCAGCTATAATGCCTTAAAAACTGAGGCTTTTACTGTATTGTAAAATGGATTCTTTGCCTTTTTTTTTTCCTTGAGTCACCTTTCTCCTTCCCAAGACCCCTTGAGAAAACTTACCTTCCTAGCTTAGGATACAGGAATTCACCTTGGCAGGACTATGTGAAGCGCCCCCTTATTGGTCCTTTGTTAACACTTTCCCTATTGGCTGTTATCTCTCAATTTATATTGGTGGTAACCAAAATTCCCTAAAGCCCCTTAAATATCCCTGACCATGTGAATAAACTCTCGCTCTGCTTTCCCCTCCTGTGGTCTCTGTATGTCTCTTTCCTGGGACATCTCGGGGAGCATGTGGCCGGGGGGAATGAGAAGGGGGAGCGCTCCACCATGCTGTTGCAATTGTGTATTTCCCAATTACCTGCACCTAAATTCCCCTCTTTTTAATTTCTATGTAGTAATTGCCACAGATGTTACTAGAAATCAGTTTCTAACAGTCTTATTAATAGCTCACAAGACTCTCAGTGTCTCAAAAGCTCTCACACAATTGGAATGTCAGCATGGAAAATAGATTTCTGTCTTACATTGCTTGTATAAACAAAGGTACACTTGATTATTCCGATTTCCTTTATAATCCTCTTCTGTGTATTATATGAAACAGATACAATATATGCAAGAACATTGTTTATTAGAAATTCTGAATTTCCATATAAGCAGTGTTATTTACATGCTGTTCCTCCAGTCAGTCTCTACTGCTTTTCTGAGTTTAAAGGCTGAGTGTGTATCTTATATTGTAAACTGAATAGTCAGGTTTGCAAAATAAGTATTGCCCCTTGTGCCTCATTAAAATGAGGATCCTGAATTAAAATGCTCAGTGAAGACATTGCGGGGCTTTACTTATGTAACTCCTGTTAGATCCTCTGACCGAAAGTGAAATCTACACTCTCTGAGGTCTCCAGCCTGGCAACACAACCTCCCTTTGGGTCATCATCCTGGTATTTTTATTGTCTATGTTATTCTTGAAGAAAGAATTCTGTTGTATTTAAAAAGTAAAACAAAAATCTCGACTAAAATTGAAACTTAGGAAGGTTAGGCCAGGTAAACACTCTGAGCGGAAAGATGTGCAAACGAACAAAGTTACAGGCTATGTTGTTACACTTAGTTTGATGACAGTCTTGGCATGGGAGGCTCTGCTCTGTCTGTTTCAGCTCAAGCAAACAGATTGCCTTATTTGTCTTGCTTTGACTTTTTGTTGTTTAAGATTTCTGTTCTGCATAGTGAAATACATAAAAACATCACTGAAATTTTAAATTGCTTACAGAATTGGATGTGTTCATTCTCTGAAGCTGTTTGGAGGAAGGAGCTTTGGCAGTGTGCCTGTTGTGTTCAGTGTTTGATGAAATGTGTCTTTAGAAGGCAGACAAAAACGTCCTTCATCCCCTTTGTTTGGGCTCTCTCCTGTGGTGAGGTGGACTGATGCAGATGGCTGCACGAAAGCATTGTCCAGATTTGGAAAAGGCCCATGGAAGGTCTCCATTATTCCAGCATGTTTTATGTAAAGATGGATTCAGATTGCTTCTGCTATAAGTCAGCACCACATAAAAAGCTGCTGGCCAGCTACGTGGAGGGTTTTGCCCAAGGATCTCAGCTATTTAGAGAGAGTCAATCATTTCCTTCACATCCCTTCAACACAGGCAAAAGTAGTAATAATGAAACAGGAGTACAGTAATAAAGAGGATTTCTTTCCTCAGCACTTTCCAAGTGCTTCGTGGATAATGGTGTGTGACTGGCTGTGATTTCCAAGTGTGTGTGCAGGCATCAATTTCAAACTTACTTCTCTTTTTGATACCATGATTACTTTTGGCTAATGTTCACTAGACTGGAGATAACAATAAAATTAATTGATTTATTATTTCTTAATTTAAGCTTGTGACAGGTCTCCTGCTTGGAAGAAAAGCACACTGGAATCCCCAGGGTTGTCACACTTCGAGCCTCCTCCATGTACAAAGGCACAGTCCATTTCTGTTTCCCTCAGCTGCAGTTCTGCGTGAGATCCTTCAAATCATCGCTGAGATGTACAGCTCCCAGTAGTGGAGCTAGCCTCAGGCATATGTGAGGCTGCACCTCAATGGGCAAAACACTAAAACAGCGGTTTTCAGTGGGCAAAAAACCAAAACATCAGCAGGCAAAATTGCCTCTTCCGGGCCTGGATTTTTATTGCTGTCTCTGAGGGGTAGTGGTATGTAACTTTCAGTCACAGGGGGTAGTGTCATTTTTTAGAACACCTTTAGGAGCCCATTAGTCTCTTGCATGACTGGATAAAAAGTTTCCTGTCACTTGGGTGGGGAAGGGTCTCACTGGTATCAGAAAATTTTCCATTTGCTGAAATGCTATACTTCTATTATTGTTTGGGTTGCTTAATTTATTTGCTTTGGAACATTTTTCATCTGGGACAGTTAATGAATATGAAAAAGAATGATCTGTGTTGATTCAACTGGTCCCTTTATAAAGTGATCAAGTCAGCTTTAGTAGTTGAAAATGCAGCTGTTTCTCTTCAAATACAAATGGCTGATAAGTCAAATAAAGCCTGAACAAGCAACCCTAAACTACGGCTCAGCTAGTTTAAGAATTAGTTTTAGAGACTTAGAATACCACAGTGGGTACTGTTCTGTATTATCTCAAACTGCCAGAATTTACACATTTGCTACTTACTGTTAATAACATAGACACCGAAAATCCCAGTCAGTGAAGTACAAAGTATGCCACTGCACATTCTCAGCAGTGCCTCGGGGCCTCCACATAGAGAGGAGATAAACTCTGAATAAACTGGTTTTTCATGTGTATGACTCTCTGCATTGACATTTATCCAGTGTGGTGGCTTTGACGTTTTTGGTTTCCTTTTAACATTTTCAGAATATAGTATGTTTCCATTATGAAGTCATTACTATGATGCAGGACAAGGATAAACACAGATAAACAGAATTTGCCATTGTTTAATATAGTCAGCTTCTCAGTTACTTCCATTCTACTGTTCACATCAGAAACAGTGTCATATGAGCTTACCTGTTTTTCTGTGCTTGGCAGAGTATTTGATTGCTTATAAGCACCAGAAAACTTTGCATTTGATGCATGGATAAGCTGAAATTAACAGACTCTTGAGCTTTATTTGTTCTAAGTATGCTCCCTACACAAAGAGACACATAGCTACAATACCATACTTAAGCTGCAAAACTGTATGTTGTCTCAAGAAAGTGAAGGACTCTCCCCAGTAGAAATCTCACATGAGTCCATTCACTGTCTTGGTTGCCACTGTGGCAGAAGCAGCCACTCCTGTCTGCTGCTTTGCAGAGGACTGGCTTACTGCTCAGGAGAAGCACTGAATACACACTACGTCTCTCCATCACACAGGAAACCCACCTGGAAATTTTGCAGCTAAGTTCTTCATATGGCATTGTATCTGGAGAAAAGTAATAACTGCTATTCACCTTGTTCTCTCCTTATCTCCCATGAGTGAATCTCAACACATACATAATTATTTAAAGAATTATTACCCTTGAATGAAGGTGATGGGGAAAGGCTTCCTCTTTTATTGGTCACATTATTTGCATATTTTTATCTATTATTTGGTAGACTGGATAGCTATAACTTTAAAAAATAATTTTAATAATTATAAAAGTGTTTCTAATTTTTATAATTTTTTTGGTACAAATGCAGCTTTTCATTTTCACATTGCTTTCCTGATACTTTCTACAATGAGAAAACATTACTCCTGTGACATAAATGTGTTCCATATTATGCCTTTTTGCAGTTATTTACTGTAATCCTGTAAAACACAATCCATCAAAGATTTTAAGAATTCTAAAGTCAATTCCACAGGGACACAAAAGAAGAAATCTCCCTCTGCCCCTTCACCACCCCAATGGGTTAAAATACATCAGTGACATGAGCAATGTCACAAGAGGACATCTACATATTCCACAGTGGAGCAGAGCTCAGCAGTGCTCAAAGGGTGATGGTGCAGTCACGTGCTGCAGATGGGTTTGTCTGGGTCCTAAGAGAATTAAAACTGAATTAATGTGGGGTTTTGCTTGGCCTCATTAAGCCTACCACAAACACTGGACAGTGTCTGTTCAAAATGCATATAAGTAGTACTTGGAAAGTCACTGACGAAAACAGATACAGGCATAAGAAAGGATTTCGTTTTGTGACTGAGAGAGCAGCCACACTGAAGTAAAATCTGGTTATTGTATCAGAGACAGAAAAGATAGACTGAGCATTTTTATGAGAGTTTTTAGCATACAGTTCCATCAGCAGGTTGTACAAATATCTGAGAAAACAGTTGTAAAGTTTCTTACATTTCTGTTCAGTACTTTTAAATCTATTGATTTGTATTAGTCTTATATGGTGTCCCAGCACTGTCTCTGCCAAAAGGTGCCATGACACTTGTTTTGCAGATTCCTTTCTGGCCTTATGACAAACAGGTTTTAAGCAGCTGGTGATGTTCCCTGGATATGAAAGGAGCTGTAGGACACTATGTGTAAGCCGAGCCATTAGCTAGGGGACCTTTTTCTCTCTCCAGGAGTCTGTTTGTGCTGTAGTCTTTCCCCTGGAAAATTTATGCTGATGTTACTTAACCACAGACCTAGAGGCCTGGGAATGCTCAATAGGCAAGGTGGATCTGAATAGCAGTAATACCACTCTTGGGCATAATCAGTTGCTTCTCTCTTAATGAGGAGTACAGAGAAACAAAACACTTTTTTAATATGCAGAGAGTTGACAATTTTATGAAGGAGGTGTTGAACAAAGGTTAAATGTTAATATAAATAAGTCCAACTAGGGTCTTTTCCACAACAAAATTGACCTTGCCCTACACATTGTCATTAAGGGCTGGCTTTTTCAGGTCCTTTCTCCCTCATATCTGTATTTTAACTGCGGACACAGCTCCAGAAAATAATCCTGTTGTGATAATGCATTTCTAAACATAATGCTCACTCTGCAGTCAGATGTAAAAACTAACACCATGCTGCTCACAAACCAAACTTCATCAATATAAATAAAGGAATAAGGAATAAATGATACACCAGAGGCATGCAAATACCTTGTATGATGCAAGACAGACCACTGAGGGATTTCAACCCAGCATGGAGCAGACATGGCAGTTGTACCTTGCTTATCCCTTCGCATTGTAATTCTTCGCTTTTTTCTTCATCAGTTGTAATGAGATAAACAAAATGAAAGAAACTGGCGGCCTGATCTAGAGCAAAAGTATACTTGTCACATTAAACTGTAACTAATTGCCTATTAAATACAAGCCATGTCTGGTCGCTGTTATGAAACTGCTGTAGGCTTCTTTACAGTACATTCTTGACTTTACAGCTTATGCTAACTTAATGGTCTGCAAAGATCTCATCGCTGGCCACGGTCACTCAGGATCGGCATTCCCTCCATACCCTGGGAAGATGCACAGACCCCAGTGTGAATGGACCGGCATCGGCTTTGCGCCCCTTCCTCCTCCAACATCAGGTACGGGGAAGTGATCTCCCTTCCTACGACTCCCCAGGACCGTCCCCCATCTCTAGTTGTTACCCCAGTTTTTACCAACAATGGGAAACCAGGCATCTAAAGCGGCAAATTTAAACTACCGCCAACTTAAATATTTTATGAAAGCCCTAGACCATCCTGTCGACTGTAAATCTTTTAGAGCTCTTGCAAAATGGATGGCACTCCATGCACTCACTGTAGAGGTCCCTATCTCCTATGATGCATGGAAATGCATTGGGTTTATTCTATGGGATGCCTCTACACACCACCATGACGAGCTTGCAGGCAGAGCCATCGCTGCATGGTCTGTTGTGCTTAGGCAACTCCCTAGACCAGAGAATGACTCGCGGGGGATCCCTTCTAACACCACTGCGTCAAAAATGCCCCTTAACTCTAAACTGCAAAAGAACGGTGTCAGGACCCCCCCCACATCGGCACTACATGATACACCACAAAATGGCGGCTCCTCCTCAGGGGCATCGCAAGATGGCGAAACAGCCCCAAATGGCGGGAAAATTTCACACCCTTTACAAGACCCACAAGATGGCCAAGCCGTCTTTTCCGGTCGGGCGGATCCACCCCCCAGTTACGTCACCAGTCAGGGGGGCGGAGTCACAACCACACTAACGTCATCAGGACACACCCTTTCTGCTAATCACCTTTACCCGCACCTTCTGGGACAAGATGGCAGCGCCCATGGCCTTCCGGTTCCAGGAGTAGGCCAACAACATCCAGCCCAATATGGTGCCGCCCATCCCCTCGCTCTGGCAATAACTGATATCATCAGGGCTATTACCAATCCTGTCATCGCTGCGGTTGTGTTGCCATCATTTTCACCCAACAATCCATTCTTTTCTGCAGATAACAACGCTCTAGAGGATCGGTGGTCAACAGCTAGAAAGGAAGCAGAATCCGCTGGAGATGTGGACATGTTAGCTACCTATCCAGTTTTCTCTAACAGTGGCTGGCATCCCACCTGGGAACCATTACATTACTCGGTGATGAAAGACATTAAAAAGGCTACTCAGGAATATGGGGTGTCGGCTCCATTTACTATGGGACTATTGCGATCTTTTTTTTACCGCATATGTGCTCACTCCACATGACATCCGCATAGTTTTGGAAGGTATTCTTTCTGAACTTCAGGTGTCAATGTGGGAAAATGAGTGGCGTAGAAGGGTTACCAAACTAGTCAAAACGGATTTTAATCATTCATGTATTCTGATGTCACAACTTGTAGATTTTTTCCTGGGGCTTGGTCAATTCCTAGAACTGCAGTTACAAGCCTGCCTGCCAGTTCAACACCTGAATGTGGGAAAAAATTTGGCACTAGAAGCCCTTAAAGTGATTGGCGAGGCCACAAAACAGGCCCCGAGCTTTGTTAAGGTAGTTCAAGAACCTGGTGAGTCATTCACCAGGTTTGCCGAACGCCTTCATGAAGCCATTAATAGGCAGATCCAAGAGCAAGAATCCCAAGAGGAATTGTTTAATAAACTTGTTACAGAAAACGCCAATGCTGATTGTCAGAGGGTACTAAGATCTTTGAAAGACCCCATCATCATGGACATTATTAAGGCTTGCAAAGATGTAGGAACTACTGTATTCAACCAACAGGTAGTTGGAGAGACCATGGCGTTTTTGTTGAAGGAAAACACAAAAGAAGTGGCCAAAGCCATACATGAAGGGGACTGTTTCCGATGTAATAAGAAAGGTCAAATGGCAAAGGACTGCCCCCTGCTTCTGCAACATGACCCACCTACTACCTTGTGCCCGCGCTGCCAAAAATGATATCACTGAGCACGCCAGTGCAGATCTGCGTTTGATAAAGATGGAAGGCCTTTTTCTCCTCGTTTATCCCCGAGGTTAAACAGATCTTCTATCCCAGGAAATGAGAGAGCGAGCGCCCGGAGGGAGGGCGCGAGGACCCCCAAACTCCCTTGCGCTCCATCACGTCGCTCCCTTCCAGCAATTCTAGAGTAAATGCAAATTACACTAACTGTTCTTTTTCGTTGCAGGTTCTTCATTCAGTCCTTTTGCAGTCTCAAAAACCTGAAGTTGTTTCTGTTTCTCCTTCGATCTCTCTTTCCTCTTTGCCACTTACCATTTTTATTACTTCATCCCCTACCTTAGTCAAAACAGGTGCCCAAGTTATACCCTCCGTCGTTACTGTTTCTAATCCTAAAAGTATCTCATTACAGATAACGACAGCTACTCCTCCTCTTCAAATTCCCATAGGAGAGGAGATTGGTACCGCTATCCTGATTTTGCCAGCAACTCAAATCTCGAACAGTAAGTCAGCTCACCATATAATGACAAATAACCAGGTGATGTGAGCTCAGCCTACTGAGCAATAACATCCTATCTTGAACTGCAAAATTGTTAATTCAGCCGACCGCACTGTGGTCCAGGTCTCAGGTCTTGTAGATACCGGTGCTGATGTCACTATTATCACTGAGACAGACTGGCTTGAGACCTGGGCGATGACAAATTCTGTTACAACCATCACCGGGGTTGGAGGAACCCAACTACCAAAACGCAGTAGTAAATTGATTTCTATAATTAGACCTGATAAGGTTGCCACCATCGCTTCTTTCATTTTATGTCTTCCCACCACGCTCTGGGGAAGAGATGTTCTAGGGCAGTGGGACTTGTCCCTCTCTACAAATTTTTAATTTTGGTCACTGATGGGCAGCCCATCCCCACCTTGACTTGGCTCACAGATGAGCTGGTCTGGGTTAATCAGTGGCTGTTGAGGGGAGACAAGCTGCACGCTCTACAGCATCTTGTCCAAGAACAACTGGACAAAGGCCATCTAGTTCCATCTACCAGTCCATGGAACTCCCCAGTTTTTGTCTTGAAAAAGAAAAATGGGAAGTGGCGATTTGTGCAAGACCTCAGAAAAATTAATGCGGTCATCGAGCCCATGGGGACAGTTCAACATCCACTCATAGAAGTGATCTTCCATTTCATCTAGATCTTTCCCAGTACGGTGTTCTCCCACAGTCTCTAGTGTTCATTCCTAAACAGCTACAAACTATTTTAAGCCATTCCTCAGTGGTTTGCTAAATCTACTAAAATTGAGTTTGAATTTCTTTCTGCTGTTGTTTAATGCAAGTCCACAACATTTGCTCTCTCATCCTCTATTTTTAACAACACTTTAGAAAACAACTGATCATTGCTTTGATGCATATATTTTATTATATACCTGTGGTTTCCGAACAGTTTTTGAAGTTGTCCATCAACAGAAATGGGCCTGCCATCTTCCTGTGTCCCAGAGCATGCTTGGCCTGCTCGCTGCCACTGAACATTCAGTCTTATGTATATGTGTTTTTTTTTAAAAACTGTCAAGAAACACAGCAATAAACAAGTTGTGCTGTTCCTTTACAAGCTGCTGTTCAGCAGTGCATATGGACTTCTAGAGACCCCATACTGCAGGTTCTAATATATCTTCTGCTCTTTGTTCTAGATCCACATTGAAAACCTGGTTAACTTCCAATAAAAGGTGTTTGAGCAAAAGTGGTGTAGTTGCTGTTAAAAAATATGAAGCAATATGTGAGTGATTACAATGGCCCTTTTATTCTCTCAGTCTTGTCAATTGTCCTGAACTTCCCATCATGTGTTCCTTCCAAATCTATGCTCTCTTACAGTCCACATACTTTTCTGATTGCCTGGACAAGAGCAATGGAGAGGAAGGCCTCCTGGCATACAAGATCAAGTAACCATCAAAGTGATGAGGTGAATCTTTTTAAATTTTATGTAGGAGGGAAGATCGAACAAAAGTGGTTTTATTTCCATACCTGGTGTCTGATTTAAAAAAAAAAAAAAAATCCTCTTACACAGAGGTATGTTAGTTTTACCTAGCTCTGCCTTAAAACTCCTGCTTCTTGTAGGTCTACCAAATAGTTTCCTTCCTCATATTTCTTATTAGTTGTGAAAGATGACTATTTTGATGTGGAAAATCTCCTTTTCTTTTTTTTTATACTTAGTAAAGAGAAAGCTACAGAAAGACAGTTTTTCACTTTTCTATAAAATTAACTAAATATTGTCTGTCACTTGCAGAAAGCTACATTAAAACAAATGTAAGGGCACATGCTGAAAATCCTTTCCAAACCTTGCTTTCCTGAGTTGTATCAGTCAACATTGTTTTCCATTAGTCATACTCAAGCTCTGAATAAAGTTTCACAGCACTGAAGAAGAAAAAATGCTCCTTTTTATAGCAGCATGAAAGGAAGTGAAGGAGGTGGGAAATAAAATGGGGAAGCTGTAACAGGAATATGAAATTAGAGACCTGAGAAAAGAAGAAATTGAATAAAAAACAATCTGCTCTTAATTTGTGTCAATTGGCAAATAACAACCATGGAAGCTATTTTGGGAATGGATATTCCTTCTATAACTCACATAACTGGAATCAATCCAGCATGGTTTTCCCATATTCTAAATTCTGAAAACATGTTGTACCTTACAGGCAGGAACACCAAGAAAGATTATTTGTCTCCCTTTGCTATTTCTTCTTCCTTAAGGCCAAATTTAATTAGAAGGACAGTTTAAGAAAAGAAAGGAAATCTGCCTTGTAGCTGCTTTGAAAAGCTATTTGAGAATGGCAGGAAAATGTGGGACACAAAACAACTCCAAACCATTGTAGCTGATTCTGGTGGTGTAGCATGAATAGATGGACATCAGTGTCCTGACTCTAATCATAAGTGTCCATACTATTATGGTTGGCCTTTCCTGAACAAAACCAACATGTTTCACAAATAAAGACAGACCTGGGTATTAATCTAGATCAGTCAAAGTCTATTCCCACCTTCTGAATGAAACTGGGACAATTTTATCCTTCAAATGGAAGGGAAAATTACATGTTACTTTTTCAACTTACTGAACCTTTTCAACTGAAGTATCCAACAAATCCTCATTTTATTTCAATTTATTTCATTTTATAAGGTCAATAAGATATTATCAGGTAAATTTCATATTATCAGGCATTATCTGGCAATCTGGTAATCCTGGAAAGTAATCCTTAATGAAAATAATTTAAACAGACATGGTTATTATTTTGATGTACTTTGGTGAAAAAAACCACAGCTTTGCTTGATGTCATTTCACCAAAGAGTACAAGCAGCATCTTACATATATACCTGCCAAAGTGTTAAAATGTAAATAACATCAAATTTGAAATAAATTTAAAATTATAAATATAACTGGATTTCACTTGTCCATTTTCTGGCTATCAAAACAAGCGGTATGGATACTTTAAGGCACACTTAAGTCCAGACAGTTATAATAGTGTAATTAAATTTCACAATCATTACTTAACTAGCTAAAAATCACCTTTACAAAATTTCACCTCTCAGTTTCTTCCTTTGCTCCCCTAGCATAGTCAGCTCGTTTTCACATATTGGCAAGCAATAACATTTTTTTATTAATTTCAGGTTGTTGAATGAGCCTTTGTCATTTTTTCTTTTAGTGACTAGCAACACCAGACCTTAAAACAGTTGTGACATTAACAAAATATCATGCTAGCTGCATGTCATCCTCGACAAACTGTGCTTTGCTCAGTTGTAGCAGCATCAGAGAGTACTGCCAATCTGTCATAAAATCCCAGTGGATTGGGATCCTGTTTAGAGATGAGTGTAATGCAATATTAATGTTATATTACAAATTACAGATACACTATAATATTTATTTGAGGGGGAAAATGTAATCTCTTTTTCAGGAAAACTTACTCAGAATTTTACAAGAGAGCATAACCCCTGCCCCTGCCAAATACACATTTTTATCTTGTACACACATGGTGACTCTTTGTCTGACCATCTAAGTTGGGTTCTATCAAATGCTCGTTGACATCAAAGAAGCTGAATCCATTACTTGTTAGCAGGCATGTGTGTCAGAGCTGTTAGGTTGTCCCTTGCCTTACCTGAGTCTCTTCAAACATCAGTTCTGGTGGTCTGCATCAGCGCAGCTGATTTGCTCAGAAGCAAATCAACAAGCTGCAGGTTTGCATTAATATCAATATTTGTTGTGTGTTTAGACATTTAGAATAATTTTAATGTTATAGCACTACGGAACTTATCTGAAAGCAGTGCTTTTGTAACAGCAGTTTAGTCACATGTGCTTCCTTGAACTTGAAAGCAATTGTTTTAATGAGCATGGGTTGAAAAATACCTGGCCTTTTCTCCTGGGGAAAGGCCAAGGGAGAGTAAATCCTGTAGCAGGACTGATAATTCAGTATTATGAATTTGATTATCAGAGTTAGTGAAATATGTTACATGTGCCTGTTCATCTTCATCAATGCATTTAGTTCTTTAGAAAGACATTTCCTTTTCTTCTGCCTATTATCTAGTGTGAGCCCCTGCAAAATCGAACAGCAAATGGTGATACCAAGCCAGTCATCCTCCGCCATACACATGTGTAAGTGTCAGATGTACACACCCACACAAAACACAATTCTCTGGCAACTGCAGTGCAGTGCTTCCTTTGCAATTTTGACAAAATGGATTGCAAAATCAGAGTGATTTCCATTATGAGTTTCAGAGGAGAATTTACGTCACTCTGCCTTTATGAGATGAAGACATATGGCCTTGCTTTTTGTTCAGTGTTACTTTGGGATGCTGGTGGAATGTGGAAGAACCTGTGCCTTACAGTGAGCTTAGTTTCATGGCTGAAATTAACAATAATGCTCCTAGCAGCATGGTTTTCACTGTAGCAGTGGTAGACTATCTGTTTTGCAAAGCACATTGAGAGCTGACAGTGGCTATCTGGAATTGCCATGACAGAAAATCAGCGCAGGAAGATGACCTCAGACTGTCCTCTTTATTGCTTCAATTCATCTAAGTCTTTCTAATCTAGAAAAGTTTATGATGTGCTACTCACAGCCATGAACATGACACTATATGAATTGGTGATAACCAGCAAGTGCCATTGGAACAGGGAAGGCAAGAAAGGCTTAAAAATAAGTCTCCATTCTTGCCCCTGATCTTCAAGGGCTGCTGCTATCATGTAAACAGAGCCTCTGATGCCCTTGAAGCCTTGAGCTGAGACTCAGGGAATCCCAGCTCCTATAACCCTGTCTGAGCCCTGCTTGCTCAAATTTTCAGATTGCCAAAGCAGTAAAGAATGGCAGTTGTTCTGTTATTCCAACCCAAAATTTAATCCCATCTCACAGCATTTCTGTTGTTTTGTGCCACTTTCTCTTGAGAGAAGCTTGTATCAGCCTGGTTCAAAACTGATTTCTTACCTTTTGCATGCCTTCTTGTCTTCTCCAAAGATTACAAGATTCTATAGTTTTTCCCACATTTAAAACCTTGCCTGTCCGATGATCCTGAATTAAGAATCTCAATTTTATTCATTGTCAAGACTTGGGAAAACGTTTTTCTCTTTTGTTTTGATCTTTGTGGTTATCTCTGCTTTTAGAAACTTTAATTTTTTTCTGCTTTTAATCAGGTTTGTGCAATCAAAATGGTGTTATGCTGGCTGGCCGGGATTTATTTTCTGGGTCTGGTCTTCCACAGAGCTGATAAGAGATAAAAACCGCCTAAATTACGTATTTTTAATTGAAATTAAAGACAAGAGCATGAGGTTTTCCTGCATACAAAATGCGATCTTCTGCTTCTCTTCCCCACTCTCCCCCGAATGGTCTTTTAAAGGCTATTCCTTTGTTTTCCTTTAATCTAAAATAAGTTTCCACAACCAGTTTAGCATCTTCTTTGTAGCTGATCTCATTAACCCAGTTTCGCGGTCACAGCTGCTGAACAGATCCTTTAGCACATAGCAACATAAAAGCCACATGTGTTTCAAACAGGTAGACATTTTGGAGGAGATGCCAACATAAGCAGCAATTTAAAACACCCCTCCCCCCTCTCCAATTAATTCAGATATAAACCATTAATGATTCTGTAAATCTGGACCAAACTCTATAACTTTTGTGAAGTAAACCAAACCATGATTTCAGTGTAAGATTTGGGATGAAAGAGGATTTCCGTAAGTTAGGAAGAATATTTGTGGACTACTCCAATAGTGATCTGCATGAGGAGAGCATAGTGGATGGGACTATTCAATGTCTTTTCGCAAAACTTCATTGGGTAACATTATGTGCAGGTAAGTTAAAGGATGCACAAAGAATAGACATAGTTAGATCTCTTTTATCTGGTAGGCAGTTAAAATTATTGAAATATAGTATACCTGACAAAATTAGACTTTGAGTTGCTATGGTGAAGATGTAAAACAGATTCCAGTAGCATTAGGGACTGATGTGCTGTCATTATTTCAATAGTGCTGGCTCTAATCCATCCTGACAGGATTTAATGTGTTTCCTGTGGACAAGCAGGGAGTCTTTTGTCTGCCCTTTGAAGCAAAAATTGTCTCTTAGGGACAAGCAAGGAGGATTTCCCACTTAGCAGACAAACTTCTAGGAAGGAAGTTTGTCTGGCAACGTTTCTCCTTTGCTCTCAAAAACCAGCAGTGGCTGGTTAGATCTGCATGTTTTAAAATGGATAGGGGAAAGTGACCACGGCCAGAGAGGAGGGGACTAACACTGAGAGTCTGGGGTTGTGTTTGGTTTGGGAAGTTCTGTCAGTGAACAAATCCTTGCTCTGAGTGTGAGTATTCTCAAGTCACCAGTTCAAACTCCATACAGTCACCTGGCAATGTCAGGTGTGGACCTACAGGTGTGGCCCTAGAGGTATGGCCTGGGGTGCTGAGTTTTCCACACTTATTGTTACCTTTTTCTGCCCACAGATGTCTGCTTCAACCCTTCACCTCTTACAGTGCAGGCTCAGCTGAAAGAGAGGCTGTTTGGCAGGCCCATTACCCTCACCCAGATGTCAACAGGGAGGGGTATCATAGTGCAGCTCTACACAGGAACAAGGTGCACCCCTTAACTGAGAATTTGCCTTCTCGCACCCTGACCCTTGCACTGGGTGAAGTTCACCATTTTCATGTGAGACAGAAGAAAATTGTTTGTTACTGTGGGTTACCTGGCTGAAAAAGCTCCTGCTTATTCTTCTCAGGAAAAGTCTTACTAGACTTTGCCTCTAGACTTCACCTCAAGAGCCAGACAGGTGATGAGTTAACAATATCTATATCTGGGACACTTTATACTTCTCATCCTAAGAAGTCAGTGTACTTTAAAATCAGACTGTATCAACAAAGTATTTCTTATTGGACAGCCTGGTTGGTATGCCCCAGTACCAAAGGCTCAGCTTGTACCGGGTGTTACACTCAGGCTTCAAGAGATTTTGCCTACGTAAACTCTTGTAAAGCCTTTGGTTCTTTGGTACCTTAAGATCTGGAGAATAACTACACATTTTTCTCTAAGAGATTTCTTTTAATTTAGTGAGAAAATAGTGTTTTGGCAAAAAAAGGTTTTACAGAGATAACCATGCAACTTCACAAAAGCATTACAAAAGATTACCAGAATTAGCAGGCATCGCTATAGTAAGGAACTTTTGCTACACCCAGCAAACATAAACTCCATGCAACTTAGGTTAAGTACTCATAACTTACAAAAAATAAGTGTTTGGGTTCCCAAAAGAGGAAGAAAAGAATAAAGGAAGAGACATTATGAAAAGAAAAAATAGAGAGAGAAAAAGGGAGGAGAAAGAACACAGTTGCCACTCAGAATGTCACACATTGATAACTTCAAGGAGAACACACCAGAGCCAATGGAGACCTCGTGCTGCCTCTTTACCTGCCCTGGTCACTGTGCCTGCTACCTCCAGATGGGACCTTTGGTTCACTGACCACTCCCTGTCCCCTCAGCCAAAGTGAGGGGTGCCACAAGCAGTTAGAGGCTCCAGGGGTGTGGTGTGGGCAGGTTTCCAGGCAGGCCTTTCTTGCCTGCCAGCCCAGCCAGATGGTTCCATGGCCATGTGGCTGCAGGCTGTGTGATCTGGGCAGGGCTTGTCATGGGTCTGCAGGGTCAGCCCAGCCCGTCCCACCCACACACACACGCGCACAGAGACACGCTCCACAAGCGGGTTCTGACCCAGTAATAACTGATCTGGTGTCTGACACTGGTAAGAAAACACTTGTGTTTCACGTTTCTCATCTATTATCACTGCTGAGGTCAAGTTCTACTTTTGTGTCATTGTAGCCTCAAGAAATATATATAGTGGGATTTCTCCTCACACTCACAAAGGCAATTTGATGGTGTGCAGTTTTGGTGCTGACCTTGTTAGCAATAAATTCTCTTGTGGAGCATTAGTAGTACATTTCTTAAAGAGATATCTGAAACACTCTAACAGCAAGTGATAATTCTTATATTAGTTGTCAGCATCTGAGAAAAATTATGTGTGCTTCCAGCACCTTTATCAGTTTTTGGTACAGTGGGAGAATGTTTGTTCTTAAACCTGAAGTACTATACTGTTTGGAGTTTCAGATTCAAAAGACTTTTCCTGTGACCATGAACAGCCATTTGCCATCCCTGTTTCTCACTTCCATTACGCAAATGGATTGCAGACTGTGTTCTCAACAAGATATATATTTTTTTCTGGAAAGCTAATTATTTTAAAAAGCACAAACATTTACATCCATCATTATGATCAAATGTTCCACAGAAAGAATTTTGAGGTACTGGTCTTATCAGTACTTTGTAATGTGAGAAAAAACATGCAAAGGGCCTAAATCAAACATTTGTTATTTTCTATCTGAAAATGGAGTTTTCTTTATCATTGTATTTCACAGGAGCTTTGGAAAGCTTTTACTTTTTTGTCAATTAAGAAAAATGGCTTTTGAAACACTGTGACTTACAGAGAACAAAATGGTCATCCTCTAATCCATTCTTAAAATGGTATTTTTTTCGCACTTAGTCTGTCTTGATATTCTTGAGTGAGAGCTTTTCTCCCTAAAACAGTCCCTGTCATTTATCATAGTCCAGATTCTGGCTGATTGGCATAACCGTTTCCACAACTCTTCCAATTATCCCATTTCCTTCAACTTTCACCTTACTTTTGGAGTCAGATCATTTAATGTAACTGAGAGTATTTGGAAATATACTTCTGTTGTGCATATGGAGCATGTCAGTATGAGGATAGTATTATTAAAAAAACCTCATAAAATTTTAACAGTCTTTGAACAGAATTTGGTTTTAAACCTGATTGCTTTTTTAAGCTGGTAACTGTATTTTCATACTGGTTTAAAAATCACTTTTATTGGTGTTTAGCTTTCCCTGTTACTTGCCAACACTTCTACCTTCCCCTGTGTATGTTTACAAAACAAAGTCATTGTGTTAGGTCATCTTTAATGCTTCCCTTTAAACTCCAGAAAATATGAGATAAAAATTAAAACACATTTCTGAACAAATAAAATCAAAACAGACAGCCTATTCTGAGAGGAGTATTTCTAGAAATGCAACATCTGTAAAGAATGTAAAGGAAAAGGAAGCAATACAAGCCGCATATGGTTTATGTTTGGAATTTGAAAAAAGGATGGTGTTGTGTGGCAGATAGTGCCTGTTCCTTCTGATAGTTTATTAGAATGTTATAACAGAAAAACTTTCAAGAATTTTCTGCTAAGAGGCTTTGCAGGGTAAATGGACATGCTTCACATCCTCTTTGCTTGAAGTTGTACCAGTGAATGTCTACATGAGGTTGCCGGATGTTAGTGAAATAGTTCCTTTCTCTTATAGTTCATTTGTTTGAAATATAGGAGAAACTATAAGTTTCAAAACCTTGGGTAGTAAGATTTTTTTCTTAGAAGTTTCTTGTGGAGGAAAAAAAATGTAGAATTTGTCCACCTAGACCATCCATATTTGTATGTGTTTTCACATACAAACTATATATTTCACTTTATTTTTAGAAAGTATTTTCCAAAGGCATCTACTGAAGAATCATTTTTGAAGTTTATTCATGTTTCTGTTCTGCAGATAAACAATAAAAGGGCACACACATACACATACTTGTTTTACAAAGAGGTCTGTGGTTGTTCCTGTCTCTCTGATGACAATTGAAATAATTTCCCTAACAGGTCCTGTTTGCCTGTGTTTCTGGAAAGTCCAGTGCAGGTTCTGTGCATGCTATGGTGCTTTCAGATCAGAAAAAAATCCTTTCTTCTTCTTCTTAATGGTAAAGTTTTCAGCTCACTGAACGACAATGCCCATGCCACGTGCATGAAAACAGTACCATCAGTTTATATTCAGGGGTGCTGAATGTCTGAAACATTTAAACTGCCTAAAAACAAAGCCATGGACAAGCAGCTTCTTTGGGTGAGGGACTTGAGATCCACCTAAAGAAATCCACAGTTACTGCAAAATGTCTTGAAGTATCAGGGTGGGCTCTCAACTGTTTCAAAGCTTATGAGCTAGCTCACAATCTGACTAACTGCAGTTTTTATGTTTGAGTGTGGTCAGGATGTGCTTTTAAATTATATATGCCACTAACTCACTGCAGCTGGAGGTTCTTTGCTCAGCGCATTTAAGTCAGTTCTTTCTCCCCACTGCCCCCCCCCCTCCCATGCCTAAATATAACCTTGAATAGTTGAGGCACCTGGGTTTTCATAAACTTTGCCAGTTGTTTAAAATCATAAATAGAAGTCAGATTGTGTATACATACTTCTGCCAGTGAAGACAGCATGGCTCCTACCAAGAACCTCATGGTCTCGACACAGTATATAGGTGACAGTATTAGTGATGCATTCCTGAACAAATGAGCCTATTTACATGTTTTCTCTGTGATCAGTTTAA
This sequence comes from Xenops minutus, assembly GCA_035221455.1. Taxonomy (NCBI): domain Eukaryota; kingdom Metazoa; phylum Chordata; class Aves; order Passeriformes; family Furnariidae; genus Xenops; species Xenops minutus. The sequence continues at coordinate 39,533,104 of JAWWEE010000085.1, forward strand.
GAGGGAAAGTGACTGCATATCTTGTCTCAGTTTTTGGACAAAAATTACTGTATAATGTTAATTAGTCAGAACCATACTTCAAACCTAGTTTATTGCACTGTTGATGGGTACTTGAGTTATGTAACTCTCCCCTTGTAAAATTCTTTCACAGCACAGTCTAGACATGTGAAACTCCTATCCTTTCTACTACTGGCTTAGAAGAGCAGCTTTGCTGTTGGAGTGGAATTCAAGGAAGTGTCAGGCTTTTCTGCTGAGGCCTGTTATTAATGGCAGATTATTATGATGTAATTACATCCATTTGCACAGAAATAGCAAGATGATTCTCATTTGCTAGTGAAGTACCCTGCACTGCCAAGTGCTACCACCATATTCATAGTTCCATACAAAGGGAGGACATTAAAAGTAGTAACACAACAGTAAGCTAATGTTTGGGACAAACTCAGATCTGCTACAAAGGGTTTTGGGGGAGAGAGAGGTTTGTTATCCATGTGCCTCACCCAGTCTATCTGTGGTCTATGCAGAGGAAGAAACCTTGCTCAAAACCTTTCTGGTGTACAGTGCAGGAGACATGCTCAAGGAAGTCAGAGTGGAAGCTCCTCAGAATGTTTGGTGATTCTAAGTCTGGAAGCCATCTGGCAGCTATAAAATTCCAGTGAAAATGAGTAATAAACAAATACAACCAAAATAAAATTAGAGAGAGATAAATAGGATGGTATATCTGTGCACTCCCTCAGCCTATTGCTTTGGCTGTTCATGATGCTATGTAGCAGGAAACATGTTTCAAACAGGTTGAGCAGACTGTAAGTGACCAAAAGAGCTTGCACTCAAGGGAGGAATGGGGAGAGATGGGGAAGAAAAAGACTACTAGTAGCATGCAGCTCAGCTGCCTGCCAGGTTGTGTGGTCAAATTATTTTGGTGGGATATCTTGGGAATGAGAGGGAAAAGGCCTTCTCCTTTGTCTCAGGAAGACCATAAAAAACTTAGAGGCTGGACTGCGATAGAGAAGAATGTGGCTGTGTGTGAAGGGGACAGAGAAGCAGTCAGTGCTCTTGCCCTTCCCCTCTTTTGGAAATGCGGAAGGACTGATGGCTACAGCATTGCTCCTGAGGACAAAGCACTTTTCTTCCCCATTCGCTCCTCAGAAAAAACTTCAGCTGAATATGTAGCAGACATAGCATGTCTTTTTCTTAACCAGAGACATGTTAATGAAGCTCTCACTTAAAGATCTCAGATGTCTGGCCTAAGTGCCAGCCCTATGAGCACTCAGTCTGCACCCCCAGCATGTCTGCAGGTAGTGTCTGGACACTGCCAGCAATCACTGAAACCTGGTCTTAAAAACTCTCCACTGGCTGGTGTGCAGAACAAAACCACACTGTAAAAATTCTCTGTGGTGTAATGGAGAATTACCATAGTTGGACCTGAGCTCCTCCTGCATCAGACTTGGCAGAGCCATTTATAAAGATTTGGGAACGAATATGCCAGGTGACTTGCTTTTATATAATCCTGACATTGTAATAAAGCTGAGATCTTGCTTCCCGCTCTAACATTGTAACACCATTTCTGCCAGAAGATTCTACAATGCCTTTGCTCATTATCAAGAAAAACAAACTGGAGGTTCATTCTAATAGGGTTGAGACGTAACTGAAAAAGAAATTACTTCTGCTCACAGCAAATATTTGAATAATGTCACTCTCCTTAAGGAATATAACCACACATTGCCATGTGTGAACAAAAACCTTCCTAAAGGACATAATGACAGTCTGAACTACTTAACGTTCAGAGTCAAAATTAGCACCAATTTATGTGATGGTTTAGTGCACAGCAAGTTGCTCCTAACTGAGTAATTGCTAATGGATCAATCACATGCATCATCTTTTGCAGAAGATTACTGTTCTTTCTTCGCAAGTCTCTGCAAGTAGGAATTTAATGATAATTTGAATGGGTACCATAGTATTATAAAGCCATCAACATGCCAAATTAAACTTAAAATTCTTCCTAGACAATGAGGGGCTTGAATTAATTACAAATTTGCTGTAAATGCATCTATAATGGTACATTCAAGAAGCAATAATAACAAAAGCAGCCTAGAGCAAAGCATTGTAGTAAGAAAGTGTAAGTTTTTGCCTCATCCTCTCTCCTGTCTTTTCCCAAAAGGGTCATGATTCAAGACCAAGTTGGATGGGGCTCTGAGCTACCTCATCTAGTGGAAGGTCTCCCTGCCGATGGCAAGGGGGTGGAACTAGGTGATCTTTAAGATCCCTTTCAACACAAACCATTCTAATTTCTGTTGTTCTGTGATTTATGCTTTATGTCTCCTGAATGAAATTCTTATCTGTAAGTAAATTGGTAGTAACTGTCTGATGCCTTCCTCTGGCCTACTACCTCTGTAGAGTCCTCTTTTCCTATGAGTTATGAGTTACAGTTCTGAATCCTCATACTGTGTTTTCTGGACCTGCCAAGGTTGTTCCTGAGAGTGGCAGATGAAGAAATTGTGAGGCACAGTGTTAATGATGCATTGGTTTAAAACTCTGAAATCAAGAAAAATCTGCTTTTCCGAGCATTTTCCCTTGTCCATGCCCATCTTAGCTGGAGTTTCACTAACATTAGCAAGCCTGATCTGACAAGAGTTTCCTTTAAATTCTACATACTAGTAGTGACTCCCACCCTTCACACTACCAAAGTAGATAAAAATGTGTAAGATGACCGTGAAGGTAAAATGAAAAATGACTGTTGATCTCAGGCTCTTCGGATACCATCTCCATCTCTACATATCAGGAGCACTGGAGAAGCTACAGAGGTCAAATGTTTGTATTTCAGTTAGGAGCTACACATGGGGCAGCTTTAAGTCACCTGAACATTGAACAAATCCTTTAGCAAGCCAGCAGTTCGTACAAAGCCAAAGCCATCCAGCTCTGAGTAATTATCTATTAAAAGGGTTTGATGTTGCAGATGGATGAATATATGAAAGGAAAATATCTGTAACACCCCTCCCTTTTCTTGTTTTATGCTTCCTGATGATGAGTGACGTTCAAGCAATGGAAGGATATGTGCTGAAACTTGAATTATGTTGTCAGTGGTGCTTTCAATGCTGACAGAAAGAAGCCTGCAGCCTCTTGCCTAGAATGTGTTCCCAATTCCAAAACTCAGCTGCAGCTCTACAGAAACCTTGCTGAGAAGAAGTGTGGTGAAAATGTGAATGAACACTGTCAAAGAGGAGAGCATTTAGTTCTGGTCAGTCTGACTTTTTCCTGCTCACAGCTACTGAATGTGACTTTCTTTCTTGGCCAGGGCTTTCTCCACACAAGAATTGCCTTACTAATGGTCCTTCCAATCAGCTATGTCCTTTACAGCTACTTTACATGCAATGTTAACAAGAGAAACTACAAAACAATTGGTGCATTTTCAACCCCTATGACAGATAGTTAGTTATTCATTATGTGGGCTTGCCACAGAATTCCTCTGATATTAAATGACATCTATTCATAATGAAATCTGATCCATAATGAAATGGTTGGTTGCTGTAATGCTGCTTAGGGCATGACAGGTGACAGGAATAGCAGTGTTTGAAAGACCAACAGTGCTTGAAGAAGGTGCCTGATGGAGTCATTCTTCTTCCTGTGAAAAGTAGATGTAAAATAAGTACTAGTCTTGGGACTAGATTGATTCAGGTTCAGTTTGTAAAGTACACATCAAACATGTAGCCACAGACTTCAGGTCTTCATAAATGCAGTCAGAAGGATAATTTATGCACTTAGAGGCCTGGCTTTACTTGTTTTTCTGTAGACAACATGGATTGTACAGCACCAGAGACATGTCGCTAGTTCAAGCTAGCGACATAAATAACCACTCACAGTCTACAGGTGACTTGTATTCCTTTGCTGAAGTTCACAACGGTATTCTTCTTAACCAGATTAAAGTGAATCTGTATGTTTCTATTCCTGCTGCAATCATACCTTTGGTCAAAACAGCCTTAATGACATGTTTCTAGGAACTGCAGAGCCAGCCAAGAGAATACAGGTTTTGTTTTCAGCTATGTCATGATTTTACGTGGTGACTTGGGACATGTCCTGTATCTCAGTGTCTTTCTGTGGTTAGGAGAATGCTATAACTACTTTCCTGATTCTTTGAAGTGCTTTACGGTAAATGCTGGTGAGATTCGCGGAAAAATGTATAAGGATGCATATAAATAAGACAATTTTTTTGCCAGTACAGTAGTATGGAAATGAGAGTTCTAAACAAAATTCTCTTTGAGAGTAAGTACGGAAGCAAGAAAAGCACATTGTTGTAGTCAGCCCAAACACTATTGAGGGAAACTGATAACTGAATAAAAGTTACATTGGCCATGATTGTGCATTCAGAATCATATTTCTAAGTAGAAGATCATGTTGTATCTGATTTTTCTAGATAGGCACCTTGAGCAACATCTGTGTGTCAAAGAACTTTGTATTTTTACTCAGCTATATTGGTCCACCCAATAAAATATGCTACTTTTTGTCTGTAAACCATGCCTTGCTAGGATGGAGTATGTTATTTTAGCAAAAGTCAAAAGGGACTCCAGTGTTGAGTGCTTGAGAGTGTCGGAGAGGGCAGGAAGGTCCATAAGCAAGAATATTGCACAGAACCTTTTACCAAGATAACCTGTGGATGGTGGGTATGTATTTAGTAAGAATTATATAACATTCATGATTATTAGACAGAATAAAACTTAGAGCTGCCTAAAGAGCCACAAGCTGGAGGAGGTTTTTCTTTCAGTGATGACAGCCGAACAAAATGCTTATCTCAGATCCTACTTTTGTATGTTTCTTTAGATCATTAAGTCTACAGCACTGAGCTTTATTCTTATTACTGTTTAAACATCAGAGATTGAGTTAATTAATGTTCATTGCCACCACTGTCATGGTTTTGTGTGCTGTAGAGACAAAGTACAGTAGGTTCAAATGTAAGTGCAACTTACTGTAAGAAGAAGGCTTGTTAATAATGCTATACCACCCTGCATTCAATAATATTATGTGTCTTTCTTTAATAAAATACTTAAATACTGAAATATCCCTCCTGCTCTGACCTGGACTGCTGGATGTACTACTTAAAGCATGAGGCACTTGAAACATAATGCAGTGGACTGCTGAGGGAGCAGCAATCCTTCAGTGGGATGGATTCTTTCAGGACAAAGTAACAGGAGCAGTCTAAATGGCTGCACACTCTTTTGAAGACAAGACTGCCCTTTCAGATTGTAAAGTGCCTCCCATTGCAGTTGCCAGCTTAAACAAAGGAAAAGATGAAAAGTCAGAGGTCACAAAAACCAAGAACAGGAGGTTGTAAAGTGATTTCAGCTTACAGAATCACAGAATATTCTGAATTAGAAGGAACAAGATCTGTGTATTTTTTCCACTGAAAGAGTAGCATAAAGCCTAACATCAAAGATCATACAATATAATAATGAAATTATATGTCTGTGTGTGTTTCTGTGATGTTTTACAGCACTTCTGCAATTTCTTATCTGCCTATCTCCTTAATACTTTGTCTAAGCTAGCATTCCCACTTTCCTATTAATTTTATATTGCTGTTTTTAAGTGGCTAACACTCTGACACCAGTTCCACTGGAAAAAAGCAAAACAGGTTGGACACTGTGCCAGACAGGTAGGAGTTGGACATTGTGCCAGTCTGCCTACGGATGCAGATTAATAAAAACATGTATTGTTTGACAGGATAATGCTCTTTCATTTATATAAAATAAAAGGATGGTAGAAGTCTCTGGGTTTAGAGCTTTCTGAAGTGACATTTGCTCTCGCAGCTGTGGAGCCAAGCAAGCACCCTTCAAAGTGAGTGTTTTTCTAGAGCTTTATCAAGAAGAATCAGGACGCAACAGCGCTTGTGAAGTACGGTATATACATCCTGAAATGCTGCTGTTGTCTACTGTCAAAAATAGTAGGTACATTTGAATGATGTCTTTGTCAAATCTTTTTTACTTGGATGTTGCTATAGTGTTGTATATATCCACATTGCTATCCATGTGCCTATAAAATCATGTAATTCCTGCTGTAGTGAATAACAGAAAGGTTTGTGTTTGTTTGGCTTCACAGAGAAATTTTGTCCTTCCCCACTAAAATTAGTAGCTCCTTTTTCACTGTTCTACCCATCTGGAGATTTTCTCCTACTCATATTGTTGTCTTTCAGTATTTTTATGTGGATTGCTGAACCAAAGTTAATTCAATTAGTTCATGTTGAAAAATGCTCAAAGCTCATTTTGTGAGATCACTTACTTAGAGATTGGTTGCCAAAAGTAAAGAAACAAAATCTTTCTACTATTTCTGGCATGTAAATAGAATTTTTTTATTTGTAGGATACTGAGATTAACCAAGATAAGGGAACTCGAAATTACATCAGAGTAACCTTATATTCCTCAAGAGAAAGTATAAAATTTATATCCTACTTGTCCCTTTGTTCTCATAAGCTGTGTTTATATCCAAAACCCTCTGCTCTATTTCTCCAACAAACTTGCTCATCAAAGAAAAATGTCAAATGGTACTCCACTGATGCAGGCATAGAAGCGATTTATAGTTCTAAAATTTCCAAAGTGCTTTAGAAGACAAAACTGTCCAAACTTACCATAGAACTGCTTCTTGGAAGCAGTTAAACTTAAAAATCCTTCAGTTTAGCAGTATCCACACAAACCAGAATGAAATGTTAACATTTCTATGACCTAAAAGTCTGTCTCTTGGGGAATGCCATCAGTAATAGGTCCATTCAGAAAACAATCTTATCCTTTTCAGGGTCCTTTCCACGTATTTTCCAGGTACCTTAATCGTCTTTGTAGTTATGTACTTGTCACTCCTTATCCTTGTTTTGTTCAAGTCATACGTTCCTTAATGAATTTTTTTCATGTAATTCTGAAACTCTGGAAACACTTGGGCATAGTCTGATATCCTGCATTCTAAGATCTTATAGCAACCAGAGATCTACTTTCCTGAAACTTAGGTTATATTACTATACTCAGTTTTGGTGGAATAAAACTAAAAGGCTTTCTCATTCAATATTTAATGCTGAATATGAAAAACCACATGAACTGAATACAACTAATCTCTCTTTCTTTCTTTTTTTTTTTTTTTTTTTTTTTTTTTTTTTTTTTTGTCACAGGGTATTCATTTCTGCAAGGCAGGAGCATGTGTGCGTCTGTGTGCGTCTGCTTGTCTGTGTGTGTGTTCTGACAGAGAACAAAGACTTCTATGAATTTTATTTAACTTCACTTTGTGGAGTTAGAATCCTTGGCACTCTCAAAAATATTTGTTTGAAAGCTAAGAGCTAGCTGTTTTTGTAATATAACTAGAGACAAAAATGATACCTCTCTCTCTGAGAAGAAAGGAAAATATATATAGGTTGACAGAACTCGCCTAAAAGACACTTTTCTAAAGTATACAACTGTAGAGTGAATAACAACTGGAAGGTCAAATGTCACAGCAGGTCTCTCAGTCCTTTAATAGTTGAATACTTCAGAAAAAATATGGAAGTATTTTAAACAAATATGTTGATTTGATTTTCTTCTCCTTTTATGTACTCCTTCCTTCTCGTCTTGCAAAACTCCTTATTAATTTTCTAGAAAGAAACCCTTCTTACAAAGACATACTGGAAAGCAGGTAGTTGTTCTTAGAACTACCAGCAGCTGCAGCTCTGAAACCAAAGCTGAGAAATTCAAAGGAAATAACAAGGAAAGGAATTCTAAAAAGAATTCAATCTGAAATAATCTTTTTCTTTAAAATTTGCTTAGTGCAAAGTAAAAAAAAAAAAAATTTTTTTTTTAACTTTAGGACAACACCATATTTCCAGCTGTGCTTCATGAGTTATTTCTCACTGTACACAGGTTTATTTATTTATCTTTTCTTCAGTAATACATGCCCAATGTTTCTTTCTCCTTCATATTCACCTGCTGTGAACAGCAGCCTGAGAGACTCTGCAGCATCCCTCACTCTCTCACTTGCTAATGCCATCAACCAGATTCTCAAAAGGCAAAACAGTCATTGTTGTCAGGACTACCTGTGATAAGATGTTGTTTTCCTTTCTCCTTCTAGTTTTCTGGGGTAATGTGTTAAAATGAAGAAGGATTTATGCCCTGTATTAATCAAAAACCTTACAGCAGGGAGCCTAGATGAGCTGTCACACATGTTACACAGGTTACACAGGTTATGTGAGGAAGGAAGCAGCTGGATGTCACAGTGTGCAGGCTGGTCCCTAACCCCTATTCCCACTCTCACTGTCTCTGGCTCTCCCAGATATTGAGGAGGTGCTCAAATGTGTCATAAATATCATACAGGTCAGGTGAGAGTAGAATGCTGCACAGAAAAAGGATTTTGCATAAATTTATTCTTTGGTTGGATGGCTTATTCCCAAATGTGGTTAGAGGATTAGATGCTCTTATTTTTGGTCATGGCTGGCGAGTTACCTTTGAGATGCAGTGCAATGTGATCTTACATGGATAAGACCTCACTGTGGCTTTTACTTAGAGTCTAAGCTACACAGACCTGGTGGGCTACCTGTGGCCTTTAAAGCAGTAATAAAAGGGTTTTCCCTCATTTCTTTGGAAAGGCAAACCTGTTGTCGATTGCAAAATCAGCTTAGGTTTGGGCAAACTGCTGTTCCATGGATAAGTGCAGGAAGGCCTGCTCCTAATTTTTGAAATTGCATTGGCAAACCTGGGGGATAATGAGGTCATCTTCTTCTTTCTTCAGTTTGCCTAATCAGCAAACCCTTTGTCTTTTGATTTTGCTTTAATCATTCCCCATTTTTCTGAAAAACACTCTAATAAATTCCACTCCTTATTTTTGTTTCAGGTTGTTGGGGTTTTTTTAACTAAGGCTTGGGCTGAAAATCTGAAGTAATATGGGTGGAGAAATTACAAAGAAAACTCTGTAAAGTTAAAAAGCTCTTTTACTCTCAGTTTTTCACTAAAGCACTTCTGTCAATATTCAGCAACTAGATACCACTTCTGTAGATGTTTAAATAAAAGAAAAGAGAAATCTGGTTTGCTTTATCTCCTCTTACTCATGATTCTTCTAGATTTCAGTGTTTTTAATTGTTTACTTAAGACAGAGGAGTTTTTAATTCCTGCAACTGAAACAGAGTTTATATCCTTCTGATCCTGAGGGAAAGAAGAAAGGATTGCTTACATGTTCATTTTCTTCATTCAATACACAAATCAGATTTCACTTCAGAGATGCAAGTTCCCTGAAGTCAGAAAAGTGTGCATCTCTTTCTGCTCTTGCTGTTTTAGAGGTCAGAAAATAATGGCAAACTCTCTCCTACAATGAGAAATGAAAAACAATCCATGTCCTTAAACTTCTGTTCAATGTCCAGCAGTTAATGCAATCCAAAGGCTACAATTATTTACAGAATTTTAACAGAGCCACATTGTTCTCACATCAAGTTTTTCTGTTTACCTTCCTTTATGTAAACACAGGTTTTCTATTGTGTTGTTCCAGTCAAGCAGTGCAACACACCTGGAAAACAGTCAGTAATCTTATGGGGACCTTTTATCCTACTCCCACTACCTATGGGTCCCAGTGCAGGAGGAAGTTGTGGTGACACAATCAGAGTCAGCAACCTCCTCCTAATACACAGAGGCAATTGCTCTCATGCAACGTGCCGTGTAATGGAAAATGGCACACATGTGACTCTGGGGCCAGATTTTCGCAGCTGAAGTAGAGAGTAAAATGCTGTAAAACTGTGTTTAACGAAGCATGTTCTTTGCAGGTAGGAAATAACTTTTAATATAGAATCATAGAATTCTTCGTATTTGAAATTATTTTTAAGATCGTTGAGTCCAATTGATGCCGTAGGGTTTTCATGAATTTGTAGATTTTTATACTTCTATGTAGTTTCTTGCATTCAGAGCAGCTAGCA
>JAWWEE010000085.1:39555260-39584153 GCA_035221455.1 Xenops minutus
GTAGTGCCGACAGAGACTTTCCACTGTGCCTTTTGCAATTGGACTTGCCTATCTCACATTGGCCTTTTTAGCCACCAGCGTGCTTGTAGCAAGCATGGGTAGAGCCCTTGTAAATCTTTGTTCATGAAGCGTAGCCATGATACCTCTATCATGCTGACCAATGAATTTGTAGGAAGGAGAAAGCATATCTGTGCATATCCCATTTTCTGAGGAAATGTGGTTGTAAAACTGTACTCCACAGAAACAAAGTATTGAATTGCAGTTTGGAAGATGTCTTGGTACCGTACCCTAATTTGTCACCAAATATTTCACTGCATTCCGTTTTTCCTACACACTCGCCATTATGTTGCCTATTTTAATGTGCTGTAAAAGTTCTCCATTCTTGAAACAAAGGAATAGGTGTTGATATTTTTGAATTTTTTTTCAGCATTTTGTTTTGTGATTGCCCTCTCCTCCCCCTTTCCCCTTCCAGACCTTCTCCTGCCCCACCGTGATAGAGAAAATACATACTGAGCAGAAATTATTCTTTGGCACTACTTATATAGTGAAAATCTTCTGGTTTTAATTAAAAGCACAGCAAAAACCTTTTCGATATGATACTAGTAAAAACAACCCAACCTCAACCCAGGTAGTATAATTTCATATTCCTAGGGTTGCAGCCCTCAGTTATTTAGTGATTTGCTTCCATAAGCATAAAAAAAATTTCACATAGTATGTGATACCTTTTTCTTTTTATTCAGAGGTAGGAAGAAGTGACTAGAAATTCTACAAAACTAACTACACTTTCAGAACTAGCAACACTTCAGTTTTGATATTGCTGCATAACTATCTGGTTTTGAGCTCAAATCTCCCTTTCACTTTTCTCAACTTCAATGGCATAAATTAAAGGCAAATACCTATTTGCTTACATAGTACTAAAACTGCCAAGTCATAATGAGTAATAAAATAATGAAGGTGGACTTCCTACTGATGTATATATGGTTTTAAAAAAATATCTGTAAGACTGTTGGGCACAGTTAAGCAGGGTAGTACCTTGCAATATACCTCTATTTCCTCTGTAGCAAGTTTATACCAAAATGTCTCTTTTGTTTCTATACTTTGCACAAAGGCAGAAAGTGGTGATGAATTTTGCTGTTGTTGGCATAGACTAAAATATCCAGGAGGGCTTTCATCACTTTTCTCTTTCTCAGACCTTGTCTTAGGAATGTCAGCTTTCTTTCTTCATCTCTTTTCATTCCACTTCCTTTCACATATGATCCTCCCTCTCTTGTCTAGTTCTCAGTCAAGCATAACATGGCCAGCTGGTTTTATCTGTGCTGCAAACAATGCTACCGGACTCTGTTAAATTATATTCTGCCAATGCCAGCTATGGTTCCCTGTGTCCTTAGTCCATTTCAAGTTGTGGCCCAACTTTCTTCCTATATTTAAATACTATGTTTACGGGGGTTAAAATCTGTGAATGAGTGGTGATGGGGGTGGTGGCAGGAGGAGGAGGTCAATCGGAGTCTAAAGGGAATCAACATTGTCTCTGAAAACGCCCGTGTCTGTTTCCCAGACTGACCATCTGGGACACTGAGTAGCTTTACATCAACTACAAAGACAAAAAGCGAAACAGGAAAAAGTAATTAAATCAGAAAAAGGAAAAATTTCCCAGAAACTGCTGTCCAAAGAACCTCATCGAGGAGAGAAGGTTGTGCATATATGTTTCATGGTAGTGAAAAAGGACGACACAAACAGAACTCCACTTCCATCAGTAAACAGATATCTCTTTAACTGGGAATGTGCCTCTTCTTTCCTTTCTGATTACTGCTCTATTTTAAAGCACTTCTTAATAGCCATGAGGTCAAGAAGAAATATGCCTACAAACACAGAAAGTAGTGGAAATACAGTGTGTTCAGTATCTCTTCCTGAATCCCTGGCAAACTCTACCACTTGGGATGTGTTTGGTTGTCATTTAAGAACACCAGGTTTTTCTTGTTTGGAATTTAAGAGAGAATAATGGCAGATTCAGGATGTGCTATCTGAGACACTCGGGTTGCAATTCACGTGGAATTCTGGGTTCTGCATTTGGAAACCAGCTGGGTGATGTATTTGCTTTTTCAAGTGACAAAAAAGCCCTCCCATTTCCAGCACTAATCCAAGAGGATATTAACAGAAACTTTTGAAGCTAAACACCTTATATTTGCAGGAACTAACTTGTTTACTCCCATTAGTTTTGAAGGAATGTTAATGAAGAGCTGTCCAATCTATTGAAGGTGCAATGTAGTACATCTTCAGTCATTAGGAAAGATTCAGAGAATATGGAGAATAAAGTCAATGTTGAATCAATATAAAAAATGGGGTTTAGAGTCTTGCATAAAATGATGAAGAACCTCAGATAGGACTCTGTCAGTAATTATTTTCCATTTTGTGCAATTACTGAAGGCAGGAAAACAGTTTTATACAAAGTAGGTATTATCTGGCAAACTTGAAATTTTGGATGACAGTGCATTCTTGGCTGAAAAAATAAGCTTGCTCTAATGCATACACAATTTCATATCATGTCACAGGATATTTATCAAAATAAAAGAACCATACCAAATGAATGCAGTATATTGAATATATTAAAGAAAATCTATTGATAAATTGCAAAAGTTACTTGCAGATATTTAGTTGTCATTTTTTTTATGGATAAAAATGCAAAAAAATATCACTTTTAAATTTGGAAGATCACACCAATGTAAAGATTACTGTCATCAAGCAATTCCCCACAGCTGTAGTATCTTACTCCTTTCTTTTGCATAAAGTTATCAAGATACAGATGTAGATTAGTTAGGGTTTTGGTCTTCACAGCTCTCATGGAAAGGCTGTTCCCAGAGACTTGTTACTCAGATTATTAGGACTACTGTAATTCCCAGATGACATGAGGGAAATTACTGGCTCATAGCATTTTTTTCTGCTAAGCTGAAGTTCTCTAGAAATAACTCTTCTCCCTCAGGTTAAGTATACACCACCTACATCCCTCTCAGCCTTGCTCCGATATTCTTGCTTAGCTCTGTTAGAACCCTCCTCTCTGAACCTTTTCTGGTGGGAATTCCCCTCATCAGATCATGACATACAAAATCTAGATGATGTTTCATCAGTGCTTACCACGGAAAATTATGTGTCATGAACAACATGCTGAAACATAGCAAACATATCAAGGAGCAACATATTTTGTTATAGGAGTGAATTCTGGAGGACTAAGGAGTTGTTGGCACGCACTGAAGCAATGCAGTGTGGAGGCTTACAGTGCAGGCAGAGCCTCCAGATGCAGGAGCAGGAGAATAAGTTAGCCTGATGGCGGCGGGGGATGTCAGCAGCTGGCGTAGCTATTTTTTAATAGTTCAAGCATAGATGTACTTTGACTAAAAAATTTCTGTGCTCAGGGATGAAAATTGTCACATCCTTGTAGATATTTGTCTTTGCTTAGGGCTAGAGTGATTGTCTTGTATGTAAGTGTGCGAAGTAAAAGCCATTGCATTGTATTTCTTTGTCTCCACCTTTACTCTCCCTCTCTTTTCCAATGAAGTACAGTCTGGGTTTGATCCATTCAGTGTTGATGGAAAATCCGTCCCTGGCTATAGCACCTATGCTTGACATTAAAATCCAAGCCTCTTTTCAACTCTCTTTCAGCTTTCACAGTACACTTCTGTATTTTTCACTGTGCCTCCTCTGTTTCATCCTAACTTTCCTTCCCCTTCTCTATTTCATTCTGACTTTTCTTCTCTTTCTCTATTACTTTTTACTGCAATTCATCACAGGAAGAGGAAGGCAGAAACATTTAAACCTAAAATTTAAACCTTTCACATTTCTGATTTCTAAGATGGTTTTCATAATTAGACAAAGCGACTTCATCTATCCTCAAATACCATCCAGAATAATCAGACCAATTTTCATAAACTGTTGGCATCAGCAATGTGCCTGCAGGGTTTGAAAAAAGCGTTCTCCACACAAATTATTAGGCAGACACCAAAGCAAACTCACAGGCTTTTTCTATCAAGCTGAGACTACAGTCATATTGCAGAGTGTAGTGGAGAAGAAATGGCCTGGGGGGAGAGAGGGCCACCTCTGAGTAATCGATTTGTTTAGAAAGCTCATTCAGAGAATAGTCAGCTTGCTTCCTCCCTAGTTCCATCAGCTTGTATCCCACCAGAACTTCCCAGGTGTGGAGGGCAGGACAGATCACGTCAGGTAAGCCAGCTGGCTGGCAGGCTTCCCCATAGACAAATGCTTTACCTGTGCACCTGGATGATAGGAAAGTGCTGCCCTGTAGCAAAACAGAATTATGAGTCTGTGTATTAAGGAACAGACAGTACAATTTTGAGGCTCTTTTTTAATTTTCAGCATTCTTCTTTGTACCATTACTGTCACTATGCTGACCAATGCTCCATGCTAGATTTTATCAGGAAGGTAATCTTGGTAAAAACACAAAGAATTTTAGAACTTTAGAATTTTAGCTCCTATAGCTAACATTTTTAATGTCTGATTATCTGGGAAAATTCATATTTGAATGTCTCTTTGAGTCAAAAATTTTCCCTACAGACAAATTATAGATATATCTGTCCTGCTTTTTGGTTTAGGTTGGGCTAATTTTTGTTTCCCAAATGAATTTTCATCATTTTAACATGTTGACCCCACTGACTTCTTCCAGTCAAGGGCAGGAAACTTTATCCTTATCCCTTGATCATGCTGGAAATAATTTGAACTGTTATTTCATTCTTTAAAAAAAAATTTCTAAATGTCAATTGTTTGCTGATGGCAACATTCCTCCAAAATTTCATTTTGAAAAGGAATCTTTGCTGACAAAGAAGAAACTATTCAGTATACTTCAAAGCCAAATATAGCTTTGGTTTGGGTTTTTCTCTTTATAAAGGTGACTTAAAGTACTTAAGACTATAGTACAAGGATAGGTATTCTCCTTATGAGCATGCAACTTTCCTGAGCAGAACAGGAATATAAATGCTGCACTGAATCAGACTAGAGAAGCTCCATACTAATTTATTTCCATGTATTTCTTAGCTCTTACCTATTTGTCTTACCTTTTGAATATCTACTCAAACGCTGAATTTGTTTCGTTATGAAACTGCAGATGGAGGAAGCTGACTTGAGAAATCCTGGAGCAGAAAAGGTGAAGTTAATACAAACTGTTGGATTTTAAAGAAATAAAGAAAAACAAAACACAAAACCAAGTCAAACAAACAAAAACATATACCAGAAAAAACCCACCCCAAACTCACCAAAGGGCACATCTGCTCCTCAATTTTAGCAGCAAAACTCACTGCTACTTACTGCTCTTGGAAATATTTCAGATGTGTAAAACATACAGATTCGTGAGTCTTGTTTTTCTTAAGGTGCTCAAGCATCCTAGTTAATGCCAGATTCTCCAGGCCCATTGAGACAGAGCTATAACCAAAATGACAAGGCTTTAAATGCATTGTAGATAAGATGACTATTTTTAGATTTACCTTAGGTAATGTTCATACCTTGGGACAGAGCAGTTAAAAAGGGATGCTGTCCATAACAAGAAACTGCTTGATGCAATGCTGTTCCTGCCTTACAGGGTTAGGTTTCTTCCATGCAGATTATAGTTATCCCAGCCTCCAACAGCTTCTATGCCTCTCCTGCTTTTTTCTTCTATGGCCACCTCCCCTTCCCATGTCAGGAATGCCCAAACCTTCTTTCTGAGATCAGTCATAGAATAATTTGTTATGCAGACTTGGAAGGGACCCATCAGGATGATTGAGTTCAACTCCTGACCCGGCACAGAACAGCTCCAAGAATCACACCATGTACCTGAGAGCATTGTCCAAATTCTTCTTGGGTTCTGATAGGCTTGACAACTTCCCTGGGGAGCCTGTGCCAGTGTCAAACCACCCTATGAGTGAAAACAGTTTTCCTGCTATACAGCCTAAACTTCCCCTGACTGTTTCATATTGCTTTCTCAAGTCCTATTACTGGTCAAAAGAGTGAAGGGATCAGTACATGCCCCTCTGCTTCCCCTCATGAGGAAGTTGTAACTGCAATGAGGTCTCCCCTCAGTCTCCTCTTCTCCAGGCTGAATACACCAAGTGTCCTCAACCACTCCTCATACGGCTTCTCCACTAGAAACTTCATCATCCTCATGCCCCTCCTCTGGACACTCTCTAAGAGCTGAATATCTTTCCTATATTGCAGTGCCCAAAACTGCCCACAGTATTCAAGGTGATGCCACACCAGTGAAGAGCAGAGCAGGATGCTTTGCCTAAGGACTTTGCCTTTGGACAGTTTTAAAGAGGAGATGGTTTCTCTGTATTTTTATTCAACCCTATAAATGTCCCCTCACCTTCTAGTTGGCCTCAATTAGCCAACGTGAACACAGGTCAAACAGTAGCTCCCTCAGCAATGCTAACTTGAATTCAAGCAGGAAAATGTGTTTCACAAATACAGTTCAACTGTCATAGACAGTTCAGTCAGAGTTGGAATGTTACTTGCTTTCAATCTAAAATATATTTGATATCTCCCGGTGGAAAAAATATTGAAGTCTATCCCAGTTTTGAAAAATAGTGACTTGTTGAGATATCACATATCTTGTTATATCACTGTGAGCCACTTAGTTGTGTAGTGTGTTTGACCTGTTCTCAGTAGAGTACTTCAGTTTTCCTGAGTTTTTGGTATCAATGTTCATCCTTAGAATCTATTCCTGACTGTTGATTTTATTATAGAAAAGGGAGCAATTCTGACATGTTCTTTTACAGATTTGTAGGGAGGGTGTTAGACCTTTCACAGGAAGGATTTGCCAAATACTTGGCCACCAGGTCACCTATGAGAACATAGATGTTTAGAAAGAAATTCATGACTGCCTAATTTAGTATTATTTTATCTGTGTTCATGAAAAGAGTTTCTGTGTTTTAATAATTGAAATACTACTTATCAAATCTCACTCATTTTACAGCTCTGTTTTTGGCAATTATATTATGAAAATAAAAACTACCCACAACAAATTGTGATGGGGTATTGTGTTGAACCATGTTTCAGAAAGAAATTCCAGGATAAAGAGATTGGAAATAGTGCCATGCATCTTTTTATTTGTAGGTCTGAATCCACTCCAGAAGAGTTGCTGTGTTTTAATGCCTATAAATTTCCTTACACAAAAGCTGTTTGATCTCGGTCCCATTCCCAGTGGAAAAATATGTTTGTCACAAGAAACCCACTACAAGCCTCACTAATTGGTGCTTTTGTTGCTAGTTTCCCAAGGCTTAACAGACCCTGAATGATTTTAGATATTCTCCCCAGACCAGCACTGAAGTGAGTTAAAATGGCAGAAACGAAGCCATTATTGCTGTTTGTATTCGATACAGAGATAAATGAAAACTCTCAGCCTATGAATTTAGGAGCTTTTATGTAGGTACACTTAAAATACATACAAATAGGAAGAAAATGTGATTTTAATTTTATGCTATTGCAGAAGCGCAATCTGTATTCCTCATTCAGGTATCATTCTTAGCACCATTAGTACGACTTATGAGGAAGGAATAAATTTCATAGAATTATACATTTGTACAATTATTTGAAATGCATCCATCTCAATAGTTTTTCTGGTACATGATTTGTGATGCATTCCTGTACTACATCATTTGTCTTCATTGTCTAAACAACTTGTATGTATCAGGGAATTACTAAAGCATGGTTTGGGTAGCTCAGTGCTTAAGTGTCTGGTCTGGGCCTCAAGAAACCTCAGGCTGTTTGCAGCATGGCAAACTTTCTGTGAGTTACTGGGCGAGGCAGTTATGGTAGAACCAATATTGCCTGTTCGATGTGTTTGAAAGTTCACTTGTTTGAGTGAGCTCTCTTGGCTTGGTTTTCAATGAGGAGAGTGCGAGAAGCAGCTTCAGATAGGAATTACTTCTACAGTACAACTGCTTTGTATCATGAGTCTGAATTGAAACCTGAAAATGAAAGTGTTGCTTTCAGTGAAACAGGACAACCTTAGTTTTTAAACAGCTGTTCTGAAGTGAATCCTACCTTAATTTCTGCCTAAGTCAGCTCCCGGGTGAGCATAAGAGTACATTTGTCGCACATGTGCTAAGGAGCATGTCAAATAGATAAACATGAGCCATATAGCTACGGTAGGCTGAGAATGATTATCTGATTTTAAAACAGCTGGACAAAGTGATGTATACATGCACAGTATAAAAGATTGCCCAAAAACTATTAATGGGACATAATTGGTCCTATTGCTCCCATGACAGTGCATTCAAGTGCTCCTCAGAACCAGACCCTAACCCACAGCCTTTATTGTCTGTGCTATCACTCTTCTACAGAGAGACAGATCAGTCTCCATACTGTCTAGTATAATTTCATGCACGAAATTCATAAAGGAAAACTTCCTGTGGAATAAATAAGATCCTTTACAAGGAAAATAAAGAAGATTATGGTCCAAATCAAAGTGATACGAGATAATATTGCTGTATTTCTTTCTCCTGAACCTCTAGAAAGCAGAGTAAGTATCATTGGTTTGCAAAAGAAACCTTAGTGATCACCACAGTAGCAGGTCTTACTTGAACAGATGAGGTACCGTCCTCTGCTGGCAAAAGGAAGCAATACCGTCTTAGCTTTTTATACAACACTGCACTAGAGAGCCTGAAAAAAAATTGGGAACCTTTGTCTCCCCTGATTCTGTTTCTGCATATACATAATCTCATGGTGAAGTCACCGAAAAGAGACATTTTTCATACCTAATTTATGAAAGGAAATGCAAGCCCAAACGGATCTGGGGACAAAAGAGAAGTCTAAATGCAAACATACAGGAGAATATAATGGTTTCCAGAGTTTTAGTTCACTTCAGTGCTGACTTGGGAAGAAGGCCTAAGTCTGTTTGGGGTTTGTTCAGTTTCCAGAAACTAGAATCAAAGGCACCAATTAGTGATAATCACAGTGGGTTTTTATTTTGTTTGGGGTTTTTGTTTGGTTTTTGTGTGTTTTTGGTGGTAAAAATATTTTTTCCATTGTGAATGGGACTGAGATCGGTGATATAATCTCTATGCATCATGCACCACTCAGGCAGAGTGATATATGTGTTTATAAGATATCTAACACTTACCTCCTTGATGTAAAAAGGCTTGTAGTAGGCTTTGCTTTGTAACTATGACAAAACAAGTCTAACCATTGTCAAAATCAGCTGGGCAAGTGGAGATCTGGAATTTAGCCCTGTCAGGGCATCCTGGTGCACAGATGGGTGGGGCACTGCTTTCAGCTGTTTTCTATCCAAAATCATGAATCAGTCTTTCAGGCCCCTGAGTGTTTATATTTGTTCAACTGCTCAGTCACCCTAGTTGGAGTTTCTCCCCTGTTGAAATTCATCAAAAGATAAGTATGTGCTTGGGCTTGTTTTGGCAGAAAATATTATACTGTGTTAGACTGTATGTGTTTATTGATAAAGTACAAGTCACATGTAAGTGTATATAGTGTGTTGTGCATACAGTATGGTGTGCACACAGTCAAAATGATGATGTATTTGGAAGGCAGCCTCATGGGCTTTTTCTAATGAAGAATACAAAACACTTTGTCAAAAACATAAAACTATGGCATTGCTTAATATAATTTCTTACAATCATGCTTACAGTATTCAGAATCAGTACTATTATATGAAAATATCAGGTCCCAGCTTCAGGAGACCCTTTATCAGAGACAAGTGATGGAGAATTCAGATGTTTATGCACCAAAAGATGCCTGAGCAAGCATTGTACACATCAGTTCAGGACTGTGGAATTGTTACTGCATCCCTTACAACTATAGCCATGAATCCTGATATAAGAACTGTTCAAGCTGAAAAAAATCCATCACTAATGCCAACTTATATCATATGAATCTTCACTAGTTGTGGAAAAATGCTCTTGCATTTTAAAGCTCTTTGGCCACAGTCACAGATGGATACAAACACACTTTGACACTCTTTACTGCCTTTCACCTTGCTTCCAGGCTTGCAGTGGAAATTATACTTAGCTGATTCTATCCCTGAATTTGAAACACTGATTTGAAATTAAAATTGAGCTGAATTATAGTGTATATATATATATATATAGTTATAGAAAGAGAAACAAATAAAAAAAGCAACATAGAACACTTTAAATATATGTGTGTTACAGTAGATCATTAAACTGCGTTTAAGGTAATGTACCTTACTGTCTTGTTTCCCAGAGGCTGGGTGAGTTTTTCCAGTGCTCAGTTATTTCCTAAAATGATGTCACAAATACCACGCCTCAAATCTTGACACAGTTGTGCTGTTTTATGGAAAACTGTGCTATGTTCTGGACAAAAATTTCAGTTTATTACATAGTAAGAGTGGAAAAAATCATGTTGAAGAAAAAAAACCCTTTTACATTCAGTGTCCGGATTGTTTGTAGTAGGTTTAAAAATAAATTAGAGATGAGGAAATGTTTTCTTTACAGGCTTAGACTTTACAAATTATCCAGCCATGCCATACTAGCAAACCTGTACTAAAATTGCTTAAGACCACCATGACGCTGCACAAGGGCCCAAGACTGGTGAGAACAAATTTCATTCCATTGAGCTCAGCTTCCTCTTGTCCAGTCTTGGACATCTACTTTCTAGTATGTCACCCCATATTCACTTCATAGTCTTTAGTGAAGCAAATGCCATTAAGGCGTCATTTACCACCCCTCAGAATAGTTAAAGAAAAACATTACATAATAAAATAATGTATTGTCTGCGAGAGTTATTCTTTCTGTCAAATCAAGCAATCTGAACTATTTTAAGTGGAGATGTGTGCCATACATGTCTGTTGGGTGACCCCACATAGGCAAATTGGATTATATTGCCTACAAGTTGAAGGGAACAGAAGAAAAGCATAAGCATCTAGAAGTCAGAGAACTAAGAATCTTCCTGCAACACAGTCCCTTTAATAGAAGGACATGCAGACATTTCATCTATTCAAAGAGCATTATGAATGGATCATTTTTATTTTCTTACAGAAATACTGCTGTGCCTTGCTCTCTGTATTTTTATTTTTGAAGAAAAAGTTCCCTTCCTTCTTCTCTTTGAGAAATTTATATCTTTACTGTATCAGAGAAGTTGGAAGAAAATTGTGCTGACCTTGTTCTGCAGTTTATTGTTCCTCCTGCTTGTTTCTGACAAATGCATGCTCAAAAGAACAAATTATTTCTTTGGTGGTGTTTTGACTCTTGAAATCAAAGAAAAGTAGTTGGGGAAAGGTCATTCAGCTGTATGCTTCCCTTTCTTCAAAATCTGGATCTTTTTAACATCTTAAATATTGATATCAAAGTAACATCTGTAAATGATACTGAAAAAGCTCAGAGGAAACTGAAACAAGGTATGCTGTGTCATTCTGTCTGCATTTTCTCTATGATATATGTATTTGTGTCTCCTGTTTACACTACCAGTCTCTCCAACCCTGATTCTCTTTTTGTGTTATCTCTTGGTTCAAACCCTCTATTGACGTTCTAAACATACAATGGTCTCCCAACAGAATCCATTGGGTTATTTATTCTAGCTAGATGTCTATATGGCATGTATATCAACCATGTTTACCACAGTAGGAAATAAGCCTTCTCTTGGTCTGAATTCCTACTTTTTACTACATTTAAAAGGAGAAAGTTTGATAAGATAGTTTTGGCATGACTTCCATCAGTGTTCCAAAGAAGGCTTGAAGTTGCACTGTGAGCCAGTTGCCACTGCTATCCTCTTCAGCCTACGGGACCAAGGGAGGCTGGGGAATTGTCCACTTCCAAATAGTCCTTATCCATCCCAACAAAAAATCTGTGACAACTATCTTAACCTACAGCAGATGAGTAGCAGGTGCATATGTATTCTCTTTTTGCTTGGAAATTTCTCAGTTGTGTCTCCAAACAAGGTCTGGGGAACTATAGATTTTTTAAAATGCATCCCAGATTTTCCTTCTGTTATTCTGTGGTTTGCCCTTTCTCACTCATCGTTTCCTCATTTTGTCTGCATCTCTTCAGCTCATGCTTGGTCTTGTCAGAGAGCAATCCCAAACACTCTTAAATGCATGTGGCTGATCAGGAAGAAACCAGCACTGGAACTTGCATGTGTTGAGAAATCAACAGAAGAAACAAAGCAAAACTACAACAGAATAGATTTAGCAAATATGAAACGAATGGGATGCTCCCTTGTAGGAACACATTCCTGTTAGTACTGAAGAGGATGGAAACTTTTCAGATACCAGATACTAAAAAAAACAAAACCAAACATAGAAAATACAGATCAAAGTAATGCATTTTCTTGTAATGCTAAGGCTGGATCCTAGAAAAGATAGTGAGCAGGTCCCAAGGTTTGTGGTGTCCTTCTTTGACTGTTACTGTTTTTAAAGGGGCTTTTGTATAAAATTGTGGAACTGGCTTATGAATGGTACTGATTTAAATGTGTTTTTAAGGAGATTATAGATATTCCAGGAAAATCAAAATTGTCAAAATATGGAGCAATCTCTGGTGAGATTAAATTGTTTGAGAATTCAATTTCCTATTCTCTGTACTCTTTCAGTCAGATTTTGGAGTCTCACAACTCTCTCCCAGAATCAGTTTCACTGTGAAAAATGGCAACAAAACTATTCTGGTGGCTAGTACTTCAAGATATATGGATGAAAAGTGTATCAGGGATGCCTACAGACCGTGATGTAAAAAAGAAGGCTCTCAATGACCTTGTATACAAAGCACTTCTGTTTTCATTGCATTTCTTCAATGCATATATTATTACATATACATATATAAATTGGTTTTAAATATCCAGTATTATTCCATGAATAGAAAAAATAGAGGAATATTTTATTCTTGCATACCCAAGTGAATTAGTCAGTATGGTTCATGGCCTGCCTTACTGTGTTGCTATATAAAAGACTCTTCAAAAGAGTTTTCTAATTTTTATTAAAGATAGGGAAAAATCTTAAATACTTGATTTTAGGATATCTTAAAACTAGTGGGAGAGAGTCACATCCCGTCTTTCAATATCTTCAGGGATATTTCTGTTTAAATGCAGAGAAAGCTTAATTGTCTCTCTTGTTACTATTATTGTTGCTGTTACTGTTTGTTTTCTTATCTCGTTGCTGTTTCCAGTAAAACGTTCTTATCTCAACCCATGATTTTGATCTTTTGTGCCTCAAATTCTCAACTCCATCCACAGAATGGGAAGGATGAAGGGAAAGGGCGGGGGTGAGTGAGCAGCATCTGGTTTAGAGAGTGTCCATGTGGGCTCTGAATTGGGGAGTACCATTCCTAAACCACAACACAATTGCCATGAACTTCTAGTTTCAGATTCGTGGCTGTAATTCCATCAAGTGATCATGCAGATGCTTGTGACTTTTGTCCTGTCCCTGTCTTCTTCCCTGAAGTAGCCATGCTCACTAGAGATTTTTACAGCCCCAGTGACCTTGACTTCTCCCCACTGCTGGATCACAAATCTCCTGTGAAAGCCCGTTTTATGTTAGCCCTGACACTTTCCCTGCAGACCTCTGAAGAGAATGATCTGAAGGTGCTCTGGCAGATGGGGTCTGGTGGCCTTCTGTCACTCGGGTGGCTCACAATGGGAGTTTACAAGTGCTCTTAAGGCAACAGGAGCTTTTTACCTGTCCTCTGGCAGAGATAAGGGGGAAGCCACACACTGACTTGCTTGTGATTTAAGTCAAGCGCAGCCTTAAGTGAATAACAAGTGTGGTCCATAACTCAATTACAGCTGCTCTAATCAGCAAAACTGTTAACCTTTGCACTTTAGTCTAGGCTTGTCTGCATAACTCTGGGCAGCACAGACCTGCTTAACATGGCTTTCTAAAAGCAACACGTTGTAATCAGCGTGCCTACATCCCCCAGGCTGCGTGGGAGAAGATGTGACAGCTGTGGCAATGGGCCTCAGCATCCGGCTATTCTGGTGACAGGTACTTCTGCCTTGCTCAGTTCTCACGCAGCAAACATAGCACTGGAGCTTCTTAGCTGGCATTAACAGCTCAGCTTTTTATCCTGCCTTCTCCTTTTATTCAGAATAGCCTGCTCTGGCATTGACTGACTTGCAGAGACACTATGGGACTCCTGTGTCATTTCTTGGGTCTTCACTGTGCTACACGGCTCTTCCTGGTAGGGTGCACTGAGAAAAACATAAAAAACACATAACATACCTTTTGTCTTTATTGTGCAGCTTCTGAACTATCAAGATCAAGGTCAATATATATCTTGCACTGGGAGAGGAACTCATTCAAAATCTACATAACCCCTGAGCAGTTGGTGGCAGTGAGGAACTGGGTTCGCCTGTCCTTCAGTAATCACTATGTATGTGTGCTACACACTAGCTTGAGTCTTGGTGAAACAATAGCAGTTAACAAATCCATAGGGGTGAATCCTTGGCTTATAGTGGAGTTTATTTCTTCACTCCCAGCTAGCAAATATAGAATTTCAGTTTGCCATGTACAGACCCCTGGAGGTTTTATTTATGCTTCAGACAAGGAGAATCATATTTCAGGATACCTTTGAAGACAAAGATAAGGACATCTATTACACAAAAATTCCAAGAGGAAGATGGCACAGAAAAGAGAGGGGAGTTTGAAGTGCTCATAATGAACTTTATTTAATGCCTTATTTTAGTTTATCTTTCGCCAGGTGCTGAGTGAAAGGTTCCAACCTAAATTACTTTTAAACTCAGTCAGGATTTACATTTGTTTGGCCGTAGACTCCCAGACAACATAAAGCTTCTTCCCCCTCCTTCCTCCTCCCACCTCAAATGTGGCAATCTTCCCTAAACACTAGATAAGAACTGGATCAAGAAAATCACACAGCACAATTGCAAGTACAGGCTTGTTTTGACATTCCTTTTATCAAGAGCTTGAGAAATAAGTGTCTTAACATCATTCCCTATGAATCAAAAAAAGTGAAGTATATACCTTGCCTCGACTGATAATACCTTTTCAGGTGGTGGTCCATTGTGGTATAAGACATTAAATTCTTTGAAAATCACTGTTTAACATAGACAGTTACTAAGTTAAGCATGCTACTGATATTGCTCATAATACATCTAACTTATTTATCAATTGAATTGAATACATTCAGATGAGTACTGGAATGAAGGCCAGAATTCTAACACTTTGCAAGCTTGACTGCCTATGTGCACTTTATTGCTGTGTAAGCTTTACACAGTTTTTACTCTATTAATTCTCCCACCTTTTTGTGTGGCCAAGACAAATGCATTTTGGAGTTGGGAATTTTAGTAACAGACATAAGAGATTAACTTGTAGTTTCAAAAGAGATCAGTTTCAACTGCCTAATTTTCCACGGCACCCACAGAGCTAGCAAAATAAATCATTTCATTCCTAAGCCAGCAACCAAACATAAATGTTACGAACACTGGAAGAAGTACCTCCTTCTGGTTCTCCCCACATGGATCGTGCCTTTTGTTCTCTGCTTGTGCTCCTCATGGCCATGCTAGAGTTCAAAGCTCCTTGGCTGTGTGGATTTCCTTCAAATAAATTTATAACATTTAAGTGAATTGAGCGAAAAGACTGAGCCAAAGATACACAAAAATCACTTTTCCATTCATATCTCTGTTTGGTTTTATATAGAGTAAGTTTGTTTGGCAGAGAATGATGCCCTTTCTGCCACTTCTTTATCCTTTTTTATTTTTTATTTCAAATTACATTGACTTTTTTTACAAGATGAGAATACTGAGAATTTATTATCCTCACTGCAGAACGGTGATGGTTGAATTTATGACCATGGATATTAGATGTGAGCTGGTCTTGACCTTCCACGTGGTATTAAGCTCATTTTGCTGCCTACCTCACCTCTCCAATCTACTTCTATGAAACAGCTTTTTCTGCAAGGTATCACCAAGGTTTCTTGTCTGTGGCAGTTTCTACCTATTGTCTAGTCTCCACCTGTTTTCCCAATGACATTAAGTGCCTGTTTTCTTCCACACTGTCTCAAATTCCATAGTTAAAAGAATCATGTCTGCTTTTTCAAGCCCTTAATACCTTACTTAAAATTCATCCCCTTATTAACTCTTTGAGCTTAGCTATTCAATTTCTGTGTGGCAGTTCTTAATGGATTGTTTTGCATAATCCTTTAGGAAATATTTCAGAGGGAAAATTCATACTTTCTAGTAGAACACATTTCTAAAGGGTGAGAAAAGGAATGGGATCTTGCTATTTGGATATTTTTTTAACAGCCTTTCTTAAAGTCCCTGACTTTGCAAATGTGACTGTAGGAACTAGGACCTTCCCTTGCAGCTGTTAACAGGGTAGAAATGGCATGTTGCTTCCAAAACACTCAGTTGTATAGTAGAGCACATACATGTTGACAATATTAAGCAGGTTCCTTAAGCCAAAAGTAATATGTACAAGGTGTCTCTCTGGAGTTACAGTCCAAGGTAGTTACTCTTTTCCATACATAGTAGAGGTCTACTTTTTCAGAACATAATTTTGCTGTTTTAGCTGATGTTTCTTTGAATAAATGAAAGGAAGCAAATGTGTAAGCATAAGTGCAACTACTCCAGTAGTTTCAGTTTTCAAAGTGTGATATTGCTAGGTGCCTTGGTACCTGTCAAGAAAAAAAAGAACCATCTTTAGAAACAACCAGCACTTAAGAAGAAATTGTTTCAACCTGTGCACAGAAGAATTTAACTCAATTCCATTTAAAAAAAAAAAAAAAAAAAAAAAAGCCCTGACAAGAAAGACGTTTTGGACTCATCTGCATAACAAGTAAGTAACTTCTGTGTGCTTCACTGTGTGCAGTTATGTTCTGGATAATGGATGTTGTGGACCTGTGTGTAAGAAGTAGCTTTACAGATGTATTAAACCGTTACACCTGAAGTGATGTCACAGTGCAGGCTTGAGACATGAAGGCATCACTCTAGAAAAGTTTTCATGTGTGTTTTATCTTCATATTTCAGTAGAGAAATAATTGTAAAAAAAAAAATCTGTATTCTGTTTTTCTACTGCAATTCCTTGTGAACTGGAGGCTTTAAGCCACATTTGCACTTTCCAACCTTAGGGTGTGGTTTAATATCTGGAGTACTGGATTGACACATACATGCCTCTCTTTTTCTTTTTCTTTTCTTTTTTTCTTTTTAAATTTTTTTTAATTATTTTTTTTTTTAAAAATTTATTTTATTCTTAACCCTGCACGCCCCTACATAAAGAAATAGTTCCATGTGTTGCATGCAGCTCATTCATTCGGACACATTGGCATTTCTGGTATGGTCAAGAGCTGCCAACTCAGAAAAAGGTACATGGATGCTATGAAAAGTAAGACAAAGTGCAGCAAGGGTGGTCCTAGGTAAGATGTTTTGTATGTGTGGAACATTTTTTGTTTAAGTCTTTCATTTCATAAAGGAAAGAAAAAGGGAATGTAAAAGAAATCTATGACATCATCTGTGGCTGGAGAAGGAGATTGTTTCTTGTCTTTTCTAAAAATGCAGCAGAGGGAGCATCAGATGCAAACAGGAACTAAAGGGCTTCAAAGCAAACAGCATACAATGAAACTGGAACATCATGATTCAGACTGTCATGGACATTAAAGTCACGGCAGGGAAGAGAAGCCAAAGTACAGAGGGCTACAAAATGCCAATGTACACAAACAAAGTCAGAGATCAGTAAGTTCTATGGAGTGCAAGTGAGCAATTTGGAAAAGGAGCAGTGCATGCTTGCTTTGTTATAATCTTCCTGAGGCATCTGCTATTGATTACACTTGAAAACAGAACTACTAAACTGGATAGACCTTTGATCTGATGTGATATGATTATTCTTATGGTTCCCACATGTTGCTATAATATCTGGCCAGTTTGATATCTGTCAGCTTCATCTTCAGAAGCCAGGAGAAATCTGTGTAGTAGATCTTCTACTATTGCAGTTACCAATCTTTACATACAGACCATGAAATGCCTTTGGTGCAGCCTACAGCAAAGCAGTACATCTCCTGGTTTCAGACTTCAGGTGTTTCAGTGAAGGAGCAGTGTTTTGTGCAGACTTAGTATTGTGGTATGATCGCTGATTTTCACTGTTTACTATAGCAAAAGAGCAACCGTCTAGCTGTTGTGAGTGCCTTACTCACCAGAGAATGATTGCAACCAAGAAGAAATACAGTACATACAGCTTTCAGGTGGAACTGAGGTTACCATTTTTACAGCTTAGATAAAAAAGGGGCTAGAGAAAGAAAAACTGGTAACACAATTCAGTGCTGAATAACTAAAAATTTCAGAAATCTATCTCTAGGCCAACTCACCATGTGAAGTTCCAAAGGCCAGTTATTTTTTCTGTGAAGATGTACATAAAAAAACCCACCCAACCAACCAACCAACCAACCAACCAACCCTAAAAACCCACCTCAACCCAACCCAACCCAACCCAAAACTCAACCCAACCCAACCAAAACCAAAATAAAATAACCTCAAATAAGAAAACCCCAAACAAACATGCAATCTTTTCAGATTTCAGTAAAGATTTTGATACTGTCACTCACAGAATCTTTCTGGAAAAAATGTCCAGCTCAAAGCTGGATAAACACATCATGACCACATGATGAGCAATTGGCTCATGGGTCGAGCACAAAGGGTAACAGTGAATGGGGTGACATCAGACTGGTGACCTGTCACTAGTGGAGTTCCACAGGCCTCCATCGTGGGCTCTGCGCTCTTCAACATCTTCATCAATGACTTGGATGCAGGACTGGAAGGGTACTCAGATGACACAAAACTGGGAGGAGCTGTTGACTCTCTGGAAGGCAGGGAAACCTTGACAGATCAGAGGACTGGGCAATCACCAACCATGTGAAGTTCAACAAGGGGAATTGCTGGATTCTTCACCTGGGATGGGGCAACCCTGGATGTTCTTACAGACTGGGGAATGAGATGCTGGAAAGCAATGCCATGGAAAGGGCCCTGGGGGTCCTGGTCGATGGCAAGTTGAATCTGAGTCAGCCGTGCCCTGGCAGCCAGGAGGGCCAACCTTGTCCTGGGGGGCATCAGGCACAGCATCATCAGCCGGTCAAGGGAGGGGATTGTCCTGCTCTGCTCTGCACTGGGGCGGCCTCACCTTGGATACTGTGGGCAGTTTTGGGCACTGCAACATAGGAAAGATAATAAGCTCTTAGAAAGTGTCCAGAGGAGGGGCACGAGGATGGTGAAGTTTCTAGTGGAGAAGCTGTATGAGGAGTGGTTGAGGACACTATCTGTGTTCAGCCTGGAGGAGACTGAGGGGAGACCTCATTGCAGTTACAACTTCCTTGTGAGGGAAAGAGGAGGGGCAGGCACTGGTCTCTTCTGTGTGGTGAACAGTGACAGGACCTGAGGGAATGGCCTGAAGTTGCATCAGAAGAAGTTTAGGTTAAATATTAGAAAAAGGTTCCTCATCCAGAGGGTGGTTGGGCACTGAAACAGGTTCCCCAGGGAAGTGGTCACAGCACCAAGCCTGACAGAGTTTAAAAAGCATTTGGATGACACTCTCAGGCACATGGTGTGACTCTTGGTCATGGTTCTGTGTGGGGCTAGGAGTTGGATTTAGTGATCATTGTAGGTCCCTTCCAACTCAGCTTAGTTAGCCTGTGATTCTGTGAACATAAAAACAAACAAAAGCCCCAACAAACAAAAATATATTATTGTTGTTCTTGTTATCATAATAATTATTAGTAGCAGTATTAGTTCAATCAACGATCAGAATTTGCATCATCAACTACTGCACATAAAAATAATATATGGGAAACCCACTTTCTGAGTAAGAGCCCCCTTGTTCTCTGAGTGCAGATGGGTACGCTCAGTGGACACTGACGGGAGTTTCGCATGCCCACGGCGGGTGAGCAAACCCCCCGTGTTCCGTGGGAGGCAGGGAGGGCTCTGCAGGAATGCACCCAGGCCAGTGGAAGGGTGTTCTGCAGGGATGCATCCCGTGGTCTCCGGTCCGGGGCTGTCCCCATGGTCCCCACTGGGTGGTGGTAAAACGCTGCGGATGATCTCGCTTCATGCCGCGGTCTGCGAGGGGCGGCTGTCTGCACAGAAGCAGTTCACGAGCAGAAAATGTTTCAAGCTTTTTTAAATTCCACAGTGTGCAGTGACACCCTGTTTATCACCCTGGTGAGTGAAGGACCTTCATGTCTATCATAGTTGTCCACTCTGTACCCAGAGAAACCCTGGTAGTGGGTACTTTCTGGATGCCTGCACATTGATCCATAGAAACATAGAATAACCCGTTTTGGAAGGGTCTTTAAAGGTCGTCTAGTTCCAAAACCCCTGCCCTGGACAGGGGCACCTTCCACTCGACCAGGTTGCTCAGAGCCCTGTCCAGGCTGGCCTTGAACACTGCCAGGGATGGAGGATCCAGAGCTTCTCTGTGCTATCTGTTCCAGTGCCTTATAATCATCACAGTAAAGAATTTATTCCTAATATCTAATCTAAACATACTTTTTTTTTTTTAGTTTGAAGCCATTCCCCTTTGTCTTGTCATTATGCTCTTGTAAACAGTCTCTCTCCAGTTTTCTTGAAGGTTTCCTTCAGGTAATGGAAGGCTGCAATTATGTCACCCCAAAGCTTTCTCTTTTCCAGGCTGAACAATCACAACTGTCTGAGCCTTTCCTCATAGAAGAGGTGCTCCAACCCTCTAATCATCTTGCTGATCCTTCCTTGGACTCACTCCAGCAGGCTGACATCCTTGCTGTGCTGGGGACCCCAGACCTGGATGCAGTACTCCAGCTGGGGTCTCACCAGAGCAGAACAGAGGGGCAGAATCGCCTCCCTTGATCTGCTGGCCATGCTGCTTTTGATGCAGACCAGGATACAACTGGCTTTCTGGGCTGCAAGTGCAAATTGCCAGCTCGTGTCCAGCTTCTCTTCCACCAGCACCCTGAAGTCCTTAGTGAAGCTAGAAAATTGCCAGTGTAGAAAGGATTTCTAGCTTGCACAGCTGTTAACCCTATGCTCTCCACCAAAGAAGCCACAAGGGTATGGTGGCTCTTTGTATGGGAGGAAACAGCCCTTTGGTCATGCCAAGGGCTATGCATGCTGCCATCCTGCCACTGAAGGAGACAGACAAATCTGGGCAGGACGCATGCATGCAGAAATGGTACAACATTTGAAATGCTGCCTGGCAGAAGAGCATAATGTCTTCTATCTCTGTAGTTATAGAATTAGATGAAGTATCTTGTGGGACACATAATAAATTATTCAAGTGCGCAGTGTTAGTTTGTCTTTAACTTTCAGACCTAAAAATGGAAATATAAGAAAAGTTTCCTGAAGTTTGAGAGTCAGATGTAGGATTATCTAGATCCAGCTCAAACCATGCAAAGATTTTTTTAACCTGTACTTCTCTTGATACAATGGGAATTTCTCAGCAATATGAATCAAAACCTTAAGCTCTAAAAATGCGTAAAATACACTTTTACTTTCTCTTTCCTTAACTCTTCCCCACATTTTCATCATTCTGGATTCCTCATATCTCCTTGGGAACATAAGCTTTCATAGTATGCCAAGAAATGGGTTCAGTAGGAACTGGAATGTCAATACCATGTGTGTAATAAATGCACACATTCCTGTATCAAATCAAAATAGCACACCAACAGCAATACTGCCTCTCTCTCTAAAAGTTGCCATTTGTCCTAAGAAATAGCGTTAGAAGCATGCAACAGATAAATGTACAGACAGAGAAAGAGAGAACTGTGAATGTGTGGACAACATTTATTTTACACATATATTTTCTTATGAACCACAAAGTACTTCTACTGGTGTTTCTGGGAAATGCACTATGGATTTCGTGCCTGAAATTTTACTAGTTTACCTGTAGACTTTCAGAAGGCCACAGTTTATCCCCTCTCGCAATGTGCAGTGTAGCTGAATGCTGATGGCAAATTTTGTTAGCAGCCTGATTTGTTTCCTGGCTTGTAGCTGATAAGTTATCAGCCAAATAAGCACTTCTAAATTATCATATCTATGGGTTCAGTTGGGCCCAGAGGTAAGATTTTTTCTGCCTTTAGTCAAGGTAACATAGTAAAGTAAGGTAACTGAAGCGCCTGTTTTCTAACTGCTACATCTGTGTAAAATTGTCCATCACCTTGAATAAGGAGTACAAGGTCAATGATGAAACCTAAAAGAGCTAAGTACCAGAAGACTGAAGAAGAATATAAGGAAGAATATCTGAGGGTCAGGACACACTCCAGGTCCCTGTGAGCTGGACCAGATGCTTAGTCTTTAAATATGAAGTTGGTTCTAGACCAAGAGCACTCTCTTCTCCATATGCTCAGATTGTTATTTATAACCCTGGGATAAAACAGCTTGTCCCTGTGTGGTAACTGACACTTCCAGATCAATAGCACAGACTGAATTGTTGCTGTCTGAAAGCAGTGGGGCCTGTGCTGATGGAGAGGACAGGCCATGTCCTTGTTAACACCTCAGAACTGCAAACCCATCTGGCTCTGTTTAGCTAAAGCTTTACAGGAAACCTTTACTGCCTTCTGGAGTTTGTCCTTTGAAGAAAGACTGATGACATACTGAAGACAACTTTGTCTAGCATTTTCAATTTTATTCTCTCATTGCATAAGGAGAAGCTTCCCTTCTGCTAGGTTGTTGAAGGACATATCCTATGCTTCAGCCTGAAAAAGAGATGAGTGGAGACACTATGACCAGGTCTGCATCCTTGCAGCTGATATTAAAGGCAGCTATCTACTTCTGTTCTGTCAAAAGACGCTGTGACACAGGAGGCATTAAACTGAAACCTCACTTATCAATTTTTTCACCTGTCTTATGAATAAAGCTGTGGAGCTCACAGCCACAGAGTAATTTTGATGGACTTAGGGGAAGAGTGCAGAAGTTCATGGAAACCAAAATACATGAGGCCCTTAAATCAACAGGAAAAAGAAGAACCTCTGATTGAGTACTTGAGCATGAAAACATTGCAGTCTGGGACAGTATACTGGGGAATCTGCTGTAAGCAGACTCTTCCTTGGGCAGCATCCTTCCACTACTTGGATCAATGAACCTTTGGTCTTTCATGCTGCAGTGGTTGTTTTCTTCCTGTACCATAGGGGAATTTACTTTCAACTGTCTTTGTAGACTTCTCAGTTGTCTCTGGCAAATTGGTATGATTATTAATCTCACTATAGCCTATTAATAACTTTCTTGTATTTATCGTCATTTGTGAAAAGCAGGTGTACTTTGTAAGGTTTCTGAAGCTTGAAAGAGTAAGACAAGGCTGTGACAAAATAGAATGCTGCTTCATCAGGCAAACCTAAGGTGCTGAATAAGATATAGAAAATGAAGTCTCTGTAGCATTCATAATAGTTTAAAAGCTTAGATGCAGTGTATGTCACCTACAATCATGTCTTTGTAATATTACTTATTAACAATGATCATAAAAAAGTAATTAGCAAAACTTAAAGCATCGTGTTTCCCACTGGTGGAAAAGAAGAACTAGGTCTTCTGAGTTCAGCTACTTAGCACTGCAAAATGCTTTTTCTGCCAGTACTCTGCTGGCAAAATTTCAAGAGGCACAGGCTGTAAATATCAACATTCCACCTGCAAATATTTTACCTACTTGCATTTCTACAAGGAGAATCAATTGGGTCAATCAGGAAAACAAATTTACTAAAAAATATCTAAGTTTTTCTCCATGTCTTTAACCTTATAATTTTGGAAGCTCCTTGGGTATTTTGGACTCTTACCTTGAAACTGTGCGCAGTGGTCACATTGACAAAGGTCATCCCTCTGCACTGCATCTGCTCTTCATATTTCCTGCATAGTGCAAAGCTGCCTGCTTTATAAAAATGTTTTATATGTATGTGCTTTTAGCTGTTGAGGCTTGAAGGGAGTTGAGTCAGTCTGATATTATTCTTTAGAGGTCAACGACATGAGTTTGTTCTGTGCTGAATACATAGCTCCCAGAGGACTCAGAACCTCAGTGTAATCGGTCATGGGCTTTCAGTAAATGACTTATCTACTAAGTGTCTTCCTGAAAATTTACATGGCTGTGATAGAGAGCAGAGCTTCATTTTCTTTTGTCCTGGTGTTCAGAGGTGAGTGGCTGAAAAGCCTGTCAAGGAAGTAGGACACTCTTTCACGTTCAAGGTACACACCAGGTTAAACCCAGAGTCTTCTTGATCTTTGTTGCCTTTCACATCCTGCATCTTTTTGCTGCTAGGAGTGTTTTGCTCTGTGCTCTCCACACAGCCAGCCCATGCTATGTTTGAAGAAAAGATAAGGAGACAAAAAATGAAATAGATCAACTATTAGTTCCCCAGATGAGATGTGAAGTGTAAGTATTACCACTGGAGAACTGATTAGTTGGAAGTAGCCTTTTGTGGCAATATTTGTGTTATCTTCAGCCCGTACAGATGGGCTGCAGAAACAAGGCAACCTCTGCTCCCTCAGATGTATGAAGGCCCTCATCAGTTGATTGATTAATTAATTAACTTTTTAATCAAGACCCTAGTAAACAGATGATGATGTGTGTTGAAGACTGGGCACTTTCATCAGAAATAGTTCACAAAAAGAACTGTGTGGCATAAAAGAGGTAAGTTCCTGACTGCTGTGCTAATCACCTCCCACAACTCGCAGATGCACTTAAGAGTCCCAACTTCCTCTATTACCTCAGCTGTGAGAATGCAGATGCCACTTGAGATATAAAGAAAACAGTTAAATATACAGCTGCAGCATGAAATAATTGCTTCTCCAATTCTCTTCTCCATGTGCCCCGAGGGTATTCCAAGAAAGTAGACCAATCCCATTTTTAGCTCAGTCTTAAATTATTGAACATACTATATACCAGGCTATTAACCAACAGAAAAAAAGAAATAGTGGTTAAGAAAAAGACTTGCACGTATAGAAGAAAAAGGTATTTATTAGAAAAATCAAGTCCATACTCTCTCTTGCCTTTTTTTTTTTTTTTTTGGTGGGGGGGGGTGAGGGGGAGAAAGGTGTGTAAGATAGGTAAATCACAATTTTAAAAATAAAGCTTTTTCATCCTATGAGGATCTAGTTCTCACTATGGGTATAATCATTATGGGGGATGGCAAACAACATGAAATAAATTTCTTTCTGTTAAGGTCTCTTTATCCTAAGAACATTATCTAAAATTTAATGTTAATTCATGCAGTGCATGGAAATGCTAACAACTCTAATGCCTCTCAGAGTAGAGGTATGTCTTCACTGCAAATTCAAAGTATGACTGCTGTTGACAGAAGTATCTGTCTAACAGGGAAAGCAGTAAAGCTACAACAGAGCAAGACACATTCAGTGAGTATCCAGGAGCTGAGACATTGCAGAATAACTTTGCTGTTAGTTGCCTGCAAAATGTTTACTAAATCTACATCTAGATTAACTGCAAAAACATCTCTGCATACACGATCACTAATGGTATTAGTGGACTACTGATTTTAAATTGTATCGGGCTACAAGAAGGGAAAACAGACTGAAACTTGTGCCCATGAGTATACTCCACGGCAGAGCTGACACAGGTGTACCGCAGTACAGTGCCACCGTAACCACAGCCTAGTATCTCCCCTGCCCTTCCTCCAGCCCACTCTGCCTGCTCGGTGATTCTCTTGGGAGCCCCAGCAGCTCCAAGGTGAATGGTGGGAAGTGGTGGAGCATTGGGAGAGAGAGATACCTCCACAGGAGGGTAAAGACTGAAACACCAGAATTAGGTTTCTTTCACAGAGGTTCAAACACATGCAGCAGACATACTTCTAAATGGTTACCATTCAGCCAACAGCAGTAAAAAGAGCAATGAAGTAGCAAAAAGAGCAATGAAGCATCAAAGTAGGACCTTAAAAAGTGCAGCTACTTCCCACCACTGCTTGCTGTGCAAATCTGCAACCAGGTGAAGGTTACTGGCAGCTCAAAATCCAACCTGACCACCTGAACAATTAACCCACGGTAACTTCCACATCACTTGCAAAAATGCCCCGTCATGTCAGTACTGTCAGAGCCATGCATATGAGAGGATGAATGAATTATACAGGGCTATTTGAATGCATCTCTGCAATCAGGGAGGAGGAATTACATAAGGCTCCTCTTCCTGATGAAGGGGAAAGTGCTATTCTTCAACACAGTTCATCCAGGGACAGGTTCCACACAGAAGAGCACTGACTGGCTCCCTTGTAAAAGACACAGAAAATAAGGTGACTGTTTTCTCTACAGTTCTCAAAAATTTCTTGGAAGAGACAAATTCTAAATCCTGTTGCAAGCTTGAGGAAAACAGCCTTTAGGCAAAGGACCTAATCAGGCAGAGGCAAGCCTTTTGAAAGCATTGCAGCAGCAGGTTGCCTGCAGGGTGTGCAGTCCCTAGACCCTTTTGCAAAGAAGAAAGCCTAAAAAATAGACACATATGTTTACATGTTAATATGATTCCCACTCTGGCAGGTAATGTATGATCCCCTCTAGTATGCAAAAGTGGTGAGCCATACAGCTCCTATGTTAACAAATCTTCAGGAAAACCATTTTGGTACAGCTGCCAATACAGGGAGCTTCCTGCATTCATAGATGAAACAACACTTGTCTGATGGCTTGCAGACAGAGGAGAATAACCCTAAAAAACCCCTACAGTGCAAGGAGCATTTCAGTGACTACTTCCCAGTGAACGTGCACAGAGCAGTTGCTGATACCTCGTGGTTAGCAGTGGGGACAAACATTTTTTCCAGTTACTTTAAGAAACTATGAACAGATGGAAACAGAAGTGGGAGACCTCTTCTGAGACTTCTGCTTAATATTTGGAGGTGAGGGGGAAGACCTCTCCCAGAGATGCCAGTGGGAATCTTTGAGTGAAGAAGAGTAGCTTCCTCTGCACACACAGAACTGCAATAACTATATGCTATTTATTAGAAGAAAATGCTCTATAAAGCATGCTAGCCCATTGGAAGGCATTTTTTTCCTTCACATCTGCAGTGGATTAAGAGTACCAAAATGAACAACTACCATAACTCAGCTACTTGTAGTAGCTTGATTTAGGAAATCACTTTGTGTTTTCTGAAGCTAATCTGCAGAAAAAAAAAAAGAAGTTCTTTCTTGTTATGTGTGCGTGTGCGTGTTTATATATGCTTTTCATGATACCTGTGTGACAAAAAAATTGCCCCCCAATATATGAGCCCCAAATATTACATGTACTAATTAGAAATTTCCTACAAAAAGCCTCTGTGGTTGACACTGCTCTTGCTGATTAAGAACCTTTGCTCTGACCAAGTTGTGTACTTTGAATGCCTGATTTAACCTGCAGTAACTCTTCTACCATTTTCTGAATCAAGCTGGCAAGAAACCAGATTTCAGTATTTATTTCCGGTGCTATTTAAAAATTAGAGATTGAACAAAGTTGTCTCTGCTGCATGTGTATTGTTGAAAATGGACTCCAGCCACTGATCAGAAGCCGTCTGAGCAGCAGATGTGGATCATAAAGCAGGCTATTTATATTTCATAACTGGGAAGATACAGCTTTCTTCCTATGTGTTTGTAGCCTAGAAAGAAAGACTAGCAACAGCAGTAATAGTAATAGAAAAATCCTAGCATCGAACAAAGCCTTATTTTTAATAGAAGTGTTGTTACCTTGTCTCACACCTCTCTTTCTGTCTTTAATTCCTTGTTTCTTTTCATCTACTAACTTGACAGTCATTATCACAATATCAAAGACCAATTAGAACCTAACTCACAGGGAGCAGTAAGAATCCAGCCAGAAGTAGGAGTTTTATTGGTTGTTTTACTAGTTATCTGGAGGGAACAGAGAAACATTTCTGTGTGATGCTCCTTTTCCTTTACTCATTGACCCAGTGGATCCTAACCTGCAAAGCCACCCTGCCCATTGGACTGCTGATAGACTTACAATCTACAGAGCTGCTCCCAACAGATTTAATGCTTGCAGAGCAAGGGGCTTGTGCTGCTCGCTCCTGAAGATGCAACATCCCCTAAGGAAGGCACAAGGCTGAGTGCCCAAGGCACAGCTCAGTGTGAAAAAATACAGCTGTCAATGATGGCATACCATTCCAAAGAGGGCATCTGGATTAACAAGACATTTGAGTTTCTGAGAGAATCAGAGAAGAATCAGAGCTTTCAATTGTAATTGTAAGTTGTAGCTTCCACTCCACCACTCCAGAGCAGCCATGCTGAGGCTGGGACAGCTGCTACTTGAGCAAACTGACATAAAATTGCAAGGCAGTACAGCTGCAGCTCTTTGAAGAAGAGATCAGACAAGCATATGAGCAGACAAGTAGATGAGATGAAAAAGTACCGGCTGTCTTGGGTGAATGACTGCAGAGACAGGGAGATGAGAAAACTCTTTTAATTTACTAGCTGATGGGACAAACCATATTCTGGTTCACAAGATATCAAAGTGATCTTACTTTTGCAGTAGGACTAGTAAAGAATCTCTATCTGTCTTTGTGTTGCTGTTTCAGCAGTAATACATCTGTAAAGCTGCTAACACTGTGAACTGGCTAAAAAATTTGCATGTGCAAAGGCATTCTCATCAAAATAAGTGAAAGACTTGTTAGTGACATCAGCAGTACTGAAGGACTTAAAGACATAACAGGCCTGACATTTTCTTATGCCTAAGCTTCTAGAGAAGGGACAGGACCTTATTGAAGAGATAAACATATGGAAAAGTCTGTAAGAGTAACAGAGGACATAAAAGGAAAAATGAAAGGGAAAGAGAAAGAGAAGGGGAAAGTGAAAGGGAAAGAGAAAGTCAAAGTGAGAGGAAGAGGAAGGGGAAAGGGAAGGGAAGGGGAAGGGGAAAGGGAAGAGGAAGAGGAAGAGGAAGCGGAAGAGGAAGAGAGGGAGAGGGAGAGAGGGGAGGGGGAGAGAAAGATGGAGAGGGAAAAGGAAAAGGAAAAGGAAAAGGAAAAGGACAAGGAAAAGGAAAAGGAAAAGGAATCTGACAAGGAAGGAATATATACCTATTTA
>JAWWEE010000085.1:39584253-39596123 GCA_035221455.1 Xenops minutus
AGGAAAAGGAAAAGGAAAAGGAAAAGGAAAAGGAAAAGGAAAAGGAAAAGGAAAAGGAAAAGGAAAAGGAAAAGGAATCTGCCAAACATGGAATTTATACCTATTTAGAAAGTAGTAAAATTGGGGTTGCTAAAATTTGTTGTAAGTTTGAAAGGAAATTAAATGTTGTAGTCACCAGTGCTATATGCAGAAAAACAACAACTGAAAGACATGGGACATCTCTCTGCAAGGCTGAAGTATAGATTAAGGTGATTCCACATATGTTCCAAACCAAAATGAATATTTTTGCAAAGATGATGATGCTGACTATGAAAACAGAGAATGCAAATACGAATATGAAAAGGGAAAATATAGCCCAAGTATTAAGATTAGTGTTAAATACAGAATATTTAATAAATTTAATTGTGAAGGTATTTATTATTTACAAAACATGCTTTTTAAGGTTGATACTATGTAACTAGAAAGTAGTATCAATAGTACTTGTATTTAAAATTAAAGGAAAATGCAGGTCCAGCCACTAAGCTGTGTTTATATGACTATTAAGGTCACATTTGCACAGTAGCAGATCATCTGGCAGAGAAAAGTTGAGCCAGGCCATGGGGGGCAAAATTCCCACTTCTGTTGAATGAGCCAGCATATGTGATACTGTGTTATGTCAACTACACTATCTATAGATGACAGATCTGGTGGAGAGACCAGTTCAATTATTTGCTTTACAAAGATAAGGTTTTTGAATCAGTTCATTGAACCTGTATTTACTGTAACATGACCACTGCATAACAAAACCTTAATAACACCGTTTTAAACAAGAACAGTTAAAAACTTGGTTGTGAAGGGGACAAAACAAGGACCAGTTTATAAACTGCAAATAAAATGAAAACATGGTGTCTTTATTTAAAAGAGTACATGAATTTTCCTGTTTCTTAGATAAATAAAATCTCACAGAGCTTCTGTGAGTGCACTTTTAATAAGCTTTAAAAATACAACCATATGCAAAATTAGGTGATATAGCAAAGTACTGGACTGGAGATTATCCCCAGTCATATGTAGTAGGCTTTGTAGCAATAAAAATCTAAACAATAACCACATGATGAATGGCTGCTTGAGAGAGTTTCTGCTTAACATCATGGTCAGTTTTAAAAAAGTATTATCCCTTATGCAGTTTATGTATTTTATTGATGGCATTATAACGTTTTAAACACTCTAAACACTTAGTCCTTTGCAGCTCTCACATGAGTTTTTAGTCCATATCCTTTCTAAAAACCTGCAGAAGGTAATTTTTCTTCCTTAAGGAACAGAAAAATATGTGATAGAGGGGAGCTTACTGCAAACTTAATGCTCTTCAGCACAGTTTAGCAGTGCAGTAGTGGCTGTATTTTCTCACTTGCTCTGTAG
Organism: Xenops minutus; assembly: GCA_035221455.1. NCBI lineage: Eukaryota > Metazoa > Chordata > Aves > Passeriformes > Furnariidae > Xenops > Xenops minutus. The sequence continues at coordinate 39,585,649 of JAWWEE010000085.1, forward strand.
TATAAGAGAGTTTTACTTTGTGCCTGTATCGCTACCCACAAAGCATCATTAGAAGCCCTGGTTGAAGGCAATTTTTGTACACCTGATTACTTATTAAGTCTGATCTCAGTGAGGTCAAGGCTAATCTGTCCTAACATCCAGACCTGCTTTTGTTTAATATAGCCCACGGAGATTAAAACAGGATTAGAGCTCATCTGATTGGGAGAATAACCTCTGCAGATGAACTCTTCTACCATTCTTTTGCAAAAATCATGAGTTTGTCTTGCAATGGCCATGGTTTCTATATATCAATAGCCATAAGACATTTTTTAATTTTTTCTTTGTCCTTGTGACAGTTTCAAAACCAGACTTTGAGTGTATTATTTCCTGGAGTCAGATTTAATTTTTACTCTACATATAGAGTACATATAAAATACAGGTGACAGAATGGGTAATTTTTTCATTAATCTCAATGCTTTTTCTGTTCACTATAGAAATAAAACTAAAACAAATTTAAGTAACTGGAAAGCGCCAAGAGGCATATTCAATAAAGTTTAAATTTTCACCTGTTTTATTACCAAGTTTCCATTTAAAATGTTTTTTCTTCTTTAAACACATGCAAGTGCTAATTGTGCAGAACTAAGATGTTTTCAATTCATGTTTGTTCAACACCCACATTATATATAATCATGGAGCTAAGCATGTCTATATTATCCAAATGATATACCTCAAATTTGTGATGAAGTCAAGCATACAGATGGTCAAAACCCAAATTAAACTAATAATAATATTCCCTGTGAGTTTTTTCCCCTAGTATTTTGAGTAAAGCATTCTTCTGCAGTATTTTCAATCTTGATACAGTATTTTTATGATAAAGCATAAGATTTTGATGTAAGCCTAAAAGTAAAGCAAAGCAAAGCAAAAGTAAAAAGAACAAAATTATTTGGTCAATGTGTTTTCATTATCCAGATTCTAAGAAATGCAAAATAATAGAACTGTCAATGGTAAGAATTATATAAAATATCACAGGTAGCATGCAGTGAAAAGATCTACAAGGAGAGAGTTCTGAAAATGTTATTTTTGCACAGACAGGCTGCTTGGCTGCTGTCCTAGATTTCAGCCTGCTGTAGGTGAGGTCATGCTGTGCCTAAAGTAATCAGCAAGGTCAATCTGACCAGCTCAGTATGAACCTGGAATAACTTTACTGAAGTGTATAACAAGAATAACTGAGAAGAAAACTTAGTATTTTGTCCTAGGTTGCAGTACTGCCCATGCTAGCAATAATGTCAGGTTAAGCTGCAAGCAGATTTCAGGACTTTTTGTCTTTGGGGTGATCCTTGGCCATTTTACTCCATTGATGCAGGAGGTTGTCTTTTGGGTGATGTTACTTCCTAATGGCAGTCTGAGAATTATTTAACCACCAAGGTTTGATCCTTACCTTCTCTAGCAGTTGAAGTTTGGTCCTGCTTAAGTATTGGAGTAAAGAAAAACCCTCTTGAAAGACAAAAGTGTGTAATAAACAATTGTTTGAGTTCTTAACAAATTTTCAATAGAAGCAACAGATGATGCTTGTAGTGATATGTGTAATTATATTCTCTTAACCATATGGAATGAGCTTCCACGTGCTTTTTACTTCAAGAGAGACTGCATCAAGAGTATCATGTATCTCACTAAATGAGAATGTGTGAGGACATCAGTATCATTCCATAAACTTTCAGATTTTTAATCTTATCAGCAAGTTCATAATTTATAGTCTAAGAGCATACAATTATGAATACATGAAGGCAAAAAAGCAGCATTACTGCAGATCTGGAAAACAGATCTCAGACATAATTGTTTATCAAAATTTTTCCTCCCAAACATACTACTCACCTTCTTCCTCTTGTCTGTGTTTCTCATGTAGGCATAAGTTTGATTTCTTAATCATTAAGACAGAAGAGCACACGAGCATTGGACATGTAGGAGAAATACTACTTTTTAAGGGCCAAAGCAGTAATCACCTTTATAACCTGAGCTGAAGATGCATTCTGTGTTTTACATTGCCTCTGAAATTATTTCCTAAATGTCATTTTCCTTTCTTGATTGCTTCCTGTGTGCTAGGTAAAGCAATGCAGTTTTTTGAAAGAGGAAAACATAAAGTTTTTGCTCTTCTAAGTTAGCAAATACAGTATTTTTTTTCATACAGAAAGAAAAACTCATTTTGTAAAAGGAAGAATTGACATACAGATGATGTTTCACAACTAATACTTAAGGGAAAGGTGTAATCAACAACTGTCTTCAACAAAAAAGCATAAATTTGTTCAGGCCAAGCCAACACCAAAAATATTTACACTGCAGATCAGGAAATATTTGGCCCCTCTACAAAACCTGGATTTTGTTGACTGGGAATTGCATTCTTATTCTAACATTTCAGAGACTACTTTTCTTGAAAACAGGTCACAGATCACTCAAAGTCTTTCTTGCCAGATATTATACAATGATGATGTCTGACAGTGGGATATGGTATAGCAGTCATCAGTTTAGGTAATTTTCATGAAGGTGTATTTTGTAATTGATAGACCCTGAAGGGACTGGTTCAAAGAGTTGGTGAAAAGTGATATAAGAATAATAAATCAGTCAACTCAAATGGCATTTGATGTCAGATTTTGAAGATAGTTAGCACTGTAAAAAAATGGTAAGATAACATCACTAACTCACAATTTGCTATTACAGAGGGTTTTTTTGGTGACAGCAAATTGAAAATGGAAGTATGTTGTTAAACTGAGGGCCAGAATCTGACAATTAGATGAATTATGATGACATGGGAAAAGCTGCACTTAAGAAAAACAAACTATTTGGAGTTACGAGAGCTGCCACATGTTTATATACTTTTGATGGAACTTAATGATTGAAAACAATAGGAGTGTCAATGTGTTTGAAAACGTGCAGCCCTCCTCTGGAACTTCACAACAGCAGGATGGATAATGAGCGCTGGGTCTCTCTGCCCATGGTGACATCCAACATATCCTTCATCATCCATGAGACAGGGTACCTGAAAGGAACAACTGGGAAGCAGGGCTGCTCTCTACCTCACACCTTCCCCCTGCAGGACACATGCCTGAGGGCTGCAGCAACCTGTGGCTGCTCAACCATCCACAGATCCTTATAACTGCCACAGATTCAATGTCTGACAAGGCCGTCCAAAGGCCAGATGTGCAATATCATTTGGCAGCTCAGCCCAAGTTTCTAGGGGACATTTTCTCCTTCCATCTCGATTTCATTCTTCATATGAGCATGAAAACAAATGCACCCTGGTCATCATGTCTCTCCTGGCAGTCCCCTTATTACATTTGTGTCTTTTACTCGCCTCTGAAACTCATGGTACACGTGCTCTGCTTTATTTATCAGAAACCTAGGTTTGCTGGAGGGCAGAAAGATACTGTCTGGCTCTAAAGGGTGTTGATTTTTTAAAAGAAAGTTTTCATTTCAGTTCCAAATAAAATTTCAGCCAATTAACTTTATAGAACCTGAGTTTAGTATGCCTACATGAAGAGTGAATCACATCTGCATATTTAATTTTTGTTTTTAAAATGTATTAATCAGCAGTTCAACAAAATTACTGACAGAATGTGACTGATGAGAAAACAAATCCAGCATATAATTACACTTCCAGTTTCTGTTGCCAGCAAAGTCTTTTGTATTGAAGCAGCCAATCTCCTCCCTTTCACTCCCCCAAAGTAAAACATCAAGCTGGAATAAAACTGAGTTACAACTAAACTGGCAGAATTTCAGACACCACACAAAACCTTGGCAGTTCAGGTAAATTCTGCAACTGATTCATCCACTTTGAACTCTTGGACTAGCTAGGCCACAGATTAAATAAAATAAAATATAGTTCATGGCTCTTTGAGAGGTGGCCAAATTACTCACAGATGGAACAATTTTGCGAAAGTAGATTTGACTTTCACAGTTTGCAAGCAAGCCCACACAAGCCACTTCAGGCTGAAGGCACCTAAACCAAAAATTTTTTATTTACTGTATAAACTCCTGCACTGACCCAAGTGTCTTTCAATCCTGCATGTGTCCGTCACAGGCATACTTCCCACACCTAGCTTTCCTCCCCAAAATGTCCCTCTAGTAAGGTACAGCCTTTGCCAAACTGTTCCTATTAGTCCCACATCTTTCTGCACTGGTGCTTCTGTACATTGATACATCACAACAGACAGCCTGTATGCAAGGATAAGGTTTGGAGAAGTAAATTTCCATGGAAACCATGAAGAATCAATGCTCATACTAGCAAATGCCACACAGATCTTGATACCCATGTAGGGCAACTACAAGTAATCACAGTCCCAGTGCTTTATGCCTGAATGTCAGTGTTGAGCTGCTTGATCCTACAAGTTCTTGCTCTATGTGAGGATTGAGTGTCCCCTTAAAAGACAAGAAGAAGGAATTTGTTCAAAACAGTGGATGAGCAATTTGACTGTCTTTTGCCAGGAGGGTTATCCAGTCTTTCACTGGAGACTGAACACACAAAATCTCAGCATGCAGACACCCTTTTCCTCAAATCATGCAAAATTGCCACTTTACATGGGTATTCTGTTAATTCACTGATTTTCAGAAAAAGTCTGACAATAAACTAATGGCAGGAAAAAAAAATCATATTGTCATAGTTGGCCTGCTGGGTGGCTGCTCAGTAGATGCATGAGACTCAGCAACACTGTTCTGAGATAGTTGTATATCTCCACACTGATTTCCAGGCCTGTTCTTCCTAAAGAAATGTCAAAAGTGTGCATTACAAAAGGTGAGAACACTTCAAGATAGAGGTACAGCTTTCATCTCAAAACATCCTGCAGCAGATCTGAACATGTTCTTTTGGGGTTTAGGTTTTTCTCTTGCTATGCACCAGCAAGATCACCAGAACAAGCTTCAGGCCAGCAAGGGCTGTCAATCATCTGCTTTGTATCTTTAGGGGGAGCAGACAAGTTTCACAGACTCTCACTATCTGGGCTCTGCTGGAGCAGTTCCCAGGCACATGTAGAGCACCATTTCCCTTTCTTGCCTCCCTGTTGCCCCTGAGGCACAGTCTACAGAAGTGGTCTTCTTTCTCCTTTTACAAGTAAAATATGCCCTTAGCCTTAAGCATTTGTGTTTATACAGCCCATACTGAGAAAAGCTGATGTTTGAGGCATCAGCTGCAATATCATCACTGACAAAAAGTTTGTAAAGTCACTCTCCTTTCTCCCTCCCACTGTGGTGTAGTTAACCTGAGTTCAGCAATAGCATTGATTAGCCCCACTTTCATCTCCTCAGAGTTTTTATAAGTTTAGCTAAAAGGATGGATCTAATGTTGTTATAATGATCTAATCCAATACTGAGCTTGGAATTGTTCACTTACCTGAAGAAATGTAGCATAGTCAATGGCATATCTGTTTCTTATGACTCGGACTTCCACTTGCAGAAATGATCAGGGATGTATGTGATAAAGACTTCATAAGCTGCAAGAATATTGTTAGCTTTCTTTCTCCAGCTAGTGCTGAAAAATACAAATCTGAAGCACCAAGTTCAAGAGGGAATCAACATGTATTTTATACTACACTTACGTTTGTTTAATTTTAACTGCATGTGTAAACGTTTTCTTTAACCTGGGGCATGGTGCATACCATTTACTATAATGTATAAAGAAATCATAATAGGGCTACTCTTTTCCAGTGATTACAGAAATCAGTGAAGATCTTTACTCATTCATGGCATTAAAATAGAACTACACTGAATATAATTTGCTACACACTAGGTATTTTAAAATACTCTTTATATTTATATGTAAATTTCATGTCTTTTAAACACAAATAAAGCAAAAAACCAAGATGCCATAATTCAGTGAACAGTCAACAAGACAGTCCAAAACACCCTGAAAGCACTGATAAAACAAGTCTGAACAGCACCTTCCCAGATCTTTTGGCATTAAATGCTGATCACTGGAGATTGCGTTCAAGGTAGTACTGGCCATTTGCCATTTGAAAGAAGACTTTTAGATTCTGCAGGAAATGTTGCTGGTTGTCTAGCTGCAGAGAGCTGCAAAAGTCAACATCTTTTAGATCTGACATGGAGCAGAGGTTCTCAGCATTAAGGTTCACATATCTGGAAAAAAACCCCAACCAGATAAAGTAATTGCATCTGTCTTCTTGAATTGTTCTTAATGTAATGAACATGTTACAGTGACCTTTAGAATGTCTAGTGGGTGATGCATTTAAGCTTTTTGCATACTTAAGACACCTTCAAATTATGTCTCATTTGTTTATTTCTATCACAGCCTGTGCATTAAAACGCACCATTATCAAGATGGATTGAAAAAAACCATCCCAACAACTATATATGGAATGTTCCAGAAGATCCCTTTATTGTATTTTCTCTCAGCTAGAGAAATAATTCTTTGCTGTTTCTCTTGAACTACTATGTTGGTCTGGTTTGTTTTTCTAGTTCTTAAAAAAGCTATGATGGTACAGCAAAGAGATCACTGCACCTCATCTGTGATCAGAATCATCCTACAGAATACAGGTTTGTAATCTTTGGAAATTTGACTAGGTTTTGGGATGTGTTCCTGTAAAGAGCTCTTAATGAATGCAGGAAGATTACACACACTTTAAGAATTTAATTTGTGATAGAGAAACTTCCATTTAAAAAAAACTTGATGTCTTCTGAAAGTTTTTCAAATAATCAGTTTATTTCAGTTCAAACTTCCCTTTTATGTTCTGGTTCCAGATTCCCTTATTAGTTTGACAAGGTCTGGGTTTTTTCACTTTTCAGAGGACTAATTCTTTTGTGCTGTTTTAGACCACTCTTTTCATCTTATTCTAAAATTCAATATACTGCAACTCAGTGCTGTGACCACTATCAAATACAAAGCCCAGGATATCAGCTATTCTCTTTGAAAGATTTTTGTTTCTATTGCAACCACTGCAAATTTTGAAATTCTGCTGATAGGTGGAGTTTCTGGTCTATTGACTTGGGCATGTTTTAGTCCATGATATAAGCACTTTGAGTGCACGTGTACAGGACTATTTAGCTGAGCAATACTAATTGATGTTATGCATGCAAGGACCTAGCAACGTAAGAGGGAAATTACTCATGAATTTCCTTTCCTTTCATTGGCAATGTCAAGAGGTTAGCATTGACTTCAGTCCTAAAATGTTTTTCTTATCTTTTTCTCTTTCATTGTGCCCCCTCTGCACACAAGCTCTGTGCATAATTGAGCATAGTTCATAAATCCTCACCATTTCATATCTCACTATTTGAGGACAAGTTTTACCTCATATTTATTTTTTAAAAAAACATTCTACAAGGATGGAGGAGTTTACCTGAAAACCAGATTACTGCAGAGATAAAGACAAACAGCTTGTAATTCCACAAGTGAGAGGAATACGAGAAGGCTGAACAAAAGGCTAGACAAAAAGCAAGAAAAAGGTAATTGCTGTGTTATGGTATAGCAACCAAGACAATTTAGTTTGTGAGAGTATGGTCATTGGGAGCAATTCCCTTCCAGCTCTGTCTGGACAACGGCCTAGTCATAAATAAATTGTGTAAGAAATCAAAAGTTATAGCTAATATCATGTTTGGCTTCTATCACTGAGGCAATTCTCAGTGTCACAAGCCACTGGGAGCAGAGGGTTTCAAGCTGAGGCTTCAAGCACTGTGATGGGTGAAACTCCCGGGCAATTGGCAAGGATGCTGGAGTTCATCCACCAAACCAACAACTGTTCTGAGGCTGCTGACTTGTTGTCAGCTTGTAGGTGTTCTTATAAATGAGGCTGGTAGGACAAAGATTTTAGTGAAATAAACATTCTTGTTGTCTTCAGGGCAGCTCATTGGGGTTACATTAGATACAAGGAGCTTCAGAGAAGCAAGTTACCACATCTGAAAGAGAAAGTAATGTGAAAGTGTAAGATACGTTGCTCCATCTTGCTGTTTTTTCTCGAAAGTGAGATTACCCCTGTTAGTAAAAATAATCATCTATTTATAATATACTCAGATTTTTAGGTGGCTTTCAGCAATGATATCCCATAGAGTATTTTCTTCTGTCATAACACTAAAGATTAGGCTGTGGTGGTTCTACTCTGATATGGATCTCTCAAGCCTAACTAAAGAGAAGGGAGATTTGTACTTTCATTGAAGCAGACTGTCCTTCAAAGAGATTGGCATGCTATAGTGACAACTTTTATAACTGCTATATGTCTAATAAGTATTGTAAACATTACATTAGAAAAAAATGTTAGTGTTCTGTAAACATGGCTATAAAAGCTTTTGGTTTTGAAAGGTATAATCAATCTATATCTTCCTATAGCTGTTTTCACTAGCAGAAACTGGAATCAAAAAAGCAGTTATCTTTAGCCTGCTTAATAAAGGTCCTAGTGGTGCTCATTGTAGTTATGCAGAACACAGGTACAGCCCCCTCATTCTTATCTTGTTGATTTCTAAAAGCAAACAAACAAAACCAATCAAAAGAAAATCCCCTCAAAAACTCTCAAAGCATTTCAAATCAATTGTTACAAAACATAAATTTTTATTACAGCTGCTCATGGTATATAATAATTGTATGGAGGCTGTTCCAAAAGGCATGTGTTAGAAAATAGAACGTAAGCTGCTGCAAATGAAACAGAAATATCAGATGATCTCCAATGTGTAACTGTAAGCCAATACTTACAGTTAAAGGTAGAGCACATAGTTTGCATCTTCTACAGCTAAAGCCCTAAGTCTGGTGAGTTGATGATGTAATAAAAAATTATAGTAGTTACACAGTGATACTGGTCTAAATGTCATTTTAGCTTATGGTTTTGACTCTAGTGAAGACTCTGTACCATTGTGTATATGTTCATGTTTTATTTCCCAATATATGGAGCGCAGATAAGTAACATTACTGACTTCAGGCACTTGTAAGATTTACTTATCACTGAGAATTTAAACTAGTTTCTGAGCATTAAGTTTAAATACCCTCTTCAATTCAGGCTGCTGGAAACTTCTTACTGTAGTTAAAGAAGTTTCTTTTATTTTGCTGAATGTTTTTCTCAATAATGTATTACTGAGGTAATACATACAGTTTCTGCTCCTCAAATACTATGATTTATGCAATGTGTTTGCTTATTAATACAAACAATTAAATGACTCAATATATTTTAACTATAAAGACCATATCAGTGTTGTGCTGGTTTTGTCTGGTGTAGAGTTAATTTCTTCACAGTAGCTAGTATGGGCTATCTTTTGAATTTGTGCTGGAAACAGTGTTAACGACACAGGAAGTCTTTTGTTACTGCTGAGCAGGGCTTACACAGTGTTAGGACCTTTTCTGCTGCTCACTCCACCCCACCAGTGGGCTGGAAGTGCACAAGGAGCTGGGAGGGGACACAGCCAGGACAGCTGATCCCAGCTGACTTAAGGGATATCCCAGACCATATGGTGTCATGCTCAGCACATAGAACTGGGGGTAGAAGAGGGAGTGGTTTCTTACCCACAGCTACAGTCCCTTCAGGAGCAAACCTGCTCCAGAACAGTCCTACCCATGGTTGTAGTCCCTCCAGGGGCATACCTGCTCTGTAGTGAGCTTATCTATGGCTACATGGATCAGGTGGGATCAGCTATCCTGGCTGTTTCCCCTCTCAACTCCTCGTTCAACCCCAACCTTCTTGCTAATGGGGTGCTGTGAAGAGCAGAAAAGGCATTGACTCTGTGTATGTGCTGCTCAGAAGTAATAAAAACATCCCAGAGTTCTAAACACTTCTTTGAGCACAAATCCAAAATAAAACGCCAGACTGGCTACTTTGAAGAAAATTAACTCTATTTAAGACAAACCCAGCACCACTGTTTTAATTTAACTCTATGTTGTCATCTTTTTCATCCTATTTCACTTGTTATACATTGCAAAATATGAAATAATTTGGATATTTCAAATGTCACCTGTTCCCAATCACGATTAGCATTTAAAAGCTTAACATCCATTTTCATTCAAATATGCCGCCTCTGTAGTCATGGTAACCTCTTCATCAGCTTTATCTTCCAGCTTTAGAAGGTACTGCTGTGGTACTTAGAGATGTTATTTAGGATTTTTCATTTGACTCCCTTCTCCTTCCCTCTCCAGCAAAAAAACCCACCTCCATGCATCTTTTACTAAGTCGCGGGTTTATAACTGCAAGAAAAGAGCTGAGATGAAGCTATTATTAAAAAATAAATACATTTCTATTTCATGGAGCTTCCTGGAAATAGTAAGTGGCGAAGAAGAGTGGTTTATGATTTCAGATGGCTCATCACAGATGATGCAGAAAACTACAGATGTGTAGGTGCAGAATCCAAATACTTAGCAGATGTGTCTTCTGTCCTCTCTTAAGAGAAGAAACATTGAACTAGCTGTGAGCCAAATACTGCTTCACTTAAATAATGCAATTATTTTATACTTAACCAGGATATACCCTGGTGTTTAATTTTGGGGGGGGGGGGGGGGGGGGGGGGGCGGGGAAAATGGGTTTTTT
>JAWWEE010000085.1:39596223-39675322 GCA_035221455.1 Xenops minutus
GGAGGGGGAGGGCGGGGAAAAGGGATTTCTTCTCTTTTTAGTTTACCTTCCTGTACTAATTTAACATTTCTGTTTCTGGCTTGATTATTATGCAGCATTTATATGAGAATGGGTCAGCTGATTCAAAATGCTTAAGTTATTGGTAGAGAGGGTAGAGATTGGTAGAGATGGCTGTGAGCTACATAACTCTTGTTACAGATAGTATTGTCCTTGACTTGTAACACATATTTATTGTTGGGAGAAAAATCATTGCAAGTACAGAGAAATAGATGGCTATTAGAATTCAGATACACGGACTTTTGGTTAGTAGACATTGTAATTATTGAGAGTAAAATAGCACAATTATGGGGGATTTTCTACATATTCTCTCTGTGGCCATTTGTAAAACTCACCTGCTTCCACTTTTAATTCAGATATTGATAGAAATTGAGGTATTACACATATATCCCAGACCATTTCTGGGCTATTTTTGATGTCTTTTTTAAGTGGCCATTTCTCACAGACTACTAGCCAACAATTCAGCAGTCACAAGAAACCGTATAAACATGCCTACCCTTAATCTCTGTCATCACTGTATAGCAGGCACGGATTGAATGTTTGAGATGTAGCTACTTCATTTGGGTCTTGCATATGTGGATACAGAAGGCAATTCTGCATTTTAACTAACTCTTATCTATGCAGGGCTCTAGAAGCATGCTTAAAAGCAATCTCCACATGTGTCCTTGCAACATCCTGAGCCTGAACAATGCAAGCTTTGATAATCAACAAGCATCCTCTATCAGTTGTCAGTCACTAATGAGAACTTCCCGATACATAATGTGAAATAAATGTACACCGCCTGTGCAAACTCTGGTCTTGAAGGTCACTTCATGTATATGAGTCAGCCATGGCTCTCAGTGGAAATTATTGATATTTTGGAAATACCTTCTTAACCTTTTACATCTCTCTTAAGGCCACATAGTCTCTAAAATGCCCGCTAAACTGTGGTGTATCTGGTATTGCCATCTCATAAGTCTTTTGAAGAACTTATGGCTTTCCAATCAATACCAAGGGCAATGCAAATAGCCCAGGTGCTATGAACTGCCAGCTTGAAAATCGTAAGAGACTATGCATGCCAGGTCTACCCTGACAATCCTTATTTTTCATGTGACACCCTAATGATTCACAATATCTGTGGTTTATCACATAATAAAAATTTTATATTTTTGTATTCTTCATGAAGCACCAATTAACAGTTATCTTCTGTTTGCCAAGGGATGAAGTCAGAGTTCAAAATGAAGAAGGTAGAAGTTGTAAAAATCAAAGTTATTCTTTACCCTAAAGAGACTGAGAGTTCACCTCTTACAGTAGGATTTTTCATAATGTGAAAAGGATGTCACTGAAAGCAGAGCAGTGTTAGCAACCAGTTTAACAAACCCCCCCTAGATCTCAAATGCTATCCCACTGCACCCACTTGGAATCTCTCTCATCTGGGCTCTGCATTTTTCAAGGATTTCCACATGAAGGTCTTTCCTAACTGCCCTGAACCAAAGAGGGTCTTCCCGGGGTGTTGGCCTGCCTACACTGGATTACTTTGGTTTATCCACGGATTACCACGCTGGTTTTTCTAACAATGGTATAGAGGAGGAGTGCAAGTGGTGTTTCAAAAGAGCATCACCCGTGTACTCTAGTTGATCCGTTGCAGGTGTCACTGGGAATTAGCTATGATAGAGCTACAGTGTAACAGTTTCAGTGCACGTGAGTTTTGAAGCAATTACTAAACGAAGCACGGTTTACTTATTGGGGGGATACTTACCTTGGAAGAGGAAGACCAAAATAGAAGGGGACAGTGCTGGCTAAGAACTTACCCTGTTTTCTTGTGTGTCGAGTGCATCTTTACTGTTCTCTGTAGCAACTTTGAGTTGCAGTTTGAACAAATCTCTGTTCAGAAGTGAATTAATCCTGATTAATAACTTTACTATGGGCATGTCATCTTTCTTAAAATCAATTCAAACCCGAAATGCCGTCTTCTTTTATTTCCTGATTGCCCTTCAGGAAACATTTGGCATAGAGGGTATTTTTATCAGAAGGCCTCGCCTTTTTAAAATTACCCCACTCCTCGAGGCTTGCTACCTTTGCTGGAAGTGCTGAGTTTCAGCTCCGCTGGACGGTGCCAGGATGAAGGGGAGCGGACAAGCCCGCTCTGCCCGGCGCTGGCCGCTGCCCAAACTCCCCGTGCGGGCGGCGGGCGGGGCTCTGCCTGCCCCGCCTGCGCGGGGCGGGTCCCGCAGCCCCGCAGCCCCGCAGCCCCGCCGCCCCGCAGCGCCGCCCGCCGCAGTCGGTGCCGCCGGGGCCGAGCGGGCAGTGCCGGTGCCCGAGCCCACCGCGGCTCCTTCCCGCGCCCACCGCGGCTCCTTCCCGCGGCCCTGCCCATCGCCGCGGCCGACGCGCAGCTCCGCGCAGCTCCGCTCCGCTCCAGGTGAGCGCCGCCGCTGAGCGCGGGCGGGGGCCGGGCTGCGGCGGTGCGGGGACGCCCGGGCGAGCATTCCCGCCTCCACGGGCGGTACCGCCGGCACAGGGGTCCCCGGTGCCCCGAGCCGCCCGGCCGGTGCCTCCGGGGCGCTCCGTGCTTGGGGCTGGACCCGCTGCCCTTTCGGAGGGGCACAAAGTTTGTGCTGCGCGGCGCGAAGTTGTGCTGAGTTAGGCGAGGCTCTGCGGCATCTCCCTGGGGCTCCTGCGGGGAGGAGCGGGGGCTGCGCGGCGCTCCGCCGGGCGCGGGGCTGGGCGGGGGCGGCAGCGGCAGCGGCAGCGGCAGCAGCAGCATCACCCAGCCCCGGCGCTGCTCCCGCAGCCCGCCCGGGGATGGGCAGGGCAGGGCAGGGCAGGGCAGGGCAGCGCGACCAGCGGCCCCGCATCGCCGGTGCCGCTCCGCGATCGCCGCTGGTTCATGGTTCTGTGGCAGCCTGTACTCGAGTACTAACTCCGAGGCGGAAAATAAAATATCTTCGCTGTGGTGCTGTATCTTGCGCGTGGGGTATGTCTTCATGACAGCTTAGTATGGAAACTGCAAGTTACTTAATAACTTTTATGGAAATAGCTGCGTGTAATAGCTGTAATCCTGCGTTTGAAAATACAAAATCAATGATTACTGATTAAGAGGCTGTTCAGTATTCAGCTATTGCTACAAATGACTTGATTAAAAGATGTAACAAAGTATTTTGGGGCAGTAATAATAAAGACTAATAATCAGTCTTATTTAGAGAGTATCTTGTGTTTTGTTTCAAATAAAATGCAGCCTCCTGTTCATGCTGCATATGTAACTAATTCGTACATTACAGATATTCTTCAAATACAGTAATCAAAGCACCTGTTATTGTCTACAGGGTTTTTTTCTGTTTTAGAAATGCTGTTGGTCCAGTATGCTCATCTCTGGCATACATGAATAGATAATCTTGCATAATTTATCACCATTTCATTTGTTTCAGGATCAACTCTTCTGTAAATTTAAACTATTTTATTAAGGATCTGTAAGAGAAACACTTTTAAAAGGTACCACATAGATATTCTTAGTAACATCCTACACTAATAGCTGAATGCTTGACATAAACCAAAACAAAACCGGGGGTGACTGAAAATTTTGTTGTGGCTCATTCAAGCTAATGTCCCAGGTCTGGACAGAAGCAAGCTGAGTTCACTCTGTAAACCTGAGTCGATTTTCCAGAGGAGCTAAAGAAACTCCATTTCTATCCTGTTTTAACAGCAGAGTGTTCTACCTACATGTCAACAACTGGTACTCTGTGCATGCATAACATTTCAATTAATGGAGCCTCAGCTGCCTAAAGGTTGAATGAGATATTTGTTGGCAATTTAATTGTTTTTTTCAGACATTATCACCCCTGCATGTGGGATTTGGACATTACGTGATCATAGTAGAAAGTAATTACAGAAGGTAATAATCTGTGGTGTATCCATTAAAATAGTAGTTTCTTCATTTTTATACAACATCTGTGGACAGTTTTTACTTTCCACAAGGATATTTTTTTTGTCAGTAACTGAGGAGGGCAGTGGCTCATAGACATATGAGAGGCATAAAATCAGAGTGTTGATAGACTGTTAGCAACAGGATTAGTACTCAAACATATTGCCGTGTCTGGTGGGATGTGACAGGGCTTTATATTACAGTTGGTAATATTCTGCTTTAAACTTTAAATTTCAGTTTGTGAAATGCTTTTAGAAGCTTCTAATCACATGCTGTTTCACTAATATTAATAATATGTTTGTCCTTTTAAGACGAATGAAGAAAATACATCCTGCGAAGAGTAAAAGTACTTGATTCTGGGAAGACTCTAAAAGCACTCTTCACTTCAAAGCTGGAAAAAAGTATGAAGGAGCAGTCTGTCTGACTCCCTCAGCATCTCACACAGAAGAAAAAATGGCTCTTCAGGAAAAAACTGTTGCTGGTGTCTTGGAGGAGTGGTGTTTGGAAGAACCGCTGTTCGGTTGTAGACGGCACCAGAATGTTCGGAAAAAACTGAGACTGATACGAATTGTAGGGCTTCTTGTCAGTGTAGTTGCCATTAGTACTTTCTCACTTTCAATGAGTGCCTTTTTCAAGATGGAACCACATAGCATGGCACTGGTCAGCAGCCTGGATAGCCAAAAGCTGGTGCGTCGGCAACAAAGAACTCTGTTGGATTTCACAGAACAGAATGAAAACGGCATTCCAGACCCCCATGCTTCTATGAAACATGAAGCTGGGCACAACAATGAAACAGAAGATCATGAGAAGGGAGAGTACCCCACGGACCTTTTCTCTCTTGAGGAGAGAAGACAGGGAGCAGTGATCCTCCATGTAATTGGCATGATTTACATGTTTATAGCCTTAGCCATCGTCTGTGATGAGTTCTTTGTTCCTTCTTTGACTGTTATCACTGAAAAACTGGCCATTTCTGATGATGTGGCAGGGGCAACCTTCATGGCTGCTGGTGGGTCAGCCCCAGAACTCTTCACTTCCTTAATAGGAGTGTTTATATCCCACAGCAATGTCGGCATTGGTACAATAGTGGGATCTGCCGTGTTCAATATCCTATTTGTTATTGGAATGTGTGCTTTATTTTCTAAAGAGATCTTGAACCTTACTTGGTGGCCACTCTTTCGAGATATGTCCTTTTACATCATTGACTTGGTCTTGCTAATCCTCTTTTTTCTGGATAACTTGATAATGTGGTGGGAGAGCATAACACTCCTGACAGCATACGTTTTCTATGTGGCTTTCATGAAGTTCAATGTTCAAGTAGAAGAGATGGTGAAGAAATTTTTAAACAGGAACAAGGTTGAGAAGGTAACAACAGATGCTGAAGGAAAGGTTGGTCAATTTTTAATTGAATTACATGTAATAATGTCCCTGTAAGTGCTGAGTTCTTTTGTATCATAAGGATCCTAATATACTACAGTCAGCAATATGAAAAAACTTCTATATCTTGCTCAAATGCCTTTTTCTTTAATCAAAACCAATGGAATCAAAAATAAAAAACAAGGATAGCCTTCTAGTAAATCAATAGCTTTTAGATCCAGAATGATTCTGATCACACATAAA
This sequence comes from Xenops minutus, assembly GCA_035221455.1. Classification (NCBI taxonomy): domain Eukaryota; kingdom Metazoa; phylum Chordata; class Aves; order Passeriformes; family Furnariidae; genus Xenops; species Xenops minutus. Next base: position 39,601,799 of record JAWWEE010000085.1, read on the forward strand.
GAAAGCAAAAAAAAATGCCAGCAAAAAGACATAAACCTTTACTCAGTATTTTGGCACACTGATGCAATCTGAAATATAGCTACTATTTTTTGTCTAAGCTTTTGTATTAAGTGGTAACAATATCTGGGGAGGATCTTCTGATAAAATTTGGCTTTTTTAAGACTTTTAACACACTTTCTTAAAAAAAAAAAAAAGGCAAATTGCTTATAGCAGTATACAAAGGTATTTTTATACAATAATAACTTCCTGTTGTAATTAGTGGCAATTGCATGAAAAAAATCTCTGAAAAAACAACGATCACAATGGCAAAAGTCATAGATCCTCTGTTTAAGGAGGATGGTTTCCCACTTACGGTATTTGCAACTTTGCAAACTCATTTTTGGCCTCAAGTAGAGAATGAAATTTATGCACGGAGCGCTCCATGGGTCTTCAATCTTCAGCAGTTCTATTGCTAAAGAAGGCAATATTTAAGGGATCTTTAAAGCTGAATGCATAAATGCTTATGTATGTAGGAGTATTTTAATTGGATGCTTAATTTTGAAATTGAAATGTCTAGTTTTATATGACATTGGTGTTATTCATTCGATAATTATCAGATAATTATGTAGTAATTATTCAAAATATCAGGGAGCTAGCAGTTCACTGTTTCATTTATTTTGTTTAACACTCCTGTAGGAAGGGTCTGGAATAGACACCATCCACCAATATAAATGCATAGGCATATAAACAAGAGGAGAGACAGACCACATATAACTATAGAGAGGGACTACCTTTTTGTGACTCGCGGAAGCCTATATGACAAACTTTGAAGAGAGAGCTGGATATTTGAGCAGTTATGACGTGCATTCAATTTTAGGGCAAACCACAAAACAAGTCCACTAAAATTAAAATCCAAAAATTCTCATTTATTTCTTTCATTTCTAACCAGGATTACCAGCTGTACACTTACTTATAACTTTATTTTTCCTTTCTGTTCTGTTCTTTTTCCAATATGCATAATTGGGATTACATAAGTAAATTAAAAGAAAGGTCAACACCAACAAAGTATTTGCCCTAATTAGCAAAGGGCTTTTTTAACTATGTTAATTGTTTTCTAAATAGTGTAAGATTTCACAGTGCATTTTAAGTATTTTGACAATTTATACTAAATGTATGTAATGATAGGAAGCCTGTGGTATATGAAGCAACCATTTAATATACTTTGATCTGTCCATAAACTGGACAGAAAATGTAAATCTGTAATTGGTCTTAAGCAATTATTAATATGAAAAGCAACTGCCTTGTTTTGTCCAGTCTATAGAGTAGCTACATACTGGAATAAGTACTCAATTATTGTGAACTGAACAGAAGAATAAATCATTTGCAAGCCCTTTTGAACACTATTTATATTTGAAGTACTGTGGGTGGACTTGATTTTAAAAAGACACTTTTAGGACCACTCATTTATTGTTTATAAGTTTAATTAGTTAGATTTTATTCATAATATAGGGACACTATTTCAGACAGGGATGAAAAAAGTCAGAAAACTGGCTACTTTTCCTAAAAACACAATGTTTGCTTTGTATATTTCATGAAAATATTTTTCCTGACATAACTTGGAAATAACTAAAATGATAAATTAATGTGTTCGTAATTCATTGAGGGGTAAAGGGAGATGAAAGATGCTCCAATTTTGTTGCAATTTAGCTAATACGTATTTTATGCTTCCTGCAGAAAACAGCTTCTGAAGGTGTCAGACCATGCTTTTCCTCTGTGAGCCATGCTCTAAAGACATATTTTTGAATATTCCACTGACACTTTGAAATTACAAGTCATTATGAATTATTTTATTCTTCAATTAAACAGCATTTAGGAGGATGAATGAACTGCTTTTCTCATAGCATTTATATCACAGATTATGGTCTTTGGAAAGAATCCCTGTACATTATTTGTTCATTTATTTACTATTGTTAAACAATTGTTTTTCTTGCTTTTTAATTAAAAACAAACAACAAAACAGAAGGGTAAAAAAACCACAAAGAAGAAAAACTACTATGTAGTTTTATGTAGTTCTAAGCCTGATAGAGATGCCTACGATTTTTAGCTTAAAAGTGATTGTGTAAAGCAAAGGATAAAATGTTTTTATAGTCTGAGATCTGGTGCCTAGTACAGAATGCAATGAACATGGGTGTTTATTTCCTAAACATTGAAGCCACAGAAGCGGTAGTCTTGGCTCTTGGTGGCGAAGGATACTTTTTTCTACGGTGTTAGTTCCATGAGCTCAGATTTTTCCATGTCATCAAGAGTGTGCTTTGTCAATGCAAAATAAAATTGTATATAATCAGTTAGTGTACTGAAAACAGAATTTGCAATCTCAGGGCTATTTTGATGGAAACTTTTTTACTGTCTTTTCCCCCCCTAGGGCAAAGAATTGTTAGGCAGCTCTCTGGAACAGGTGGGTTAGTGTGTCTTGGAATAATTTGTTTTTCAGGAGAGTATAGAAAATTCTCTTTCCTCTAACCAACACTCCCTCTGCCTATCTGTTGTTGATTCTGCTGCTGCCAAACTGGCAAGTGTTCTGATAAAAAAACGTGTGTGTCGTATTTATCTTAAAGACTGTTGTAATCTGAAAGCAGCTCAAGAAATTTGAGAGGTCTAAATAAGGCATCATAAAGCTGGATAGTTGAAAGGTTAGGTGGCTTATTAGCAAACAAGTATCAAAGAGTAAAAATCTGATCAGATGAAAAACCTCTTGAGATACTAAAATGTGATTCAATGTGAATTTCAGTACTTTTATTATCAGTTATATTGAAGGGTTGAAGAAGGTTTTACATTCTCAAGAAGGGCACTATTATTTTCACTAGATATGAAATTATTTTTTTACTTAGCTTTCACCCACTCTAGATGTATTCATCAGGTTTCTAGAATGCATAGGCCTCCCTATAGATGCCTTTTAGATTTCTTTCCCCATTTTTAAGAATGAAAGAACATTTTTTGTACAAGAAAAGTGTGACTCTTTGAACGTAACTAGTTTTTCTGATATTATTTTCTTTAATGTGTTGGTTACTTATACAACTGTGAAGGCAGACAGAGTATTCTATATGAATTTCATTGTGCTCGCTATTTTCCTTAACAACGTTTCAAACAAATACAGTCTGGATTATTAAAGGGTCCAGGTTGAGAAAATCTGGTAACTTGAATTATTGGAACAATTTTGTGACACTGATGACAACAGACTACAAGGTTTTTGCATTTAGAATTCATAGGGTGCATTGGCAAGGTCCTGTTTGAACTGTGGCTAGCTGAAGTGTGGATAGCCCCATGTAACCATCAAGGAAGCCTGATGGCACTCTGATACTGAGGAACTCCAGAGATCGCTGTGAAAAACATGAAAAGAAGGAGGATAGATGAATAAGCAAGACAACATGAAAAGACAAAAACCATATGGTTTTCAAGTTCTACAATGTAAGATGGCATGTGGTATATGCAGATCAAGATGGGTCCCTAACAAGTGACACTGAGCCCTATGAGCTGCTCTGAAATGTCCTATAGTAGGTAGTGCCATCCCACTACCAGATAGCCTCAGAAGTCTCTTCCAGCCTAATGTATTCTGTGGCATAATTTTTAGGTTTTATGTAGCTATCCTGCAAAGAACATATATTTTAGGACTGAGGTGGAAACTTTTATTTGATCTCTTCATCAGCTGAATGAAGATGTTTAAAAACAGAAGCCTGAAATTGAGTATAATAGACAGAAAGGGGAAAATGGATAAAGCTGATGTACAAAGTTCATGAAAATAAGATTTTTTTGACTTTCTACTAAGGTTTCAGTCTTTTCTTCATAGTCTGTACTGGTGAAGATATGTTGAATATATTTTATTGTGGAACTTTGTGTGAAACTACATTTCGGTTTTTAAGTACTATCTTTAATGTAGCATGAAGATCATTGTAGAAATGCTTGAATCTGATTGTTCAGTAAATAACTCAAAGCAGTTCTGTTTGGCAACTAGGAGAACAGAATGTGGGTGGCACAGGGATATTGTGCAATGGCATCTGTTTCACTGATAGTACCATTTTAGATAAATAGCTTATGGTATATACAAGACAGTTTTTCTACATTTATGGAGAGCTGCATTTGGAAAATGAGCTATTTTTACCAACAAGGCATAGTTATTATTTTATTGCCAGTTTTGTTTTCTTAAGAAACTTGAATAGATTGTGTGTGGGTTTTTTTAAGATCCACATTGATCTTAAGTGTTGCCATGTTGTATTTAATGGCAGTATTTGCATTCTAAAGGAAATGTCGTAAACAGTATTTTTAGTTACTTCCCTGACTGGTGGCTGTATTAATGCTACGTATGCACAGTCACTGTTACAATGATCTAATGATCATTGTATGATCTAATATGTGTTCATTAAGGAAAAAGACAAATTACCTTCATGCTTACAGGAACCACTGAAACTCCAGAACAGTTCTTTTTCAGGACTTCTTAATATTGAATCCACTGTAACTGTAACTCTATCTTATATAGTAAGTTTTCTTCTTTCACTACCACCAAAAGATCTTTTTTTTTTTCTTTTCCATAGTTTTTATAGTTCATAGTGTTTCTTGTTCTTAGGGAGGTCAGAGTCTTATTCTACAGACATTTCACAGTTGGTCTAATTGTACAAGCATGTGTGTGAATATAGAGTTATATATCTGTATCTTGCAAGATAGCTGCACTGTTTTAAGTTAGAGTTTGGGAAGTGAGCATCATCACTGTGATTGTCCCATCTTTTGATTTAATAAAAGTCTGATTTTGTGTCACATTTTATCTAGTTTTATTATCGCAAAAGCTTTCAAGCTACTTCTCTATTAACTTAATGTTAGTCCAGTAGCAGTAACTCTTAATTTGCCTTGGGTTTTTAGCATTGTTGTTTCAATTTAGGGCTATTACCTGACATAACCAAGGCTGGCACTTCAGATATGCAACAATTAGTACAGTGAAATGGATACTATTCTCACTTTCTTTTAGCACCTCTCAGTAATTTATTGACTGCAAAGCAATGATTGTAGCTTTCACTACTGGAGTCTCTTGGTTTTGAATGTATGTACTCTGGTAATGAATAAAAAGTGATGGCATGCAAATGTAGTGTAGATTAAATGCTCTTAAATTATGGCCATCCACTAAGATTCATTAGGCAGCCCTTATTAATTATGCTGGGAAAAGGAAGGCTAAAATTGTGCCACCTTTAATTAATAGCAAGGGGACAATACAATCCATCAATATATTACAAAAATAAAAAGCATACGTAATTAAAGAAAAGTCAGATGATACTTCTTAGAGACTGCACAAAACCAGCTGTGTTGGCAATTTTTCACCATGCCATATTTCAGAACTCCAGACATGATTAAATTTGTTGTGCCAGAAGTTGTACAAGAAGAGGAATATGCAGTTCCGAAGTCTAGAGATTTTATAAATGTTTTCCCTTCTGTCATCTCAGTCTTGGGTACTTTGGTCCAGATCCTCAACAGAATGTGGGAGCTACAGGAGATTGTAGGTGGAATTTCAATTCCCAAATCAGTATACCAGACCTCAAAATATCTGCCTGTTTTGGGGTGCTTAATCTCTGAAGGAGCTTTACTTAAAAACAGGAAAAAGCAGAGGTGATCTTTTTCAGATGCCATTGTTTTGTTTCCAGACTTGTTCTGAAATGTCAGCTAGGTGCAGCAGCATGGTACTGGTTTTCCTTCTGACCCACACTCTACTCTTTCCCCCAGGGTAGTTCCCCAGATTTACCTCACAGATAAATATTTAACAAAATCCAGTGGCTTTTACAAGGTCTTCAGATTTTGGTGATGAGTGCTCAACTTTTATGTCATTACATACAGATCCTTCACATTCACTGCTCACTTTAAGTGGTGTCACACTCATCACATAATGGTTTTGCGTGGCAAGGTACAGCTAATTGCCCCATTTTTCTTGTCTTGTTTTAAAAGGCAGTAGTGAGCCTTCCACAGCATGTATTTTAAAGTCCATGGGGGGGATGTGGGTGGTGGAAGCTGCCCTAGAGCAGTCCTCGTTGCAGTGTTGATGGTGCCACACTTACAGTGATACTCTGGGCACTGCTGACCATAGGGTGACCTTGGCCTTTCTGAGTAGTGACACTCTCAAGGCAGCCAGCACTGCAATGCCAGGGCCACAGACCAAAAAATTAGATTTGATGAAGTACTTTTTCCCTGATGATGATCTGGGGGTTTCTTGGCTTTATTAGCAGGAATGAGTTTTTCACTGCCAACTGTAGAGGTGAGAAAACAGATTCTCTTCTGTCCTTTCTCCTCTGACTTTTTTCCCCAAGAATTCATGGATTCTGCTTCTGCAACTGTAGAATAAAATGATAACCAATCTGATTTTTTTACTGTGTAATGAATAGTGTGTTCACATTGAAGAAAGAAAGTCCTACAACAAAAACGATGTAGAAGTGGAAGTCAGGGAAGTTCTTAAAAAGAATATATGTGCCCATACTTGTCTTTAAAAGAAATGTGTGTGATGAATATTTTAAGTGTTTTATACACTGGGTATAGAACAGATGGGAAGATGTATTAGAGATCAATGTAAATAAACAGCTGTAACACCTATAGCATCTAAGACATCTATCTATCTATCTATCTATCTATCTATCTATCTATCTATCTATCTATCTATCTATCTATCTCTTGCTGTTTATAAAATAAACTTCAATATAAAGAATAATAGTTCCTAATTTCTCCCCAGACATTTAGCTCACCTGCAAACTATGATCTGTGTGGTGTTACAGATGTAGAATAAAGAATGGTGTTTCCTTCATCTTCAACTAGATTAGCCATATTCCATTGTATTTCAGTCAGCTTTTATTTAAATATCGCATTTTATTATTTACTATTTAAATTAATGGCTGGTTCCAGTAATCTGTGCAGCAGTAAGTGTGCTGTTAGCACAAACTAGAGATTCAAAATCTTTCTGGGCACTGACAGCTTTTTTAGAACCTAAAATGACAAGATAGAGCAAATACTGGGTAATTGTAATGAATTTATTATGCACAGGTATACATCATAAGAGGTTATATAGGTGGTTTAAAAAAAAGGAAGGTTACTGTTTGGTTGGTTTTTTTTTAATTCAAAACCCCTCATTAAGTACTTATCCTGAAAGTCCCTCTCTTCTTTTATCAGTCCAAATTAAATATCTTAATAATATTTAGCTGTGAATTTCAAAATTCTGGAAATCTGGGCTGTCAAATAAAAGTCCTTTTTGTAGAATTCTCTTGACACCATATTGTTCTGTTCTAAGACAAGCACAAATGCTTTATCTATTATTAATTTTCTTACCAAAGTATTGAGATAATAATCTGGTCTCCATTCAGTTAGGTGCTTAGACAACTGTATGAAATCACAGTTCCTTCCCTCAGTAACTCATGGTGAAAAAAAGATAAATACCACTCAGAGTACCTGGTAAGAAGAATATGATTTATCATGTATATAATTTTATTTTCATTGATATATGCTTCCTCTTCTATATAGTTAGCATACCATGAGTCTTTTCCTCCTCACCCAAGCTGTGACTAAGGTGCTGATTATTTATTAAACATAGAATGATTAATAGAGGAATGATTTAAAGAATTAATTTATTTCTCTCTATGATCCAGCAATCGATCTTTGCAAGTGTCAGTCAATGATACATCTGGTAGAAGGCAGCATCGTTTTCTACAGCAGGACCTATGTCAACAATAAGTTGCTTTTGGGGAAAACAGACAGATCAGATGGTATGGATTTAGTTTGGTTTTGTTGTAAATTTGTGTGGATGAAATTCTTGCAATTGTATTCTTAAGTGCAGATCAGGGTCACAGGCAAACTGAAAATCCTAAATTAGAGCAGCCTTAGGGCATACTTTTGGCAAACAAATTAACATCTGACAGAAAATAAATTGTAGTACATTACCAGATATTTCATTATTTTGGAGGTAATACTAGTATCTTCGAGGAAATACAGTTATTTGCTGTCATTGGTGGTTTGTTGGTTTATGTGTGTTCCTCTCTGAAAAAAGGGAAATGAAAAAAATGCAGTATTGGAAAAACAATCATTGCCTTGCTAGTAATAGAACTGAGCCTTGGGTCTTGGTAGAGCAATGAGAATTTTATGTGTTGATCATGTATTTGTTTCTACAGCAGGTGGAGGGTTCAGAGCTCATGTTGCCTCCAAAGCAGCTGTATCTAGCATTATAACTACTGCTCTGCCTTAACCAACGTTGGCTCACATTGAGTGATTTTACTGTCCCTGTCAGATAAAATTTCATCAGGGCAGTTCAAAGAACAGTTACTGCTCAGTTACTGTGTTTTGCACTATTTCATTACTATTCCACTGTCCTCTGTATCATGATTTACACGAACAGCTATAAATAGCTATGTTCTTGGATGACTTTCTTTAAGGTGAGGGTGCAAGAACAGGCTTAAAGGTGTGTTGTGCAATGATATTAAAACTGCTATGAAGTCCCACACTTAACGGATTAATAGATTGGCACAAAATACTTTCTTATTTGAGGAAGAATAAAGATAGCAGGGAATTTGTACTACAAACTATACTGATAAATTAATCAAAAATTTTCCTCAGGAATTAATCCTGCTTTATCACCTCTTAACTGCTTAATGCTGTGAGTCTAGTCTAAAGTCAGCAGTAATACCAGTGACATTCATTGCATAACGAACTAGTGTAAACTCTTCACCCTCTCACATTGCTGTAAAACAGCTATAGCGGATATAGAGCACTAAGGAAAAGGCATGTCTGCTATCACAGCCTGTGTTGAGTGACCTTCAGGGCACGATTTGAGACTTGTCCAGTTAGGTAGACTTTTGCCCAAGGGAGAAGGTTGAAGTTTGCAGGGTTTGTAATGCTGGAGGACAAGCACCTCTTTGGGGATTAATCAGATGTTAATTTTGGTGTTTGGGTTTTCTTTGCTTTTTATTTTTTTTTAAACTTGTGCTACAAGCTTTTATCAAATTACTAATTGAAGTCCTTTTGTTGCTACCATGCACAATCACCAAGTTATTAATTAGCTGAAATTTATGACAGTCAAGTGTTTGAGTGGAAAAAACCCAGATTTTGTAGCTCCAAGAATTACTTTGTTCAGGAGTAGTTAGAAATAATTCATACTATTACTTACGCATTTTTAAAACAGTCATCTGAAGTAGTTTGAAAGCATCATGCTGTCTAGCAGCCAATTTTGTTTCTGTATATTTTTGCTTAAATATTCCTACTTTTCTGCTTTATTCTTAGTATTAATTGCATTCATTTACAACACTTTCTTTTAATTTAGAATGTTTCTGGTAGAAACATATTCTGTTTGAATATTGTCTGGATTTTTAAATGCTAGAGTGATATAAGTAATTATTAAATATGCTGCAAAGTTTGAGTTAAAAAGAGTATTATTTCCTCTCTATATTGAAAACCTTGAAACACTGTTAAGTTCTCCAGTTCTGAGTGAGGTTTTTTGGAAGCAGGCACAGCAATCCCCCAGATCCAGTCCTCTCCAGAAGTCACAGACAGACTATCTGAGTCTCCTCTCAAAACCAGTGACAAAATTCCTTTAAAATTTAGTCAGAGGATGATTATGGACTACATTTTTGAAGAATATTGCCATTGGTTTTTGTGTTCAATTTCTGAAATAAAATCACTACTTGCTGCCACTCAGAATCCTTCTCTACACATAATAATTAAGTGGGTTTGTAACCTTTTGGTTGTCTTGTTCTCAGTCTGTACCGGAACCATTTACCATTTGTGTGTGTGCATGTATGCACACATAATTGTCAGTTTGAAAAGGTAAATGAGAAACAGTGTAGACCTGTAGGATGGTAATTTGCGTTCTTCTTACACCATTTCACCTGTCTTCTGCCTGGTGACCCATTTCCATAAGACTTAGTCAAATATTTAAAGTTTCTGAGCAGAACAATTCTCAGGTTTTTTCCAGATTAAGTATTCAGAGAAAAGTATCTGTGTTTTCTTCTTAAAGCTGGACTCCTTCCAAGCAACAAATCATTCCTGCCTGAGGCTGAGGACATGACGTACTGAGCTATTGACATATTTTATTGTACCTTAATATATCATATCAGTAATTCCCTATCCTGTATCTCTATAGAGACAGAAACAGGACATCTGTGTCACTATAGTGGGATGATTTCTTGCTTTCCAGTAAGGTAATCAGGACTTGATTCTATCATGGGAATGGCCCAGACTGCTATTCTTTACTACATGACATTTCATCCAGAGAAAACGCCATTTCTTACTCAGATGAAAGGCCAGCAACTGGAATTTGAGTTACTAAAATTTGTTACGTGAACAAGGAACTGCAGTAATGTGGGACATGAATTTAAAGTCTTCACTTATATTTACCCAGAAAGTGTTAAGTCTTTTTAAGCAAAGGTTTAGAGATGTTGCCAAACCCATTCCCTAGTTATTTTAGAATATGTTAGTGCATACATTTGCTAATATATTAGTAATTATTTGCAAATATCAGTATTGAAAACCAGTACTTTAAAATGTATTAGTATTGAAATTACTTATTGAACTATTTGGATAACTTCCTAAGATCATTTTTTGCTTGCAAGCAATGCTGTAAGGGTATTTAGAATGTCATAGAGAGTATGTATATTTAGCATTTTAAAAAAAGGATGCAGCCTCTTCTTTTTAGGGCCATGGGAAATAAATGTTGATTTATAATTTCATACATGGTCATGTGTGAAAAAATACAAACTCTCATTTTAAAAAAAACACCATTAGGCTCAGTATGGACTGAATTGCAGACTCATGCCTTAACTTTGGATTTAAGGGTCAACATGTCGTTCTCTCTTTCATTTAATCGTCTTAGAGACCTGTGGCTTTCAAGCCTTCTAGAGCATTGTACAGTGTGCTGTAGGAAAGTTTTATTTCTGCTTGCTTGATTGGATTACTGTGTGCAAGGAAAAAAAAGGTCAGCATATTGATGGAAAAATGGTATTGAGGCAAGGCAAGAACATGTAGCATCTGAGAGAAATGTAGTCAGGCTTCCTGAAAGCAAACGAGAAATCATACATGAGGCTGTTATTTAATGGCATGCTATTTTTGAAGCATCTTAGTAAACACAATCTTTTCACCAAAGTTTTAAATGTTAGTAAATTTTCTGCTTAAGACTCTTCCCATCATTAATATTATTGCCCCTCTTTAAAATATTATGAGAAATAGTAGGGGAAAAAGCTGAAATGGAACTTGAACAAATCTGTAGGTGTAGATTTTTATAATTTCAATAATTATGTTGTTCTTTTGTGAGGAAAAGGATTAACCTGAATAAAAGGTAGTTTTGAAGTGGATGGCAAGTTTTGCTGTTAATTTTGATGAAAGTAAAATTAAACCCAAAAGTAAGGACATTGAGAATTATGATCTTGCTGCTTCTCCGATCTCTGTGTGCCACTGTATAAGTCCAAACCTCTGAGCTGATCTAATTCCACACTAAATCACCCCTAGCAAACAAAGAAAGCAATTTCTTTTTGACTTGGAGAAGCAAAACAGGCATTATCAGCTTTCTGTGCCCTTGGACTCAAACTGGAAAAGAGCACTCAGTGTTTCATAGCCTGATCTGCCCTGTCATGTGGTTAGTTTTTGGATTATTGGTAAATATCAAAGCAATTATTATACATTTGGACCACTGCTGCCCTTGTTGTTTTTAAGTGATCTATCTCTTAAGGGTAATAGTGGCTATGTATAAAATAAGTTAATTACTTTATGAAATGTAGGAGAAGTTATTGCTCTACAATTTGTTAATTAGTACACATACAGGCACATTTTTATGAGTCATACAGTGGAGGAAAACTTTAGTCTTCCTATGGAAAAATGCTATGCAAAAATAAAAAGACTAATTTTAAGATTTAGTTGATCTGCATTCAGAATTGCCAATGAAAAGCTCAAGATGTAGAGAATTGCAGAATCCAGCTTTTAGTCCCAGATTCATTTGGCTTAGCTGTGCTGCCTGACCTATAAATATTGCCTCCTCAGGTTACTTTTGTGATCATCACAGAGAAATGGGCTTTTTTATGGTATCACAGATTCGTTGAGGTTGGAAAAGACACTTAAGATCATCTAGTCTATCTCTTTAACACTGCCAGCTCCACCGCTAAGCCATGTCCCTAAGCACCACATCTATGCAAATTTTGAATACCTCTAGGGATGGTGACTCAGTCACTTCCCTGGGCACCTTGTTCCAATGCCTGACCACCCTTTCAATGAAGAATTTTTTCTTAATATATCTAAACCTTCCCTGGTGCAACTTGAGGCCATTTCCTCTTATCCTATCCCTTGTTACCTGGGAGAAGAGGCCAACCCCCACCTGGCTACAACATCCCTTCAGGTAGCTGCAGAGGGTAGTAAGGTGCCTCCTGAGCCTCCTTTTCTCCAGTTAAACAACCCCAGATCCTTCAGCCTTTCCTCCTAACTCTTATGCTCCAGACCCTTCACCACCTCCGTTGCCATTCTCTGGGCACACTCTGGTACTTCAGTATCTGTCCTGTACTGTGAGGGTCCTAGAACTGAACATGGGATTCGAGTTGTGGCCTGACCAGTGCTGAATATAGGAGGATGTTCACTGTTGCCGCCCAACTGGCTACACGATTGCTCATAAAGGCCAGGATGCCACTGGCTGCCTTGGCAATCTGGGCACACTGCTTGGCCATGGTAAACTCACTGTTGACCAATACTACACCAACAGATCTTTATTGTGAGGAATTATTTATTAATCCTCTCCTGACCTGACACTGGGCAAAATTAATCTGGGCTGTCACCTGCAGCAATAGGTTGGTAAAATCTGAAAAGCCATCTCCTGTCCTTTATTGCAATACCCTGAGTACTAAACCAAGTGTTGCCTTTTCTAACACCTAGGATTACATCAGGTTGTTTGAGAGTCACAACCTGATGTCATTTTGCAGAGGGTTACTTTTAAGATAGAGGTAATTAAAAGTTACAGTTTTTCTATGCCAGCAAGCAAAATAAAATACTTATTTGTTGACCTAGTCTGTGAACATTTCATTTGCTTCCTTTCTGTTCAGGTCAGTATGTGGGTATCACATGTGGTTCCAAAGAGCTACATGAGGCAAATAAGTTATTAAGTGAGGCTTACTGTTATTTATAGAAAAGTCACTGGCACTGCAGCCACAGACACCGTTAACTTACATGATTCATAGCAGATTTTTCTGGTTTATCTTTTAAATAAGATGGAGTATAATTTTAACTTTCAGAGAATTACAATATTGGTTAACTACTTAACCCATTCTTTAATTAATTATATTTTCACTAACCTTCCATGTGCATGACTGAACATTTTCAATGAGTAATTCATTTGTATAGAGCTCCTAAAATAACAAGAAACCCCCTTGCTAGGGTTCTGTAACTCCAGCTTGCCATGAAAAAGGAGTAATTAATTATGAAAATTTGGATTACGTTGTTCTTGTCCCATCTGCTTTTAACTGGTTTTGGACATTTGTTCTTCACAATTAAATGGTAATTATTGTTTTCAAATATTTCACAACACAGTGAGAGAATAGAGCCTGCTGTAAGGAAGCCTGTGTACATACAGGCATTAAAAAATGGAAATCAGTTTGTAGTCATGGCTCATTCAGACTTGTTGGTTGAGTTGGAGTGAGTAATTTATTTCACGATGTCTCAGATCTCCTCAGACTCGTAAAATCCTATGCCTGCCTTATTCATTTGTGAAAGAAACCCAAACTCTGAATGTCCTTGGAAGTCACACGATTTAAATAATCGATGTAAAGCATTGTCTGTTTCTTCCTGTTTCAGTGGTTCTGGCCATCACCCTTTTTTGACACTATCAGTGAATTGTCACAGTAATGATTTTCATGTCATGTGTCAATATAAGGGTAAAAGAATAAGGCATAAGAGTAGGAAATTGGTAATGAGAAATGTGTGTTTCTTAAAAGCCAGGATTCCTTCTATTAAGAATTTCATGCCACACCTCACTGTTATGCCTGTACTCATGGTAACCACTGATTTTGTACCAAAGATACCACTGTCCATTTGACAGGGAAAATGTGAAATTCCCTTTGCTTGTCTTCCGTTTTCTGAGAACCCTACTGAGACATGAGTACATGCTTTCTGAGTGTAGGGAATGGAGTTTGGAGGATTGGCCAATGCTAAGCCTCAATCCATGCTCCCTGACCTCTTCTAGGGCCAACACTGGTTACAACTTGTTCACCAAGCCTCTTACGACAAAGGAAAGATAAGCAAACCCAGTAGGTTTTGCTCAAGGAGCTGACTTACCTGATTTCCTAATATCTAGACATTTCTGTTCTGATGTGTTGAGTTTGTCTGAGCCAGATGTGTCAGGGACTGAGATTGTTGCATCACTGCTTCCTAAAGTATGAGCCAAGAAACCGTTTTTGGCAGCATGTGAAAGACCACATAGCAAAGTGGTTCCTGACATCAACAGCAGAAGGATTTCTTCTTTCAGCTCCAAACATCAGCTAGGGATTGTGTGTTACAGGGAGCTGACCAGCTCCTTGGAACTGGCTTTCTGTTTACAGTAGATACATACTGGCATTGTTGGTTTTAATGAGTTTTTGATAGATTCAAAGTGTTAGAAGGACATTATGTAATTGCAGCATTCTCTCTGAAGAAAGTGCTGACCATTACGATGTTGCTTGGCATCAAACACTGTGAAAAAGGGAAGCAGGATTTTCTAACTCTTAATGAAATCCTGTACTTTGCTGACTTTTTGTATTAGAGAGGGGCTGTATTGCCCATTATTAACCCCTCTAGCAAGGAGAACTATGATAGACATATCAAAGCTTTTCTAGTGTTCTAGGCTTGAGAAAAACAACTACTAGTGTAGGATACAGACCTATTACTATAGATGCTCTGCTCCTGATTTAAGAAGCTTACTTAAGTTTATGAAATTACAGGGGATGAATATAAAGCTCAGTGTTGAGTGGGACTGCTGATGTCTATGATCAGAAATATATATGGACTATATCTGTATTTATGAATTTTGCTTTTGGTAAAATGTAGCACCATTTCCTGTGGAAAATGCTGCTGCCTTATTTACTGTACTTCCAAAATACAGTGCTGCTATAGAAAAAGTTTTTTGTCTTCTGGGTGAATTTATTCCTTTTGAAATATGTGAAACCTTAACAAAGAAATATGGAGAAATGTTTTTCATGTGATTGAACTGTGTGTGGTGACTTCTGGCAGTGCTTCCCCAGGCCTGTGGTAGATGTTCTATTGGTTTTGATCAGTTCCACTTGGGTATGGGATGTCCAGGACAGCATGAACTCTTTAAACCTGAATTTAGGAGGAAAACTTTTGTTCAGATCATCGGTAAGATTAGATACCATACTAAAAAGAGTCCTTACCAGCAGAAACAGTCATGTTTCTGATGTTAGCCAGTCTTTTTCTTTAGCAAGTTTGCTAGTGTCTTCAATGCAGCATGTATGTCAATAATACACTTGTCATGAATAAAATCTCTTTCATTAATTCTGCTGTCACATGAATCTGATTCAAGATTATGGAGAGGTGACTGCATTTTGTCAGAGACAGTCAACCATGTGTGGTTCAGGACCTTTTGTGATAGTTGGGCATTTCAGAGTTCCTAGACTGATTTTTTTCACTGTTTCACTGGTTAAGAGTTTGTTGAAGTACAAGATATAGTTAACAAAAAATGGGATACATGAAAGTAAAATAGTAATTTACTGAGTCTATTTCTTTGTCCTGTGAGTCAGGAAAAAAACAATAGGCAATTTGTATAAGCTTCCAACAAAGCTATATCTGAACAAAGCTAAAAAAACCCTACAACCTCAAAGCTGTAGCAAGTCTAAATTACAATTACAATTTTCTAACAAGCTATGGAATTAATCATGACACACATATCAGGGGATCACAAATTAGTTAGCTACAGAAATGAGCAATGGTTTACTGTTGTAAAATTTGCTCAAGATTTGCTCAGGCCATTTTTAAGTGTTGTAACAATTAGGAGTCTAGAGGTTAATATTTCTTCTCATGTCATTAAACGATAAGCCTGAGGACAATTGAGAGAGGTTTAAATGTCACCTTTCATTGTGTACAGTGTTTTTCTGCTAGGTGTGCAGATGCATTTTAACTGGGTCCAAGATGCAGCTTGGATATGCCGGCTGTCTGGTAGTAAAGTTGAGAAAAGTACGTATTAAAAGTATGCCTAGGGCTTTTAATTTCTCTATAGTGACAGCAAAGGGTTCCTACTTACCAAAGAAATCAACATAGGCAAATGTGTGTGTGTTCCTGCTGTGATGTGTTCCCATTACAGCTACATGCTAGTCCTTGAGCAGAGAAAGACATAAATAACAGAACAGTCTGTCCCTTCCTTCTTTTTATGTCTGTATTTAAATCTGTGAAAGAACATCTGGTTCTCAGGGGACAACTCCCCTGGAAGAATTTGGTAAGGCTGCAGAGATTATAACAGAGATACTCCTCATCACACTTGCCCCAAATAAATATAATGCTACAGTAATAATGCCACCAGTTCTTCAACAATCAAAAACTTTTTGTGTATTAAGAGCCTGAAATCAGGATGACAATGTATAATAGTGCCATCTGGTGACTTTTTTCAGATTGTGGTGTGAAAATATGTGATTAAATATAAGACATCTCACTTTTAGAAACAAAAAGCCTTTAGGTTCAATTTTTTTAGATCCAAATTTCTTCAAAGTTCAGAGTTATCAGAAGAGGATATTGTTTCAGCCAATTAGAGATAGATGAGGGCATGCTGTTTCATCATGAGTGTAAAACAATGCAGTGTTTTTGTCTAGTGATTCTGACATTGAAAAAATACAACAATTTTTACATATCCTGATAGGCATTTGTTGCTTCTCATTTCAGCTTAAAACTGCAGTACCAATTCAGTTTGATGAGGAAATCAGGTTATTATTAAAACACTGTTTCTCCAGCAAGTGGGATGACACCTTCTGTAACAGGCCAGCTTTGCTGTTGCTGATTAGAGCTGGTCTGTCACGCCATTTGTCACAAGGTGCTATCTCCTGTGGGAGCAGCAGATTCTCCACGCTGCTGCAAGCTCTGGCTCTCAGTCTCTGGCTTGATCCTAAGCTAATGGGGCTGAAGATCCTGTTCAACTTCTCAGCTGCAAAAAGCAGCCATAAAATATAAATACAGCCTCCAAGCTTTGCAGATGGATTGCTTGGAGGTCTCTGTGCACCTGCTGGGCCTGCTTGGAGACATGACAAGAAACCTGATAATATGTCCTGCTCAGTAGGAGTTGTATAATGAAAGATGATTTTTTAATTTTTTTTTCTAAATATATTTTCCATTTTCTTCACCTTCTTTTAGAGTGGGGCAGAGATAAAGGAGATGCAGTTGAGACCTTAAGTAAAAGAAAGCTAATGCATGTACACAGTTGTAAACAAAAACAGCCTTCACCTGACTATACAGATAAGTAGTTATCCACACCTTAGGCCAGAAAGTAATAAATTCCATCACAGATCAGTGATCGTGTAATGCACAGCACTGACCATGTACAGCAAGTAAGTTCATGTAAAGGCCCAAACATATGTAGTATGACTATTAGTAAGTTCCAAATGTTGCAAGTATAAACAGATATGTATAAATAAGTACTTTAGCAGGCAAGACTATACACACAAATACTCTGGTTTTAGTTACTGGCAGTAGTAAAAAGAGGTACTGTAAGTCACATGAACAAAAGATTTTTGTTCATCAAGTCCTTAAATTCTGGAAGTCAGATGCCTATGTTATGTTTTTTGAGCTGGAAATACTAATGTAAGATCTATTTTTAGCTTTCTTTTGTTATTGAAGGAACTTGATTGTATATATTGTTCCCCTGAGCACAGAGAATATAAGCAAGCTTATTGAAATAAACAGCTTTCATTAAAGTACCTCTAATGAGGTTCTTCATTTAGAATCACACCAGGGCTGAAGCTTGCACTACCCCTGGAGATTGTCCAGTCTCACCCCACCTCAGGCAGCTCAGCTACCACAGGTCATGTCAGGGCCATACCTGGTTGGATTTAGGTATCTCCAAGGAGTGAGTCTTCACTCTGCCCCTGGGAAACCTGTACCCCTGTTTGACCAACCTCACAGTTCAAAATGATTTTCTTCCAAAGGTTAAGAGAAAACTTCTTGTATTTCAATCTGTGCCATTGCTTTCTGTCCTTTCCTTGGCCACGACTGAGAAGGGTCTGGCCTCTTTACACCCTCCTGTCAGGTATTTACGCACGTGTGGAAGCTATGCCTGAGCCTGCTCTGCTCCAGACTGACCAGCCCTAACTCTCTCAGCCGCTCTCCCCATGACATGATCTGGCCTGCATACTACCCTGACCACGTGGAACAGTAACCGGCAATTATTTTTCTTTCCAATGCGCAAATTCAAGAGTTCAGAGTATTTCCTGAGACTGGAAACTGTCAGCATTTTAGGTCAGAATTTTCATGTCATTAATTTTCTGTAGGTTTCCTGAGATCACCATGAATTTTATACAGAACGCTCTCACATTTATTTTGTGTATTAAATAAAAAGGAAGCAAGAAATGAAATTAAATTCAGTCATATGCATAGCCCCTTCATCAAAGTAGCTAATTGACTATCAGGCAAAACTCTTGTTAGTAACCTCTGAGTCCAGTTTTTAGCCAGAGTGTTGGTGCACTCTGCAATGTGTTATAGATACTCTTGTCCCAGATCAGTGTTCAAGATTTTGCAGAATAAATTCTTTCCAACGTATTTCAGTTTAAATACTTGTTTAGAATGGGATACCTTGCCTCTGCACAGCACTACGTTTGAGGAAACAATATGGAGAATTACTTTAATATTGATCTCCTGGACTCTGTGCTGCCTATTTAAGATACCTTGATGAAAGCAACAAAAAAAAAGGCATATGGAAAGGAGATAAAAGAACTCATTAACTGATGTCCATGAAGTACATTATAGAAGCCAAAGGAGAACTACCCGTCCTTCTGATGCAGATGGAATCTGAATGAGTAGGAAACAGGGCTCTTTTCTTAAGAGGATAAAAGTAAGAGCTATTTGTTGAAAATGCTTGAGATACACCACTGTGTAATAGCACAAACCTGTTCCTACAGATCAGTTTGGTTGTCCTGCCCAGGACAGCCTCATGGCTTCCTCTTGCTGGAGAATCTCTAAGTGGCACAGAGCTTTCAGAAGAGATTATGTTCATGACAAAAAAAGCAAGGTACCCTCAAGAACCACTAACACTAAGTTCTGGAAAGCTGGTGTACATTACAGAATTTTTTTCATCTCTCTTATTTCTGTTGGTGCATGTGCAAGTATGAGGTATCTGTGCAATTATGAAGCAAGAAGCTTACTTGAGACAAAACCTACTTTTATTTTAAATGTTATTATATTTTAAACCAGGCAGCCTTATGGCAACATTTCTGAAATTTTGCTTTCTTAATTATAGACTCCTGTTTTAAAGACTATTTACACAAGGGGAAAATTTTTGAGAAGTTTTGTAGCCCTGAATTTTCAGAGCAGGTACATTGTCCATCACAGTAGGAGCTTTGTGATCTGACAACAAAATGAGGAATCTATACTCAGTCACCTGTTTTCTGGTAAGTATTTGCTTTTTGCAATAAACATATGCAGTTTTGGCATATGGTTTTTGTTGTCGTTTGACTAATATTAAATCTATTGTGTAAAGCACATAAGTTTTGTTTAAGTAAATGAGTTATTCCAACAAAACATATGGAAATGCAGTTTTAATGAAAATAAAGTATGAAGCATGTGAAAAAACATATACACAATGCTAGCAGTCAAGATTTTGCTTGCAGAATCATACCTTAGTACCTGTCCAGCTCTAGGAGAAAACAGGTGGAACAATGACATGACTGTGTTCTAGAGATTACTGTAAGCAATTTTTTTATCCACTTGGAGGTCATATAGAGAAACATACCAGTCTCTGTATGAACTTTCGTTCAGGCTCAACATAAAGAACATGAAAATCGGTTGTTTGATTGCTTTAGGTGGCCATGATGGGCTGTCAGCACCAACTGATCACAGTGGAAGACAAACACCTTCAGTGTAAAAGAGTCAGGAGTGACATCTCATTGAGAACTTGGACTTCCAAGCAACTCTTAAGAGCATTAAAATTCAGTGGTCTCCCTACATTTTTTTGTTGAAGTGACTAGTAAGTTCCTGTTACTGAGCGCCTGTTATTTTTTCTCATGAAATGAAAATAAGTTTATTATCACTTTTATTTTACCAGCTGTTTCTTCCTCAACACATTTATCCTGTGTGCCTCACAAATTAAAAAAACCCTCACCCTTATATTTGCTTACAGCTACACCAGCATTTAGTTTTGGAGGGCAATAAAAATGCATAGAAGGTCACATCTGCTTGCTTGCATGTACAACAAGGTGACATTATGTGGCATAAGCTTCTCCAGTATGACAGAAGTAGATGCAGCTGTAGTGGATATCTAAGACAAAAAATCCTGTGTTGCACCTAGGAAGTGTTTCTTTCCTTGTGATGTGCAGGAGGAAACTACAGAACTCAATCAGAGTTAGATTACTGTATTTAAGCTGATACACCCCATCTCAGCCACCTGAACAAAGTTTGTCTTTAATAATACAGTCACTGCAAGTAATAAGGTTTCGGTCAATTTTAGGGCTAACTTCACTTCATAAAACAGCCATTGCATCAGCTGATTTCCTTCCAGGTACTGGACCATGTCTGACAGTCCCTAAATGTAATGATCTTTTTAAAAAAGACAAATAACTTAGCAGGTATGTGAGACATGAAGTGAGATGAAGTGGGGTGCTGCAGCCCACCTTTTTAAGGTCTGCCTTATTCACTACCCCAGCAAGACTCTTCACATACGGCAACACAAACAGTCCTCAGAAGAGTGATTGAGTTTGCTAGTATGGGATTGTGTCTGGGAGCCTTTAGCTAACAACCATCACAGGCCAGTAGGACATGGCTTTCTGCCTCATGTGTGGCAGGTACTAGGAACACATTTCTATGAAGCCTTAAATCAGACTGAGTTTCAATTAGTGCAAGAAAGTGGTGAATACCTTTGGTATCTACATGAGAGAGTCACAGAGATTTCGAGGATTCACAAAGATTTACCACCCCCTTCATTCTCCAGTAGAAAGCACATCACCCCATCAGGAGGAGGAGAAAGAATTAAAACAATTGAATAATAATGAGTGACTGTCAAATGCACTGTAAGTGATCAAGACGTGGAAGAGTGAGTAGAAAAATCATCTGGCAGATGTTGTAGCAATACGATTTTCTATCTACCATGCACTGATGATAGAAAAATATCCTAAATCTTAAAAAAAATATAACTAGTTTACGGAAGAATTAAACAAGATGAATGGTGCCTGTCAAGCAAAAGGGTAAATTGCAGTTTTTAATGAGTTGCTTAGGACTAATCAGGAACAGGCAGTAGGTGCTGTGGGCTTTTCTGAAATAGACATACACAGCTGTTTACTTATTTCAGGTTTTTCTACTCATAGCTTTATGCCTATGTGCTAAACACAGAAGTATTTATAAGAAATCCTCTTAAGAGATACCAATGCTTAAACTCCCATAGGTATCATCGCACATTCTGTCAGCACCAGGACATGGTGCAGAGGACAGTGAAGGCTGTAGTTTGATAATGTCTGCCACACCAGTATTCAGTGTGCTGTAGGTCTCATCTGTCTACAGGAACTTCTGTGGCATTGCAGTGTTCTTTGTGTTCCATAATCAAGGGGCAATTTTAAAGCAGTTGCCTAGTTTGAATGTGGTGAAATTTAAATTGTTCTTGCAAGGAGATTTATCTGTGTAGGAGTCCTCACTGAATTGCAGTTAACTAGGCACTCTGCATAAATTACGGTGAGACTAAATAGGGCTCTGTAGGGTTGTTATTCAACAGGAGTGGCAGAAATGTATCTCAGTATGGATTGTGAAGCAAGCGCAGACTAAACAGACTTGCTGTTTGTATGACCAAGTCCTTTTACTCTGGTGGCTTGTACAGCCAGAGGCAGGGTGCTTCATGTTGATGGGCAGTGTGCAGTCACTCAATTAAACACTGTAAACAGGCATATTGCTGTAGAAGCCTGCCCAAAAGCAGTTGTGCATCTGAGGATGCTTTGTCATTTTATCTTCATGTATCACTGTAAGATAAAGGTAATAGATAAGGGTAATGTGGAGCTAAGACTATGTGAAACCTGACTGAAAATGTTTGGGAAAAATTAATACTTGGACAAGACCTAAATACTGCTGGATCCTGTGTTTATTTCATCTTTTATGGAAACGCCCAAAATATCGGGGAAGAAGGTTCTTATGAATATGGATGGCTATTTTATGGTTCTCCGGGTAGAAAATAATCTTTTGTCCTCACAGACAGAGGGTGGTCTTTCATCCTGTATACAGAAACGTGATATGAAAACAGACACATTTAAAGCAATATAACAGAACCTTCCATTTGTGACTCTAATACAGTCCCTCCTAGGCTTTTTAGGTTCTCATAGGACGTTATTAAGGCTTTTCCATGATAGCTCAGGTATCAGTGAAGACAGCTTTATTTTAAAGGTCCATAAGGAGTCCTCATCTCTTGGTGCAGGAGAGGAACCCTCAGACCCTACCTAGATCATCTTATTCTATGCAGAAATCTGTGGAACAATGGTGAATAATAGGCAATTAATTTTAAGAAAGCTAGCCACGAGGATAATGATCCCTCTGTCATATTAAAAGCTGAGAATGCCTAGTAATTACTTCAAGTGAGTATTTACATGACAGCTAGAAATTCAGAGCTGAATTGTTTTATTAACCAGCAGGTATCCACATATCTATCAGATACCTGCTGGTTAATAAAACAGGGAAGGGAGAGAAAATCACATTTCACAGAATGTTCAGTTCTGAACAGGTCAGTGGGTCCTGGTGATTCAAAGCAAAGCTGTCTTTTAATAAACATGCTGCAGAAACACAATTTCTTTCACTCATCCAGCGGGAAGCAGAAATATTTGCTCCAGTATCATTTCACGCTCTTCCTACTTTAAGCACTGCTCTTCACCTTATATAGACTTAGCATTCAGCAGCACTGTTATGTAAAGTGAATTATATACCATTTTGTTGAGTAGAGTTCAGTTAAACAGCTTGCAGCCACAGTTCCTGATACCTGCACAAGGAGAGCATTCTATTGGTTTGGCTTGGAACGGAATTGTTGACACCATGAAGAGTTGGTTACTTATTTTTTGATGAAAGTCTGTATGTGGCAGCAGTGTTAGTTGGCAAGGGTGATTCTCTGAAAAGGTCAACCAGTTGTTGGGTAATTGCTGACACACTCTCAATAGAAACAATTAAGTTTTTAATTATTATATTGCTGTATTTCAGTATCCATCATCTCTTTTAGGCACTGTGCTGATTCTAGCCTTCAGATAAGCAGTGTGATTCCTTTATATTCATGAATTGATTTTTCTGAAAACTTTAATAGGAATTGGTCATACTTAGGTAAGTGATGTTAGCCAAGAGTGAATTTCTGGATTATGGCCTGTATTGTTGAGAGAGTTATTTATGTAGAAGTGTCTGCACCCCATCAAATGGGGATTAGCTGCATAAAGCGTAAAATTTTGATGGTGTGGAAAACGTTTGCTAATCCTAGAAATATCTAACACCAACATTCCTGAACTATGGGTCTGCACATACGTGTAACACTTCTTTATCGGTAGCTTTTGATAGTTGAGCAGTTAGCTTGTAAATGACATGATGTCTTACACATTTCTGTGAAGAATATTTCTATGATTTTTGAATTCTTCATTTTCACAGACCTGGGTTGCTCTGTCTGTGGGCAAGGGAGAGGCAGAGCAAAGGGAGAACCAGTGAGGGGAACACAAGGTCAAGGGACTATACAGCTATATGATCTCAACAGCAGCAGTGGTAGCATGGTGCCTGTAAACTCTGACGTGGCTTGCTGCACCACAGTGTGGGTGCTTCTGCACTGAAATGCTGGCACCAGTAATAGAAGTGGCTTTTCAGCAGGCAGGAGCAATGCCTGCCCAGCTCTCTCAGAGCAGTTACTGAAATTCAGGAGCCAGCCTGGGGCACAGAAGCAAAAAAGTGCATTTTCTTGCCACCTGGGGTGAGGTGCTGAAACCTTCCTCTCTCTATGTCACTATGCTCACCATGTCGTACTGTCTGTCAAAATTGAGTAAGACTCCATTTTGATGAACTTGTTTTATGCAGTGAATGGGAAGAGAGTGGGCCCCAGTTAGGAATTTGGTTCCAGGTTCTTGAACCTAAGATCATCCATCCACTCTTGTAAGACCTCACCTGGAGTCCTCTGTATAGCTTTGGGGTCTTCAGGGAGGACACGGACCTGTGGGAGTGAGTCCAAAGGAGGGCCACAGACATGATCAGGTGGCTGGAGCACCTCTCCTACGAGGAAGGACTGAGGGAGAGTTGGGATTCATCGTGTAGAAGAGAAGGCTACAAGAAGGCCTTATTGAAGCCTGCCAGTACCTAAAGTGGGCCTGTAAGAAAGATGAGGTGAGACATTTTAGCAGAACCTGTTGTGATAGGACAAGGGTTAATGGTTTTAGACGAAAAGAGGGTAGATTCGGTTAGATATTAAGAAGGTTTTTTGACAATGAGGGTGGTGAAACACTGGAACATAGTGCCCAGAGAGGTGGTTGCCCTGTCCCTGGAAACATTCAAGGTCAGGTTAGACAGGACTCTGAGCAATCTGATCTAGTTGAAGGTGTCTGTCCTTTTGGCAGAGGGGTTGAATTAGGTGACCTATTAAAGGTCACTTCCAATTAAGACTATTCTAAGGTGTGTTCAGAGACTTGAAGACTTTTCTTGGAGCTGTTCACAGGTCTGTGTAGCCTCAGCTATGTTTTTGCTCAGTGTGTATTGGAATACAGCTCCCTTGCTATGCTCTGCTAACAAGAAATACTGACATGATGGTAAGGGAAACGTAGAAACAGAGGTTACTGAGGGTGACGTTACTTTCGGTGACTGCAGAGAAAGTGCCAAACAGAGTGTTTCTGATTTCCTACTTGTTTCAGATAGGATGGTTCAATCAGGCCTCAAAGAGCTCACAATGACGTTTTCTGCTACAATGCTGCTGGCAGGATAGTTTAAATGAATACTTCTGTTTCAAGAAAAGAACAAGATGATATGTTTAACTCCAGAAGTTTTTGGCTCACTTGTAGGCTGTTTCTAACTGATGATTTTCCAAATTCTGGAAAGAATCATTGGTGGGCATCTTTATGAGTAATTTCTGCACATCTGAAGTATAAGCAGAATTCTTTGTAGGATGTGAAAAAAAGAAAGCTGTCCTTATGTTTACTGTTATAATTTATCTGATTTTATAATGTTTATTTTATGGGTCTTTAAGTTTTCAGTTACAAGTCATGAATCCAAATTTTAAGTGAAAAGGTTTCAGTTATCTAATGTTACTGTTTGCATACTCACTTTTTATATACAGAATATTGTAGATGTTAATAGAAATTATTTATTTCAAGGTAAAATCATTTTGCTATAATAAGACACACAATGCTTGATGTGATTTCCCAATTTGTATTCACTGCCTATAGTAGATTTATGCAAGAAATAAATTGGGTCCCACTATTGAAACATTTGCCATAAAATATTCTTCTATTAATAAGATTACAATCTATTATATTAGATAACAGACTGCAACAATGCAGTTGATTAGAGTTTGATTCCTTTTATAAATGACATTTCTTAACTATTTTAACAGCATTATGTAAAACTGATTCTAAATTACTCAGATGCTCAAATTGTGGAAGTATTTAATTTTTGAAGATGAATTTATTATTTTTTTTTAAGTGTTCCTTGGAATCTGTTTACCAAAGATATTTGTTTAAAAGTAGCTAAAATGGAAAATATTACTTTAAAATAATAGTGCAGTAGACCCACAATAAACCACATGTTGCTAATCCACACAAAAATTGTCAGTGTCTCCCCTCTTCTCATGAAAAGAGGGGGAAAACTTTCCCAGGAAAGACTTCACATCAGGATTCTGTAGCCAGGATTGCTAAACCATTATTTCTTACAATGTTTGTTTAATACAGTTAGTGCATTCTGATATATTATTATAAATAATTGCCTAACATCATGTAGTTCCTTGAGGAAGTGCTCTTTGTGGTACCTCAGGGCAACTGTGAGCTACAATTCCCTAAAGAGCTCTCCGTTACCAGCTCTCATCTCACACTGGGTCACATATGCTTCTAGAAATGTAAAATATCATTTTTGCATATAACTGAAGTAATCTTTGAGTATCCACATGAAAGGATCCCCTTTCTGCTCTCTTTGTGTATATTTTTTATTCCCTAGGCAGTCATATTGATGATTAGTTGAAACCTTAAGCTTTGCTGCAAAATCATGGAATCTCAGAATGGTTTGGGCTGGAAAGGACCTTAAACATCATCTGGTTCCAACCCCCCTGCCATGGGCAGGGATGCTCCTCACTAGATTAAATTGCTGAGGGCCCCATCCAGCTTTGTCTTGAACACTTCCAGAAATAGGGCATCCACAACTTGTCTGGGCAGCCTGTTCCAGTGCCTCACTATCCTCCAAGTAAAGAACTTCTTTATACATGTCATCAAAATCTCTCTGTTGTAAGTTTAAAACCATCACCCTTGTCTTAACACTGTCTGTGTAAAAATTCACTCTCCCTCTATTTTATTAAACTTATAAAATTATAAAATATAGATGTTATTCATGTTACAACCACAGGAGAGAAAATTGTATACTATGTGACTAAGCTGTGTTTGTGCACTATCAGATAGCTTTCTTACATTCAGATGCATCGATATGCAACAGTTTTACTAGCAAATTTTATATCCCTTTTAAAAATAACACTACTGAATGATTGTTATAGTGATGAAACATTCTATGGGTTTAACAACATTAGGGGGTTGGTACAGGTGATTCTGTGTCAGCAAACTGTCTGCCTGATCCCATGTAAGGTCCTAGAGCAAGAGTGCAGAGCAGGATCAGAAAGCTATTGCACAATGGCTAAGTTGTGTCTGAAGTTCATCATAAAAGTAGTGAAATATGAAATCAGAATCTCTCTCCACACTTTGAAAAAGAAAAATAGGCATTCTAAACCATTATTTTTGTAAAGAAATCTTCGCAAGACATTATTTCTGCCTTCTTTCTCCTTGTTCCAGAGAAATGACTATTCACTGCTAGAAGCTATTCTAGCTTTTTTTCTTCCATCTCTATAATAGTTCTGATACATGTTTTTTGGCATTTTGAAAGATTAAAGTGAAGGTCACAGTTTTCTTGGATTCCATTTCTCTGTCTAAGCCAAAAATTAACTTACCACCATCACATTATCACATTGCAATGGTATTGCTGGGGAAAGAATCTAAAGGCAGGAGCAAGGAAAGAAGTAAATTGGCTATGCTTTTTTCCCAGTACTATATAGGTAAATTTTAAGTAGAGATTTAGCTGCTATTCTTGCTTAAAGTAATTTTCAGTAAAAGATTAAAAAGAAATTAATTATACATTGAAATAACTCCATAAGTATGGTATGAGCAGGTGAGTAAATGCTATCATCGGAATAGCTTTTTCACTAGCCAGTAACTCCCTCTTCAAAAAACAAGCAAAGAGAAAAAAAATTGGATAAAAAGGGGTAGATACTGCTACACAGTGAAGCAGTGCAACATCTAATCTCTGAACTGCAGGTCTGAACTTCTGCTTCATTCTGAAGTGGAGTGGAAGAGGAAGAGGGAGGTGAAAAGGAAAATTTGAGTCATAGTTAACATCTTTCATGATAAAACTTCACCCTTATCTTTTTTTGGTCTGAGAGATAAGACCTAGAAGAACAGTCTCTGAAGAAGTGGACTGGGACAGAAGAACATTTGGCCAATGAAGAAGGGAATATTTTCTTCTGGAATTTAGCATCACAAGTTTCTGAGTCAGTTTCCCAGCCTTTCTACTACTTAAATCATGAGTACTATGGATTAGACTGCACAAATGGTCATGGAAGAGTTTTGCCATGCAAGGCAAAATGGCACAATGGGTTTAAGGTGTCTTAAGGAACCCAAGTTATGTTTGTAGTTTTAAATGTGATTTGGTTTCCACAGCTTGACGTCGGACAGACTTCAGTGGTATGCCCCAAAACAGTCCATTGAATGCCTGCTTTGAAATAGGAAATCCATGTTGGGTGTGGTAATGGGATTTTCAAATGGAAAAAATAGGAAATGGTGACATCTTCATCTTTTAGCATTGTTTTAAGGTACATTTTCTCAGCATCACTTGGACTTAAATCTGAGCATCTTTTGTTCAGTTAAGCATAAAGAAGTGCTTGAATGCTTTAGCATTAATGGTTTTGAAGGATGTTTCATAAAATCAGGTAAAATTAACTCACTAGAACTAGGCTTTGTGCATTTTTTTGGTTTGGTTTGGTTTGTTTTGTTGTTTTTGTTTTTTTGGCTTTGGTATCTCTTTTTAAAACGACAGACTGCAGTGTGCCACCTGCCTGTGCATTACACCAGGAATAATGGTTGCTGCATCAGACTTCCAGCTCTTAAAACAGTTACCTAAATATTGTCATGTCCAAATATGGGTATTCAAGGAAATATCCTCTCCTGTAGTTTTAGCAAGATAGTTTAATTTTTACTGCATTTGAAGGTTATTTTTTTTTGTCACAACATATATCACTATGGGAATTCTGCATCCAAATAAATAGCTGCATTCTTCTTAAGTAGTATAAAAAGTACATTTCTGTATAAAACCCAGATTAAGTAATCTGGCTTTAAATTGAAGCATTAGAGTAATATTTATTTTTACTTCCTGTCATATAATTTTTGGTTCTGCCATGTGAATGTATTTCACAAAATGTGCTAAGTGGATTTTTCACTTGAACACATTAACTCAGTACTGTATTGTCAAAGCATAATTTTTTAAGTAAATCAGATTTATAATATAGTTTTCCTTGTGATTTTTTAATATTTTACCAATATGGGTAAGTATTTTAATGAACATATGTTCTGATAAATTAAATATACTATTACATTAACATACTAGGCTTAGCCA
This sequence comes from Xenops minutus, assembly GCA_035221455.1. Classification (NCBI taxonomy): domain Eukaryota; kingdom Metazoa; phylum Chordata; class Aves; order Passeriformes; family Furnariidae; genus Xenops; species Xenops minutus. The sequence continues at coordinate 39,630,836 of JAWWEE010000085.1, forward strand.
ACTATATGATTCCAAGGAAATTAATGCTATTGCAATATGTATACATACATAAACATGTGTATTGCTCTTTTATTTTTAAGTGCTAGTGTAACACAGTAAAGATGGCCTTTTACAATTGCTAGGATGGAAGGATTTAAGAGGCAGTGAAATGAATATAGTCCCCTGCTGAATTCTTGAAATTACTTGCTATCTTTCATGGCTTAAGCACAAAATATCCCATCTCAGTAGACGTGAATTGATTTCGATTGTCACCTCACATCTTGTTCTAATTCACTCATAGTAGGTCTGATTATACTAAAAACCTGCAGAGGTGTTTGTTTCAAAAATTTCAGTTATTGTACACAGTGAAAGCAATTATATGAACCTTCTTATGCTTCCATGGCAGGAATAAGGAGATTTCTCAAAGTGACACATTCGCTTCACTGAGATGCAAAAATTTGCTCACACTCTGTCCTTGAGATTTATTTTTGTAGATCACTACAAAGCTTTCTAAAATATCTTTTCTGTCCAGAGTTTCTTCCTTCTTCTTCAATCCCTTTTGAAGTGGGGAACACTATCCACCCATTCTACCATGGTTCTTAGAAGTCTATCAACAACAGCTGAGTTGATGAATCACCAGTGAATCATGTTGGCTAGGTGACAATTCAGTAAAAAATAGGGTTTGCGTATTAAAATAAAATAATCTGATAGTAATAGTAGTAGTAATAATAACAACAGCAAAACCAGCATCCACCACAACCACCCCCACAGAAACAAAAACACAAATTCTGCTTCACTCTAAAGTGTAATGTTTTGAGGGGTAGAGAGTGTGTATTTGTGTTTATTGAATTTGCTGCTATAAATATCAGCCATTTTCATTTTATAATGGAGAATTTTGTAATTTGTGTATAATCACCAAATGAATGAAATGCTGTTCTGATAAATCTCAGTAAAATTAGAATCTCTTGCAGTTTTTTCATTAGGATATACTGCAAGTACTCATTGCAGAACCTGACAAAATAGCATTGGGATGGACTTCATTGTCCTGGTGCTTGCAATCAGAGGCAATTATGTTATGCTATCCTTTATATAGATTTGTCAAAGCCACAGATATAAGTGTGGGTGCTCAGAATTTCACCATTCCCCCATATTAGCCCCCATCTTATTTCAAGAGCAATTGTTTCCATAACCTGTTTATAACATTTTGTTCTGTCCTTGTTTCACTGAACATTTTTTAAATGGTTTTGTGCTCCCATTCTCCCATTTCTCCTATATAGAGAAATCAATCTCTGAGGTCTCCTCTTTTGTTCTATTCACCTGTGTGTCCTTCTCAGTGAGCGTCCTAGTCAGAATCCATATTTCCTCTTGGCATATGACTAGAGCTGTTCACCATTTTGCAGTTGAGCCTTTGTCAGTACCTTTTTGAAGGTCTGCCAATCTCTACTGGAAATACTTTTATTGGCACATCCTAGTATTTAGCTTTTCCACAGTGAAAACATGTATATGGCTCATTGTCATCCTGTGACAGAAGATGACCTTTCTCCTTTTCCATGATTTCTTACTGATGGTTCCTTGCAAATAGAAGAAACTATGGAATAGTTATGTTACTGCTTAATGAACTGTGGGAAACATGAAAATTCTATCACCGTGGTAATGGAGTATCACTGTAAAATACCTTTCTGTATATGGACGTAATTGTAGAGACCTATCCAAAATATGGAAGCTGTTGCTTGCTTATCAATATAATTTCAGTGATTTTCACTGTTCAGTTATGGTAGGTGACTTCTGAAATCAGGGGGTGTTACTTATTTTAACAGCAATCTTGTGAATTTGGTGAAGTTCATCTATGGACCAAAATGTCATTAGAAGTCATGTTGAAGAATTCCATTATAATTTTGTTAAATTTGAACAATGTTTAAAAAAACTCCAAGAATATTAAGTTCACTAGAGTTGATTAGCATCATGTTTAGTTTCATCAGTACTGAAGGGAGTAAAAATGCTTAGGCAATGAGATAGGGACAATATACCTTGATTTGCAGCTTTCTGCCCCCATAAATGTCATAACGTTAGATTTTTTTTTCCAATTGTCTTCTCATAGGTGTAGTTGCTGCTGTGTATTTTGTAACCAAGGTATGCTTTTAGTAAGGCTGTAAATTAGGTCCTATGAAATTATTGGAAGCTTTACAAAAAATAAAAACCCTGAACATATCACTTAACTCATATACTTCGTTTTTCATTGCCACCGAACAATTTAAGTGAAAATACTAAAGTCTATCTCTTTCAAGGCAACATTCACTTTCTTTCTTTGACCTTTTCGTGTCTGTTGGGGAACATCTGCACTGTTTTCATCAGGAAAGAATAGACTGCAGTCAGTGTTGTCAGCCTGGCTGCCTTATCTGCACAGCAAGAACCATATTATAACATGTGCAGGGAAGGACATGGACTGATTTCCAGTGCATCATTAGCAAAAAGAACTAATCAGTCAAATAACTGGTATTACCAAACACACTACTTAAGCCTCATCTTTGTTCAGGAAGCCCAACAAACCACGAGATGATAAAAGACTTTCATTATTACTTACACAGTTTCTGGAGAATGCATAAAATAAGAACTCAAACAAACCAAACTAAAAATAAAGAACGTTCCATTCCATTGCAACTGGTACAATGGAAGATACCGCATCAGTTAAAATTCTGCCAAGTGGGACTGGAATCAAGGAGAAAAACAGTAGATGGGAAGGCTATATAAATGTGACAAGAAAATGACCCTTTTGAAGAAATCTTTCTCTGTAGGCTTGATAGGAAAAAACAAACCAAAAAACCCCAACATGGTGTATACATTAAGATTTAATTTTCCTCTGAACTGTATTTTTAGTCTCTTTGACTTGAAATTTGTCAATAAAGCCAAAGAACCACTCAAATAATTGAAAGATGTACTATGCATGCACCTGTAAGTATAGCTATTTTGTGCAGAGCAAGAAACAGCTGTGACAATGCACATGTATTTTGGTAATTGAAAAGGATATAATAAAATGCTGGTAACAGCAACATCAGATCTGGGAGAAACATTTAACTACAGGAAAAACAGAACAGATCTTGAACTGAGATTAACAGAACCTGCTATTTTGACAGTCTGTCCTTGTGTACAAAAACTAAGAAAATTTAATCTGTGGCAAGGTTAATGCAATGTCAATATCCCTCCCTCATGCCTCATAATGTCTGTGAAAATACAGGTCTATACAAAAAAGCCCATGTGTTGATAATACTATTGCTGTAATGACTAAAAATACCTTAAAGCAGTGCATTTTTAGAGCTCTGGTAATGTCATGGAATTTCAAAGGTCACCACAGTGAAAACTGTGGCATCTGAGTTTAACCAGGATATATACTGTGGACTCAGTTCCCTGATTATCATTAGTTGCATAAGCAACAAAGACCCAAGATTTGTAAAGGATTGGTATGTGACTTTTACTGAATATGAGATGTATAAGATTCAAAAATGCTACATTAGCCCTTTTAGGCTGTTGAATGCCAGAACTCCTTCATGTAGTTTGTCAATAAGATTTAATTCTCATTTCATTCCAAGACTTCAGAAGCAGCACCAGCAAGTGTTCACCTAAAGGAAAGTATCCTGGTCTTCTGCAGAATTCCTGAGTGAGTACAGAGAGTATCAACTCTAGGGGTCTCTCTCTGCTGAAATTAGTGCATATTTTAGTATCGATTCCAGAAATGACAAGTTCATACCTTCATTTTGACTGGAAGGTCTTGCTCATTTCTTTATCCATTATCCATTATTCTTATTCCATTATCCGAATAACAGTGCTCTGGCCATGAACAGAACAAGAAAGTGTGGAAGCTATGGGTTCTCACCATGGCCTGGGTGACTGACAGAGCCTTGCTGATGTAAGCACCCATCTAGACTAGTGGGACAAAATATACCAGAGAAGAGTTGTTAGGTGGACCTGATCCAGTTTGTCAGCAGAGTTCCCTTTTGGTCTCCTTAGAAGGTTCCTGCCTCATGGAGTATTAGCTGGAAAATTTACTTGCCATGGCAGCAGAACCATAGAAAATATGAAAGGAAGGTTTTACAGATTTGTTTCACCACTCTGCTGGTAATTCTGATTTGGTCTTTGCTTATTACAGGTTAACATGTTGGTACATGCTTACTGCTAGGGTGACTTAAAGTACAGTGTTGAAAGGAGGTTTTCTTTTGCAAATTTCAAATAGGATAAGTAATTATTTCTGAAAATATTCCAAAGACATGCTCTGACTCTCTTATTTGAACTTATGTATGCATTGCCACAATAAAATGTTGCAAGACGCGCTTGTAAACATCTCTGCACTCTTTTTACACCTCGCCTAGGACTGTCTAGATCATCCGAATCTTACCTATCTCAGTAAACAATAAAGGTTTCAGTAAAGCCAAGATTCTCATACTTTAAGTCACCATTTGCAGGACTAGAACAAATGGCTAGAGAACATTTTGAAAACTAGTTTAGATCAGCTCCTGCTTAAGAGGGTTATCATTGTACTGCCTCACATAGTAATGATCATTGCTGGATCAATACCATTTTTCATGTTGTATTTTAAAAATTAAATAAATGCATATTGAAATTCTACATTGGTGTCTGCTTAGCTACTTCCAAACTGTAACATGACAGTTTTCAGTAGCTTGTAGGACCACTTCCTGCCCTCAGAATTCTAGGAATTCTGTCCCTGCTTTTGATAATAAGGGTTGAGAATTGGTAAGACTTATAAGATTCAGCAGCGCTAATGGTGCTATGCAGATCTGTCCCAACATTTGAACCAGGAATTCAGCTGCAGTATTAACAGTGCAATTCCATTTTTTGTATAGAAATAGGAAAACTAGACTTAAATTTAACTCAAGAATTTGACACCTTCTTTGCTAGGACTCATATTTCTTTCTAGCTCTTCCTTATCATTTGTGACCGAGACCATTTAGCTGCCCAAAAGGAAGGAAACACTAAGACTCAAACCTACAAAGCAGTATTATGAAGTGCTGTAGCTGCACTCCTTGTAGCCTCTTTAGGGCTGTGCCTGAACACTCCCCAAGGTGGCAAATCTGTGATTCTGCCTTCACTTGGAAACAGCTCTGACCAAAATGTATAGATTGGCAGGTAAGTAACCCCATTTTAAAGACAATATTAGTAAGATACAGTGTACTGAGCCAAATTCTGTAACTATAATGTGGGAAATCTGGAGCTGCTATGCTGAGGTAAATGAAGTTCCTCAGGTGTGCGATTCTCTGACATCTAAGTAAACTTGTGATTTAACATTGCTTAAATAAAAATGTAGATATATTGAGGGAAAGAGACCTTTCTTTTCATGGATCTAGGATTAGGCTCCCTTATCTCCCTTCACAGCAGAAATCTAGATATATAGGGCCATAAGAAATAGTTATTTTCACATGGTGTGGGATTCGTTTTTCTGTTTAAAAAGTATGTCGGTGAGTTTTGAGGCTTTTAAAAGAAAAGTGCTATAGTACCCAGAGAGCTATGTTAATGCAAGCTGAAAGTGTCCAGGGATGAATGCACAGCTAGAAGAAATGGAAGCAAGGTTTTGTTCCCTCTATTCTGCCAGGCAAAGTTATGCCCCAGCTATGTTCCAACAGATCGCAGGCAGGAAAGAGATGTCACAAATTTGCCTGGTCAAGTGCCAGATCCTGATTATCGTTTCCATTTGCATAAAGGACAGCACAGCTGATCTAAGCTGACTGTAAAGCACCTCTGGTAAGAGCGATTTGGATAGCCTAAGGATCTTATATTTAAATGCGACTTAAGTCTACTACTAATTTTATTCCATTTGAAGTAAAGATATTTGTGCAGTTGCTTAGAACCTACCTAACTTGTCCAGTATGGCAAAGTCCACATACAGATGAAAATGAGATTTCATTATTGTTTCTGGAAATCCTTCAAAGGGCTGTAGGAACAGTTTGCAGTCTTCCACACTAACCTGCTATTCCTCTTTGGTGCTTGTCATCTCTGTGGGAGAAGCAGCAGGTCAATGTTTGCCCCAGAACAAGGGCACTTCTCTTGTTTTCACTTCAGTGTTTTATAGTCAACTACAGTAAAAGGCCTAAGCAAAATTTCTAGTGTGTTAGTCTAATCTGCTGATTTACACAGGCATTCATTGTACTAAGATGTAGCACAGGAGACAACAAGGAGAAGTCTCTAAAAATTATGGGACTCCTGCCTTTGTTTGGATGTAGCTGTACCAGGGATGCTAAGAGAATCAGTACACAGCAAGAAAAGAGTCATTAATCATGGTGTGGCCATGGCCTTCCATTGATATTTGGTTTAATCTTTCTGGGATTTATATAAAAGTCCTATAACGATAAAACCTTGGAAAGAGCTGTTACTTGTTATCTAGAAAAAGATTTTGGATGAAGAATACTGTAAAATACATGTAGAGCATCTCACAAGCCATTTAACAAATATGTGAAATTCAGGAGAAACACGGCAGCCATGTGGCAACATACTACAACAGTGTGGCAGTGTAAATAAAAATAAAGAAAAATATCACACTCCTCAATAAATATTTAATGTAGACCAAATAGTTACAGTTTTCCCAAGAGGTTTCTTGGCCTCTCCCTGCCTCAAATTATTGTGTTGCTTTATAATGAACCATAGCTGTCTTTCAGGCATTTTCTTTGATAGAGAGAACTAAAGGCATTAAAATCAGCAGAAGTTTGGTTTTAACACTTTGGGAGAAGACTTAGTGGGTTTCGGTCCATTTTTTGAAAAATGCTTTGTAAAATAAATACACAATCGTTACAGATATTTACATAAGACTTAAAGTAAATGAAATTACTGAAATTTCAATGTAATAATCTTTCCTCATACGAGCCCTAAGACTGAACAAAGCAAAGGCTTGGTGTTTGAATAAGGGGACTTTATTTTAGCTTGCAGTATAAAAATATTTTTTTATTGATTTTGTGTCATTCAGACCAAACCTGGTCTTCTCTATCTGAAAAATGTGCAAAATCATCTAACTGTATCCTCAACAAGTGCTTATGATATATGCTCTAGAAATCCAGGCTCACCATGTTCTCTCATTCTGAATAGTGGTCAAACATGCATATAATGCACTATTTGGTGAGAATAAAAATGTTAAACATGGTGAAGATATTATTTCTATGTCCTTTCAATTCGTCTTCCAAATAAACTTTCTGAACCACCAGTTTTTGTGATCTAAGACATTCTGACATGTATCTTCATTTGACAGGATGTGTGGTGATTAAATACCAGGTGGCATGAAGAAAGTAAAGGGAAAAATAATAAAGACCACATTACTTAAAATCAACTCTATCCTGTGGTTGGACTCAGGCAAAAGATGTCTTTACTGCAGGTTCTGTTTATTGCTACAGAGCCCATGTCTAATATAGTAGTTACGTTTTACCATGGAAACAGACTCATCTTTTTATTTCCAATTATAACCACTTTTGTTTGATTTGCTTATCTGTAAAGCCTTTCTAATTGTTATTTTTGGATTATAATTGCACATAGTCATGAAAGTTAAACTTTTCCAGAGGTGGAAAAGGAAAGAAAGTTAAAATTAAAGAAGATGCAAAGAAATCGTTTGTCAAAATGGGGACTTGGCAGTTAAGTGAGAAACAGTATATTATCATATTGAATGGCTTCATTTTAACCACATTTACTGGAAGGACAAAAGAATGGTATTTCTGTGACTCTGGAACAGTAAAAATTTAGAGATGAAAAATAACAAACATATTTCTGCCATGAATGTTGGAGAAATTCATGAATGCCGTTACAGTGTGATGAATACATTACCATTTTTTCCTGCCATTTGAGTATGATTATTTTGAGATATGTGTATGAAATCTCATGTCTGAGAATATAATTTCACATTTATAAAACCAATACTGTAAATGGCTTTCATGCTGAAGGATGAAAGCTTGTTTTTCAACATAGATTCAATAGACTGCTGTTGGGGGTAGCAAATGTGCACCCGTTTGCTTATGGCAGTAAAGCTAGGATTATTGGTTGTTGTGTTAGCAAACAACATTCAATAAAAAAATGTAAGAAATATATTGTAAGCTAGCCATACCTGTGTGTTTGGCCTACTTGATGTACCAAAAGAATGTAAAGTCTAAGGATATTACCATTTCACTCATTTAAAAACAAAACAGCTAGGATGCAAAATGGTAGCACCCAAAGAACACTAGGTAAAAATTTCCTTTTAATGTTAATTTTGTTTGGTCATTACCTTGCCTGTTATGATGAGCACAGAAATTTGTCCTTAAGCAGATTCTGAATGAAAGGGAAAAGAATAAAAAAGAAACAAATATTATGGAGAATATCCAGCCAATTGAGTAGAACAGTGCTAACAAGTAGTAAATGGAGGAGAGGTGGCTATGGGAGTAGTGTGGCTGATGCATTTTACAGCAGCTGAAATACTGCAAACAGATGAAAATACAAATAGGCTAGAGGAGCCAGTGTATTGTAACCTTTGTCTTAACGAATGAAAAATCCTTTTAACAGAATAGACATTTTCAAATATTTAAAGCATGCCACTGATACAACATATTGCAAGAATGGAAGAAGTTTCTGGGATTTATATTCTTCTCTAACAGAAGCTAAAACATAGAAAATTGTCTTACAGAAAACGATTTCTTCAACCTTTTTTGTATCACTAAGGAAGCTTCATGCTGAGCATTTAGACTGGAGACAGATCAAAATGCAGATGCTTTATTTGGTTACCTTAATAGCTTAATAGGCTTTATGGATTATTACTCTCACAAGCCTTTTTGAGCTTATAAAATCCTAATGTATTTGCTATTAGAAATTATGAGCTCAGTCCCAAAAACTCTTACTTGCATGAGCCCCCTGATGAATTGCCTGATCTTTAAGGGTTTGCAAGACCTCCATCCCGGGCTTACAAAAATACTGTAGAAGACAGGAAGGGTAAGAAATTCCCAAGGGGAGCCAGTTAGCCTATAAAACTATCTTATTGTACTCCACACAGTCCCTTCCTGAGGATTTTTATGCATTCATGCCATAGCTAATCAAAAAGAAAATTGTTTGTATGTGGTAGAACTTAATCAGAACTGTATTTATTTAAAAACTGTGGGTTTGAATGACACTGACAGGGAAGAACAGTCCTCACCTAGGGCAGGGCACAGGGCAGAAATTAGTTTTATAGGAGTATCAGACTACAAAGTCTGTTCAACTGCATTCCAATTTGAAATCCAGCTCCTCATAAGGAAGCACAAATCTGCTCAATACCTCATGCCTAGTGTTCCATGGTTTTCCCTCTATCCCCTAAACTGCTGGGTGACCATCTCCTTGGGTATTCTAGCCGTGCTTTTTGTTTTGCTTTATGATGTTGATTTTTTCATATTAGAGCAAGTCTTTTAGACCATTAAGCTGATATTAAGTGCTTTGATATTGTTACTCATAGTCCAAAATTAATGCTGATGGGAGTTTTGCTGTAGTACTACATTTCCAAATGGAGCTATTGCTGCTATAGCCTTAAAACATCTGTGGCGTTACTGAAAAAATATAATGAAGAAGACATTATGAACAACTATCGCTGCAAGACTTTCTGGCTCAAGTAGCATAAATGTGTACATTTGGAGTGAACTGACAGCAGTCATAATTGCATCTCTCCATGACACTTATTCAAAACTGAGAGTGTTTCATCTGCAGCAGGGAAATTCACTGCCAGCAGCATGTTTTCTAGTAGTGCTGTTGGTCTCTTGTGAAGAAGTAAGATTTGCACTGAGGTATTAAGAGTTCTGTCAGATGTTTTTGACTGCAGCAAAGGTCATATGTAAGTCTTAGTCCTGAAATCAGTGACAGACCTTTCAGAAAACTGTCAGTTTTACAGAAAATGTAAGGTAAGAGTAAATATGATAGTGCTAAAAACCATATCAAATGAGAAAGGAAAAGAAAACAAAAGAGAGAAAGCAAGACTGATTAAGTGTTGAGAAAAAAAATTACACAATCAAATAGTCCTTATTCTGAGAGTATCACTCTGAAGACCAGAAAACTAGAGAAAGAATCCTGGATCAAACGTTTTCTTCAGGACATTCTGAAACCTTGTTGATTCAGTGTGTGGAATGGGATTATTTCTGTTGAACATCCTAAAATTGTACCTATGTTTAAGGACTATTAAAAAGGCATAGGAATAGTTAATTTTTGTTCATTTGCAAGAGAGAGTCTCTTACTACTTAAGCTTAAGTTTGACTTAGAAGAATCCAAGAAACTAAGAAACATCTACGAAGAAACCAGTATCTTCTACCTGTAACTTTTTTAAGGAACCCTAAGTCTTGGTGCAGCATTACTGAAAATTTTTTCTGATGCACTGGGGAAGATAAATAAAAGAATATGAAGTATATTGTATAAGAAGAATGTTTGCTTCTCACGGTATGCTAGACTAGCTGTTGCATGTGACTACAGCACCACTCTCAGTTCTTTAATGCAGAAATGAAACTTGCTTGCTTTAACTTGTTTAATCCTAGTAAGTGGCTTATGTCAATCTACATTTACAGGATTGTCTTCATAAGGATAAAGCAGCAAAAATAGCGTTTTATAAATGAAATGGAGATTCATCTTCATTGTGTAGTTTCCTTCTGAAATCAGAAGAATTTATAAGTATTAGACACATTACTTTGTGTAAGACAAATGTAGAGGAGATAAATAACCAAGCAGATTAAATCCTTTTTGTCATCATCAAAAAGCAGTTCACAGAATTTAGATCACAGAGCAAGATTTCAACTTATTAAGTATGGAGCAAATGAATTAAGAAAATCTAATGCTTTTTTTTTTTCTAAAAAACTCAGACATACAGAAATCATAATAAACTGTGAGGTCCTAGAGGACAAAAACAAAGTGCAGAGATTATTCTAATTCTCCTTTCTCTACAGGGTGACACATTATGAGAGACAAAATGCCTCAAATAATTAAACAAATTAGTTCTCCAATTACTTATTGAAAGAATTACATGAAAATTGATAATGAAAGATTTGCTGCAAAGGCTTTAAATCATTCTGTTTCAATTAAATAGCAAGCAGGGTGTGATTATGGGAAATTCATAGTGCAGTAATGCTAGTGAAGAAACTTGTCTTTCTAAGTAAATTTTATGTTATAAATAGAGTCCACATTGTTAAATCAGACTTTCTCCATTCTGTGCAACCCGACTTCTATTTGCAGAATTTGTGATGAAAGTGATTGAATTTTGTTTGCTTGGAACATTGTTACTTGTCTTTCTTTGTTGTTCTGATTTACTTGTCTTTAGCTGTAAGAGGTGCAGTGTCTTTCTATTATTAGGTTTTCACAGTACCTTCATCAGAGACATATGAAAGTCCTTTTGTTAGGTATTCTTTCATGGTCCTGGAAGGCAGAGTTAACTTGTGCCACAAATGTTTTGTGATCACTATGATTTTTATAGAAAAAGATGCAGTCTTAGATCTAAAGATTAGTTTTACTTGTGAAGTCGTAGGTGGAAAGATTTAGCCAACAGTTCTACATTTCTTTGGAAGATTTCTGTCCTGTGTTTTTAACTGGTAAATAATATAAATTCAGTGCCTTCCCCAAAAAAATCAATGTTAGAATTCAGTCTTCCGCTGGGTCTGTGACTACTTCTTGGACAGAAAACAAAAGCCTTTATAAACAGAATTTTCAGCAGTCATTTGATGTTCTATTTAACACAAAGGCAGATAAGAGAAAAGCACCATTGATGCTGTGGGTAGCACATTTTCTTCAGACTCCCAAAAATTTGTACTTTCTGTGTTTTGGCATAATTTTTTTTGCCTGTAGTTTCACATCTCTTGACTTTGTTTTCATCCAAGATACCATGTCATTGTCTGTGGTCTAAACCAAGGACAAACTTGTTCTGTATTAATAAAATTTTCTATAAAGCTTGTATAGTTGTATTAGCCCATTTATTTGCATCAGTGGAATTTATATATGTAGCTGTTCCACAGGACTGATAAGAATCTACAGTGCATTTTTTCCAAAGGTTGTACAGAAACCTTGGTGGCTTTTAGGTCCAAGATCTTTGGTGAAATGACCAATCCATCCTCATGCAAATGTACATTTTGCTATTCTACAGCTGTGCCCAGAAGATTGCTAGGGAGTGGCAATGCTGCAATAGATTCTATTAGTACACCAAAATCTGCTATCACCCAGGTCAGTTCTGCAGTCCTTTTTTCACAGATGGCACTATTAATCCAGCAGACAGGAGCAGCTCTTGTTTATACCCAACCTGAACAAGCTTTCAGCTAGAAATGAGGCACAAAAGGGTTTGAATCCTGTTATAGTTCCTGCTTTGCCATCCTTTAATGAGCTCAGAGAGTAGTTTATAATGTTGTCCTCACTTGCCTGTGACTAACTGTGGTGGAAGCCAGGAGTGAAAGCAGCGAGTGGTGTGGAGTGTGGCTGAGCCACAGCGTGACTGCTTTGGTGGTGTGTAAAGCTGCTCTGGATACTGCTAACAAGACTGGCCTGACAGTCCCTCATTTGGGAGACACAGTGGCACAACTCATCATAATTTACTATGAAAATTAGGAAAGCAATTTTAAGCATGTATTGTTTTTGCAAATGGCTGTTGCTGACTGACATAGATGGGATATGGAGTGACTTGAATGCTTTTTACAAAAACATTCAGACAATTGATCTTGTTGGAGTAGTTGAACTCCCTAGATGATCAATGCAGTCTGATCTGGTTTGTAAGGGTAAGTGGATCTCGAGCTCCCATCTTCTCAGCTCTTGGTGTTGCATGTCAGATTATATGTGATTTGAAACTACACCAAGGCCTCAAGAATTTTGCATCTGGCTATTTTCTGGGAGAGGGTCCAGGCTCAGCTGGCAAAATCCTGACAATCTACAGGGTGGAGGTGCAGCCTGACTGTATGACTGCAAAACCCCTTGGCAGGAAAGGTCTTGGAGAAGGTGTAAATAGGAGGACATCTTACAGGTAAACCATAACTTGATATGCAGGTGGTAACATCCAGAGAAAGAAACTTTTTATTTAGTAACTTGTGATGGTTAGTACTTTAGTGATTCTTATACCTGCAAATGTAGTAGGATCTGCTAGCCAAGTAGACCACTGATAGAAAACATTTGCATTGCAAAACACAACTTTTTATTTTTACTGTATTTTGTTTTATATGTAACAAGTTATGAGGCAGACACCTTGTTTGAGCGTGCTGTGGAATAAAACTCAGATCTCTTCCTGCATGTGCAACCACATTCTGCTATCAGTTAATTTAGTTTTATGAATCCCATGGAATTAATTCACAGTGGTGCGAAATTACACTTTGAACCAGGCTTTTTTGTTATTTTGATTTGTTGGAGGTTTTCCATGCCAGTGCTCCCTGCACTCATTTCTTTATTAAAATCATGATTTTACCTGACCTTCTTGATGTTTGTCATGTAATTGCTAAATCTATGTGAACCAGAATGAAAAGGTTTTAGGAATTCAGAGTTGACTAGAACACGGAAAAACATGAATGGTTTGAGGGGAGATTATTGTGATGGTCTATAGGAAAGTTCAGTTTGCAAGCAGAACACTGTTAGCAGGAATTGGATAGTGACAGTTCTAATGATGCTTTCCCATTCAGTACGCACAGTTTTGAATGAAAAGAACAAAAAAAAGATTTTAATGTAACAAGGTGTCTTCAGATATCTCCACACACATCCATGGCAGAACTGCAGGAATACTATTTATGAAGCATACTAAAACTGTATGTGTACAGAGATAGGTACAGTAAAATTGCCAGTAAAGCAAACAGGAGGCAGACAGACTAAGGGAGTTTCTATCCATGTTTCTTCTTATTCTGACCTCACACTGTTTTTGCAAATGGAAAGAAACATTAGAAGATTCAAATACGTTTATTCTTTTTAGTTCCTTGGTCAGCAGTACTAGCATAAAAGCTCGTTAGCATAAAAGACCGTGTACAGAATCCCATATAATAAAGTAACTTAAATGCATAGAATCCTGACTGGAGACTCACAAATTCCTACATCAAAGAGCCACTTTTACTGACAATTCAGCTTAATAGAGACTGCAGTTGGCTCAATTTCAAGTGAATATTGTGAAGATAATAATGTATGCATTGTTTATTGAAGTTCTCACATGCTTGCAGAATGATTGCAGAACCATTTTGAAAGGGAAATGTGTAGATTCATAAAAATGGGAATTTTCTAGTTTATGGATTACTTCCAGACAGATTAAGACTCTAAAGAATATAATGATTTCTGGCTTACCTTACCTTAAAGTTTCCTCTTTTTGACTAATTTAGTTGTATATAAGGTTTATCCTAGGGAGCTAGGTTTTTCCTTCCTGGAGCAGCCAGAGTTTTATAGATCAAATCATACGTATATTACCTGAAAAGAGGAATTTACTTGGGGATGTAATTTAAGCCAAAAACATGGTAACCGTTTTTGGTGACCTGGTAACTCTGGTGATATGGTAACTTTTTGACTCATGGTAACTTTGGTGACATGGTAACTCTGTTTTGGTGACTTCACTTAATGCAAGGGGGTAGTTTTTTTAAAAAACTTTCACTGATCCTTCCATTTAGTGTACCTTTCACACCAAAGAAGCCTAGTTGGGCTGGACTATGTTGAAAGTAGTGGGGTGTAACAGCCCTGTCTGTGGTAAGTGCAGTTATGACCCCACTTCTTATGGAAAGCAGATACCTGAAACAGTAGGATCATCCCTCTCAGATCAAAGGTGTGTCAGTTCCTGAAACAGAAGTGTTCTTTGTGGGCTAGGTTTCCATGGTTATTATGTTATGTGCCTGCCAAAGGGATAGAAGAAAAAAAAAAAGGCTGCAGGAAAATCCAAGATGCGATGAAAGAACCACAGGTTCTGGGATAAAATTCATGAGAGGAAAAGATCTCATCGCAGTCTACAACTTCCTCATGAGAGGAAGAGGAGGGGCAGGCACTGATCTCTTCTCAATGGTGACCAGTGACAGGACCGGAGGGAATGGCCTGAGGTTGTGTCAGGGGAGGTTTAGGTTGAATATCAGGAAAACGTTTTTCACCCAGAGAGTGGCTGGGCACTGAAACAGGCCAGGAAGGAGGTGGTCAAAGCACCAAGCCTGACAGAGTCCAAGAAGTGTTTGAATGATACTCTTGGGCACATGGTGTGACTCTTGGGTGAGGTCCTGTGCAAGGCTAAGGGTTGGATTCCATGATCATTGTGGATCCTTTCCAGCTCAGGGTATTCTGTGATTCTATGATTCTGTGACAGAGGCCAATTGTGCATTTGGGGAGTATCTATTGGATAAAAGGCATCTGTGAATAATGGCATGGTCTTGTGCTTGTGACTCCTGCAGTCCTTAGAGAAACCAAACTTTATTTTTTCTTGTAGTGGAATGGAATTACATAAAAGATGTATGAAGTTACTATGAGTTTCTTTTCTCTATCTAATTGAAAGACCTTGCAGTCTATGATTTTGACTGGTGTCAAAAGTAATATTTTTCAGCAGAAATCTCAGAGAAATTTCATTTTTTTGCAATGAAGCTCTCCTGGCAGCCTCGAGGTGAAGAAGTGCATTTATCATAGGCTATAGGAAAGAGAGCTGGAAGGTAGATGCAAACCTGAGGTAGGCCCCTTACCTGCTTAAGCTGCCACCCTTACTACTTCACCATGCTTTCTTTGAGCTATATTCTTCTATTACACCCTTTCATGATCCTCCCTAGCTCTAGTAAATCTGCTTCCCCCCGTGCCTTATTCTATCTGATCACTAAGGGAATTATCCTTGAAGCTGTACATTTACCTTAAATATTAATTAGGAAGCTGTTCTGGGAGGATTAGGCTTTGCAGAGGAATTCAACAGACTTGCTGCTTCTGCATTGGCATTGGGTTGCCTGCAGGCATCTGGTTCTTAGTTGCAGGAACAAATCAGCAATATAAAAGGCAATGTGAAATAGCAGACTGATGAAGGAAGGTGACTGCAAAGATTTTCTGTCTATGTTTTGCTATGCCACGTAAGGCTTAATTTCTAAAATGAGGTGTCTAGACACTGAAAACCAAAATGGAGAAGGTTTGATTTAAGGTCTTAATGTTGTAACTGCATTACAAACCCTGCCATTCAGGTCTTTCTGCCTCAGTTTCAGGTCTTGGCTCCAAAGAAATTAAAAGTAACCTGGTATGTGTATACTGCAGATTCTCCAGAACGTGTTCCTGGTGGTCTCCAGAATCCCAGCATGCATGGATGCTCTTGATTTCAGAACCACAAACCTTAGATGTCTTTCATCTTAATTCCAAGCAGAATACTGTAGAAAAATAGTTAAAAGGCAGGAATAATCAGAGTAAGACAGAAGCTGATGTGTTCCTTTCTTCACTTAATTTTAAGAAAACTTGATTGACTTTATGGTTGTGGATGAAATTTGGAAATTCTGACCTGCTTTTGTGTCCACAGCTCTATCAGGCACACTGGAAGTGCTGGTTTCTTATCGGCAGGTTGTTCTACAAAATTTGTTTTCTATTTCTTCTTAAGAGATTTTCTGTCTACTATTTCTCACACCCCCAACAGGTATAAGACAAACCCTTAGATGTAATTTCCATGTTTCATATGATAAGAAGCACCTAGGAGACAGTTGTAAAAAAGCTGAAAATGGTTATCTGGAGAATGAATATGGAGGCAGATGATATTCAATGTCACTTATAAGGACAGTGAGCCTGAAATAATTGAGTGAAATAGGCAAATTTAAGGTATTTTCTCTTAGTAGTACTTTTTTTTTCCTGGACCTTAATGTCTAGTTTCACGTTTTAAAATTAAGACCATGTAATACAACCCAGTCAGTGCGTGGGAAGAAAAATAAACCATCCTTATTTTCACTGTTTTTTTCTTTTACAATGTTGATGAATCAGTCTAATATCCTATGGAATGTAAAAAGCACAAGTGTTCTGTGTGCTTTGGATACATGAATTCTCATATAATCTTGTAAACTAGGTCTCAGACCTGTTAGAAATAAAAATAGTCCAAAAATTTTTTAAAACATCTATGATGTGCATTAGCTAACAAAACATTTCAATCCTTTAACTATAGCTAGTGGAGATGCTCTCAAAGAGAACTTTTTCAAATGAACATCTATATTGTGTTCAGTAGAAGATGTAAAACTGAAAGAGCCCAGTTAATTACTGAAGAGAGGGCAGCTGCACCCATAACCTGCCCCTAAAGCAATCAGTGCTCTTTATAAGAGCAAAGTTATTTATAAACAGTGTCTCTATTCCTAGTTTACAAATGGAGAAATTAAGAAACAAGCCAACTGCTAGGTTTTACCCAATACACTGTAAAACTGTCACCCATAATTCTCTGCTAGTGTGCTCCCAGTGGATGAGGATTTTATGTTTTGAAGCAAAATTATTTGAAAATTTTGTACCTGAATCCTAACTATATTTGTGACACTCTGTCATTTTTAAAAATGTGTGAATTAGACCACCTTAAATATTGTTGCATGGAAAAGGTAGTCGCACAGGACAGATAGAGCATGCCAAGCCTTTCCCTTTGTCTCATCTAAGGCATCTTCTATTCTCTGTCCCCTTCTGACATTGTGAGAAACATCAACTGTTAGCAATGCTCAGCTAGCTTTCTCGATATCATTGATTATTTTATATGCTTCTCACACATTTGATTATATTCTTCCTGAGAGCTAGATCAGGTATGAGTTTCTGCCAACTGGCAATAAAATCAGCAGAGATCCTGGTGACAAAAAAGGTACCTCGACAGGAAAGGTAGCTATGAAATAAAACCAGAGAAGTGAGCAGAGCTTGGCAGAACAGGGACTTGAGGGTGGCTGAGGATGTGCTGATTCATCATTTTCACCCTATGGGCCTTGCAGGTTTGTTCTCTGCAACTGGAGCTGCCTGTGTCTTTCAGGATCTCCAGGGTGTTGGAGATGGAAAGGCAGCAAAACTGCAGCCTTTTTGCCCTTGTGATGAATCCTCTGCAGTATACAGCCAACTAACTGCAATGAAATTTATTTAGGAGTTGCAAATCAGCATAGCAACAGACACAGTTGAGATTTGTCAAACACTTTGCTCTCTGGGAATTATTGTGATCACTTTTAAGGCAAACTCTAAAACCTCTCCATAACCTTAGTAGATCCTTTGTATATTTAGGCAAGCACAAATCCTAGGAAATGGGGTTTTTTTGCTGGCTTCTTACTATGCCGTTCACATTTGATTGAGTTGTACGAAGAGCACCTGTCTTCTATCAGTAGTCTATAGGGTGTAGTTCGGCCTAAAAACCTTCTTGACCTTTTTCATAGAATTTGCACCTTGTTTCATGGGTGATTTTAATGCCAAAGTTTCTTAAATTTTGAGAAGTTATTCTTGGGACACTCACTAATGCTTTCCTATGTAATGTTGTTGGTAAAATAGCAGCATATTAAAGACTTTAAATCCAGGTGTTTTAAAGTTAGCCACATAAATCCATGCTGAAGTACTTAAACTATCACTTGTGGACAAATGTTTTGTGTGCATCTAATGAGTACTAAGTACTTAACTTTAGATTTTTTTTAATTTATTTTTTTAAGAATTGTTTTGTCCTTCTGAAAGTTACACAGGCATACAGAGCTATGGTGTATTATGTGACTCAAAAAATAGCAAAAGGTGACTTCATTGATAAGTCTTGAAATGAGGATAAGAGGACAACTTAAAACTGCATAATTACTTCTGACACTAAGGTGATTAAAAACTCATGAAGTCTTTAAGCTTGGGCTATTACATTGCCACCCTAAGCCAAAGATACCTGCCTTTAAGCAAGTTCAGAGAAGGTAAGAGACATGGGACAGACTCTTTCTTACATATGTTGAATTACTAAGTCCTACAGACTGACTGTGAAACCCTTATTTCATACAATGGGACATACAAATATCTGGAATTAAATCAGTTGACCTAACTTGAGCATGTGAGTTAGCAACTGATGGCTTAAACCATCTATTTGTCACCACTCAGATCAGCTAAGATGCATCTCTTCTGAACACTTAAAAGGATTCACTATGTGTCTGCACATTGGGCAATTGTGTGAACAGACTGACATAAAACAGACAACTGATCTGAATTAACAAAGCTATTCTACTTTGTTCAACACTACAATTTTCACACTAGGTGCCTGTAAACTAGCACTTGTAAATAGAGCCAGATATTCCATTTTGATGGTGCAGCATAACGTTTTTGTAAGTTCAAGCTCTAATTTGATAAATTCTTTATTTTTATGAATAAGGCAAGATTATAACCTCAATTTAATTTTGGATGTGGTTCTTGTGAATCATATTTATTTCTTCAACAATACAGAAATCCGCTTCTTTAGGTAGAACCCCATTTTTTATTTTAGAAAAGAGGTGAAAGGAAGGAAGAAGGCAAAGTGAAAGAGAATGTTAGTTTATTTTCCTACAGTAGGATTATGAAAGGTTTTTCTTCCTCTGTTTTAAATAAGATCCAAGGTTCTGTATGCAGTTTTAGTTCACAGTCTGGATTCAGGTACTGATCTACTAAGCAGTAATACATAAGTTAAAATCCTTAACATCAGTTTACTATAGCTTAAATATGGAAATATACCCCTACAGCTACTTGCAGCCTTTCTACAGAAAGAATCCAGAGAGTGTGGTAATGAGGTGCACAACCTTCAGTTAGAAACCTGTACTGGCCCCATTGCAGTACCTGAGAGAGCTTCTGCAGACTGTGATAGTGATGGTTAATTTTAATTTCCATGGATATCCAGAAAAATTTTAGTTTAAATATACTGAGACCATGAAGATTTACTCTTTTCAGCCAACCATGTAAAGCCTACCCCATCAAGTAGACAAAGGTTGCAACTTTTGATTATTTTGGGATTTTCACAGAAGGAAGCTCTTAAAGGATTCTAATCTGGTAAAATCCAAAGGTGTATATATTAAGAGAGCTAGATAAAATAATATCTTCATTTTTTTGTTCTTCCACTGAGCGCATTAGGCTTATTTCTGAAATCTGGCTAGCTAAATTTGTTACTTGGATTTTAGTAGTGCCTTAACCTGACTTATCATATAATTTCAAATAAATGCAGAAGAGTTCTCTTCCTTGTACATTTCTAGATCTCCTTAGGATACTGGTTTTTAGAAATTATCTAAACTATCTTAGGTTAACTGGATTAACTTCAGTGGTTGCCTTTGAAATGTATCTCATTTTTCTACAGTTCAGTCTAACAAAAAACACCACAGACCTTAAGCGTAAGTGTCTTGCAAAGATTACAGAATTCTAGAAAAATGCTAAAAAAACACCAAACTTATCTGCTGTAATTTACTTCAGGACTGACAAGCGGTGACTCACTGTTAAGTGTAAAGTTGCAGTGTCCGGATTCCAGTTTTGAGAACAGGCATTAGAGAGAACCGAAGTCCTTCACTATGAAGAAACTTGAGACAGTGAGGCAAATCTCTGTCTGTTCTCATGTTATATGATAAATGGAGAAACAATATTGCATTCAACATCACACTGACAGCCACCAAACATCATGAAATGCCATTACTCCCATAGAAGCTGATATCTTTTTTGTGTAATATCTTTTAGTTACTATATTTGGAAAATATTTATCTAGCAGAAAAGAGATGTAAACTACCCTATAGAAAAGGTTGAAATCCTATTAGGTTTTTCCCTATTAGGTTTTCTTGTGTTAGGAGAACAGAATGGGCAGTCCAGTTCACTGATTTTTTTTTTCCTGGATATTGAACTTGTAACATAGAATACAACATGTATTCTGTTATAACACAGGAACAACTGCTACACCTCAAGCAATTCTGGTTTTAAAATACTCAATCTAATAGATGATTCAAGTTATTAGCCATCTTTTATTAGCAAGAGTTGTTTATAGATTATAGGGTCATGATGCCCTTTATTTCAAAGGAAAGTGTGAGGAGACTCGGCAGGTAGTTAGTGAGACATCATATCTTGCATGAATTACTTCAGAAGCTTGTTTTTCAAGAACACATGTTCCCAAACAAGGCAAGGAAGTTGTCAGGCTCAATGACTGATGGATTTAGGTCACCAAAGAAGAGAGTTGTGTGAAAATGATACCAGAGACCATTTTGTCATAGCAAGTAGACATTTTTTTAATTACTCCTGAAAAAAGTGTTTTCAGAATTTTAGCTCAGGTGAAGCAAATACATGATCATCGATAGAGGCAGGAGGATGGACAAATTCTTACATGCTGCCATGGCATACACGAGACACAAAAAGTACTTTGTTGAATTCTTTAAGAGAATTAGTGATTTGTCTAATGATTAATCATTTTATAATTCTGATAAAAGCATAAAATGGATTGTACCCCAGATACCTTTGGATAAGAAAGTATACTAGAATGCACTGTTTTCACTTTGTGGAATGATAGTAAATTCACAGCTTTAAAGAAATAATAAAATGTAATTGCAAAAGATAATTTTTACTAGTAAATTCTTTAGAAATATATATACTGCATAGATGGCATGGAACTTTTATCTCTTTCTAATCCTGAGAGGACTAGTATGCAACAGTTTCCATGATTTAAGAACAAACTTAGTTTACAGAAAATGTGAATTTTCATTAAAAGATCATTACTGACTGTGTCCGGAATGACAGTATTCATATCCAATACAAAGAAACAGCAGCGTTTTAACCTTGGACCAGTTTTTAAATGTTGTTTTAAATTAAAGGTCAGCATAAAATCCCTGAGTACTAAATGTTTCTATGAGGGAAAAATGATACTTTAGAATACTTTGCCATGTAGTGTATGATACCAAAACTACATAGGAAAGACCATGAGTGCAAACTCACTGTAAACAACAGGAAAACAATTTAATTTGCCATCCTAATGGGGACAAAATACCATCAAATACAAAGTGTAAGCAGCAACATAACTGAATTTTTCACTGCCATAGTTTAAAAAACTCTTTTAAGGTAATCCAGAAGGAATCCAGGAATTATAATTACTTAATATCACCAAAATGTCAAACGATTGTTTACAATCCTGTTTTTGTACTGATGGAGGCATTTCTGCCTTGAAATTTTATTTTTATTCCAGTCTTGAACATTTCTGCTAGATTGTAACTTGACTGGCAAGTTAAACTCAGGAACAATTGCACTACTAATCATGCACAGAAAAAATTATTTAAAAAATGCACTTCATGGTGCATACTCCATTCTGTACTGACAAATAATTAAATTATTTCACACTTTTATTTCTTTAATGTATATGCAGAAGATATTTCATTATTCTTTCTCTTTATAATTGTGTTCTACTAATTAAATGATATGGTACAAATCATCATCTATTTTTTAAACATTCATGCAGCTTCATCACATTCCCTTTCAAGTAAATGAGAAGTGTTTCCTTCAACATGATTTTTTTTTGTTTCTTGGCCATAGAAAAAAGTAAGATTCTTCAGGTTTTGTCAGGTAGAATCTATAAATTACTCAGTTTTATCAATTATATATTCCCATGTCTTTCAATATTAAAAACAAGAAATAGATTTCCTATCTTCAAAAGTTCAAAGTCCCACCTAGTAATTTTTTCAAACTTTTTGTTAAGGTTCCAGTTCCACACATTCATCCAAGTATCACAGCCTTTACTTCTGTAACTGTAGCCACTGATCCTTAGGAGTCAGCCATCCTAAAAGTTTTTCCTGACTTGTCCTTTTTGCTTTCTTGTAAATTTTACTGCAAGATGGTTTTCCATTCCTGTGAAGTTCCCTCAAAATAATCACAAATAATGGATTTGCTAGTTTGTGTGGATTTACATCTGAAAGACACATAAGTATGTATACTATATATATATATATATACATCATGCAAACATTTTTTAAGATGCGTCTACTGTTTTAATGACATTTTAGAACACAGATTTTGCATTTTCATTTCTTTTTCTTTTTATTAATTTAAAAGTTCTTTCTCTGATAGTTGTCTTCAATAGAGGCATAAAAGCTTTTTTCCTAACATTTTCTCCTATAAGGGCAGATTTATTTTAGAGGTGACAGGTAGTTCCTTTATCAGAACAAGGATCTTTTTGGTGTCTCATTAACTTTTCTTCAGGTTAATATTCACAGCTGTGGAGGTACATTTTTGACAAAAAGTTCAGTTCTGGTTATGCTTTTATTTATTATGGAACAGAGGGGATTTGCCCTGTCATCAATGTTTGTTCATAACTGCTTGCCTTCTACTTAACCTTCAAGGTTAATTAACTCAAAAGGCTTGTCCAAAAATTTAATCTTGAGGTGTGTCCAAAAACTGGGTTTCACTGAACAGGGGAGGTTGTTCCATAGGACAGTGGTGATGTAATTTGGTTTCTGTGTATTGCATAGTGCTAAAGAGGATTCCTTGAGATGGAGGAAATTATTTAACACCCACTGAAAGCGTCATTTTCCTTCATGGCAGAGCAGTGTGTGCCATGTTTGTTGTCCTTAGAGCTGCCAGTCTGGGCTGCCAGTCTGGGTTTTTGTAGAGAGTGGTTAAACTGAAACATCTTTTTTCATTTCCTTGCCTAGGCTCTTTCTGCAGAATATCAAGGTAATATTACACCTTTCTAGGTTTTTCATGGAAAAGCTGGTCAATCCTGAATTTCTTGCTGCCTTTTAGTCTTTAGTCCTCACTGTCTCAAACTTACTGACACACCAGCAGTTTGCCTCCCTGTGTAATTTCTGTGAACATTGTGATCTGCAGCCCAGATGCTGTGTGCCAAACCCTGAAATGACCACAGTTCCTCTCCAAGAAACTGACAAGAATAAGAGATTCCTGCAACACTACAGTGTGAATTTACTCTACATTTGCCTGGCCGCTAGGATGCTTTGATTTGAGTGGTTCAAAAACCTATGAAAACAGCATTCATAGGATTAGACATCTGTGATGTTCTACTGCCTTTTCATTCTATGTGTGCTTCGTCTGACACTTCTTTTTGTTCTTTTTCCCATTCATGCAGTCACCTAATGCTGGAGACAAGGATGACCAAACGTTGACGGTAGGCAGCAATTCTTATGCATCTGAGCATTTGTTTCTCTGGAAGGTGGTGAGGCAAGCCTTACTTTGGTTTGGCACACATCAGTATTTTTCTAAATTACTGAGATTTCTTTCCCCTCCTATGCTACTATAGCATTTAAATAATTTATTTCCAAAGATAAAGCAGTGAATTAATTTTCTTGTTCAGTTTTTATAATTTCTCATTTCATATGTTTATAACATCAAAGATTAATCCATGTACCATTATTGCAAAATATTATTTTCTTCAGTGGTTTTTTTTCCCTCTAATTGAATTTCAGGGTCTTACTAGTCAGCAGTCTATTGGCTCTCAATATCCTTTTTATTGGAACAAGCAGCCAGCCAGCCAGCCATGAAGCAGTCTTACTCTATGGGATATAGCGAATGAATCCATTATTGTACTAGACAATTGCATGGGGAAAAGAACCTCAGAGTATGTTTTACGTTTCTTTAGAAGCACGGAAAAGATGTTTGCATGGAGAAAACGTTAGATCCATTGCTGTAGATGTCTGTACTGCCTTACCACAGGCACAGTCTGTTTTTGCAATGAATATTTAATTGAACCAAAGCAAGGAGCATATTTCACTCTGACTGAGTACCATTAAAAAAGAGCACTCTCTGCCCTTTTTATCCGTAATTTTGATCATATGCATTTTTGCAATGTACCAAGGCTATAAAAATTATAGCTTACTTCAGGGATTCAAATACAAGGTCCTACAAAGAAACAAATTATGGATTCTTCCTGTTGCAAGTGTGAGGTTTTCATTTTCTTAATACTTTATGACTTTTCACAAAAAAGAATTCTTTTTCCCCAAGTCCTGGGAGACTAATGACTAATTTGGTGATCCATCACCTGTAGATGTAGACAATTTCTATACCTATGGCAATGTTAGATACAGTCTGTAGTTTAATATAGTTTACTACAGGCGATTGTTTAAAATGTTGGACTGTGCAGTGAGATGTGAGATTAGTTCATACTGTTTCAAGACCTCTTCCCACACAAACAACAGAAAAAACCTTTCCCTTATTTTTCACGCCAGACGAAGCCACGTCTCCAGCGAGGAGGAAGCTCTGCATCTCTCCACAACAGTCTAATGAGGAACAGCATCTTCCAGCTCATGATTCACACGCTCGACCCACTTGCTGAAGGTATGCCTATTAATTTTTACTTTTTGTTTTGCTTTTTTGATGCAAAAGGAAACATATATTTTCTTTTTCCCTTTTTCCCTTGAAACTGTTTTTTGCATCTCTCTTGCTTTCATGAGTCCTTTCTGAATGTTTCTGAATTTTCTGAGAGAGTTCTGCACTATTTTAGTGTGATATACTTACTCCTACCAAGACTTACGTACCTTGCAGTGATAACTAAAACTGGTTGCTTGGTTGATGCACATTATAACAACTGATTCTCATGGCTTCTGGCTTCAGCAGAAATCCTCTTGTACTTTTGTAAAGGTTGGTTTTGTTTTCTTTTCTGGTTTTGATTTTAGTAAGTCAGAAAAAATCCATCAAAATATTGGATAATTTATCATGTCGATTACAGAAAAGAATGAGAGTCTGCTGGATTGACTTAAGGTGGTTTAATGCTGACATTAATAAAAATGTGACAAACATCCCTACATGTTACATGTATGTTAATGATTTGCTTGCTTTATCAATTGTAGTGTAATTTATTTTTTTCTTTGAGAAATTAATAGGAAGACCGTGATTGCTTTGATGTGAGAAGCTGGCAAGAAAACCATGATGGCTTTGCATTTGTGGTGTGATTTGACTCTGCTTCTGGTAGAAGATCCAAAAAAAGTCAAGTCCAGGTGTTTATTTCGTCACTGTGTATCTGTAGGACTTTTCTTGCTGCTGCAATAAGTGTCTTGAGAAACAGTACTTGTGAAGGAACTAGGAAGAACTAAAGAGATCTAAAATATTACTGATAGACCTTCCAAATTTCAGTGACCATTAACTATATGTAGCACTTCAGATGAACATTCATGACAGATTAAAGACCACAACAAAGTGAAAATTGTTGACTGGAGCTCAATTTCAGCCTAACAGAGACTGAGAAATAAGATCATCTCTCAGGTATTTTTCCATTGCTCAAGCGGTTTCACTTGTTTACCAGACACAGCTTGTTCAGCATTCAGACCTCTCCTACTTTTCCCTTCTAGAAAGCTTGCACTATGTAGTGTGATCCAGAAGCTTTCCGCTTCACAACAGTGCAGGAAAAAAGGGGTTTGAATTCTGAAATTCATCTTGGAGAGAGATACAAGCCCAGCACTACTGAAAATTAGATATTAATTATAAGTTTATTCTGTAACTCAAGCCTACTCTTCATTGTACTGTAAAAGTGCTTGAGATCAGTGTGGCTTGGTAGACATGTTTGCAAGGCATACATCTTATCTAAATTATTCCAGTACCGTTTTCTTCAGGGTTTATTTGTTCATAATACTTCACTGTTTGTTTATGTTTTTTTTTTTTTCTTTCTGAACTTTTATATTTGTCCTGGAATACTTAAAAAAATGCAATTTAAATATCTTGTGGCCTTCAAATAAGTGGAAGGCAGTAAACATCTGTACATCTGTACATTTTGTTAAAACTGACCCACTGACTTAAAATTTACAAAAGGGAAAAGTCTACCTACATTTACAGTAAATATTGTTGCGTTGTTTTGGTTTTTTTAAATGCAAAACTTTCATGAAGAAATAAGTAAGAAAACACTGCAAAATAGCCTATGTATTTTCAGACATTTAAGCTGGTGTTAATATCAATGCAGCCAGTATTTCAAGCTTTTGCTGACCTCACGAAACTCAAATTTTAGTTCATAAGAGCATGAAAGTGCAATTCAGTAATTTTTCTTGCACATGGAACTCTGTTTTTAGCTTTTTATAAGTAAGCCCAGATGTGTAGGGAAAATGTAAAAAAAAATCCAGCCATGTTTCTGTCACACTTTGATTATTAACCTTTTCTGAGGTACCACCTCATTTGTACACTTAGTTTTCAAGATGTTTTACACTGCAGGCAGTTTGGAGGGCAGATGTAAGGACTATTGGGTATCTCTACTGAACACTCATAGTGTTTCCTGAGATTTTGAGCTTTTATGCATCCGAATTCATTAATTGGTATTCAGCTAATTCTGCAAACCTCCATAAAAGAAAAGGTATTTGCTGTAAATACTGTGGCTGTCCAAGGTAGGTAATACTAACTAATAAATTTGTATGACATTTTACTTGAATCTTGCATTCAATTAGAACATATGTGTGATAATGGATATGGCTACCTGCGGTATGAAATGTTTATTATCTATTTGGCTCTGTATGAATTGTACCTGCCAAACTTTCACCATGTTTTTATGTTTTAATCTAAATGTATATAATGACATTGAACAACCAAATTAGTGTAGTTTACTTCAAAAGATTTTTACCATGCTAGCTAAGTAAATTTTATAAGCTGATAGCATTTGTTACAAGGTAAAAGGGCTACTGTTTATTAGAAGTGTCTGAGAAGTGTAATCCTTTGCTCTCTAAACCCATCATTTGAAGGTATCTAGAAATGTAAAGGATTCCATGGTGCGTTCTATGGCCCATGTTGCTTTCTCCACTTTATGTGCTCTTTCCTACCACAAAAAAATCCACAGCAGTCTTGAGTTTTCTGTAAGCAAAGAAAATTAAGTGTCTTGCACTCATGTAATGAATAATGATGGATCTGGTGCATGACCCGTGAGGTGAAAGGATTTCTTCCAAATCATTTTATGTGAGTGTGTATCAGACTCAGGAAAATCAGACAGAAATTCTGAGCATTTTTCAGTCCTATTTTACTCATCTTAGATTTCCTCAGTATTTCTGCCAGATGATGACTTACATCAATAGGTCAAAAACATTGCATAGTCTGCTGAATTTGTTGGATTTGCAGAAAAAGAACAGTTTGTAAGAATATTAAAAAGTGCCATTCTTAAAGGAAAAAAGTTTGAAAGGTGTGTATCAAAGGTAACACATACATAGGGAACACATCTGTCACACCTTGCTCTTGGTCATACTCCTTCTGTCCTGCTCCCCCTCTCATTTCTTTTTTTCCACATTTCACTAGCATTTACTTCCTTTGCCTTTCTCATACTGCATCACAGTCACTTGTACCCACCTTCTTTCAGCCTCTTCCCATAAGATGGCTTCTTCAGTGCTTGCTCTCTCTCTGGCCTGCTGGGTCCATTAGTCAAATTACGTCCTGATCAGATACCAGCAGCCCTTCAGCTGTCACAGCCAAGTGAACTGGGTTTTCAGTCTCTGGAAAAACATTCATAAAGTCTTGGAGCTCTGTGCTTGACTCTTCACAGCTTCCAGATCAAATCTTGCCTTGAGAAGTTAAATTTCTATTTGTTGAACTCTGCTGGGACATCCAGCTTTTCTTTCTCTTTAAGTCAATAATAAAGTTCAATGTAACATTTTATTGAATAATTGCAAGAGAAATAGGGACATCAAAAGACACACTGCTCTGTCATTTAGAGTTCCATGGGCTTTGCAAGACTTACAGAGAAGTCGTCCCATCTGTGTCCTCTTGATAGCATAAGCAGTATAGAATGTATAAACAGGCTCTGTGGCTATTAAAGGTCAGCTTGACCTACACACTGTTATTATTGCATTAACATTCAATGTATTTGTAGAAAACCAGCTCATCAAATTTACTCCTGAATAATTCATTTCTGAAGTCAGAACCAATCTACTGCAATTGAAAGCACTTAAAAATACACTTGATTGCAAGTAGGATGATATGAAATGAGAGACTAAGATTTACCTTCCACAAAATATAGATAAACAGAGCAATTCCAATATATGATTATACACTCATTAACCTGTCCTTCCTTTTCCTTTCCCATACAAATGTGGTTTTGTATGGCTTGTGAAAGCAAACTTGTAAATGCTTCAAAATCAGTGGCTTGCAGGGTGTTCAGCCCACCTCTGACAGACAAGTGATATCTGAGATCAGTGGGAGCTGCTGGATATTTGGCACTTTGTATTCAGGCAGGTGTGCAGTCATGCTGTGGATGTAACAGTCTAGACAAGGAAGGCTTCTCCCTTTCAGAATCTTGGTCTCAGAATAAAGCTTCTAAGAAGATAAGAGTTCAGCCACTCTAATGGGTGAATGTGTAGGGTATTTGTTAATGGAGATAAACTTTACATTACGGTTGAAAGCTCATCATTCATTAAAATTATAAATATCTCTATGACATTAGGTTTTTGTTTGCTTTTATCTTACAACAGAAATAATGACCTTGATACAGATCATTTCCTGAGGATTAAGATTAATGACTGCCTGTGCATCAGACTATCATCAACTCTCAGTCAGTCATTAATCCCCAGGAAATCCTATGCCATATTTGCTTCTGCTTAAGTGCTGGTCTGGCAATCCAGCTGAGTAGTCAGCTGGTCTGTTCATAACAGCATTGCCCGTATGAATAAGGATGGCATCATCCAACCTGCTGTGTTGGTCAGGCCCCAATCCAAAATCCAAGCAACTTGAACATAAATCGTGGCAATCATTGATAATTTCTGGCTGTTTTCTTCTGAGCCTTGTACCTCAGATACCTTTGTCTTAGTTTTGAAAGGGTCATTCTGGGGTTTTTTAAAATATTTTTACATTTTTTGATAGAAGGTGCAGTGAGGGCAGGGCAAGGAAAAGTATGATGAGTATTTTGTAGGAAAGTTTCTGCCGTGAATAGTAATCCTAACTTCTCCCCACAAGCTGTAGGTTATTTTGAAGAGTGATTTGGGATTGTGGAGGGAGCATTTTCTCTCTGGAGGCTTCTACAGGTACTCTATTGAAAAGGGAAGATACTGGTGATGAAGTGAGAATTCACAGTACTAGAGGCTAGGTAGAGATTCAGTGCAACCAGAGCCTACCTTGATTTTCTGGCACAGCTTTATCAGGGTACAGAAAGAAAGAGATCTTTTTGTTATCATGGAACCCATTTTCTGCCTGCTGATAAGATTCCACAGGCCAACAAAACATCCCCATAAGTGAAGATTAGGTAATTGCTGACTTTCTTGCTCCTATGTGACAAGGCTATAACTCATATGCAAATGCCATCCTCTTCTTGAAAATGAGTGTGATATAAATCTCTGTCATGGCTCAGTCCTCAGTGAGAAGTAAGTATCTTTGGTAATTCTCTTGTATTACTTCTTTGGGTTGGAAAACTATAGGATGTATTTCTGCAGAAAAGGTACTGTTTATCTCATATGCTGTACTCTTTTAAAAAAATGTAAATATGGTGCATGGTAGTTGTAAGAGAAGTAACCTATTACATAAAGCTGAACTTAAAATTCTGTCACTTCCTTCACTCAATGTAGAAAAATGCAGTATGTCATTGTTCTGACAAAAAAATGAAACCTGCATTTATGCTTCTCAGGAAAATAAGAATGTGATCCTCAAAGTTTTTTAATTAGTAGTGAATTATAATTACTTGCTAGATCCTGTTGTGTTCCTAGATACCAGTCTTAAGAGTTTCCCAGCTTTTTGTTTCACCTCAAACATTTTGCTTCATTTGCTGCTGTTACTTCAGGTTTTTTTCTTAGATGTTGTGAATAATGTCAGCTTACCCCATAGACAGCTGACTCATGTTGGGTTACCTTTGCCTGCCTGGTCACTTAGCAGGCTCCCAGCTTTGGTCTCATTTTGCAAAACCCTTGTGTTCTTGTTCTTTCAGTGGCCTAGGTGAGCTGCACCATCATGTCTCTGCTCACTGTCACTAGAAACCTTGTTTGGCTGGCACTCTGTAGTTGTTACGTCCTCAAAAAGGCCAGGCAGTTCAGCTTACACCAACTCATGGGTATTGCTCAGCTCCTGCATTGCTGAAGAAACCTGAGCACATTCACTTTCCTCAGCTTCACAATGTGGATCTTAGAGGTCTTGTACAATCTTAACAATTCCTTGATTCAATGATGCTGGAGGTCTTGAGTGCTCTTCCTAACACCATGTCATAGATTAAATAAGTATTTCTTCAGAGCTTTTTAAGTACAACAGTATTTTATCTAACATAAGGAAATATGCAAATCTACAAAAAATTGATAAATTTATTATGTATGTTATCTGCTCAATATCCTTCATCATTCTTGAGCATCCTTTAGGCATACCCATGGGCATGGAAAGAAGCTCAGCATTCTTCTTCTTGCACTCTTGTTCTTACCCATCTTGTAACAGTCCTTGGTTTCTCTTCTGGCCCACGAAGGAAAAACAGCCCACTGAGCACAGTGCTCAGAGCATTTTGGCTTTCTTCTCTGCTGAAGACTGAAATTTTTACAAGGGACTTCTGGCAGAGAAAATGAGGGCTCTCTGCCAGTCTCACATTTAAATTAGTAGCTCTTAGTTATAATATAGTGTCTTCCCTTGAACTCCATCCCATTATTTCAGTCTGATATGAAGATGGGAAAGGAATAAAAAGGGCAGTTAGGTTTACCTTCAAATTGGAGTGTCATGTCTTAAGGCAGATACTCATACTCTATTTATGCAGCTACATTCATAAAATTGATGGGGTGTTTTTTCACGTAGGTTGAAAAGGACTTCTTGAATTACATCATGCAGCTAATCCAATCCCCTGCTCAATCAGGATCAACTCAAGCAGGTTGCCCAGACCCGTTTCCATCATATGGAAAATAGCCGCAAATGGAGACTCCACAATCTTTCTAGAAGACACATTTCAATGTTTGCCCATCATGCCAGTAAAAGGTGTTTTATTGAGTCCGGATGGAATTTTCCAGCTTTTAGTTTGTGTCCATTGACTCTTCCCATCTTAATGTGCACTTCTGAGGAAAGTTCTGTTCCCTTTAGTTTTTCTCCCATCAGGTATTTATACATGATTTATATTTATACCTTACATGGGTAAGGTCTTCCTGAGCCTTCTCTCCACCAGGCTGAACTGGCCTAGCTCTCTCAGCCTCTCCACTTAGGAGACATGCTCCAGTCCCTTTATGATATTTGTGGCCCAGTGCTGGACTTGTTCTGGTATGTCTACAACAGTCCCATACAGCTGAGCCCAGGACTAGTTCCAGCACTCAAATATATCTCATGAGCACTGGTGGAAGGAAAGCATCATTTCCCTTGACCTGCTGGCAGTATTTTTGCAAATGGAGCCAAGGGTGCTGTTGGTCACCTTTGCTGCAAGGGCACTTTTCTAGCTCAGCTTTCAGTGGTGTGTTTCTATACATAGTCATTAGCAAGAAGAAAGCTTTTTCCTGGGGAAGATTTCAAACAGCTAAATGAGATAGATGAAGCAATGAGACACATCACTCTCCAACAAGGTCTTCTTTCACCTTTCTGTATGCTTCAGCTACAGTAGAGATCAGCAGAACTGTGTTCCTAATTTAGATGCCTAATTTAGAGGTTGTGTCATAAATGTAGATGAGATGAGTATTTTTAAAATATCTCCAACATCAAACTGAATTAATAAATTGTAGGTAAAACACCTCACATTGTCAGAGGGAGCAACAGCATGGATAGAGTAAAAATCCAGGGTTACGTGCATCTAAGGGCAAGTCTATTTAAATAGGCGAAGAGAGTATTTTAGGTAGCCCAGTTAACTGTCAGAAAGTTGAGAGAGAAAGAGAGAAATTATATAGCTGTCTTAAGACTTCAAAGCCATATGTATCAAGAATTGAGTATGCTTTCATTATATGCAACTTTGTGGGCAAAGAAATCCTTGCAACTTTCTCTCAGAACGCGCAGTTCACTGGGAAAATGTAGTTCTTTGTTATGCTGCTCTCCAACTCTGTAGCAGTAAGTGTCTGACATGCTTAACTTCAGAGGGTTCCAAAACCCAGAGAGAAGCCACTACTCATTGCTAGTTTCATTGACAGAATTTCTAGTTACATAAAAATTGAAAAATAGATCTGTCTTTAAAATCAATGTTATTCCTGGTAGGTAGGAAATTTTAAATAATGGAAGTTTTCTGATGCCTTTTTAGTTTCATTTGGAAAATCTAAAATATAATCCTCATGTTTGTTTTTTTGGTCTTAGTTTTCACAACAATTTATTTCTGCATGCCCTGTTTTGCTGTTTTAACTAGAATCTACTCAAGGTGCTCACTTGCAGGCAAAATCGTTGTCTCTCTTCTCCATGATATTTTCCAGTGATGCCCAGTTCTTCAGACCGCATATTCTTCTTGGGATTCCCCATAGAGCATGCAAGGAAGACATGAATATTTAAATACAAACATGATTCCAAAGCGGGATACAGCTGTCCTGACTATGTATTTACATGCTTAATGGCTTTAGTTTCATTTTAAGTTTCTTCCTAATTCAAAAGTTCTTTGTTAAAATACGAGCAACAAAGAATATGAATAATTTATGAACCTGTACAGATCAGGGAATAGTGTGAGGCTGTGAGGGGCTTTCCATTGAAGCTGGAAATGGAAGTTTTCCTTTAGCACAGTTTGCACATGGCAGATGACTTCACCCTGCACAGATTGGTTGGATTTTATGGCTGGATAGTGAGAAGAGTGCTTGCTGCCTGTTCATTTTTCTCCTTGGTCATGCTGAAAAACAGAAAAACTGGAATTTATTCAGTTGGAGTTTTAGGTGTTCAGTACCCTACAGTGCCTGGCTCAACAGACATTCAGGAAAATTCTGATCCTGTCAGAATCAGGGGTAAAACTCTCAGTATCATCAGTCTGATAAGGTTTTCACTTCTACACCTTGGAGTTCCTATTTTGTTGAATATTTGAAAACTTCTTGAGGAGAAATATCATCTTCAAAGACAGCAGATTCACATTTGGGATCCAGGCTGAGTCAATTCTCTTATATATTAGTTGTCTTTTGGTGTTACTACATTCTAGAACAATGTATGACACTTGTCTTCCAGAGTTTGATGTCAGATGGCACAAAGGTAACTTATGAGTGAAAAAAGAAACAACGCTCTCAGGAATAAGCAATTTCATGCTTTTCATAAATTTAAGAAAAATAAAATAACCTAAAAATATCAAAATCTGTGTCTGACAGATAATAGTAAATTAACTTGTTTCTGCTCCATTGCATATGTGTGTAAATAACATGTCATTGGTCTCCTCCTTAAAAATATTTGCTCTTCAACTCATATCTGTTAAAATCCTAGCAAATTTCTTTTGTCACCACAAGATTTGCTAGACAGTATGGATTGAAAACAGTGGGTTTTCACTCTTCATTTTAAATGTTGCACTAAGACCAAAGTAATAGTCAGATTTAGCTTTCAGGTGTTGTGACTAACCTAAGCTGCCCAGAACTCTACTGATATGATTGTACAAATTTTTAATTATATTTCTATTCACATTCCAATTTGATAAAATTGCAATAAACCAATTATATAAAAGCAGATCACTTTAATAAGATTATTATCAGGACAAAACCACCTACAATGAAAAACAGGGTAAGAACACATGAGGAGAGGGAAGAAGAACAGCAGGCTTGCAATTAAAAGCCAAGATGAAAGGTAACCACATGTGTTTTTAGAGCTCAGATGCGCAAATTAGTAAATAATTTAGTAATGTACTGCCTACTAGCAAGGTAACTGAAAGATTTCATTTATATGATTTTCTTTATTTATTTAGGAGTGTTAATGAAGCAGTACTGGTAGCAGTATGACCAAAAAGGTATAATTTTGAAAAGCAATGCAATCTTTTACTGTCTTACTCAGTTCCAAAAGAGGTTCTTTTGTTTTTTCCATAGCACCAGCTCAGTGGCAAAGCCTCCACTTTTGAAGAACTGGCAGCAGACAAGTTTACAAATAAAAATGTAGGCTACAATATTTGCTTTTCTGGATGTAGTAGGAGAAAAAGTATTTTGCTTTTTAAGGGAACATTTGTTTTCTCTCCTCTACGTTTTGCAGTGATATTACATACGAATTCCCACAACAGTCCTAGTCTATCTCAGCTGCTCAGCAGGAAAATTAAGAGGTTTACAAAGCTTGTGAAAGGTGGGAGTCAGAATAAGATGAAATTCACTGAGTGAAAGTTATGTGAAGTAATTCTTCCTTTTTAAAATTCACAATTCCTGATAGTCTTCACCTGGTGGTATTTTTTTGTGTTTTGCCTCCAAGAGTGATTACCTTTCATTAAAGATCTGCTAGAGGTTAAGACTCTCATTTTACACCTGTAATGTTAATCTCCATTAGGTCTTTCACAAGCTTTTAGCACCAAGAGATCTTTGTACCTAATATAACATCCCTGATGAAAACAAATCAAGCTTATAATAAAATTTAGTTTGAATACTCACTACAACTTATTTTAAAGTAGCCTCCATTTTCTGTTTATGGATGAGACTCTGATCTTCTAAGAGAATTTTCTCAAGACCATGGTATATGAATTCCTCCAGTTCTGCCTAATTCCTCAGCCTTTTTTAAGAAATGCAAATAAAAAGAGAACATCCTGTTAAGCATGATAACAACAGTAAGTGCAAATCAGCAGTCATATCAGAAAGTTTTAAAGAGAAAGAGTGTGTCATCAAAGGAATGCCTTTGATTTTCAGGAACTTGCTGAATTGAGAATGATGCATGCAACTTCTCACACAAAAATTCTCTACAGTCTCCAATACTCAGGCTTTTAAGTTTACAATCTTTTCATAATTATTTACTTTAAGTTGAAGCTTTTAAGTTGAAGTTGTTGGCTGCATGTGTATTCTCAATTTCATTGCCAGTCTTGAGCCCTTACTTTCTCATTTTGCGTCTCTCTTATGTCTTAGATATTCAGCCATTTGGTAGTTTGAATTTTATTTGTATGAAAACTCAGGAAAAAAAAAATGCTTTCTATATGTTTGTTTCAGAATGCCTCGAAATTTCTTTTAAGCCAAGCTCCCAGGGATGCTGATAAAGGGTTATGCCTTGACACCTTCATGACTGTGGAAGTCAAACACAAGGAGTGTCTAGTAAATGCAACAGTGGAACTGTACTAAAAATTCAGTGATTGCTATCAGTAATTTCTCTTTAGCAGTTTTGTTTTGAATAAAAGTTAAATCAACTTTGAAGCTATTTAATGGTCTCAGAGGAGTGTGACATGAATTCTCATACAAATATACTTTTCATGCAAAGCAAAAGTCTTACACTTGTTGAAGAAATCCTCACTGCATTTCTTTTATTTGAGAGTCTGACCTCACAATTTTTTTACAGGAATACATGCCCTTAGCAATGCAGGTTGCTATCTCTAAAATAACTGTATGGCGTATGAGTAGCTTAAAAATCACTGTGACAGGCTCATTTCTGGCATGACTAGGGACAACTCCAGTCTGTACCTGGGATCTTAGTCACAGGAGAGTGAAGAGAAATATTGGCTCTGCTTTCCTTCTGTGGCAGCCTGGGGCTATACACTTAAATGACAGAAATTAGTATTTCCTCCCAGACTGTATGTACAATACTTAGTAAACACTGAAAATAAACTGAGTAATTAGCTATATTATTTCATAAAACCATGGAATAGTATGGGTTGGAAGAGATCTTTATTAAAGGTTTTCTAATCCAACCACCCTGCATTTAGAGGGAAATCTTCAACTAGATCAAGTTGCTCAGAGCCCTGTCCAATCACCTCCCTCAACCTGCTGGTCATGCTGCTTTTGATGCAGCCCAGGACGCAATTTATTTTCTGGGCTGCAAGTGCACGTTGCCAGGTCATGTCCAGCTTCTCATCCACCAGCACCCACAAGTCCTTCTTGGCAGGGTTGCTCTTGAGCTGTTCCTTCCCCAGCCTGTATTGATACTGGGGGTTGCTCTGACTCAGGTACAGCAGCTGGCACTTTGTCAGATTAAACCTCATGAGATTCCCATGGGCTGACTTCTTGAGCTCTTCCAGGTCCCTCTGGATGGTATCAGGTGTGTCAACCACAGCATGCAACTTGGTGTCATCTACAAACTTGCTCAGGGTGCACTTGACCCATTCATCTATGTTGTTAATGAAAATATTAAATGAATTAAATAACACTGGTTCAAATATGAACCTGTGAGGGACACCACTTTTCACTGGTGTCAATTGGGACTCCCTTTCCTCTCAACAGTCCACCTATCAAATCCATCTTTCTCCAATTTGGAGAGAGGAAGCTTGAAGGGACCTTGCAGGAGTCCAGATAAATGACATCTGTAGCCCTTCCCTTATCCACTGTTGTAGGCACTCCATTGTAGTAGGCTACTGGGTTGATCAGGCAGGACTTTCCCTTGTTGAAGGCATGCTGACTGTCGTGAATGTAATTTAAAATCACAACTAATAGGGCCTCATTGACTAACAACATTATTCTTTCTGTTTGCTTTGATGTGGTGTGACACCTACAAACACAGTAGAGAACAGCAGGTATTAAGGCAAATGTTGTAATACTTCAGGAATGTCAGACAGGATTACCAGGAACCTTCTGTTCTCTTATGGTGTAAAAATATGCAGAAGGGAACAAATTACTTCAATGACTCTGTAACTGTCGAGGATCAGCTGTTAAACTGCAGCTTTGAATCCTCTTTGTTTCGTGCCACCAGCAGGGATGAAACTGTCACCCAGTCTGCCTGCTATGACCTCACCATGGGACTTGTATAACATATTCACAAATATGGAATCGTCAAAGTTTGATAGTCTTGGATTTGAGAATATTTTTTCAAGTAGTCTTTATCACGACATTTTAGATTTTCAGTTTCATTTAAAATATGTTTATCTTAAAAGCTGTTAAACTTTTCCAATAGAGTTTTGTTTTTTTTCTTTCCAAAAATTACTTTATTTTGAGTTTGTTTAAAGTCATATTGAACAGAATGTATCTCATTGTAACAGGAAAGCTCAAAACCAGAAGCTGATGCAATATAGCCAGGCTGTACAGAGGCAGACCTGTCATGCTTCTGAGCAGCACTGACCCAAGTAATCTTGAAACCCACAAAAATAATTCATGTGAATGCATACAGCTGGGATCATTGTTGTACATTGCAGTCAGTGGGCTGATGATTGAATAAAATGTTCCACTCTGCATATAGGACTATAAGCTTTGGAGAACATAATCTCACCAGAAAGATTAGTTTTCCTGGAAATAATTTTGGTAACTGCAAGAATTAACCTAGTTTAATCCTTGGTGTGTTGAATTGCTGAAGTGCCCAGAACATAATTATCATGAGCATCATGCACTGTCATGTGTCACCTCCTTTCTCTTCTTTTTTTGATCTCTGTAAGGTCAGATTCACCTTTTTTGATTTCTTGTTTGTCTTTCATCTCTCATGTCAGATGTAAGGAAATAGATCTAAATATGAGTGCAAATACATCTGTTTGGGTTTTTGTTTGGTTTTTGTTTGTTTGTTTGTGGTTGTTTTTTTTAATTAGATTTTTTTCTGCTGAAACCTCATCTTCTTCATCCATTAAGTCACAAGCCTCATGGTGTTGTTCTGTTAATTCTGAGGTTTGTTGCTATCTGTTTTCCAATCCTGTCCTCAGTTTCCAGTGGAGCCTCAGCCCAGGTTCTAGCAAAGCAGACCCCAGACACATCAAGGCAGAGATCAGTGAGAATAAGTATAATCAAAGGCGCTGGCTTTAGAGTCAGCAGATACTGAGCCTTAATTAAACAGGACAAGTGGTTACAAATGCTGTATGCAGGGAAGTCCATATTGAAGTTATTGGGAGTTCCTTCCAGGTAAGGAATTTAAATCTTTAGCTCTAAAATCAGGATGGTAGGACAATAGCTTCATGCCTGTACTGGCAGCTACAAAGTTTATGTTGCAACACTAAGAACATTTTTACAAAACAGTATATGCATTCTATATTACTAGTAAAAAATATATTAAATTCTGTCTTTAAATTTCATCTTTCTTTGTGTTAAGAGAGATTTAATGTCCTATTCGCTGGACAATACTTATGTTCAAGACACATCATTGCATTATGCCTATAAAAAATCATTACAATTAGTTTAAAAGAAATTAGCAATTAGAAAATCCTATATATTTTAGTTACATGGCATAACATGTTCTCTGTCTCTGCAAATGATGTAAGAAATGTCAATTTGGCAGATTCCAGGGTTTCTATTTAAAAAGAAAAAAAAAAAGAAGATCTTTGTAAAGGTTGCATATTGTCTCATCACAGTATTTTCCAGGAAAAAACTAATAGCCAGGTCTGTACTGAAATTCACCTCTGTGAAAAATTGTTGAAAGATCATGAGGTGTATAGGCTGAAGACATAATAATTGGACAACATTTGTACATTTAATTGCTTAAGCTGTTTCATAAATAGGAAGAGAGAGTATTTCCAAAGGAGAGAGAAGTACTGAACTGTTAAGTGTCCATTTTGATGGTTACATTCTGTCAAAGTTTGAATGCTCAGAAGCTCAGTTGTAAACTTTACATAAAATTATGGGTAAAATCATCCACAAATTCCTCAACCCGATAATTTACAAATTCCTCCTTAGGCTTACTTTTTCATTGGCCTATTTTGTAGACTTACATTATTTATTGTTGCTATACGTATTTTTATGTATATGCCAAATTATAAGAGAAAAAGCATGTCAAGGAAAGAAGTGTAAAACAACATTTCGAGTAAAAAGGTAATTTCATGAAAGGTTGTATAACACAGAAAAAAATATTAGTAGCCATAAAGATCTGGAGATCTCTACATTCCATTCTTTTCTCTGCTCTCTAGAATATAGTAATGCAATATATTCAGATCAATTTAGTGTTATAATTAATTTAGGTCTCATACCACCTGATGAAGTAACTATTTTTTTCCTGGTTTCACAAGTGACAAGAGAGTGGTTAAATTAAGCAACCCCTCTAAAGCAACTCAACAACACTGGTATCAAAACAGTGTTTGTGGGACAACATTATGAACAGTTTCTTGGTTTATGTGTTTTGAGACTCTTGTTTAATTTTCATCCAGAAGTATTTGAATGTCTGACCAGCAGAATGATAAAAGAGCTTAGTTTGCAAAATTACTAGTGATTAGTTACTGTCAAGGTTTATTATGTTTTCCTAAAAGCAGAGGCCCCAGCTCATCAATAACCTTGAAAACACTACATTTTAGATGTCAGTGCTTCTCCTACATCTCAATAGCAGGTTTAAGTCTTACCTAAGGTCAGTGACTTGTGAAATTTCTGGGGGGAAAGGCACTGCTACTTTTGTAACCTGTGTTTTGTTGTCCTGCAGAATGTATTGCATAATCACTGTTCGAGTTTATGAAGCACATGCAAAAACACGTACATTTCTTGAATGTCTGCTGGTTCCTTATCTTTGTGTCTTTTACTGTGATGTTGTAGAGCTTGGATCATATGGAAACCTAAAATATTATGACACAATGACTGAAGAAGGTAAGAAACATTTTAGAATTGTTTGTATCAGCTTTTTTGAAGCTCCTGCAGTGCCTTTTACGCATTGACTTTTTCTTTTGTTTTTCTTCGTCCTGTTTTCAGTTTCTCCATTTTTGAGTCACTCCTTTTTGCATGTCTTCATTGACGGCGCAGTCAGTTACGACTCTTTTTTAAGGTTTTTGTTTTCAACATTTCAGTTTTGCTATTTCAGATAAAGAAATACAATTGAATGCTTTTAGTAAAGAACATACATGCAGAACCATACTTGCAAATTATGCGGCACTGTATAACATAGATTGTAGATGCCATGTTTTACAATGCATTCAAGAGATGAATTAATTTATGGATGTTCAAATCACTCAGTTTGAGAACAATTGCTAAGTGACTTCAGTTTACTGTATTATTCAAAAGTGATGAATAAACTTTAAAAACTAAGCATCATTATTCCTGGAGTATTAATTGTATGCTTAAATGCAATGCAAAAAAAAAAAAAAGTTTTAAATCCTGATTCTAGCAATACAAGGAAGTAATTAGGGCCTGAATCACTGCTCAGTGAAGTCTTGGGAAATTTTTCTGCTGAATCAGAAGCATTTCAGTTTTGTTATACTAATTCAGGAAAGCAGTTAACTGTGCACTAATTTCCAACACATGCTTTTAGTCAGCATTTCATAATTTGGAATTATCCCTGAACTGAGACCTGATTGTCTGTAGGATCAAGGCCTCTTGTCCAGCTTTCTGATTGTAAAGCCAGACAGATGTTTTCATTATGCTAAGTTTAGTAATTAGCAGCATGGGGGATAAGCCTGAGGCTTGTAGGGAAGTTAGTCACCTATTCTTAATCTTGGGAATTTGAGGCAAATAGTTTAATTCTCTGTTTTTGAAAACACGGTTATTTCCTAGTGTAGATTAATCTTGAACATTTTAAGAGAACCTTCACTACATGATTTAGGCATGATCATTTCTTGGGTTGGGGTGTGGAGGGTGGGAAGTAATACCTTCTAACTATTTCCCATTTTTTGTACACCAGTATAACCATACTATTCTGGGGCTGGAAATGGTTCTTTCACCTTTGTGCCTGGTGTTGGAAGATGCTGTTTTCTTCTGCAGCAGGCCTGAGCTCATAGAGCAGTCTTGCCTCGCTGTCCTCCATTTTCCAGATTAAGTGTGTTTCACAGGGGTGGCATCAATATAAGAAAAGATATCTGAGAGAAGATTTAAACAGGCAAACAGTAGTGTCTATGTCATTTAAATACGCCTCTCAAGCACTTGAAATGAGCTGTTAACCTCAGCCACTCAGATATGTCTATCAGACCTAAAGCTTTTGCAGTGTGTCTGGTCTCAGTCATCATTACAATCAAGA
Organism: Xenops minutus; assembly: GCA_035221455.1. Classification (NCBI taxonomy): domain Eukaryota; kingdom Metazoa; phylum Chordata; class Aves; order Passeriformes; family Furnariidae; genus Xenops; species Xenops minutus. The sequence goes on from JAWWEE010000085.1 coordinate 39,672,395, forward strand.
TGCAAAGATAATTTCTCATTATAACCTTAAACCCAAGTATGTTAAGGTTTCTATTTTCTACTTAGCAAAGTATTAAATCCATTATTTCAAAAGTAACATTCTGAAATTCATAAATTCTCTATTGAGAATGAAATGTAGTTATTTGTGGGGAAACACCCATCAAAGTATTATACATATATATACTCTTACTGTACCTATGCATAAGTAATGCTGTTAATATTCAGAGTCATCTCAGAAAGCACTTCTCATGAATAAATAATTCAGGACTATACTGTAGCAAGAGCAGAAAATCCAGTAGCAAAAATTAAAAGGAAGCTCTTCGTCTTTAGAAATGCTAACACAAGAGTCTATGATACAGCTTACCTTTTCAAATACAATTAGCTTCATCACTTTCACTTGTCTTTCATAAAGCAAGTAATGAGTAGTGCATCCTGGAAGTTGTATTTTGATCAAAGTATGCTATATTTTTAACTTTTAGTTTAGATTTTCAGAAATACAATCACTATCACTCTGCATCACACTTATTTGCATTATCCATTTTCTTCTTTCTTTTCCTTTTTTGACTGAGGTTTTTGTACACTTTGTACAGCATCTTAGTCACAGAAGCACATAAATCCAGATTCAAATTCACTCTTTTTTTTTTTTTTTCCTTATAGAGTCCAGGCCTTCCAGCCAAGAGTGGAGATAGGGAGTAATCTTAGAAACTGATCTCTGTTGTTTTCATTGCTCCTCTTTGGTCTAGAAGTAACTTTAAATTAATTTTAAATTAATCAGGCCCTGGAAGAGAAAATACACCTTAGAAGATGGGAAGAGACACAGTAATACTGTGTTCCACCAACAGCCTACAAAATGACAAAACATATGTTTTCATTTGATACTTCTGCGTGATATTACTGTTAAAGGAGAAAGCATGTAAGGTGGATTTCTGGAACTACTCCGTAGTGACTCACTGGTTTCATTCCACAGCTGACCATAAGCAGAACTGATAGGTACAGTTCAGACTGTTCAATAGCCACAGATTTGACATCTTCAGATTCATAAAGCTTGGCTATAGCTATGTAGGTGCAGCAATTTTCATTTGATCAGATGACTCTCAAGTAGAGTCTTGAATTTTTAAAATAAATTAATTACTGATGGCTAATTATTTTCTCATCAAATAAAAGACTCTTCTGACCCAAGGAATCTGTAGTCTGCAATTTAGATTGTAGTTAAAGGATTAGCTTTCTAATATATCCTTTATCAAGAGGAAAATCTCTGCCAACTGATGCCAACTGGAGTTACTTATGCAAATCAAGGCAAATCTACATTATACAATATTGATTTGTTTATATATATTCAAATAGAATGAATGTAGTTTTAGGCTACCTTCTTTGATAAACACCTGAGCTTCTCTTCCTTTTACCCATCTTTGCAAACCAAAATGAGCTGCAAAATCTGTTGTTGTTCAGCAAACCTAGATTAAGAATTTTCTATACCAATCTATCCCATTTTGGGTCCATGGAATCAAGCATTTTCATTCATTCATTCATTCATTCATTCATTCATTCATTCATTCATTCTTATGATGAGAGTTGCTGTGAAAATTAGGTAGTCAGACCCATAGTACATAGAACTGTTAAAGAAGAAACATAAGCTCCTATCTTCTAGAAATAAGAACAATAACATAAAATTCCTATGGATTATTTTAGTAACCTCACCTAAAGATAAGAGACATGAAAGAAGACCTGCACCTAAGATTGACCTTAGTGGCTTTCTGAAAATCTGAATGACTTACATATATCCTCAACTGGTCCTTTTTCCTGGTGGTTCTGTGCTTCCCCTTCAGTCAACAAGTTTTGATTTGGTTTAAAGGAGAAAAATGGCAGAGAGAGGGAGGGACGAGGTATAGCTCTGCTGTCTTTTTTACATCTCACTGTCTTCATGTAGGCTCATTCTACTGCTTTCCTCTGTTTCATGTTTTTGATAGTTGGTATCTTTGAATCATTTCCTCTCACTTCTGTTACTTACACTGCGTAATGACGTAAGCTAAACTATGTGTGTACTGAGAAATAAAAATAACCTGGGTTTTCCATTTCAAATGTTGATGTTAATTTCCATGACAATGACTTAGAACTGTGGAATAATCTCTTGAATGAAGCAGTGTAACTTAAAATTGTTAAAAATCAGTGTAAGCAATTCTTCCTAAAGATGGTGGGACGTTTTTGTAAATGTGAAAAAAATGGAGGACAAATTCAATTAAGTTAATCTAAACCAGAATGAATATCTGTGGAGACATTTTCTTTTTAGGTCAATAATGGCTCATGTTTATCTGTTAAGAAACATGTTTCAAACAATCTCAAACAAAATATTAGAATATCCTTATAGAATTCTTCATCATTTTAATTAACTTTAAAGTTAATTGAAAGGATCTACAGCATCCTGGAGTAGGTGGAGACATGGATGGCTCCACAGATATTTCGTAGAAAATGTCTCAGTTGCATCATTTTCACTGCTTGCATAAAATGCATTTGTGTATTTGGGGCATCACAAGCAAAATTCTCAAACATATGAACCTGAGTTGGAGCCTGATAGGGAACTGACATTACATCAGGAGCCTGTTGTTGTCTACACATTCTTCTGGATAAACATTTTTTAAATGTCCCCAGTACTTTAAAAGAAGTTAGGAACAACCATGACTCTTAGCATTTTGCTTTAAATATTTGGAAATGTTTTTTCTAGTTTTTCTTTTTCTTATCTGATATACCAAATAACAATTCCTTCCTCCCTTCCTTCCGAGTTCCTTCCTTCCGAGTTCCAAGTCCCTCCCTCCCTCCCTCTGTGCCTGCCTGCCTGCCTCCTTCCCTCCTTATTTCTCTCTCTTTCTCTTTCTCTTTCTCTTTCTCTTTCTCTTTCTCTTTCTCTTTCTCTTTCTCTTTCTCTTTCTCTTTC
>JAWWEE010000085.1:39676473-39696874 GCA_035221455.1 Xenops minutus
CTTTCTCTTTCTCTTTCTCTTTCTCTTTCTCTTTCTCTTTCTCTTTCTCTTTCTCTTTCTCTTTCTCTTTCTCTTCTTTCTTACTCTCTTTTTTTAAATGTTTTTTCTTCCTCCCCTTCTAACTAAAATGTCTGACCCTGTGTACTGAAATGATGAGATGCTTTGCTATTTATGATTATGTTTTGTTCCTAGATATTCTTCTGCAGGCGTTTTGCTCTAGGTGCCAAAGATGATAATATTTGCAAAATATTGTGAATGGCTAATTTAATTTTTTTGGAGCATGATGTATTTGTGGGGACTGTGGAAAGGACTGTATTGTTTATTAAATATCTGTGGTATTTTTATTACTTTCAAAATGGTTTTCTGTTGAGAAATTAATTCCACTTCCTAGCACCTAATTCTCGGCTGCTAGTCCTTGTGACTGCACATATGCTTCTTTGTATACAGAAGTGTGGGTACAGGGGCAGGGAAGAGAAGATTCCTTTCTTCACTAAAGATTTATTCTTGTGTGCCTTTTATTTTAGCTTGGAAACAACTGACTATTATCCACATAATTGAATCAATTCAGGACTTCTTACTTCTCCTTTCCACTGTTAGTCCATTATATAATTCCATCTTATGGTCTTATGTCTGTGCTGGTTTTGCCGCAGGGATACCAACAGTTTTCAAAGGATTTTTTTAAGTGGAGATGAATAATTAAAAGAGGCATAGGCCATGTGTTGTAATAGTGTTCTTAACGAGACGTGTACTGTATGATAGCACAGGTTAAACTTCTTAAAAAAATTTTAAAATACTAAAAATGAAATAATAATGGGGATAACAATAAAGGAAGGCAGATACATCATCTTTATACACAACATAGGTTGTCATAAGGAGTCCAAAGAGTCCTTATATAGAAAGAACAACCAATACAGAGAAAGGATTCATTTCACTTAATATTTGACATCTTTGACATTGCTAAATTTGAATGTGTCATTTGGACTCTGTGGTCAATAAAGAGTGACAGAACCTGGGACCTCTCTTGGAATGGGATGTGTTACCCCCGAGACAATGTAGCGGATGAGCTGCATGGCTAACCTCTTTGGAGACAAAAAAGAAACCTAGTAGGTTTAGAAGAACGTTTACCTTCAAAAATCTGATATTAAAATCATGTGTTCTGGAGATTCCTTCTTCCCCTTCTGATGTACCTATAGAAATCACAGACACATAGATGAGTGCAAAGTGACAAATTTGACCACAGTCACTATGATGCAATATATGGGTTAAACTGAAATTCTCTGTTACTGTCCTGCTAATTGAGAACTGACACTTTCTATTTGTTTATGATATCTTTACGCATTTGTCTTCCGTTTTGGCTGAATTCTTACAGGAGCATATTTATAGGTGGAACTTTGCTGACTTCTTCCAAAGAAAAATCATAGCTTTTGTTTTCAATTTCTTGTTCTATTTGTTGCTGAATTCTCGGGGGGGAGGGAAGGGGGGAAGAAAAAAAAAATTAAAAAAAGATTAATTTTTTATATGGGAACATGAGGTAGTGTTTCATAGCATGTTTGCTGTTCGAAGAGGAATTGGAATGGATTGTCAGCACCGATCTTTGGAGCCTAAGATATGGCAAGGAAACTTTGCTTCTCAAAATGGCTGCATTTTAATAATGGCAATGCTTTCTTTTAGGAAAGTTCAAGGAAAGGGCCTCAATTCTGCATAAGATCGCCAAAAAGAAGTGCCAGGTGGAAGACAGTGACAGGCAGAATGGAGCGGCTAATCATGGTGAGTGCAGCAGTACAGATTTATCACCTGTTCCTGAGACTCTCTCTGCTTTATTTTGTTTGAAAATCCTTAGTAATTAAATTCTCCTTTTACATCATTTATGCTAGTCTAGTAAAAATATTCTGATTCTCTATACCAAAGTGTGAAATTTATGGATGGGATAGGATTTAAGTGCAAGAAAAGAAAGTCAGTCAAGGCATATAGAAAGCCTCCTATTCAAGCCTTCTTTTCAACCTCCAGGTTGAAAAGAAAAAGCAATGCTGATTTTGGATATGTGTTGAAGTGACGGAAATAGAGAGGCAAAACTTACTTGCAGTTTATATGGGAAAGTTTAATTTAGTTATTGAGCTGTTCTAGGAGAATATGTGTTTTATGTGGTACTACCCTTGTCACAAAAAGAATCAACCTTCATATTTAAGATTTGATTTGTCTGTATACTCCTTGCTGGGAGTCATCTTTGCTAATTGTACAAAATTAGCCTACTGTGGTTTTCCATTAAGACAAGAATTTGTATTTTAATTCAAAAGTTCTGGTAAAAAAAAATCTGTACCATGTCCTGTTTTCTTTACCTCGGCATATTCTCAGCATTAGAAAACGAGATACAATTGTGTCCAATAAAATCTGAATCATTGTATTACTTGACACTTTTTCTGACCTTGTGTTATGTTTACATACTATTTGCTTCCAAAATCAGGCAGTTAAATGGGACTGTCTTTTAATAAACCGTAATGCTGGCTGTGGGGTTAAGAAACAGCACACATATACTGAAATAATTACAGATAGTCTGGCACTCTGCTATGCCTGTGATCTCAGATTTTTAATTTAAGAGAATCTCAGGATAGCAATAATGTAACTAGACAGCTGTATTTACTTTTATGCACAACAGCATACCATAAGGCGTATTGAACTTGCCTTAGACATTTCATGTTGCTATTCCCCATTACTATATATTGTCCAAGGGATTTCTGGCCATTGACAATTTTATGTAGTACATACTTAAAGAGGTAATTACTGCTTAGAGAACTCCAAGACAGTCAAAGTAAGAACGAATTATAATAAATTTGACATCAGAAACCAAAGACACAACTTTAGCCCTTTAATACCAGTGGAATTTTAGCACAAGTACTACTAGATTCTGTTTTAAAGATCATCTGCTGTTATTGGATGTTATTAGACCATCTGTTTACTCTTCTCCCACATTTTTGCATGACAGACAGCATTATTATGACTTGGAAGGAACTTTAGGAATTTCAGGGGTTAGTGCATTATAAAAGTTGTATAATTGAATTTATCCCCTCACATATAAATGAAACGTTGCATTCTATAATGTCTGAGGTGAATGCTGTATGTCGCTTTTTACCTCAAGTATTAGGCTCATTGATTTTAGCATAAACAAAGAGCACTGAATATTGCAATGAATTTAAATATTTCTAGTCCATAAGTGCAAACAAAATAATTTCTTCAAATGCTAGCTCACTGCTTATAAGGTTTCTGTTAAAAATGTGTGCTAATCAAATGAAAGACAAAAAAGCAGATGTTGGCCCACCTTTAGTATTTGATGATTTACTCAGATTGGATATATGACAGCTGTTTCATTAACAAATTTGTTACTTAATATTCTGATCTGTTCCTATCTGTCATTCTTATTTATGGATAATGCCACAGAAAAAGGTGCAAAAGTGGAAGTTGCAGTAACACCACCGAGTGATTCGGGACCAGTGCAGAATGGAATTGCCCATAACGTTGAAGAAGAGGTTAATGACTTTTTTTATTCTTCTTTTTATTCTTGTATTGGTAAACATATTGCTTGCTTCAATGTGCTTTTCACTGAAACTAAACATCTTAATAGAGGGAAGCTGTTAATATGAACTGTTTACAATACATTTAGTTTTCATTTACAACTGAACTCAGTGTATGGTTTGCCACATATAAAATCTCTTCTCTTCTGCTCCTGCCCTTCAATGTAAGGTAAGATGGTAGTCTGGAACATATTCTTTTAGTAAATGTTTTTATTTATCAGATAATATGTTTGCAGCCCTTAACATAGCTAATAGATACTGCACAAAACACACACATTGCAGAAAACCTGTTCTTGTAAGAGCACCTATCATGACGTCCATCATGTGATAGTGAAAATTAGCTATTAAAGAGGAACCATACACAAACTTCTTCCCCATTGTGCCTTCTGTTACCTTGAAACAAACAATTAAGCTGAATGAGATAACAGTATATTACTGTTTGTATTAATATCTACTATTAATACCACCTCCAGTAAGTGGAAAAAAAGCTGCTGGTTTATTTTTCTAAACTTGAGCACTGTTCTTTTATACTGAGACATCAAAACCTGCATAGAGAGAGAAAATTTTACAAAAATAATTGTTGACACAGAAGCATTTACAATGGTTTTGTTTATACAGTTTACTTCCTAGCCTTCTTTGTAGGCTATAGTGACACAAGAAAGACACTGCAAGAGATGGCTGAGCAGTGTCTATGACATAAAGTGAACTTCCCCTTATTAAAAGTGGGACAAACTGTGTTGTATTTACATAGAGCAGAATCATGCAAAAAAGGCAATGCCCATGGTTTGTTTTAAATCGCACCAGCTTTAGGTTTTGATATTTTGTTTGGTTTTGTTTATTTACTGTTTAACAATTTTGCTACTTCAAATCAGAGATCATGTTGCCTTCTGCATGACTTGAGCAAGGAGGTGAAGTTCTTTAGCTGAAAGGTTCTGCAGAGGAAAAATAAGGGATGTATAAGTAAAAGAATGTGTGTATGTATTTTGGCTACTTTCTAAAGAAAATTATCTCTCACAAGGAGCTTATTTTATACTGAAACATACTTAAAACAGGGAGAGGTTAAACAATTTTTCTGCAAGACTGGGAAAAAAAAATCACAGCAATGTGTAGTAGAGTGAATCTCTGGAAAAAAGATTGCATTTCCTGTACACAGCTAGTGATGGAGAAATGACAAGACAATTGTGGCCAACTGGTGTATTAGTGCAACAAATATCAGCAGATGGCTTTAATTCTTCACTGTTTGCAGATAATTTTGGTTTCTGGAAATAGAAATTGAGGATCAGAAGCAATCTGATCTGAAAGACATGGGTAGTTTTTGATATCATGAATGATCAGTAATTATAATGAGTCACCCAAGGAAAGGACGGCATAGTAGAACATTAAATTACCTTTTCTGTTAATCTACATTTTTAGAATAATATGACACTCCAAGATCCTTGTCAATCCAACAAAACATTACTCTTATATAAATGAAGTGAGTAAAATTTATGTAATAAAACCTCTCAGCACTACACTTCAACACTCAACATTTTAAGGTAAGGAAAGATCAATTTTCAAATTTATTTGGATCCTCTTCTGAGAGTCCTACCTCATGGCTGCAATTAAATATGTCTTTAGACTATTTTTCAAATTCAGGGGGGAAAAAAGAAAAAAAGAATTGAAGTCCACAGCAGAGTGGCTTTTAGACTTCTGTCCTCAAAGGTCAGTAAGGGATGACATAGCCTGGTGCAACCAATTAGGGTATATGTAAATCAGTCTGTGGGATATATGCAAACTCTAATCGACTCTAATAGCGTTCAGTATCTTAAGAAGAAAACTAGTCTTGCTTTGTAAGCTTTTTTCCACTGAGATTGTTCAGTGAAAACAATGAAGAAAAAGCAATTTTAAGCAATCATATATCACAGCAGTGTCCACATGCTATCATTTTACATTGTAATGAAGCATTTCCTAGGCTTTTTCAGAAATCTGCAAGGTCACAGAGTTTCATCTTGTGAGACAATAGTTTCCATTTCAAGCAACATCAGAGGAAGAAAGGAAAATTATTGCAAGAGTACATTACTCAGCAATAGCTTCCTTTCATCTCCCTTTAAACATTTTAAACTTGCAATGAGGCAGGGTTTGGAACTTTGGTGATAACTTCAACAAGTATTAGGACATTCTGAACAACTATTCTTATGTATTAGAGGTGGGATACATTGTTTATCCTTCTCCAAAATCAGGGAGGTTTGTAACTGGAGAAGTGAGTCTGCAGATGTAGCTCCATCAATATGAATGAAAGGATTTCAGTTTTCTGCTGTCACAATAAAAAAATAACAATCCCCTAATAACATTTTGAGATGGCCCATGCTGGATTCCTCTCCCGTAGCCTTTCCAGTTTTGTCTTCTCCAGTGACAACCTGGCAGCTGCTGCTCCCTTAGACTGCTTGATCTATTAACTTGCTGAAACCTATTTGGTAATTTAAAAGTATATAGTGGAATTTTTCAGAAGTTGTAACAAAAATAGGCTGCTCATCCATGTAACAAATAAATAGGTCTTTATGGTACTTAGGACCCTACTTCACTTTGAGGGTCTTTATCTACTCTGTGGTGTACAGGGACCTTTCCTCAGTGTATTGCCTGGCTTTTTGTGCACAGCTTTCATATACACCTTCTTCTGTAACATCTCTCTGAAGCTGACATTGGGCTATTCAGTTTCCTTCTGCTCTGTATATGGACTTCGTGGGCACTAATAGGATTACACTCCATTTATAGATGCATAGGCACCAACAGAACCTCACACACAGCATTCCTGTGACTGTTTTCTTTGATGAAGACTAGAATTTGAGGAAGGGAAATTGGTCATTGCCCTCCTAAGCCTTCTTTTTAGCTTTTCCAAACTTTGTGCAGCCACTACCTACTAGAAGATAGTGTATCTTTTCAATGTTATCAGTTCTAAGAGTAGCTCAGTTCAGAGACATAATAATGAAGGTGCAGGATTGCATGCCAGCCAGTTCTCATCAGTAGTTTCTCCATTTCGTTGAAAAACTTATTAAAACTGAGCAACAAAAAAGCTCATTATACTTCAGTCTTGACCTACAAATGCTCTTCAATTTTGATCTTTTTGTAACCAAGTGTTCTCCATTTTACAGTGACAACATCATTTGGTTTTGTTCCTAAGTAAAAATCAATCAGGTGGCTTGAAGTTTTTATATTTTTTTGGTTTTTCCTTACTCCAATGCAAAAGGAATTGCTGTAGTGTCAGAATTTGGAAATACAGTATAAAATTGCTTCTCTGCAGTTTTCCACTTCTATGGTCTAACAATGCAGTTTTGTGATCCATGACCACTGCTTAGAAAAATCTCCTAAAAAATTTTACCATAAATGCCTTCCTGTCGTGGTAAGGATAATTTAGAACTGAGAAAATTAGGGACACTATCCAGCTTCAAATATGCCTTTGGGGGAAAAAAATGTTGTCCTGAAAACTGTGGTATGTGAAATGGGAACACTTACATAGCAGGTCATCCTAAAAGATGTTTGTAGTTAGGATACAGAAGACCTGCAGAGAAATCTAATTCTTTCTCCTCCGTTGTCACGTTCCATGTCTTCATGATTTTCTCTCTTGTAAAACAATCATAGCCATATTTCTGGTCTTTTTCTTACTTTTTGCTGATGGAGAGCATAGTACCTGGGTCTAAATCCCTAGACACAAGCATTTTAGAATATCAGTCTCAATATTGGAGTTAGAATTGTCTGAAAATAAGTACATGAAATATTCTATGTTCCTCTAGTAAAAATAGAATATGTGCATAAATCCATTTTACTTATAAACCCCCTATTATTCTAAAATTAGGAAGTGGAGCAGAGGACCCTTGTGAAAAGAAGATCTTAGGGTAAGACTGCAAGAAAAGGTGAAAAAATAACTTTTTATTTTGTATTTTAGCTTTCATATACTTGTAAAATAAATTTTTTTTAAAAGCATAATACTCAAATTGCCATAATTTAGTTTTTCATATACCTCTCCTGGTTTCTTTCTGGGCTTTTTTGGGTCATCTTTATATTTTTTTTCCAGATTCTTTCCTCCTTTCCTTCTTTTCTGCTTACACAAGGCTGAAACACCTGAGAACATTGTCAGTTAATGTCTTCTGCAAGGTGTCCTGATGTAGGTGTGTTTCATCTAACTTACGTTTTTCTTTTCTTTTTAATGTCTTTATTTATCTCTTCCAAACTCCACTGTCTTGATTTTCTCTTTTTCCCAGGACCTTAACTCTATTCGTCTTACTCCACTCTCCTCCAGGGAAATTCAGCTGTCCTCTTTCTAGGTCAAGCCCTTGAGCAACAAGAAAAACTCTCTCTTGGTGCTGCTTGCAGAAATTCAAAAAGGCTGTCCAGAAAATGTCCCCAGAAACCCAGTCATTTTTGACAGCCAGTAAGACCCATAGCACCCCACTACTGTAATCAACAGCCGATATCCTATACTTTTGATTAATTTGGGATCATCAACTCAGAAGGACAGACAGCTGTGGTCTCCTTCCTATCCTGTAACCGGCACAGCAGGCAACAATACCTTCTCCCACCATACGGTCTTTAAGACATTACTGCTTTATTTGCAGCTAGAAATTGCCTTCCCTTCTGCCAGAAATTGCATCTTCCTTGGGGATTTTGTTCTACTTGCAGTGTTCAGTCTCTTAACCTTTAGCAGGTTGCCACAAGACTCTTATATAAAACTTCATAGAGTGTACTGAGAGTTTGTAAGAAAATGAAAGAAGACTAAAAGGACACAGTATCTCATTAATGTTTTATAGAATGCCCTTCAGAGAATGATCCTTCTGAGAAGTCCAGTCATGTCCCTTACCCCCACCCCACCCCCGCCACCTGCTTAACAAGCATTTGATAGTCGTTTTAACCTGTGGCTTACCTAAAAATAGTTTCCAATCTGGAGATAACACCTTTTCCTCCCACCTACACACACATGCACACACACGCACATACACATATGCACAGGTACACATGTGCACAGTTTTTCCTGTTTCCATGGAAACTGCATCGGAAAATGTTTACATGCCAACCATGTCAGAGATAACTTTTCCATGAAAATATAATGATATATGTCATAGGAGAATGTCACAAAAGCTTCATTCTTTTCATTGGATTTAATCCACTTACTGAAGCAGCAGTTTGGTAAAACATTTTTTGCCTTTCCCACCAAAGAGCAGCAGCATTTCAGGACAGATCGCTTGTGGGGACATACCTACTCAGCTCTGGAGTACTAATTCCATTTGCATCAAATTAGCATGGTGTGAATGGGAGTAGCATTACATTCTCCATCTCAGGGTATCGTTCTGGGCTATGTTAAATGTTTATAATTCAGAGAGAGAGGGGGTAGAGAAGATTAGAGCAGCATTTGTTGTAAGGCCATGATATATTCCAGCATCCCTGGCATTTGTTTGATTCATCATAAAAAATTTATTTTCCAAAGCCAAAATGTTTTTTCAATTGCCACAGTTGGTCTAAAGTAAATGGCTGCATCTTGTTTGCTGATATAGTTCTTTGCAACTTAATGAGAGTTGTGCTGCCATCGAAAGATATTGATCTTTATTTTCCTAAGGTTCAGTTGCCTATTCCATGTTTTTCTGTTGTTTACCAGTTTGACTTACTTGAAAACTAAAACAGTGAAAAAGGTCATGAAGACAAAGGCTTGTTCTTCAGAAGTATCTCCAGTATACCGTAGCTGTTATTTCTCCTGGTGGGCTGACTGCAGTTTTGATTATTACATTCTGAGTGTTTCTTTTCAAATTCCCCGGAGAGTGTTGGCAGTAACATGGGACGAAAAATTAGCATATAAGCTCTGGAAGCTGTGATTTTACTTATTTGTGCAAGACCCCAGGAGGACACAAGCAGCAATAGCAGAATCTGGATCGAACACCTAGCTGAGTCTTTCTCCTTCCCAGAGGATCCGCTCATAAGGTAGCTCTTTTCAGTGAGTTCACAGTGCAGTGAGGATTAGCACAAATTAGCTGCCCTAAGAAGAGTATCCAGATACACAGAAAACATTCTGAAAGCTCGGGGATTTAACTTTACTCCCTGCTTGAATTTTATTAAAGAATTCATGAGGAAAGATATTGCTTTTTTTATCTTAGTTACCCCATAGAAATTACAATTACATACTGCTGTATAATAGATTACTGTCTCACCTTGTTTCAAGTAGTTTTTTTCCAAATGAGAGGTAGGAGAAGATAAATGAGTGATTCAGCTTACAGACAAGAAACAGAAAGCAGAGACTTGAGGCTGTTTGCAGTAGGGCTCTAATTGCCTATACTCTCTGCCTTTCTAGTGAAATAAATTAATGTGAGATTTATCCTTCTAAATAAAACAATCAACCTTAATTCTGAAAATTACCAAATACCTCTGGGACAGGGAATATTTGAGATAGCGTAACTTTTTCTTGATTTACTCATTCTGAGAATTTGGGTTGTGCAGAGCTCATTTCCAACAATCAAAAAACCAAATCAAACCAAACCAAAAAAACCCACTACCACCCATCACCACCACGACCAACAACAACCAAACCAAAACAACCACAACAAAAACAATCAAGAAAAAAAGCCCTGAGCAGTGTTTTGCAGCACTGTCAAGCAAACAAAGAAATTGGTGCTTTATAGATGGTGCAGTATATGTACATTGGCATAAGCAAATGGAGCTGCAGATAGTCCCTCTCTTCAGTTTGCTTTCTTCTGGAGTCATAATGCTAATTCTTTATTGATTAATTTTATCAGCTATCAGAATGCACAACAAACATATACGCATGAGAATTTATAGATTAGCTCTTCAGCTTAGTTGGACTAACAGAATAATCCTCAGAAAATGGTATTTGTAGTTCATATGCTATAGCTGTTCTGCAATACAAACTAGTTGGTAAACAGTGGCAGATTTGCTATTTCTGCTAAGTTTGAGGTGGTTCTCTGTACTTGTTTCCCATTTTGTCCTACTGTCAGGAAAAAAAGTTTTAAAATTCTGGTTAATGATGTGCCAGAAGAGCAATTGGTTTTGCTAAGGTGTTATGAGCGTAAGCTCCCATGGAGACAAAGATTTTCTGATATTTGCTAGAAGGACTGACTACCTTGTGACTTTGGCAGATGGAGTTTTCTATACGCTGTTGTTTATAAACAAAATAGTTATGGATGAAAATGTCACCATATGTTTGTACTGTTTATATAATGTGAAACATGCCATCATTTCCTCAGTTTGGAAAAATTTTACTGGGAAAGTGGAAAATTGGATAGACTTAGATTAGATATTAGGAAGAAATTGTTTACTGTGAGAATGGTGAGGCAGTGCAACAAGTTGCCCAGAGAATGTGGGTGTCCCATCCCTGGAAGTGTTCAAGGCCAGGTTGGATGGGATTTTGATCAACCTGGTCTAGTAAAAAGTGTCCCTACCCATGGCAGGAGGCTTGGAATTAGATGATCTTAAAGGTCCCTTCCAACCCACATAATTCCATGATTCTAAAAGTTGTCAGACCAATTCTGAGCAAACCAGTAAGAGCTTTCTTCCATGGGATTACAGACAAGTATTTGATAGATGTTCTTGCATAAAGAACTATGAATTATGGAGCGTCCAGAAACTTTGTACCTCTTCAATGTTTGTAATGGTTTAAATAAAAGAAGAATTGAAGTAGCAATAATAGAGTTATGAATGTATGTATACTGGTTTAAAAGAAAAGGGTATTTGTTACAGATATATAAAAGAGAACACGGAGCAAAATAACACTTCTAATCTCATTTCTTGGAAATTAAAAATCATAACTATATTTTTTGTAGCTACAGTTATACCTCATTTACCCTGCTAGAATTTACAAAGGGAGCATTTTCCTAATAGATGATGAATTATCAATAGTAATTAATAATAATAAATAATCATTGTTATTAAAATATGCTAGGGAACCACATCCATCCCTCATATTCAGCACTGCCAATGTCCATGTAACAAAAAGACAGTCTCAAAGACAATCCAGAAAAAATGAGGATGCAATACTTAAGAAGCTAAAATAACTATGACAGCTAATAAGCATTTCATAGAAATACAGTAATGACTATTAAATATGAAGCTTTAATTCAGCTATGTCTAAACCTTAATGATTAGCTAATGGATCAGAAACAGAAGTTATCCTGTATTTTTGCAGTAGCAGGCAATGATGAAGGACGGAACAGGAAGACTCAGAAGATCAAGAACTGGCTCCAAGAGTGGTCTCACCATCAGAATTATTTTTTTTTTTTTTTTATCATGGATTGGTTTAACTTGTGAGAGACAGGGCATCTGTTTCAAAGGGGCAAAAGAAACAGAGTTAGCAGGGCTCATTGAAAGATATTTAAATTAGATTCTATAAATTTGTGGAAGATGAAAAAATATGCCACATTCCAATACTTGTTCTTTGAGTGCCCATGTCTGATTATTGCCAGAAGCAAGATTCTGGTGTAAATTGGGCTTTGGTCTGACGTAATATGGTTGTTTCTCTCCGATGGATTACCATCAGAATTCAATATGTCAACTGATACAGCTTTTCCATATATATCCACTTCAGTATCACTAAAGTTAATTAGTTAAAAAGTCATAGGAGGTAATGAGTTTTGGAGTATGGACAGGTAGGTAGTAGCCCTTAAGCTGCACTAGAGAAATGGAGATTTTTACACATTGGTGGCAGGTGTGTTGTAAATGAACAGAATATTCTCCACTTTTGATTGAGCATGTGCAGGTCAAGGGAGATACCAGAAGGTATCTAAAATGTCACCACCATATATGTTTAGACAGTTGAATTCCTGTGTGTTTACCATGTTATCATTCTGTTTTCTTCCTAGCATTGCAGAAGAGAATAGTACTGAAAATTGCAACTACTGTTTTAGTCATGCAGACTAAAATAATTCAAAATTATAGTTTAAGTATTAGTTTCTACAAACTAATAATGCATATTCAGTATGTACATTGCAGATGGGCTGGAGCCACTGACATTGCATGCAATCTCTGCCATAAATCTGTGCTGAGTCATTTTCTACCACTGCTGCTTTGTCCACAGCTTTACATTCACATTTGTGGAGTTTTAGAGCTGCCAAAATTATTTCCCATTTTCTTAAACCTCACTGGATAGTTCAGTATTGCTTTGAAATTCATGGAAGCTAGATCTAAAAATACTTTGAACTGCCTTACTTACACTGATTTTTGGAAGGTCAGCATTGAAAATCAGATGCCAAATCCAATTTACAAAATAGGAAATGAGTACTGACTCTGTAGGATCTGTAATACATCCTGGAGTTAAACTAGCAATAAAAAGGGTTTTGTCTGCACTGTGAGCTGGAGTTTGACCGTATATTTTGGGGATTGCTGTCTTGGGAAGAGGTATGAGGTAGGACACCTGGAAGTTGAAAAGATCTTAAACAGATGGATCAAGCTTTCTCAGGAGACATCTTGCAGTCTCCAAAAGCAGTTCTTTATGTCCTTTGCTACAGCCACTCACCTTGCCTGTGTGCTCATGCGCACCCAGTGGTATTTGACAAAGACATGCAACTAGAATGATACTCAGTGTTGAAACAGGGTGAATACTAGTACAGTCCTGCATGAACCAACATAAGCATTACTTTCTGTATATTTTTCAGACTCATATGCAAGCTCAGACTAATGTAAAGTTTTGTTTTGATTAAATACAATTGTTAATCATGGCTAATCTCTAAAGATGGCTATTCAGGAAGTACTTTGCCACTCAGTGCTGTTTATGCAGCAGTCACATATGGAGCTTTATTCCAGCTGAGTCTGCTGCTTGAATTACACATAGGCCATTCAGAATGAGTTACCTAGGCAACCCTTCAGTTGGTCCTTTTGTGCCCAAATTTTATCTCAGTCATCATATTTCAAAGCTTAGCCTCTGTTTCAGGTTGATTTTCCCACCCCAACAACATTTACCAGAATGAAAAAGGAATAGATCTGTTTTTTAGGAAGTAGCCCCACAGACTCCTGCTCTAGTACAGTTCCCCAAAGGTCAGGCTTCAGTAGATTGCAGAAGTGAAGCATAGATTGTCTGTGACATGCTGAAAGCTAAAAGCAAAAGCTAGCCTCCTAAGCTGGTCAGGAACCTCTAAAGTACTGTGTTGAGTATGGCAAATTGTGCCTATACACTTTTTGAAATCTTTTAATGTTCATAAGCTTTATGACCTGTTCACTTTACTGTTGTCCTCCAGTCATACAACTTGGGAGTTTCAAAAAGTGTAGGGGTTATCAGAATATAACTCAAAAGTAGATGTAACCTGTCAATATGTCCAGAGGTTAGTAGGGATTTGCTTCCAGTCCATTGGTGTCAGGTGATACCGTCAGAGTGGAAGATCCTGGGCTAGAAACTGGGCTTGCTTCTGTAGGTACTGATCAGTTCAGGTTGCTGGATAGTCAAACAACTCAGGAGTTCATAACAGTGGAATAATTAAGACCAGTTTTCAATCAAAATTGGCAGTAAGTAGAAAATGTTACGAACAATACCAGCATATAGTGACATTTCATCAATAACTCTTTTGCTTAGAAAAAATAACTGATGTGGTCATTCAAATGTTTGCTTCATACATCATTGTCATAAGGTTTATGTAAGCAATCTTAAAACAGAATAAATCTGTTCTAAGAAACTAATTATAAGAAGCCTATTATAAATCTACAGGAAGAATAACATGCGTATTGCAGAGATGTCTCAAATATTACCTTTTTTCAAAAGAAAAAAACAAGAGCACTACCTGAAGAAGTTGTTGTATACCCTTCACGCTCTCAAAGAGTTTTCACCAGGTGCTCTTTTTCGTACTTCTTTAGCTTTCACTGAGCTTTCTAGAAATTTTTCCACAGGACTAGCAGTTTGTAGTACATACACTTACGTGAAAGAACCATTTAGGCCATTTTTTCAGTTGCCTTATGCTGTGATATGTGTTAGATTGATACACAGTTCTGGAGTCATTGCCTACCTATGTTAGAAGTTTACAAGTTATTTCAATAGTTGTATGAAAAAGGCTGACTCATGCCCACTTTACTTGCTTCCTTGTCAGTCTGAGAGGGCTCCGTTTTGTTAGGAGGACCAGTCTAAGGAAAGTGTGGGAGCTGAATGTTTTCTGTCATAGGAGAGGGATCCTATACACTTATTCTGTAATAGACATGACAGATGGGCAGCTTACACATAAATGGAGACTAGAGATCGATGTGAAAATCAGCTATACAAACAGGAGAGGAATGTCTTTAGTTTTAGCACCAAGTTGTTAAGAACAACTTGTTTGCGTTGTGGCTGGTCTAAACACAAGTGTCTTTGGTTGGAGACAAGGAGAAGCCTTCTCCTCATGTGGCCAGCCCAAGTGATGGTGTTCGGGCCCAGAGAAGTTGGGCAGCATCCATCATTGGTGCTTTCACAGTTTGACTAGGCAGAGCCCTGAGCAGTTCAATCTGACCCCACCAGCTTAGTCATGAAGTTTCACAGGTCCGTGCCAGCCTGAATTACCATGTGTAGACATGTATTTATATCATGGTAACTTTTTAAGTTACTCTCAAAAGCTAAAAAAATTAGATATGTGTATACATCTATATCACATATAAATATTTATATGCATATCTATACATGTGAGTGTGCACATGCACATATGCACACACATTGTCTCTCTGCCTCTTTCTCTCTCATCTGTGTGGCCAGGTTTGATGCCTCCCAGACAAGTCTCGATCCCTGATTAGACTAGCCCACATCCAAAGGGAAAGCCATGAAAACACTTGTCAGAGACATTCTGTACATCCCAAGGGATCAGCCTCACTGTCAACATATCCACAAATGGGCATCCTTAGGCAGCCTGGGCTGCAGGGATACCTCATGATCTGGCCAAATTCTTTGTTACTGTGTTCTGATTAATGTTGTTAGATAGGTGTGGTGTTAATGCAATGTTTTCAGATTCCATGATTCTCACTGCAACACACCACCATCCTCTGAACTCCTTTTGGAAAAACCCCTAATCTCATTTATCCCCCTCAATATTCTGCTCACTGCAGCTTTTCTTACAGAATGAAGAGGATGAGGACCAACCTCTCAGCCTGGCCTGGCCTGAAACCCCACGCAAGCAACTGACCTATCTTCTTGTGTTACCCATTGTTTTTCCACTGTGGGCTACCCTCCCAGATGTTAGAAAACCTGTAAGTAACTGTTGTTGTGTTGTTGCAGTGTGTTCTACACAAATGGGTGGCTGTCTAGCTAGATGCCAAAAAAGGACTATAGCAGATTTATGTAAAAATAGAGCTAATGCTTTTTTAAAGCGTTTTTTCTTTGAAGAAGAGGTCACAACATTAGTCTTCAAATGGCAAATTGGTGCTTATGGGAAACTGGTTAGTAATAGCTCTATAAAGATTGCAATTTGTATTCAGTAGTATTTTATGACATAAAGTGAAAGGTCTGAGAACTTCTTTGGGGTCTTCACATCTGTATTGCTGAATCTCTACTGAATATCACATAAGTGCTGAATAAGTTTGTCCATCTGCAGAGCCTTAAAGGGTACAACTGGAAAGATTTTAGACTATCTTTTCTGTTTTTCAAATATAATGATACACATTTTTCTTAAATTCATGTTCTACTAGACCTTTGTCTTCTATTCATCATCTTGTAATTTTTATACTAGGACAAGATCTGTAACGTACTTGCTAGTTTTGTCCCACACATAGCTTGAGGTAATGTAAGACTGACAACAAAGGACTTACTGTGACAAGTTACCAAACATTATCACTTTTATACGCACATATACAAAACATATACCTGACTGGGAAGGCTCATGGAAAGTAAAAGAAAGAAAGTCAAGAGCTGAAAAAAAAATGCCTATCTTTAGTAGTAGTGTTTTAATCTCTTTTCCCTTCTGGATCAAAAACAGGTTTAAAACTGCTGCAAGAGAGGGATGCACAGCTTATAAATCAACACCCTGAATTCTTTTTTTTTCCTCACACACAGTAAAAAACTTTCCCATTCTATGCACTAAAAAACTTCAATTCAGTGCAAGAAAGAAGCTACAATAAAATCTCTGATTTGTTTTTAGATAAACGTTTCTTAAAAGCTAAGAAGTGACATTTTCCCTGCCTATCCTTGAGCTTTTTTTTCTTAAAGATTTCAAACAACTCTGGTAATCAAAAATTACTTTTGTTTAGTAACACAGGGAACATACTACATGATTTTCAAGATTGTTTATTTCTGTATTTATGCCCTCCTTTTGTCATTTGAAACCATTTCTGTAACTTCTTTTTCATAATTTCATCTCAAATGAATGATAAATATGTGTGAGCATTATTTTGAATTTTGAAAATCTGAAGTTAACATCAGTAGGCCTGTAGTTTTGTCCAATATTCTCTACTCTACAAATGAGAACAGTTTTGTAAATAATCGTTTTGGAAAGTGACTATCTCCATAAGTTGCATGCAACTGTGAGATGCATGTAATTATTGCTAACATTAGTATTGCTCACAAAAGAACTGGCATGCTGACATCCTGCATCTAAAATACCCTGCCATAACACAAAATATAAGCCAAGTTGTATGTGCCAGATAGGCAAGTGGACAACAGAATTTTAAAACTTCATTCACTGAAAGGAGTTGTGTTTCATATAAAAAAAAAAAAAAAAAAAAGGTAGTTTGCAACTACATGTAGAATTAACAGAAGAGATAAGAGGCTGTATCAGCATAACAAGCTGCTTACTTTGAACATTGCTGTAAAAGAATTAACCAAATAATTGCATAAACTATGTAAAATCTCAAGGATGCTTCATTAGTGTGTCTTTAAAATATTCTCATTTATGTCTGTGTGCAATCCCTACTAATTCCTTCCTGATAAAAATGAAGACATCACAGTTCAGCATGTGCATCACAAAACAACTTTCAATCAAATCTGTAAGGCAAAAATTAAAACAAATACAAAATAATACTTAAATAGATTTTTTAGATAGGCCTACCTATTGTCAGGGGCTTGATTTGCAAGTGTAGTAATTTAAGTCAGAAATCCAAATTCTGCATCAGGATGCTCAGATTAGCATAAGGATATATAAAATGAACTCTTGTATAGCATATACTGATTTAAAAGACCATATGTAGCCTTTGACATCCTTTGTAGGTGTCCAGTTTTCAAAAAATGAGTTCTTCTTTCCTCCTGGAGTCTCTTTTCTAATACATGTTTTATCTCAACGTAATGGAGATGGTTTGCCTGCATTTACTTGTACTATAACAAGCTATATTTAGCTCCATGCATGAAACCCAGAAGCTCTAGAAAAAATTATTTCATAGACAAGGTCTCTGGTTCTAAAGTTAGCAAAATTCTGATGCCTTATTATGCTCTGGTGTACACATATGCAGATTTTTATGTACTTAGAGTAGATTATGCATTAGTTGAGCTAACTGTCAGCTGATTCACTGGCTGAGATGTTTTAATGTGTTTAGTGCCTTAATAGCACTTGCTCACATTAAGCCAGTATGTATTAAAATCCTTATTATAACATCAATAATGTGTTTGGAAGTATCCCAGAGGTAAGTGTGCCCTTGGGGAATTTTGTACCTGAGCTTTTGTTCAGGTGTTTTGAACAATAACAGGTATTTTTCCTGTACTAATGGTTTATTTCCCCTATGGCTTCATAAAGATCATATATGTAACTGTCCACCTCCTGCAGTAACAGATATTGAAAGATTGAAAGAAAAATTATGTGACCAAGGTGCTCCAGTGGGTCAGGAACAGACACTGAACACCCTCTTTCTTGTTATAACCTACTCCACTGCCCATCCCTTTGCATTACAGGCCAGAAAAATGGCTCTCAAGGCTCCAGTCCTGCTGTCACTGAACCCATGTAAGAGAGTTCATTTCATCTCTGCAAATTCCTATTACAAACGAAGGGCTACAACTTCCATGAACTCTTGTTGCCATACAGAGATGCACTGTTACCAAGGGGACAAGGACAACATGTTCCTGTACAGATCCAGTTAGAGGAGCAGGTTCTGAGTAATCAGAGTTAAGCACTGTTAAGTGTGAAAGAAAAATCAAACTTTGTAATGCAGATAGATTTATGAACATGACAAATATATGAATCATTCAGCTTAAAGATGTTGGTAATAATACTGGTAAAATTCAGACAGTTTTCTTACAAAGTATTAAGTACTCACTGCCTTTCAAGATCAAGCCCTTAGGAGAAAAGCCTTCATACCTGGATTATTTTTGCTACTTATAGTCCTGTTTTTCAGACACTGGCATGAATTAAATACAGGAATGTATCAAGAAAAATATCCTTAAGGTTTACTGGTAGGCAGTAATCGTACCAATTCATCTAATCTACTGTGAAACTATAAAATTCTTTCTCTTTTGTTAAAGGAAAGTAGCATACGAACTAAATGAACCATGGCTCTTCTCACTTGTCTACTGCAAGGACCACAAAAAAAATCAATTGGTAATGAACTAGGCACTCTGTCTTTACAAGGCAACCATCACAACAGCTACTCAAAAGGATGGAGAGAAGCAATGCTCACTGCTGTCTCTGACCAGTTCTTCTAGGAAAATGCTTAGAATTGTCAGCTCTTTGTATTTCAAAGAGCTAGGGAGTTGCAATGACATAAATCTCAAAAGAATTATGTCATTAGTTACAAAACAAGCATGATTACTATTTTACTCTGTAATAAAATCCAGCATACAAAAAAGAACAAGCATTCTCATTATGGCTTTTTAAAATTTTCATCTCTCTGCAAATTATACAGTAGCATCTATAGTGTTCATACTTCATTTCACAGAATCACAGAATACGCTGGGTTGAAAGGGATCACTGAGTCCAACTCCTGGCATTGCACAGGACAGCCTCAAGAGTCACACCATGCACCTGAGAGTATCATCCAATCACTTCTTGAACCCTGTCAGGCTTGGTGCTGCGACCACTGCCCTGGGGAGCCTCTTCAGTGCCCAACCACCCTCTGGGGGAAGAACCTTTTTGTAACATCCAACCTAAACCTCCCCTGACACAATTTCAGGCCATTCCCTCAGGTCCTGTCACTGGTCACCATAGAGAAGAGATCAGTGCCTGCCCCTCCTCTTCTCCTCACGAGGAACTTGTAACTGCAATGAGGTCTCCCCTCATCTCCTCTTCCCCAGGATGAACACACCAAGTGCCCTCAGCCACTTCTCATATGGCTTCCCCTCAAGGCCCTTCACCATCTTTGTTGCCCTCCTTTGGACACTACTAGCTTAATGTCTTTCTTAAGTGCTCAAAACTGCCCACAATATTCAAGGTGAGGCTGCCCCAGTGCAGAGCAGAGCAGGACAATCCCCTCCAGATGCAGGACCCCAGAAACTACTGGCCTGTCAGTCTCACTTCAGTGCCTGGTAAAGTTATAGAGAATATTATTTGGGGAGGTATTGAAAAACACCTGAAAGACAACACAGTCACTGGTCACAGGCAGCCCAGTTTCACAAAAAGTCCTGCTTTATGAAACCTGATTCCCTTCCATGACAAGGTAACCCACCTAAGTGATCAAGGGAAGGCACTTGATGTAATCTTTTTGGATTTCAGTAAAGCTTTCAATACTGTCTCTCACAGGATCCTTCTGGACAAAAATGTCCAGCACAGCTGCATAAACACACCATGTTGTGGGTGAGCAATTGGCTCAAGGATTGAGCACAGAGAGTGATAGTGAATGGGGTGACATCAGAGTGCAGACCTGTCACTAGTGGGGTTCCACAGGGCTCCATCTCGGGCCCTGTGCTCTTCAACATCTTCATCAATGGCTTGGATGCAGGACTGGAAGGGACACTGAGCAAGTCTGCAGATGACACAAAACTGGGAGGAGCTGTTGACTCCCTGGAA
>JAWWEE010000085.1:39696974-39750880 GCA_035221455.1 Xenops minutus
TTAAACCTTTTATCGGTTCTAAGGCGTTGCCTCCAAGCTTTGGAAGGAATTCCAACTGAGTATTGAAACTATAACAGATTGACATAGAGATGTACATTCATATAATATTAGTAGTAACACTTAATGTTAGTAAAATTTAGATTTCACATAATGAAATATTCCTGAGTTTGAAAAATTTGTTTCAGATATCTTGGTATTTCATGCATGACCTCCTTCTTTGTAAAATCATGCTAAGAACAGCAACAGCTCTACATTTTTCTGCTGTGCATCTTCAGAGAGTCTTGGATGAAAGCTTTTACATAGATACAAACATATATGCTGTCGGTTTAGTCAAGTAAGCAAAAGCAAGGAATTGAATTGAAGCCTTTTGCGCTGTCTTGCAGGCCAGTAACCACATTAAAGATATTTGGCTGGCCCAGAAATAACATGTAATACTTAAGTCATATCTAGACTGGGGATATCCTCAAGAAGCAATAATTTTAGGACTGGGGGTAGGATCATTGTTTTGTCTTCTTGTAAACCTTTCAAGATATTAATTGTGATTACAGTGTGAAATTGAGAGATCCATCCAATGTGATATTCACTAAATGCATTTCATATTACAGACAAAATTAGAAATTTGTGAAAATTACAGGACTGTCTCTTCAGAGTGGAAAAACATTTGTTTGCAGAAATGTGCTTATGTAAGTAACAAGAATAAAAGTCAAAGAGAATCAGACAGCTTTCAGGTGAAGGCTGCGCTGCCCTAAGATACATGCATTTGCAAAGCTGCAAAACTTACATGCATATTAGAAGAAATTAATTTGTCTCACACAAACAGTACTAGGCATCTGAATTTGACTTTTAAAAATTTCTTAGCATAATAAAAAATTGGTTAGAGTATTCTTTATTGCTACAGAGCCTCAAGAATAAATGCTTTCAAACCATGCAGGGAGCACAAACAGACTCCACACAAAGGGAAGCTTGAATCTATAAAACAATTCAATTATTAAATATCAAATAAATGCACCTTGTATTTTAATGGAAAACTTGGGCACCAGGGTATACAAGGAATGGGCATATTTCATTTTCACTTGATAATTTGTGATGTTGTTCATGGGTCTTGTGAACTCCTCTCAATCGTTTGTTATTAAGATGAGTTCTATTGGCAGTCAGGCTTTCATGCTGAGAACTAGGAAGGAAAATATTAAAGATATATACAGTTGCTATTACTGATCCTGAAAAGTTTATTTTGGACACCCTAGATTATGACTTTCTTTTCTTTTTTTTCCCACTTTTGGGTAAAAGCATGGGTGTGTGCTTGAATAAACAGTTCTCCAGTGAGGTTTAAGAATGCCCATTTGTTATCTATTCTGTCTGCTGTTTAGGCTATGTAGTTTATTTGAGATAAACAGCAAGACTGAAAGCAACATTGTTGTTGTTGCTGTTGTTACTTAAGACAAATAAGTATATTTTCTTTGATTTTCACAAACACAGGGCTCTTTAGTATAAGCCACCACAATCAAATTCAGACCAAGTCAATGTCTATACCTCAAAAGAAATTTCAGGCATTTACTATATATTTTAGCTATTTTATTTTTTGTGGTATATTAAAATAAATTTTGTGTTTGGTTTCCCTTAATAACATTGGTAGAAGGTCAAATAAGTGGAAATAGATAATACTCAAAATCTTACTTAATGCATGAAGTGAACAAAAGTAACCGCTTTCAGTTCTCTTAGAAGGAACTAGTAATCCATCTCAGGAAGAAGTTAACTAGTTTTCAAACACTTCAGGGAAGTTCATGTTGATATTGTCTAATAGTGCAGTTTACATTATTCTTAGTAGATCAACAAAAAAAAAAAAGTGGTTTATCAACATTCCAAAGTATACAAAAAGTACATTGATGTTTAATTTTAAACAAACAGTTTGAAGAACACTGGTGAACATGAATCATTCCACCCTCAATACTTAGTAGAACTGACTGCTTCACTTCTAGACAATTTACATGACTCAGGCACTTAGTTTCATCCTACTGCAGAATTTCTTTGATATGTACATGGAATTGCTCAGAATTGCTTGTCCCAATGTATTTTGCCTTCAGTACTGATCTGATGCTTCCAAGTGACTTATTTAACTGCATACTTCCCCTCCTTGATCTAGTTTTGTCGTTTTCATATGTTTTCCTTGGCTTCTGCTTCTCCAGTCATCATAGGTGGATGTATTCTCAAACTCCCTCCACTTCTTCTGCTATGCTAGATTGTATCATCTCCAAGAATTAATAACATTGAGTACAACTTCTCTTTTAACCATCAAGCCACGTATCTTTCACTCTCTCCTCTTCTTTCCTGAGGTGTAATTTCTCCCCTGTATTAAAAATAAGGAAGATGGAGTATTTAGATGAAAGAAAATTGACATGGAAATATATAAATTACTACACCCATTTTCCACATAAAATAATTTATATAACATATGTGACATTAATAAATATACTTGTTACTTTGCAGTGCCTTTTATTAGTAGCAAGCATGTCTTTTGAATCAAAGATACTGTCAATGTATATTATAAATTCTTTGTATCAACAAAAGTACTTCTCAAGATTGCACTTATTTTTACATAATAAAAAATACTTTATTCACAACTAAAGGTATATACTAACTCTGCAAATACTAGAAGAAGGTACTCTAAAGGAGGAATGTCTCTTGGGGCATGCCAGGGGATTCTTGAGAAAATTGGGTTCAATTTTGATTTCCTTCTTTCTCTTTTTGCATTACCTAAGCCAATTTACAGGCTCTTTCTTGTTCAGTTACTCTGGTATAAAATGGGTATTACAAGAAGTTTCCAACTTGGAGGAGAGAAATGTACACTGAGGTAAAATTTTGAGATTAAGACGGTGATCATTAAATTGGCTCACAGGTCAGGCACAAAGAGTAACCATGAATAGTGTAACATCAGAGTGAAAACCTGTCACTAGTGGGGTTCCACAGGGCTCCATCTTGGGCCCTGTGCTCTTAAACATCTTCATCAATGACTTGGAAGCAGGATTGGAAGGGACACTGAGCAAGTCAGCAGATGACACAAAACTGGGAGGAGCTGTTGACTCCTTGGAAGGCATGGAGACCCTGCAGAGAGACCTCGACAGATCAGAGGACTGGGCAGTCACCAACCAGGAACAAGTTCAACAAGGGGAAATGCTGGATTCTGCACCTGGGATGGGGTAACCCCGGATGTATGCACAGACTGGGGAATGAGATGCTGGAAAGCAGTGCCATGGAAAGGGCCCTGGGGGTCCCAGTGGATGGCAAGTTGAATCTGAGTGAGCAGTGCCCTGACAGCCAGGAGGATTGTATCACCTGTAAAATGTACAAGCTTTAAATTTTGCCCTTTTAGAGTTTAAATGTTACCATTTTAAAATAAGTAATTTTAGTGTTAAGCCTATTAAAGTACTGAAAGTCCTAAACTGTTGCTTATCAGTTAATTTTAGTGGGAGATGATTAGCGAAGACAGGCGAGGAGTACATATGCTGCAAAATTACTGACTTGTAATTCTTACCCATCCAAATTCTGTGGGTGTCTGATTCAGATAGGCAATGTATACTTGGTTTGCAAGAACCATTTGGTATACATAATCACACTATCAGAGAGCTATTACTGGCCAGTACAGCTCTTGTATTAGTTTTGTGTAAGCCAATGTATGCTTTTATCTTGAGTGTTGTCAAGCAATCATTCAAATTGCATTGCTGTGAGGTGCTCCATGCAGATTTTGTGACAGTTGCGACAAGTGTATTGCTTCATCTGATTCACCATATGTGTTGCCAAAAAATCCCAGTTTTTACAAGGAAGGCAAAAGATGTTGAAAGCTGAAAGAGTTGGCTAGTAAAAATGGTGGAAAAAAGAAGTGCTAGCGGTTTAGTTTTAAAAAAGGAAATTGCTATTTAGATTCATTTATCCCTACCAGACTCAGTTCTGCTCCCACTAGTGTCAGACCACTATTTTAACATTCTTCTTTGTGTTCCTTTCAAATTGTGTTCCTTTCCAGACTAATGTCTTCGGTCCCTCAGTGCATATAAAGTTTTCATTTTAAACTTAAAAGTCTATCTAAGTAGGTTTAAACTTTATAAGCTCATTATCAGATTTTCTGATTTGATAAATATTTAGAAATCTGGTTTGAAAAAGTACCTGTGTTTACTCAGTAAGGAGTTGAGAAGCATTTAAGAAACAGATCAACCAAAGTACCCTGGGTAGTTCTAAAAACAGTGCTTGTGACAGTAATGGATTTACATGAAAAGGTGCCACTGTGGCTATTTACACCTGTCTAAAGGTAATCCATTTAAAATACTTACGGAACTGACTTTCTTACTCTGGTGGAAGTTCAGTTGTTTATATTTGAGAGAGTTTAGAGTCATAGACTCATAGAATGGTTTTAGTTGGAAAGGGCTTTAACGATCATCTCATTTCAACTCCTCTGCCATGGGCAAGGACACCTTCCACTAGACAGGTTGCTCAGAGCTCAGTCCAGCCTGGTCTTGAACACTTTCATGGATGGGGCATTAATAACTTCTCTGAGCAACCTGTTACAGTGCCTTACCACTCTGACAGTAAAAAATTTCTTCCTAATATCTAATGTAAACCTCTCTTTCAGTTTGAAGCCATTGCCCCATGTCCTGTCAATACATACCCTTGCAAACAGTCTCTCTCCATCTTTTTTAAGTCTCCCCTCAGGAACTGGAAGGCTGCAGTTAGGTCACCCTGAAGCCTTTTCTAGTCTGTACAATCCCAGTTGTCTCAGCCTTTCTTCATAGGAGAGGTGTCCCAGTCCCCTAGAAATGTTGTTATACCTGTAGCATTTTTAATGTGTGTTCCTATGTATATTCAATTGTGGAGTGCTACAGGTCGTGTTAGTCAATGTTTACATGCTCAGTTTTCAGGAGGACATTTAGCATTATGCAGAGAGCACAGAGGGAGTAAATGCTCTGTAGCACAACCTGGAGCTCCATCTGCTACTGGAGCAGATAGGGACCTTCTATTTGTCCCATCCTGTAAATGAATGTGCACAATTGCCATTGCTGACTTTACGTTTTTCCCATTAGTAACGGCCTGATCTCGTTCCAGTCACATCAGCAGAAACAGTCTACACAGTCTCACTGAGCTGCAGACCAGACACAATGTGTTCTGGTTCAGTTGACAAAAGACAGTGACATTCCTGCTTGACCAGCTCTGATGGCCGGCCCAACTCCCTGATCACCTCTTACTCTACAACCACCCTGTTATTCCATGCTGCTTAGTTCCTAAAAGTGAGGCTATTCCAGATAAATGCCTTTTGTGTCTGTCATACAAGAAAAGCTGTCTGTGCAGTTCTGTAAACTTGCTTAAGGAAAAAAAAAAAAAAAAGGCAGTATTTATCATGGCTTGCACAATCTAAACTGGCAAAATGCAAATAGTATTTTCTCTCCAGAAGTCACGTTCAGGGGAAGCCCTGAAATCCTGTCTACTCCTACAACACCTAGAAATGATCCATAGGCTAATGAGTCTCCTGGTGCAGCAGGGGCATGACCTGCAGTGAAGGTGGGCACAAAAATTCTGGAGTGGAAGTGGATTTATTGAGGTCCTAAAGGATTAAGTAGTGCAGGACTGAGCAGCAGCTGGAACAGGTATTCAGAGTGGTATAAATTACTTCCACAGGCAGTCCTAGTGGTTATTCATGAAAACTTGTAGCACTTTGCTCATCACATATCAGAAATATCTGGGGGGGATCTGTGTTCAGAAGGTCCATGACCAAAAAGACATTCATTCATTCATTCATTCATTGTACAAATTTAATTTTAAATACTGATTTGATTTAGGTAGTGATTGCCTGGTGCCGTATTGCAGTCATGTTTCCTTTAGTAGTTAGCTTGATCTGTTTTTGTTACATAGATCCAGCAGGAAATACAGAAGATGCAAAAGATTGGAAAGAACATAAACCAAAATAAATCATTAATCTGAATAGAACCCATTCATTGGCTGCAAGAACACTATTCAAAATTTGACATTAGTAAGGGAGACAGAGAAAACAAAAATTAAGTTACTTTGGTGTTGCACAGAGTTTTGAAGTAATTGAAGGGCCTCACTATGTTTTGCATGTTTTTATAAAAAAATTATCTACAAAACAAAGCATGGAAAATGTGGGGGTTTTGTGTATCTTCTGTTCTAACACAGGAAGTAAGTGGTTTTCACAGGAAAAGTAAATGCTGTAATAAATTTTAGATATGTGTGTTTTCAGCTCTGCCATATGGTAGTCTTTGTTATACTGACTGCGAAAGGTGTTGCACCAAGTTATTAATGTATGAATAAAAGGTATGAATACCTGTTTTATCAATTTGAAAGCATTCATTCTGAATAAGCATGAAATTAATAATAAATATAGAAGCCAAACCACCATTCAGCTAGACACATATGCAAACTGCATCACAGCAAATTATGATACAAATGATAACCCAAAACTTGTGATTTATCATGCAAGGTGTTAGGAGGTCTTATTTTATGACTGAAACAATTGGAAGAATGAGGCATAGGGGTAAGTACCTACCAGTCTAGGGATTCAGTTTCTTATTTTTCTTGACATGTGTTTTGGTCATCTAATTGTGACCAAAATAGTTACTCAGAGCAGGTCATCAGAAAAAATGAGAAGCCACTCTCATTTTGAGAAGCAAATAAGAGTATGACATGTCAGCCTTCAACACAGCTTTTCACTGTTTCTCTTTGTTTCTGTTTCAGACGTCAACCAAATTTTTTCCGATCACGTTTTTTGGCTCTATTAGCTGGATTGCCTTCTTTTCTTACTTAATGGTCTGGTGGGCACATCAGGTAAGTAGCTGATACTGGTACAAAATAAAAGCCCTGCGTTATGTCTTGCACTGTGAGAGATCATTTAGAATCAGAGTCCATCATCTATCTCATGCTGAGTAGTGCTTATTTTAGAAGCTGCAACCATGGATGAAGGAAATCGCTACTCACTAAGTGGAAAGTAGTTCAGAGAGCTGTGGTTCTCCTGTCCACAGGACTTGATTATTCTTGTAACATCAGACCCATCAGCAACCATCTGTCAATACCTTATACTTCTATTTGCCAGTCTTATCTTTCTCCTGATATGTGTGGAGATCTGTGAAAATAAGTATTTCTTCAATCTTGCCTGTTATTCTTCAAGATAGTTGGCAAGTCCAGGATAATATTTCTGATTAAACAGATTTACAGAACAAAATATTTGTTCACTGCAGGACACTTTTTTTAAAGGTTTTTGCTTAAACCCTTTTAGGTTGGAGAGACCATTGGTATTAGTGAAGAAATCATGGGATTGACTATTTTAGCTGCTGGCACATCCATTCCTGACCTTATTACCAGTGTTATTGTAGCACGCAAAGGTCTAGGGGACATGGCTGTATCCAGTTCTGTTGGAAGCAACATATTTGACATCACAGTGGGGTAAGTCCTACAACAAGAAAATTGTGTCTATTTTAAGCAAGTCTTTTGTTCTTAGCACATTGCCATGGTGTTGCCCACAAGCAGCAATCCTTAAAAAGGAGAGTGATGCAAATATGCCATGAATGCTACTGTAGCAAATGCTCTGAAGTTCATAGATATTTGCATGACAGAAATGTTATTAATTTGTTGACTAATTCTTGCTTTGATGCATTACAAAGGTGCTTAGGCAAGTGAATTGAATTTTTAAAAGTGCGTAAGAGCATTTTTCCAAGAAGGAATTTCAAAGCTTTTTATGCTTTTGTCAGGTTGCTGTTTGCTTTCTGTTACCACTCATTGTGTTTATACTAGAGCTTTCTTTATAAATTATGACCAGGAACAATTAATTTCCTCTGCAGTATTCAACTTGTTTGGGGTGATAACAATGGAATGTCATTGTCTTGTGTAGCTTGTTTAAGCTGCTGTTGACATGTGATTTGGTTTTTTATATACCTGGCAAGTCCCAAATTACAAACCAATTCTCTGTTAATAGAAAGGACCTCTTATGTAGCTCTTGACAATGTGAAACTGCATGAGATTGTGCAGAAATTCGCTATTTACACTTTACTGCTTGACTAAGATAAAGATGTATGGCACAAGGTTGGAATTCAAATTCCTTTTTGACCTTTTGAGTACAAGGTAGATCAGGTAGAAATAATGTAATCTATGCTTCATTGTTTCAAAAATGTGCAAAAGGTACACAGATAAACTCTGACTTTATTCCCACATTCTCATCTTCAGCACTAGAGGATAGAGGCACTGAGAATGTCCATATTCTCAGTTTCTCCATCTTCGATTGTTTCTTGCTATCACACAAACAGAAGAATAGGTCTAGTTGATAGTCGTCATACCAAATAGCCTAGTCAGAGAAGAGATCATTGTTTTTATTGCTGAAAATACACCAGCAACTGCACGGGTACAAAAATGGATGCTGAAGTAAGAGTGGATAGTAAATGACTTTTTTACTTCATCTGTTAGCTAATGGCAGTACCTTTAGACATAGCAGGAAGACTGGACCCCTTTTTTTTCTATTAATCTAGAAGCATGAAGTGTTTTAAATAATATCTATATACAGCAAACCTGCAAAATATAAATGCAAGTATGCAAAAAAAAATATATAAATGCTTCAACTTGGAGTACATAGGGTATATTACAGAACTTGTCTCTCTTGCAATGTTTCTTTACTTTTTAAAAAATGTTTAGCCTCATCCTGCCAATGGAAAATGGGTTTGTCCTGCACCAGTCTGCTAGACCTAGTATATTTACAACAGAAATGGCACAGTTGAGCTGTAGACTGGTGCAGTCAGTACTGCAGCTGTAATAAATTATTCTCTCCTGAGCTGCTTAGTCAAAGTTTTAATGATGTGAGCTCCTGACAACTCACTTCATGCTTTCTAAGCCTGCTAAGCTCCAATCGGTGTCTTAAATATTTATTTCAGCTCATCATCCTGCAGAGGGATATTTCCTCATTCTGTGGTGTGAGAGATGAGAAATGCAATGACAGCAAACACAGAAGTAGAAACTAAGCTGAAGTTCAAATGAAGTTCACATTTTAGCACAGATTTATACAGTAAATGTGGATTTAAGAACCAAATTAAAGGCATTTAAGGGCCAAATTTTGTGGGCAGTGCCTTGCAGAGTGCCATTTCTTCATGGCACGGACATGTTTCTACATAGCCCATCCTCCTGTTGTACAGGCTCTTGTAACGAGAGTGTGAATAGCTTCTCATGCAGATGGTGTGAAATCCAGAAACAAACGAAAGAGGTCTTCCCGCTCACAGACAGAATGCCAGTTGATTTGTCAGCCAAGGGAAATACGGTGTAACTGGTGGAAGAGTGGGGAGCCTAAATCTCATGTGTTCTCCCCAAGAACCATGAGCAAGCTGACAATTTAGGTTTATGTACATATGAGAAGAGTTGAAACTCTTCCTGCCTTACTTTATGCAGGAAGCCTCTGGTTCTATTTTGAATTGTCTCCAGAAACTCTCTAGTACCCCTTTCCAGACTTTTGCAATGTTTAAAATTAATTTTTCTGTTTCTTAACAGCCTTCCTCTTCCGTGGCTCCTGTATGCTGTGATTAACAGTTTTGCCCCAGTGACAGTGAGCAGCAATGGTCTGTTCTGTGCGATTGTCCTCCTCTTCATCATGCTGCTCTTTGTCATCCTCTCAATTGCTTCCTGCAAGTGGAGGATGAATAAAGTCCTGGGTTTCTTCATGTTTGGGCTTTATTTTGTGTTCCTGATTGTCAGTGTTCTCCTGGAGGACAAGGTGATCCAGTGTCCTGTCTCCATCTAGTGGAAAGTGCGCAACAAAAAAAAACAAAAACAAAAACGAAACATACATATTTAATAAAGAAAAAATATGTATATCAAAACAAGACACCAAAAAGAACCACAGTGGAAAGCTTCAATGAGAATAACCCAGGGATCTGTAAATTTCCTGTTCCTCGATTTTGAAATCATGAAAGAAAGAAAATGACACAAAGGGTGAATCTTGGAGCTCAATTATAACTGCTTCTGGACAGTGCAGTTATGCATGAAGGGCTGAGTTCAGCTGCACTGAGGTTTTCTTTGCTGTGGAGCATCCTCGCTGCCCAGTACTGGACACGCTACGCACGCTTGGAAACAGTGCAAGTTACTGCTTCTCCTATGCCTGTGGTACATATCCTCAGACTTCTCATTCTCTGTAGTAGTATACACAGACACGCAGTGTGCTCAGTTCTTAAAGCTCTCCTCTTCTAAGGGGAGTGCTAATATTAACTTTGTGGAGGCACCACCCCCCACACCCTGGTGTGGATTTTTCTGATGATCTGCTGAAATTCCTGAGTGGAAAGCATACACCAAGCAAATAAGTCACAGACAGGGAAGGACTTGTACGTCCCTTCGTAAAACTGGATTTATATGATGTGATTTCAGCAAAGCCAGGGAATTTTGTGTTGTGGCCATCTGCATCATGGGTCTATAAAGGCAATCAGCAGGATGTTAATGGTGGTTTTTTTGCATCTTGCAAAACTCTTCAGGTTCCAGAAACTCTGTTTCTGGCACTGAAGGAGCCACGATGCCTGACCATTTTGTAACTGGTGCAGATTTTCATTGCATTCTCATGCAAAGACCAGAATGGGGATACTCTTTCTTCTCTAATAGCAACGTAGCATGCAGTGACATCATACAGATATGTGAACACATGAGTTTTTTCTAATGCAGCAATATCAACAGTACCAATGGCTTTCAGATGCTGTTATGAGTTTGCCTTTTCATGCCAGAATAAAAAGGCTAATATGCTTATGCATAGTATTTTATACAGAAAATAGAAGTAAGTAGTTATAAAGTGGCAGCCTAATAGCTAAGTGAATATATGTTTTACAGGCTTTCACTATTCCTTGGATTGTAAGGACCTTCACAGCTACATATAGTTATTACTGGAAGAGATTTCCAGCTATTGTACAAAGCTGGGGCAGTTCACATTTACTGTTACAAGTCTTGAAACTAGGTAGGAAAAACACAATTTAAATATAGTGGAGCTGCAGGAAGCTTACATGAAAATTCTTCAGTATTGTTGGAAGCATAAATGTCTAAAGAAGCCTGGGAAGGAGTGAAAATGCAACATCCTTTTACTGAAATACTGAGAGAAGGAGAAGGTCCAAAACTAGAACAAAAAAATAAGAAGGGAGTAAACAACTAACGTTTATCTTCCCTATAGTTTGGATGATTTTTTTTAAATGGGAGGACTGGAATGAGTGTTAAGAAATTACTTCAGATAATCATCATTTGTTTGCTCAAGTCTTTTGTGGAGTTAGAGTTCCTGAAGTTTCAGTGCATTTCTGTGACCTGTTTCAGCATTGTTTTTTATATGCATGTTGTGCTCACAATGGCAATGCCATGCTCACAGCTGTGTAACAGAAGGCTCAGCACATTTTGTCTTGTCTGTTTTTCTCTGCTCCATGCTGTTTGTTTCTCACTCATTCTTTTTGTCCTTTACTGTTTTCCTGTTATATGTGTTTGTATGTAATGGAATATGTTTAGAGAATAAGGACAGAAAACAATGGTAGAAAAAAAGTACAAAATTCACATTAGGAATATTAATATTATGGTATATCATGAAGAAAAATGTGATATAATAATGAACAAAATTAAGGAAACTAAGAGTTATGACGGTCTGCTACTAATATCTTGTCCTAAGGTATTAAGTCCTAGCTACATGCAGAATCAGTATTTGATCTTAACAATACATTTGCAACGTCTCTTGCTTTTTAGTGCTTTTTAGAGTGAGCTCCTCTCACTGTGAGCGTGTATTTTCAGTGTATTTAAATACACTTTTCAGTGTATTTAAGATCCTTCATTGCTCCAGAATCCTTACCTGTCTTAACAATAGTGCTACCCACCTCTCTAACATTCCTCGGGGTGTACACGATGGAAAGGTAGGTGTATGTACATACCACATACATGCGGTGCCCTCTACTGACAGGAACGGCAACGTTGCTTAAGCAAATCTATAACCCAATTTGTGAGCTCAAATGAATTGTGTCCCGAAATACAGAGCTGACTCCACAGTATAACCTATTCCAGGGGACTCACCAAATGCTTTTTTTTTTTTTTTTCTGATGACAGTGCTCAAAACAGGTGATCCTTTCCCAAGTGAGCAGAATAAGACAAAGTGATCTAAAGGAGCATTTGTAGGATCATGAGAGGACTGTGTATATGGACACTTACAAAATACTAAGATGCCCATTTGCAGTGATCCAACATTTCAAATAAAGAAACGTGCAGTACATTACTCCATTACTCCTTTTTTAATCTTTTTTTTTCCCTTTCTTTTTCTTTTTTTTTTTTTCCCTCCATGCCAGTATGGTGTAACAACTCCCACACTGGAAAGGAAAAAGCCCTACCTGACCTTCAGAACTAGCTGTAAGAGCACTCTTGTGCACTTTGAAAAATTGGGGCAGCAGCAGCCGAGACTGCTGCCCCACTGAGGGCAAGTAGGGAGAAGAGAGTAACTAGCTGAAAGCTCTACACACTGGGACTATTTCAGTCCACAACTGGCATCAACAACTTAAAGGAAGAATTTTATGTGTAGGGTTAAGGACTGGTATCCTGTAATGGCATTTGTATACTGTCTTAAAATATATCTCATTTCTTTCTCATGTCTTTCTTTCCCTATCAACATATTTATCTTGAAAGGTGTTAAATATCGTTCTTTCCCCTCCAGAATAAGACACCTCATGACTCCTACTGCCTTGCATCTGTTGGGCAGATCATTTTTCAAATGGCTGAATAACTGTGCAGTCAGTGGCAGCTCAACTCCCTAGGTAATAGGACAGATTTTGGTTCAGTGGTGCTTTCTGCGGAGACTGGTTGTGAAAGATGGTTATACTTACCGAGGTAGCTTTCTACTGCTGAGGTAAACTATTTAAAGATACTTGCACGCTGATGTGTTCTTTGATTACAAAACAACAGCTGTGCTGGCTGGTAGAGAAAAGAGAGGAATGGGATGGAGAGAGAAGCTTACTCCCATATCCTGTGCAGTCAGAGTTCAGTCTTTAGCTGGAATGCTGAGAGAGCAGCCAAGAGATGCTGCAACCCAGTTACTGGATGTCCATGAGCTGTCCAGGCTCAATGCTGCCAGAAAAGCACAGCCCTTGTTACGACACTCCTATTTTACAATTACAGCAAATTTCCCAGCATGAAGTGTTTCTTATTGTTCATAATTATTTCAGTGTGGAGTCATATTTTTCAACATTGCACACCTAGAAGTCAAAATTCAGTTTCTGTTTTCTTCAGTCAGAGAACTGAATGATTTCACTAGGGATCTGATTCTGCACACTGCCCAAATTCTCCAGCAAGTTGGTTGGTGTTGATGCCTCTTCCACCTGCCTGTATTCCTGTGCTCACTTATGCTGCTGTCTGCATAATCCTTATGAAGCATAAAGTAATAATTAATAGAAACATTGATGTTATGATAAAGATCCTGTTCTAGCTTAGTATTTTCAGGACACCAGCTTGGCAACACAGTAAGTAAGATAAGAATGCAACATCAGAATAAATAACAAACTCTCTGTGGCATCATCATATCTGAACAGAACAAATGCTGGACATGATTTTTGGAAGGAATTTCTGGTAGCAGTTGTGTAGTATCATGGTTTAGATTGTAACCTGTTGCAAACATTTTCTGCACTAGCTTCATTGGAATTAAATATGAGAATGGATCCCATCGGTACAAGATACCATTGGAGTCCTGCAACTGTTTGTTTGTTTACGCACACACACACACACACACCCACACCCCCACGCTCTCCCACCACCCCCCCACCCAAAAAAAAAAAAAAAAAAAGGCTGCCTTCCCTTTGCAGAAGCTAAATGTTATGAAAGTGTGATAAAAAACTGTGGTATAAGGATGGTCTTCTGAAGAACTACATGCAGACATGCAAAAATCTTTCAGCAAAGCTTTACATTTTATAAATTAACTTTCTTACTGAAAGCTAGTGCTTTCTTGTAGTACAAACAGGCTCCTGTGTCTGTATGCTTCTGCTTATGTATCCAATTGATGTGGCTGACTGCATAAACTTCATGAACCATAAAACACATTGGGTGACAAGGAATCTAGATGTCATTTGATATTTGTAATGGCAGTGAACCTACCATGTAATTTCCACATATACTACTTTGAAGTAGTTTATGGTCACTGTCACTCATGGTACTGTTGTGTGTGGATATGAAGGTCCACAAAGTGATGAGTTAAACATATAGTTAATCCGAGTACAGTGAAAAAAATAGATGCTTAGAAATATTATTAATGTTTGGGTGTTTTTTAAGGGATTATTTCTCTGGTTGTCTTTTACTTCATTATGTATTTTGCAAAAAAGGGGATATACAATGTTTTTTAATTAGTATTCTTTCAGTAGTAATTCCTTAAAATAGCATCTTATGGTCCATATAACTTATGTTCTGAATCAAGTATGAGTCTGTATCAGATGGTTTCATAACAAAGAAATAATCCCTTCTTCAACAACTGGCCCAATGTAATACGAAGATTTCTGCTATTAACCTGGACAAGATAGAGACTTTTATCTTAGGATCCTGTATTTCATAAATGCAGTTGCATAACAAACCTAATTGTCCTGGGAACTATGCACAAAGAGAAAAATTGCATTCACTTGTATTCTTGGAAACAATTTTACCTCCTGTAAATAACAATGACACAACTATTTGAGAAAGAGGCATAGGTTTAAGCAGGTGTTTCTCATTTTCCTACTGTTCCTGGTAAGTTACATTGAAGAGTTTGCACCTGGAAGAATATTTGCAGAATATGATTTTGAGATTAGCAAATGGGATAGTTTGCACTCAACAGTGTGGAGAGGAGTCCTGCTCCAGTCCTCCAGCAGCCATGGGTTTCATTACTGGTTGATGTTAAAATTATCCATCTTGGGTCTGTTACCATCAGTTACAGGAATATCAGTATTTCCGTTGGAACTGGGGAGACTAACTTCCAAATTGAAGTTACACAGTTCAGTGTAGCCATTGGATACAGAAGTCAGTTATGGATCACAGTTCCATAGCTCAGGCAAGTCATCCTGTACATCTGCAGTGTGTTGCTAAAGGTCAGTGTGAGGCATCTCAGGACTTGTCTGCCTGGATGGGTGCAGCTACTTTGGCACTTGCCCATGCCCAAGCTCCTGCCTGACTGGATGCAAGCCACGTCTTCTCCAGAAGCCATGTACTCAAATTAGCATGGCACTGAGCCATTGTTTCAGCCGGCCAGGTGTGGGTCAGCCCCAGCCTACAAACCAGGCAATCACTGGGAGCATGGGTAGACCAGACACACACTTGGCCACATTATTCCTACGTGAGCCCTAAGTGAAGTGGCGCAGGACAAGACTGGGTAATTCAAGACTGGTAAATGAACTGTACATTCATGTAGATTTATTGTAAATTCACCACTCGTCAAAGACAAAACCAACCCCAACAATGAAATTTGTACACATTTTTAAAGATCTTGCACTTTACGATTTATTTTTTTTTATTTTTATTTTATGTCACATAGTTGTCTTAATGCAAAAAGAAGCCATAAAAAAACCCAGATGACTACGATGGGGTTTCTAAATAAGGGGATCATTAATTTTAAAGTAAAGAATCAATTTCATGTCTCTGTTAAAAGTATAATATAAAATACTGGCAAATAAATGTACAGTAAAACAGGATCTGGTTTTGCCTTAGTGAAGCTGTGAGTAAGTCAGGGAGTTTGCTCCTCATACTCTTGAGTTTTCCTGTGGGGCTGTACAAAATGCTGCACACTACCTTTGCAGCAGGGACTCAATCCTGCCATCCTTGTTCACCCCAGGAGAAGGAATACAATGCTTGCAGAGTCAAGCCCAATGAAACAATTAAAAGATTCTCCTACTCCAATATTTTCTCCCTCTGAGATAAGAGTGAAGAAAGCTCCTTATGTTTTAGTACATTTGTAAAAGATGAGCTACTTCTGTCTCTTTTTCAAAAAGTTTTCAGGGTCAGATTATCCAACAGAAATCAACTATTTAATTTAATCCCCCAACAAAATTGCACAATGCCAAAGGATTTCACTTGGGTTTGTGTTCATTTCTATTATCAAGATCTCTGTTGCACAGTTTTAATTTTGTAATCCTGACTCTGGAGAGTTGACTTTTAAGTGAGTTGAAATAATTTCTGTCACTTAAGATGGTAAGATCAGAACACTGTATTGTCATGTGAAAATCAGATACTATTTTTGTAATAAAGCTTTTTTAGCTTGCTTATTTCACCTTGTAGTTTTCATATTCCATAATGTTTCATTTTTCAACTTACTGTAAGAAAAATCTGAACTCCCCGTTTTTACTAATTTCAAACTTTAAAAATAAAAATATATTGCCATGTATTTTTTATTTTCCAAGTCCAGGGAACCCCCTGAAAATTCCAGTTTTTCTCATCTCTATGGATCATTATTCACTAGATGAAACTCTTAATCAGTATATTCTCTGTGAATATAAGTTTGTATATAGTATGAAAGTTACCTTTATTTGTACATAGGCTCTTGGAAATAATCCCTTCTATCAAAGGTCCTACTTCACTGTATCTGCAGAATATTTCACTGTGGTGTGTACACTTTCTCACCTTATGATAACAATACAGAGCTCTTCATGTAAATCACTTTATGTAATTGAGTTGTCTAAGTGTGAATAACAACAATAAATACTAATAAAAAGACTGAAGAGTGTGTAATTTTGTTCAGTATCTCTTGTCTTGGACTTGCTGTGGCTCTGAAAACAGTGTTTTAACTACCTTTTCTGGATTGAATGATGATCTGCAGTGCTATTCACCATTATCAGTGTTCAGGCAGTGCTAATTGCCTCTTGCCATTTCACAGTGCTACTTTCTATGTATACACAGAGTAAGAAAAACGTCTGTGTTTCAGTGAGTTTAAAATTTAGTTAGACAAGGATTTTTTATCTACAGACCTATGTGAATCCAAACTTCCTGGAGCTGTGTATGTCTGGAGCTCAGTGGTTCTTTTGGGGGCCAAGTTCCCTTATATTTCTTTACTGACACATTTGATGACAAGTTATTTTGAAAGCTGTTCTGTAGTTTGACACCTTATGTAATCTTTAGGCTGCACACTCTGTTGTGCTTGCCAGCTAAGCTTTTTTTTAGTCTGTCCTTGGATGAATGATACTTTTAAACAAAAGAATGATCTTCAGGAAATGAAAGAAAAAAAGAGTCAGTAATGCTAAAAATTCCCCATAATCAACCAAACTTTCCATCTTCACTAGTTTTAAAAGATTGCAAATGGACATTAAGACTTAATATTTCTCCCATAGTAGCCCCTGGAAGTCATTCTCCACAGTGAATTAAAGCATTTTTTATGAGACATTATGCCAACCTTAAAGGTGTGAGCTCAGGACAGAGATTTTTTTATTCACTTTTCCAGAGCTTTAAAATTTTTGATTGGAAACAAAAAAAAGAAATTTGCAAATAGACTGAAAGTTGAGAATAGTGATTGTCCTGAGACATTCATGTCTGCCAAATGGGAAAAACAAGGTCAAGCACATCCTACAAAAAAACAAAGTTGGTGTATGCTCCAAGTCATAGAGGCACATGTGGGATGCTTTGAAATTTAGTTTGGAGATACAGAGTTTGAAAGAAAGACAGGCTTTATCTGAGAAGTGAACATGCACAAACACACACACACACACACATACACAGGTGCTCGTGGCTCTGCTTTATGGGTGTGTGTTATCTTGCTTGCTAACATTTGTTCCCTTCCTCAACTTCAGTAACTTTTGAAAGGAAGTAGAGGATATTAAATCCTTTAGTACCACAGCAGGCCTTAATGGTATATGACTGGTGTGAGTAGGGAAAAGAGAAAAAACATACTAAATATCCACCACAATCCTGTCTGGGGGAATGAAGGCAAATTTCTTTGCCATGTGTTTCCCCATTCACAATCAAGTACTTCACTGCCTTACCCGTAGTCCCTGAAAAAGCATTCAGTATTACTTTTTTCATTTACGAGTTGTTGTATTTGGGGTGTTTATTGACAAGAAGAAAAGTGATGCATCTGTTAAAACTGAGTTAAAACACACCTTCCCTGGAAAGGCTTCAGAGCTCCCCTTAAAACAGGGAATTCCCTTCCTGTCAATACATATCTCAGAGAAATAAATATTTGTGCCAGACACTTGCAAAGAGTACAGAGAGGTAGACTACATATTATAACCCTAAATAGATGTTTTATCATCCCTTCATCTCTTATTTATGCAAATTTTCTCATCATAGTTTGAACAACATACCTTTATGATGGACGAGGTGTTTTGTTGGTTTGATTTTTTCAGCAAGGTGATGAGGAACTAGCAATTAGTTGTAACTCTACAGTATTGCCTCTGCATCAAACTCAAATAATTTTTTGCAAGTTAAATATGAGGCTCATAGGCAGAGAAGTTACCAGCATCCTGTAAGTTTAAGGCACACCAACTTGGATGTTTGAACAACAATTTTAGAAGGATCTTTGAAGGAACAAGAACTGCCCCACAAAGCTTTGGGTTAATTGCAAACACTTTTCGCCTGCCCACCAGCAATGAGGAGTAAATACCAGCCCTTTGCAACAACTTTCCACTAACTGTTGCTATACTTGTGTGAAACTTCATATGCTGATTCTGCTGTATTGGAGAATTGCCTGCAGTGGGGCTGCGTCAGAGGAGGAGGAGGTCTGGCTAGGGCTTGCTGTCTGAGGCAGAGGATGAGGTCGGTGGGAGGGTTTGTTTGCGTGTGCTGTCTTGCTAGGGAAAGCATGCTGCTTCGTTGGACCTTGCATTTTATGCAGTATTCCAGAGAGTAGGGCAGGAAGGGAAAACAATGAGTAAAACCGACAGAAAAATTATCACTTACAGTTTATGCCTAAAAGGACATATAATAGACTGTTTTCTTTCCTGTCTCTCTGCAGCCCAGTTTAATTTTATTGTAAAATGAAGGAATTACAACCCTGAGTAACATGCTCTAGGGGGCCCTACTTAAGCAGGGAAA
Organism: Xenops minutus; assembly: GCA_035221455.1. Taxonomy (NCBI): domain Eukaryota; kingdom Metazoa; phylum Chordata; class Aves; order Passeriformes; family Furnariidae; genus Xenops; species Xenops minutus. Next base: position 39,715,971 of record JAWWEE010000085.1, read on the forward strand.
TTGGACTAGATGACCCCAACAGTGATTCCTTCCAATCCTACCCACACTGTGATTCTGTGATTCTGTGACTCTGTGAATGGTTTAGTGCACTGTTTGATAACAATGGAAACAACTGCTCCCACTGCCCCCTCCCCACTCCTGCTTATTTCCTATTATTTGTTGCTAACTAGGATGAAGGAAAAGGGAAACTACTTCTAGAATTTTAAAAGCCTCTATTAAGATCTAGACCTACTCTTGTTATCCTGTACTGTTTGCCTTGATTCCATGCCACATTGCTGATCAGAATTTGCATCTCATGGCAGTGACCAACTCTTGCTAATTTAATATCTGTATTTTCATGACTAAGGAATTGTAGCCTGATCCTCTGCAACTGTGAGATACTGCTAGCTAAAACTAGCTCTAGGGAGTGTGACTTAATCTCACAACATGCAAGACTACTCAGGAAATATTAGTTTGGGTGTTGGAAACATTAGCACATTCCAGGCTAATGTGCTATATTTTTCAGCATTTGTGCCTCTGTCAAGAGTGTCAGTAAACACATTTTCTATTCGTATAGCCAATTTTTAAAAAAATTATTCCCTAAAATCCAGTGTACTCTCCACTCAGAACAACAATTTTCAGCAAAGCTCTTGTCAGCAACTGACTGCAAAGCAGGAATTCCTTAAAGTTCATAATTGTTAATATACAATTTTTCCAAACATAAATTCCCTGAACAACTTTTCCTCACCACCAGCACCTGTTCTGCTAAAAACCCATGTGAAATATGTCAGGGTATGGTCTTGAGAAGAGCCAGGACAAGCACAGTGGAGCCAAGCCTTCCCTGGCCTCAGGCCTGTTTTTACTGCCCACACTCCTGTCCTGTCTCTTCCACACACTGCCCAGCATCCAAAATAATTGCTGTCACAAGCTGTGCCCCTGTAAGTGGAGGCAGGTGATATTCAGAGATTGAAGATCTCAGGCCTCTTTATCCTTCATCATGGCCAGGCAGCAGGAAGGACTCCCATCCAGAAGGAAATCCATAGCCCTGGCTAAGCTGAGAAACAGCCTAGACATAACTCAAGTTCTCTTTGGAAGTTTTGTTTTATATATTTCTGGTCTTTTCACCTTTTTTCATCTTAATTAGTATCCCAGTAGGCCATTTGTACTTTTGTAACCTCTCGTACCCGTGGGAGAATTGAGGGGTTTGCTTATAGAAAACAGCAGCCTAAGGGACTAATGGCAACATGATGCTCCTACAGGTACACTGCAGGCACTGCCAGTTTGCCCCACCTGGCAGCACAACTGACACCACTTTTAGCTGTCCGTGGTATCACTTGGCACATAGAGTGGCAAGGTCAGCTCTTCAGGCACCACCAGATATCATGGAAGGAACAGAGAGCAACAGGCATAAGCAAGGCATCCTCAGTCATTTCACAGTGGGTTTGTGCAAAGTCTGGATATCTAGAGAAAGGTGATGCTATGTATATGCACCTACTGCTTCACCTTCCCTGGTGAGCTCTACCACTCCTGCCTTGCACAGGGAAGTTGGAACAATTTATTGGTGCAAAGGTGCTTTGGCACCTCTTCCAGCTTGTCTAGAGCTGCTAAAGTCACAGGCCTTGTGAGCAGACATTCTGAGAAGGGGCAAAACAATTAAAATCTGCTAGCCACCAGGTCTGCCACAAACTGCATGAGGAAGTGGTGGGCACAGTGATCTCCCAGGGAAGTGGATGGACTGAAACACAAACATGTCATGTCTTCAGTTTATGGAATGTGGCTTATCTGGATTAATAAATGGTGCCAGCATGGTTTGCTGAAGCTCTCATTTGCTTGGAATTACATTGATACCAAAGTTTCTGGTAGGAGGTGTGCTTGTGGACATTTGCAGGCAATTATCTCTGCTGACAACAAGGAGATAATAATAAACTCCCTAATGCAGGAGAGAGCAAGGCACAGCCAGGCAAGCACATTAAGCATGGCAGTACACCTCATTGTGTCCTTGTTCCAAATATATACTTCCCTTAGTGTTTTAGCAGCTGTTCTCTTCCCCAGTCAAAATCCCTGCTGGCCTCCTTTGCAACAAAAGCATCCTCTTTTGGGCTGATTCCAACCCTGGATGTAAAGAATAAGGGCAGTGATAAAGATAATAAAGAATGCAGTAAATACTACACTTGCCAATACAGGGCAGGTGCCTAAACAAAGCTCTAGGTTTCTCTAGGCTCCTGCACCAGGCCCAGGTAGAGCAGCTGGGCTTATATAGAACCTTGCCTTTCATCATCAACCATATAGGGAGTGGCTGTTCACTTAGACTCACAAAGGGTGAATTTCCTCTCCACCACATGCCTATGAAGAGCTGTGGATTGTGCTTTCCTTCTATACTAAGAATTCAACAGATTTTGTCATGTTCACTATGTGTCCTGGTTGGATGCCAAGGAACAGAAAGTATCCCATCATTTTCTGAGGAAGGGATGATGAAGGTCTTTGCACCTGCAGGAGGGCTCTGGGTGAAAATACACATCTGCTCAGCATCCAGAGCTACACAAAGTCACTGCGTAACCTGCAGTCTGCCAGCAGGCTGCAGGGAGCAACTTGTCCAGACTGGTTGCATTTGAAGGCATAGGCCTTGCTGATTTTTTTCTCTGTGGACCACTAGTGGGTCAGCAGCAGAGTGAAAAAGGCTTTGATGTCTTTGAGAAGCTTGGAAGGGAATGATGTCAGGCTCTCAGGCTCCACAGAACTAGAAACAGCAAAGGGAGGAGGCTCAGTGTGCCTCTTTCTCCTAGGTTGGAGTCTGGTTTTATTCTCAGTTAATATGCAGCTAATTTGAATGAAATAACAACCAGGAAAGTAGAATTCATATAGGACAGGTCATTTTTCTAGCCTAAACTTTACTTCTTCCTTGATTTCTCATTTATTGCAAGTAGAGTTAGTCTGAGAAGATAAAACCTTTATTTGGCTCCAGAAAAGTAGTCTAACCAGAACTAGGGGAAATCAAGTGTATTTAAACTGGAACCTCTGTGGAATTGGGAGACAACATCTGGGTATGTGAATTTTTTGCTAGGATGGTCAGCTTTGCATACTAATCTAAAGGTATTTGCTGTGGAGTAAGATAAATGCAGTCCACTTTGTGATACCAAAATTGCAAACAAAACCAGTTCCAAGGATCTCATCTATTTGGAATACTTTAAATAGTGAAAGTGTATGTTTGTTTCCACAAGAATTTAAAAATTGTTATTAAAAATATTTCTGATCCTTATTGTATTTAGTATCCTTCACTTGGAGTAAGCTTTCTCCTTAAGTGAAAATGTAAAAATGTGTGGCCTCTCCTACCTCCGCCTCTCAAATAGAATATGTTGTATTTACAGGATATCTGAAAACTTGTTTCACATACACTGCTGGAATATAGCTTATGCTGCAATTTTCAGGCATTCAGTGCTGATGTCTTTGCTTCCCTTATATTACCTTCATCAGACTGCTGTAGTAAATGTTTTGCTGGTGTAACTTGTCTTGCTTGCCCATTCTTTTTAACATGAGAACAGTATCACAGTGAGATTCCGAGGTTACAGTTCCTCATCTGCTTTTGTCCTCCAGTGTATGAAATGCTTAATCACTTGTTTTGTTCTGTTGAAAGTCATCCTGAAGAGGTGCTCATTTTTATGAGATGTGAGCATTTGCTTTAGAGCAAAACCCTACCCTGACATAAGGTGTATGTTCTCTGCAGACTATGACAAGAAGAGATACAGAAACCTATGGGAGAGGAACACTTGGGTCCCTTGCATTGGCAGACCCTGCTAATATCTTTCTGTCCTTACACTCTGCCAACTGGGATGTGGTACAGGGTGAAAATCTAGCTGAACAAACATACATTTTTATTAGAATTATATAGTTTTTAGACCATAAAAATCAAATGCTGCTGGAAACCAGTGTATATTTAATTTTCACTGCAACATTTGGTAAATAAGAGTTTTCTCTGCCAAAACAGGTTTGAGGTAGATGACTTGACTAATATAATTCCTGCTACTGACTTCTCTTTAATCTGATACCAGAGACTCTAGTGTGCATTTCAGCTTTTTGTTCACAGCAGCATGAGTGAGAATCCATGAGAACTGATGATCTCTCCTCTCTGAGACACCTACTCAAAGCAATACATTGTACATTTCCATAATTGTCACTGGTTTTATATGACTGTCTAAAGGAAGGTATTTCTGTCATGAATAAACAATATTCACATCTTGAGGCTGAAGAAGTGTTGTGAGTTTTCCAAACTGCGGAATGTCATTTGGGTCAAGGGCAATACTGGTGATCATAGGATTCACAGAAGGAAGGAAAAAATTGCCCCTTGAGTAGCTCTGATGGACAATCTATTCACTTTTCCTCCAGTGCTTTTGTCAAGAGGACAATGGGGAAAAGTTTAGGCAGGAGACTTCAATGACAGAGTTCTCTATAGCCCTCAGATCAAAGCTCCAGACAGCACAGCTCTGCTGCTTGAGTGATGATCATCCCATAGTTGCAAGAGGTCAGAAGAGAATACAAAAGAAAAAGATTTCTACATGACACAGTCACTTGTCTTGTTTCTGTCAGGACTATAGTCCTTTACCCCCTTTGGCTAGTCTGCATTACTCCCACTGGAATTTGTATTCTCTTTAATTTTGTAGTGCAGCCTGAGTTAACAACCAAGCTAGCTTATTTCATATTCTAAACAACCTCTACAGGACTGGCCTTGCCCTCAGTGATAGAAAAATTTCCATGGGCTTCACGCTATGAGATGAAGTAGACACATGAACAGTGACCCTAAAGGAATGACTTTGTGTCTTAGTTGTTGGACTGCTGCTTTCACAGGTTGTATAAAGGAGCTAAAAGCAAGATAAATCCATTAGAGCTGATGAAAGATTAAAACTACATACAGATGGGTAAAATTTGTGCAGTGCTTCTTAATCAACAAAAGCGCTGGAAAGACAGTACATTCAGTTCTAATTCATTATATTATTGTAGGCAAAGAAAAAAATAAAAGATAAAGTGCATCCTGTGGAATAGTAATTGCTGATTTTAGACAACTACCTTAGTCTCTCAAGGTGTAATGAAGAAATATCCTGAAAGTATGAAGTTTACTGCAGCCAAAAACACTGAGAATCAATTGCAAACATATTTCCCAATATCCCAGTTGTCCCTGCTTCCTTTAAAAGTCCAATATGATTTCCCCAGAAAACAGAATGCCAGCTCTTGTGCTGCTCCCAGTCAGGACTTTTTCTTGTATTTTACTCATTGGCAAGTTTCACTCAGGTTTGACAGAAAGGTGAGGATCTCAAAGGCAATTCAGTTTCCATGAACTTCACAGAAACAGCTACCTTACTGAAGAGTAAATAGTTGCTATCAAGTGACTCTGTTTAAAAAAGTTGTAAATTACTTTCTGCACTTTTAGACATAGAGAATTCATGGAAGAGCTAGAGACGTTACAAATACCTCAACAACATGAAGTCTTTCCATTTGTAAGGCAGAGAACTATATTAAGTTCAGCTTCCTCAGCTTGTGGAGCTCCATACATCCACTTTCCCTGGCTGGCTGGCTGGCTTTTATAGTAACTAAAGCCTTTTCTGTAACAGCAATCATACAAGTAGTGTATGTAGGTTAGCCAAACTGTGGAGCATTGGAGGATATGGTTCTAAAGACATGGGTTGCCTGCTACAAGATCCTGCTCAGAGTCCCTAGGCTGGCGCTGAGGCAGGCACCACCCTGGTGGCACTGCCAGCTGTAGGCAGGCAGCAAGGGGAGGAGAACTGCTAGTTTTTCCAGGTGATTGTTCCCTAACAGACCTAACAGTTTAGTGGTGTTGTGTACACAGTCAGTCTTCTCAGAGGCAGGATTTTAAGAACTTCTGAACAGGAGAAACCCAACCTGAATATCATGCTACATTGCAACAGAGTAACTGAAGTAACCAGATGCCAGAGCCAGCAAAAGATGCCCAGAGCCTGGAGAGGGTACAGAGGTCAGCAGGAAAGCACCTGAAAGACAGCACTAAGGAATTCCAGCCACTCCAGAGAGAAAGTCAGCTTTATTGGGGCCCCAATTTAAATGCCCCTATGCTAATGCACAAAACATGGGGAATAAACAGGAGGACCTAGAGATGTGTGCGCACCTGCAAAGCATAATAGAAACATGGTGGGATGACTCCTATGACTGGAGTGTTTGAATGGAAGGAACTGGCTCTTTAGGAAGGATGGGCAGGGGAGACATGGAGGCAGTGTTGCCTTCTGTGTCAATGACCAGATGGAGTGCATGGAACTCCACCTGGATCGTGATGAAGAATTGACATAGAGTTTACAGGTCAGGATTAAAGGGAGGGCAGACAGGCCACCTAACCAGGAAGACTGAACCAATGAGGCCCTCTAAGAAAGGCTAGAGCAGCTTCACATTCACAAGCCCTGGTCCTCATGGGAGACATCTGTTGGAGGGATAGCATAGCAGGGCACAAGCAATCCAGAAGGTTCCTGGAATGCCTTGATGACCACTTCCTTCTCAAGTGATAGGGGAGACAATGAGGAGAGGTGATATGCTGAACCTTATTCTCACCAATGAGGAGGGGTGGTAGGGAACATGAAGCTCAAGGGCAGCCTGGGCTACAGTGACTGTGAAGCAGTGTAACCAGAGATTCTTGGAGCGGGGAGGAGAGTACACAGAAAACTCACTGCCCTGGACATCAGGAGAGCAGATTTGGTTCTCTTCAGGGATCTTCCTGGTAGAGTGCCATGGAATAGAGGCCTGGAGGGAAGAGGGGTCAAAGAGATCTTGATGATATTCAAGAATTGTCTCCTCAAGGCTCATGAACAAAGCACCCCTACCAAGAGGAAATCAGGATAGAATGACAGTAAGTCTGCATGGATGAACAAGAAGCTCCTGGATGGACTTAAACACAAACAGGTAGCCTACAGAGGGTGGAAGAAAGGAAATATAGACCGGAATATAGAGAAGTTGTCCAAACAGCCAGGGATCTGGTCAGTAAAGCTAAAGCACTGACTCCCCTGAGCCTCCTTTCCTCCAGACTAAACAACTCCAGCTCCCTCATTTGCTTCTCATGTGACTTGTGCTCCAGACCCTTCACCAGCTTCATTGCCCTGCTCTGAAAATGCTCTACCACCTTAATGTCTTTCTTGTCATGAGGGGCTCAAAACTGAACACAGGACTCAAGGTGAGGCCTTACCATTTCCTTGGACAGGGAAATGATCACTGCCCTGGTCCTGTTGGCCACACTATTCTTGATATAAGTCAGAATGCCACTGGCTGCCTTAGCCAGCTGGGCACATTGCTAACTCAAGCAGTCAACCAGTACCTCCTGGTCCTTTCCCACCAGGCTGCTTTCCAGCCACTGTAGTGCAGGCTGGGGTTGTTGTGACACAGTGGCAGGACCTGGCACTTGGGCTTGTTGAACCTCATACCATTGGCCTCAGCCCATAGATTCAGCCTGTCCAGATTCTTGTGCAGAGCCTTCCTGCCCTCCAGCAGGTTCACACTCCCACCCAGCTTGGTGTTGTCAGTGAGTTTATTGAAGGTACACTCAATTCCCTCATTCAGATCATCAACAGAGATATTGAACAGGACTGGGCCCAATACCAAGCCCTGGAGGGGCTACTAGTGACTGGATGCCAGCTGGATGCAACACCATTCATCACCACTCTCTGGGCCCAGCCATCCAGTCAGCTCCTAACCCAGTGAAGCCCAAGCCATGGGCTGCCAGCTTTTCCAGAAGACTGCTGTGAGAGACAGTATCCAAGACTTTGCTGACAGCCACATAGACAACATCCACAACCTTCTCTTCATTCACGAGGCAGGTCACCTGATGATAAAAGCAGATCAGGTTGCTTGTTGAGGCAGGAACTGCCTTTTCAAAACCTGTGCTGGCTGGGGCTGATCCTCTGATTATCCCATATGTGCTATACGACTACCCTCAAGATGATCTGTTTCATGCCCTTCTTGGCACTGAGGTCAGGCTGACAGGTCTCTAGTTCCCTGGATCCTTCTTCTGGCCGTCCTTCTGGATGGGTGTCACACTGGCCAACCTCCAGTCATCTGGGACCATCCTGGTTAGCCAGGACTAATGATAAGTGATAGAGAGAAGTCTAGTGAGCTCTTCTGCCAGCTTCCTCTGTACCCTTGGACATCTGGTCCCATTGATTTTTGAGTGTTTAAATAGCTCACCAGGTCACTAACTACTTCCTCCTGGACTGCATGGGATCTATTCTGCTCCCTGTCCCTTTCTACCAGCTGAGAGGGCCAGTTGCTCTTAACCAGTCTTGCTGTTAAAGACTGAGGTAAAGAAGGCATTAAGTACCTCAGCCTTCTCCTCATAGTTAGTGACAATGTATTCAATAGACAATGGAGATTTTCCTTGACCCTCCTTTCTGTTGTTGATGTATTTATAAAAATACTCTTTATTACCTTTTACAGCTGTGGGCAGATTGAGTTCTAGTTGTTTGGGTGGGGGGGGGGGTTGTTTTTTTTTTTTTTGAGTTCTAATTTTCTCTCTCTGCATCCTATTTCGTACTGATAAGGTTCATGGACAACAGAGACTTAAATGAGAATGATTTGGATGGAACTGGAATGTCTGAACCATTCCCTTTTACTCTTACTCTCTGATGAACAAGAGCATTCATATGATTGATGATAAACATAGTGGTAAACTCACATATTGTAGCAAGAAAAAGTCAACAATACCACAATGACCTCCTTGTTGCTTGGATTCAACTCTCCACTGAACATCCACCATTTAGTCAGAAACTGAAACCATTATTGCCTTTACAGCCTGTCTCTATCATGTGCAAGGTCGAGTTCCCAGGTTTGTCTGTTCTCTTCAGAGACGTTTCATGGAACATGAGTGACATCTGCAAGATCCCATTCTCACAGAACAAGTCTCTTCTCCTGGAACTGTGAAGGGCAACAGCTAACAACAAGAGTTTTGAGAGGGTAGACAGAGTGACTGGGCTATGTGTAAAGTATGCTACAGTAATTCACTGCTATCCATCCCATCCTTTCCCTCCTCTTACAGCTAATACAAAATGAACAGCTGCCCCATGCTTCTTCTGAGGTTTGTGAGATGTTGAAAGAAACATTTTTGAAGGCCTGAATCCTATATACCACAGCAGGGTCCCTGTCAGTGGCTTTCATAGCTGAGTGATAAGAGGTACCACAAATACTTCTGTATTTATCAGGAGTGTAAAATAATCCAATTCTAAAAACCCCAAAAACTTCTGCTTTGAGAAAAAAAGGAAGTATCTATGTTAGATGATACAAATATCATAGAAAATTCCATCTTCTCTATTAGCTAGCATAAATTTTGGTGTCAGACACTGTGACATACACAGAAAATAATGTCTCACCCCTCTTTCTAAATGCTTTGACCTTATAAAATCTTTCTGCTCTTAGACCAAGGTCCAGGACTGTATGGTCTTTTCAGATGCACATTTATAAAGTCACAAATAATGCCATATGTGCTTGCATTTGCCTCAGACGGGTTTTCTATAGTATGAATCATCCTTTTCCCAGAATGAACATTTGGGGTCAGACAAAGTAGGAGCAATGGGAACTGAGAAAAAAATCAGATCACTGCAGAATATTTCAAAATTTTTTCAATTAGGTTGGCCACTTTTTCCAGACAGTGTGGTTATTGCTAGGTACTATTTAAGGATCAATCACATAATGCATTCCAGTTTTGCATGAAAAAGGAACAAAGAGTTGTTTCCTCAGAGAGAGAGCCTGACATAAGCTCTCATGAAGTACCTAAGCTGTCATTCAGCTGCAAAGCTGTCATTTATTTCAAAGTTGTTTGCACAAAGGATTTTTTTTCCCTATGTATTTTTTCATATTATCAAGATGCTATCATCCCCCACTGACAGTTAAATGATACAGAAAAAAAAAAAGCAGTTCTTACTGCAGTTCTGCTCTGTCCATTTCTGATTCCAGCTGAGACACTAAATGGGTTGAAATTCCTAAGGTTGCAATTACTTCCTGTTTGGGTTCAAGAAGTAACATCACTGATGCGGTGTATGGAGCCTTTTCGCTGATATAATACTTTTATCTGCCACAAATGCCAGTCAGGTATGGTGGGTGAAAAGATTTTTGTGATTTTTCCTTGGTCTGTCTTTCCCTCTATGTTACATTTGTCAATGTCCTGCCTATGTTATAGTTTTGATTGCTGCAGTAACCAGTGAGATCACAATGAATTGTATTACTAATGCCATCTAAGCTTCTAAGCATCTAAGCTTCCCAAAAGGAAATAGTAATATTAACAGATGATACACTTCTCTACTGTAAATAAGTTGTGGTTAATTAAAATTGTAAGAATTATTTGCTTATCTAAATGGTCAGCTTTATTACGAAAAAACCTCAGAGCCTTAGAGCAAAAACTAATCCTTGCATCCAATTGCTGACCAGGATAAAACATGCATTTTCAAGTTACCTTTCTTAGTCTTCATTATTGTAGATAATTCTCAGCTATATATCAGCATGCTACAGTCTGAGGATAGACAGATCTTGACTTGCATTCCTCAGTTTTTTGAGTATAAAAATATTGTAAAAACAACAAACTCACACCTTACTATTAAATTCTGATGCTGATAGTTACAAAGTATATTTGAGGTCAGGTGTTTATCAAAGTTCAAGGACTGGCCCTTTGTACAAAAGACAGCAATGTGCAGCATTAAGATAACACAGTCTTTATGCAGAAGCTGATTCCCTTTCACTTTCGGCAAAGCACCCCTTGTGAACAGGTCTTTATACAATGGCTTAACTTTTGTATACTGGGGTCCAAAGTATATTAGTGTATTTAAGCATTTCTATGCTGCTGAACACTGCAGCCACAAACTGCCACCAGGTACCAGCAGGTTAAAGGGTATTGTGTAGCTTTGCTGTCTGTATTAGTTTTCAGTGCTCCAATCATTGACAGTGTTTGCACAGAAAGAGAATTTAAGATTAAATAACTGCTAGCACAGGTATTAGTTGAAAGCCAGGATGTGACAGTGAAAAAGAGAGAGAGGAAAAGAGGAGAAATACAAAGATGATGAATTGTGGAAGTACATACCAGGTTAACAAGTAAAAATAGATAACCAGCATGGGAAGATTTGAAGAAAAAGCACCAAGCACTGAGATCAAAGCACAAGGCTGCTATGACACATGGTTGCTGATAGCAAAATACCATGGAAATGCTCACCAGCATTAGTTACGACACCATGGGTTATTTTACTTTCCTACTTATTTCACTCCTTGCAGTTCTTCTCCCTTTCTGCAGACAAGCTAAAACTGGTATTGGTAACACACATCACAACTCTTTTCTGGAGCACCAGGCTTCTTTTCTCCCTAGGCTAATTATCCCTTTTTGCATCAGTGGTAATACACAGTATTGTCCATCACAGTTTAGGAAGTGACATAAAATGAACACAGAACATGAAGAAAGAAGTATTTGTTAGATAGAGAGCAGATGTAGCCTTGCTTTTGCTGGGTGCTCTATGAGGTGTTACAGTGCCATTAACCCTCTTCCTCCCTTGTGTCTGCAGAGAAGACATAGGCCACTTACCCAGCCTGCTCCGCGTGATCTTACCTGAGCAAAGACTTCCTCTCGTGGAAACCCAGTGCAAGGATTTTTATTTGTCTTTAAACCCTTTATATGTGTACCTTAGTTTGATAAGGGCAAAACACTGTAGAGTGAAAAGAAACATGCACTGTCTGGGAATTGACAACATGCTACAGTTCAGAGACCAGGATACCCAAGCCAAGAGGCTGTGGTTTTTATTCATTCATTCATTATCCTGAATGGACAAAGGACGTCGAGGTCACTCAAACTTCTTCATGGCATGTCTCAGTTCTGTGTATGGATTGTGATATCAGATTCCATAGAAATAACACGGACTGTTAACTTTAGGCTCAAAGGTATAGCTCTTACTTTAAAGCAAGGACTGGAAACATTACGTGAGTATGTGAGCTAATAGCAGAAAGAAGTCTCACTTTGCTAAGTACAAAATAGTGCAGTATTTTGACACAAACTTCTTCAGGATGTTGAGCAAAGACACTCAATAACCTATATAAACCCTGCCTGGCTTGACTTCATACCTGGTCCTTTGATGTCTAACATGCAGGAGAGTATCACTGACTTTGACAGGAATTTCCCTAATCACTTGTGAGCAGTGAGCCAGAGCTTGAGAGCAGCATATCAGCAAGACTCTGCAGGTATGGAATAAGATTACAATAGCATTTCAGGGGATTCACTCAAACAAATACATGAATATGCTAGTGCAGTCCTATTGTGGCATGCTTTTAAAGGCATTGGAACCATCCATCTGATTACATGCTACGAAAGGCAGGATTTATATTGACTTTCAAAGGTGGGACAGCACTTTAACACAGCCACAAAAAAATCAATTCAGCATTTCTTCATAATACTGAAGCTTCATGAATACCAGGAAAACTACAAGTTAGGGCATCTGGAGACAGAAAGTTTGGGACACAGTATAACACCACTGCAAGTAACAAAGCTAAAGATTTCTGAAAAAATCATGCTCATGGGTTTAACATTTCATTCTTCCAGTGGTCTGAGTAACTTCCAAGAATTTACAGAACCAAGATAAACCATCTCATTTTATAAAACTGTCAAGGGCAGGTTCTGGAACCAGATTGCTTCATTTCAATTTTTCATTTAAACTGCTCTTTACATCACTACCAATTTATTAATTCCAAGTACCATACTGGAACTTCAAAGACAGCTACCATTGTGCACTCCCTTTTTCTGGATCAGGATTTATTCAGATTACAGAAGTGGATTAGTAAAAGTCATGTTGAGATTACATCTCTCTATTTTTACAGGAAGATGACATAGGCATCACTAATTTCATGAGTCACTTTTGCCATGTTTTATTTCACTTTGTGGTTTTGGGGTTGTGGGGTTTTTTTGTTTGTTTGTTTTTTGTGGGGTTTTTGTGGGTTTTTTTGGTCAGTTGGTTGAGGGTTTTTTTTTGTTTGTTTGGTTTGGTTTTTTGGTTAGTTTCAGGATTTCTTTTATGGCTTAATTCAGGAGGCAAGGCTAAACTAGTGTCTTCTCATCCTTTGCCTGACCCACCGACTTCAGTGCAGTTCACAAAGGTGGCAAATGTTACTGAGGGTGCTTTTGCACTGTCAAACGCCTGGCTCAGCCAAACATGTGAGTGCAGGACAAGCAAGGAGCCTTCCCCTATTGAATCTTTCTTTCTTGTGCTGTACCAATGTGCTGATAGTAAAAGCTTTGCAGTCTGTTTATCCACTGATCCCTTCTGCTTGTGTGACTAGAAAAAAGGGAAAATGTGGATATTGGAGCATTGGAAGTTTTGAACAACAGGCTAGAAAAATTTTCCTGGGACATTTTTGAAGGGCTGACCCTACTTTTGAGCTGCTGGTGATTTACATTACTTCCTGAAAACCATTCCAACCTTATGTCCTAGTTAGAGGGGCTGGGACCAGTATATCACTATGTGGGTATAACCAAAACTCTGTACTCTACACCTGCTACATCATTTCTGATGAACTGTTAATAATGGATTATTTGCAGCAGCTGCAGGGCACACCTGACACTTCAGGCTACAAGCTGGGTGTCAAAGAACCCTTAGAGACACAGAAATGTTTCTGTCTTCACACCAGTGACTCAGCTGTGGTAACTTACCTCCCGGCAGTCATCAGCACCTTCACACCCAGCCTGAGGGGCCATGTCTGCTAATGGGCCATCAAAGATTCAAAAAATATCCCATGATTCATAGAATTAAATCACCCATCATGAAATTCCCTGCCCTGGGGGAAGTACTGGGCATTCCCACCTGAGCCTGAGCGTATATAATCTTTGGGTTTGGGCAAGTGGTTCTGGAAGCACTTGTCAGACCCAGAGAGGACCAGAACCTCAAGAGGGTGACTGCCACTCTCGACCAGACTGCGACCATCATCCTCACTGACAGGTTTTCTTTCCTTTTACTTTGTACTCAGGGGGAGCATGTGGTGCTCAGCACAGGGGCTGACGAACACCATTCTGTTCGTGCCCCAGGGTGCTGGGTTATACATCTGATTTTTGTGGGTTAAAACCAGTTTTTCTCTGTATCATTGTATTTATTGTAATATTTTTAGCAAATTGTAACTTTGACTTGTAATCTCTCTTGAGCTGGGTTAATTTCTCCTACTGGTTTACTTTTAAACCAGCACACCTTCTTTTGCTATAATTTCATAGATTGCATTTGCTGTCTTCATCAACTTCTTTCCTTTCAGCAAACATATTAGCAATTACAAAAGGTAGTCCCAGCACTGTAGTCAGCAAAATAGACCACATGACACCTCTGTGCAGATACTATATGCAGCTGTGACAGGGTATCAAAACACTGACCTATCTGTTTGCTGAGGGCACTGCAATCCTTGCTCAGTGCACTGCCAGATGAGAAGTAGATCACAGCACTGCAGACAGACATATAAGTAGTGCATTGCTCCAAAAATGTGTTCATGTAGAGAATCACGTTGCAGTGCAACAAAAAAGTAGGTCATCTTCTCTTCTCTGCAGTCCTATTACAATTCCCACTTTTTGTTTGAGGTTTTTCCCTTCTCAGTCCCTCCCTAAGCAGCTGCCTGCTTATGACATTTCCCCTCTTACCTACCAGTAAGGCCACCATTCACAGTTTCCCTTCCACTTCTCTCATGGGCAACTTAGCAGTTTTCTCGTCAGTGGAACATCCTCACTGAATTGACCTCACAACCCTTTATTTTGCCACAGATGTCTAGGAAGGCACTTGTTTAGCGCTCCCACTTTTAAGTAATTTCTCCAAGTAATCATTAATGTCAATATTGGGAATCACTTCTGTGTAAACACAATATCCAGCCATGTGCAAATTTTGCCCTCTGATTCATTGCCTAAATATGCACCCTTTTTTTTGTTATCTCTCAGAAAACAGTTTCTTCCAGGCCATACCACTCACTTTTCACTGTAAACTAGCACCTTTAAGCGTTGCTGCTTCCTTGTCTGTGGAGAAAGAGCACCAGACACAATGTGCCTTACCTTGAATATTGTGTGCAATTTTCATCACTGCAATATAAGAAAGATAATAAGCTCTTAGAGAGCATCCAAAGAGCCAATGAAGATGGTGAAGGGCCTTGAGGGGAAGCCTTAGGAGGAATGACTGAGGGCATTTGGTCTGCTCAGCCTTGGAGGAGACTGAGGGGAGATCTCCTGGCAATTACAATTTCCTTGTGAGGGAAAGAGGAGGGGCAGGCACTGATGTCCACTCTGTAGTGACAGGACTGGAGGGAATAGCCTGAAGTTGTGTCAGGGGAGGTTTAGGTTGGATACTAGAGACAGGTTCTTCACCCAGAGGATGGCTGGGCACTGAACAGGCTCCCCAGGGAAGCAGTCACAGCACTAAGCCTGATAGAGTTCGAGAAGTGTTTGGATGATACTCTCAGGCACATGGGAGTGTGACTCTTGGGATGGGCCTGGGCTGGCTGAGTTGGACTAGGTGTTCCCTGTGAGTCCCTTCCAACTCAGCATATTCTGTGATTCTGTGAAATTATACATCACAAACAGTGAGGTCCTACAGCAAATAATATAAGTATTGAGTACATCTAGTTTTAGAATAACTTTAATCTTTTCACATTAAATGCCTACTTTTTGATCTAATTGCTTTTGCTTTCATTTTGTACCTATGTCGTTGCTGATCATGGGTCTTTCCACACTTGTTCATGCCATGATTGTATTGCACTGCTTTTTCTTGACCAAAATGCTTTACCTTTCATCCAGTCACAAAAGTCATTCAGAGACAACTTCCAGATTCTTTAGATTCCTTGAACTCCCCATGTTCCCCACTAAGACCAAGGTTATACAGAACATGAGCAGCAAAACTATTTCCTTAGAATTTTTTTCTTGCTTTTGTGGATTGTTGATATTTTTCTTCTTTAGTATTTATTAAGCGGATCCCTTTGTAGTTCTAAGAATGTTTCATATAGTCTATGACATAAGTGAAAAGCAAATTTTATAGAGTTAACTGACTTAACAGAACCCACGCAACAAAATAAGGGTGACATACTTACTTTGGCATAGAGGTAGGAACACTGACATAAGTAAATTTGGGAAAATTGGAATACAGACAGAATCATGGTACTTCTTAATATTTGGTAGGAAGGTTTAAAGAATCATAGAATGGCCTGCACTGAAAGGCACCTTAAAGATCTTCTAGTGGCAAGCCCTCTGGCAGGGACAGGGACACCTTCCACTAGATCAGGTTGTTTATAGAGTCCTGCCCAGTTTGGTTTTGAACATTTCCAGGGATGGGACATCCACAACTTTCTGGGCAACGTGGTCCAGTGTCTCACTACCCTCACAGTAAAGAATGACTCCCTAATATCTAATCTAGTCAGCCCTCTTTCAGTTTAAAGCCATTCCCCTTGTGCTATTAGTACATGCCCCTGTAACAAGTCTCTCTCTGCCTTTCTTGTAGGTTTCCTTCAGGTACTGGAAGGTGCCCTTTGGACTCACCCCAACAGCGTCCTATGCTGGGGATCCCAGACCTGGATGCAGCACTCCAGGTGGGGTCTCACCAGAGCAGAACAGAGAGGCAGAATCACCTCCCTCAACCTGCTGGCCATGCTGCTTTTGATGCAGCCCAGGACACAACTGGCTTTCTGGGCTGCAAGTGCACATTGTCAGCTCATGTCCAGTTTCTCATCCACCACCACCCACAAGTCCCTCTTGGCAGGGCTGCTCTCAATCTGTTCATCCCCCAGCTTGTGTTGATACCAGATGTTGCCCTGAGCCAGGTGCAGCACTTTGTACTTGCTCTGGGCCCAGTTCTTGAGCTTGTCCAGGTCCTCTGGATGGCATTCCATCATTAAGGTATGTCAACTGCATCACTCAGTTTGGTGTCATCTGCAAATTTGCTGAGGGTGTATTTGATCCCTTCATCTATGTCATTAATGAAGATATTAAATAACACTGGTTCCAAAATGGACCTATGAGCAACACCACCTGTTCACTGATGTCCACTGGGACTCGTAGCTGTTGACCACTATCCTCTGGGTGTGACCATCCAACCAATTCCTTATCCACCTAACAGTCCACCCATCAAATCCCCCTCTGATCAATTCAGAGAGGAGGATGTTGTGGGGGACCATGTCAAAGGCTTTACAGAAGCCTAGATAAATGATCCGTAGCCCTTCACTTGTCCACTGATGTAGTCACTCCATCGTGGAAGGCTACTGGGTTGGTCAGGCAGGGCATGCCCTTGCTGAAGCTCTGATGGCTGTCCCAAATCACATTCCTGTCCTCCATGTGTCTCAGCATAACTGTCAGACAGGATCAGATGCATCCATGGATTATAAAAATGCCTACAGCTTCTCCAACTTCTCCTTAAATAGGTCCATGAAGAGATGCTGAGCCTGCACAGTCTACTCTGTGCCTCCTGCACCTCACTTTTCCTGATGTCCTGAATCTTTGCACACTTTCTTCTACATACTTACATCCCTCACACTGTTTTTTAAGGCTGAATAAGTCCCTTTCTCCACACAGCAATTTGTTTGCCTTTTTTTTTCTTTTTCCAGTATGTTGTCTTCTTTTTAATGAGCTGATGTCTTACTGTATTAGATTTGACTGCTGACCCACATCAATCCTTCAGTTCTTCTATGAAGAACTACTCCTTTTCCTAGTTACTCTGGATTCAGCATTGTCAATAATTACTATATAATACATCATTCTTACTCAATTTTGTTGTTGGGTTTTTTTTATAATTGAGCAAACCACCTTTGAATTTCAGATTTTTTTTCTGAAGGTATTCATGAACCTTCCCAGATTTTATTCGTAACTTTCATGTGGACACTGCTGAGCAATTAAACAGCAGGTGACCCAGGAGGGACTCCATGCTCAACTCCACTTGACACTTTCTTTTCATTTTATAATGTATCACCTAGGACAGCTCAGAAGCACCTATCCAAAGCATTTTACACAAACTCATGGAGCTTTTATCAAAAGCAGATTTTCTAGCATTTTTATAGTGTTCTCTCAAAACTCTTATGTGTCAAAATCCTATAGTACAGTTTCTTCCATAGCCACAGAGACAGCAAACACCCTTCCGCAGAACAAAACTAAATTAGGTAGACACAATTTGTTCTTGACAAACACCTACTCACCATGTAGTGACATGCTGGGAGTTTTTATGGTTCCTGAACTTGTGACACAGAAATCACCTTCTTCAAACGGCAGTCTTTCTCAGCTTACACTGTCTCTAACAGACAGCCTGGAGTACATCAATAAGAGATTAACAAACAACACTTGTTCGGGAGTTTGCCTCATAAGTTTGGAGGAAAAGGTAGATACATGTGTGTTACAGTAAGTAATTCCTCTATCTCCAGAACAGAAGCCTGTGAAATTTCTTCCAAGTGTAAGTAGCTCCTGATGCTTCAGCTGGTACAAACTGCAGTCAAAGCCAATCCAGAACTTGGGCACTGCTTTGATTTCCTTCCTGAGTAAGTTCTCTGTAATTTTAACAACAGCTCATCTTAGCAGACTGGCTTCTCTACCTGACCCTCTTTTCCACAGCTTGTAGGAAATTATCTCCAAGGCCCTTGCCTCTGTCAGATTTGGTCAAAATGAGCCTGAACCTCTGAATTTACCAGAGAAATGCCAGGGTATGATGATGTTCCCCTACTCTCCAGGGCAAACCATTTCAATAAAACTCCAGATAGGAGTAAACTAAGTGACAGGATAATATATCAGCTAACCCATCAGCTTTTTTTGACTCCTCAACAGCTACAGACATGAATTCCGAGTGAGTCATATTCTTGAATGATAGCTATGCTTTCACAAAACAGATTCAGGATTGATTCTATTTGTTTATCAGGATGCTTGAATATACCAAAAATTATTTTTTACATGAAGCGAAAGGAACTATGGTAAAAGGGAAATAGGAAGGCAAGGGCAGGAGCAAGGCCACTATACAGCCACAATCTCACTCCTTTAAGCTGGGAGAACAGTCTTAGGTAACAAATACTGAAGATTTACACTTTGTTTTCCCAGATGTACTCACTCACTCTGACCCAATTCTCTCTATGTGTGGAAATACAGGCCACTCATTTTTAGCCATGTCTTGCTACATGTCCTTGTTGTGTCATGGGCTTGCAGTCTTCCAAGTATTTGCTCTGGTTGCCCAAACCAGCTTGCTAAGCAAAGGAGTCTCTATCTCACTAATTAATGGTCCTATATCTAATGCAGTCTCCCTCCTTCTCTGTGAGTCAGAACTGCTGTTATCCATGTAAGGGAGAAGTTATCCTGACTATATTTCATGGAATTACACTGGCAGCTGCATTTTTCTCCACAAATGTGATGTATGAAAAAGCAAACAGTATTTATTCCAAATGCTATTTAATGCTTCAAAGTATTACAAGTTTTCCACAAATATTAGTACACAGACTTCAATGGAGACAGGAAAAAAAATCAACCCAACACCACTGCTCAGACACTATTTATTGAATTTTTAATGACTGTGAATTGGGAAAGAGTTTGCCACCACTGAAAGTTGACCTTCCTTTCTTAAAAAAACTGAAGTTTACCATTAAAGGAATCATGAATATCACATGCCAATATCTACATGCTCAACACACCATTGCATCCCATTGAATAAACTAAAATACTAACTGAACCTAAGGACTAGGAATGACCTCACTTCCTGCTGGCAGGGGAAGAAAGCATTCAGGGGCTTGAAAACTTTATACTGCAACATGATACAGCTACTTGTTCACATTTATATTCATCCAGTACACAAACCCTTCTGTATGCCATTCACAAACTTCATTGGGTCCTAATATTATCGTGAAGGTGAAATCTCTGAAGATGGGAATCTTGTAAATACCACACTTCTTTATTCTTCGAAATACATTTAGCTATTTTCAGAACATAGAAGTTAATACTAGTTTAATATAAAGTGCAGTAGCTACAGCTAGAAGTGGTGAGCTTGCTGCTACAGTGGAATACTCCAACCAGTTCTACAGTGAAGCTTTGAATAACACATAGTGATCTTTGTTTACGGAATCTCCTAAGAAGAAAAAGAAGGCTAGAGGTTAGTTACTAAAAATATAGATGATTCTTGGCCTGTATGTGCATTCATTTACCCCTTCAATAGCTGAATGCACTACTGAGATTTTTTAAATTATGAAATTACTACTTTGTGAGCAGTCAGGCTCTGCAGAGCAGAACAGCAGTTAACAGTACATTGATTAGAGCCCTTTAAGTCAGAGGTTGCCTTCAAACAAAATATTAAGTAGGAAGGCTCCAGGCATTTTAAATAGTACATTATGTCTGCAGTTATTATATTCCCAAACAATACTGAAAATAACTTATTTACCCTAACATAATAATTTAGCAAACAATATCAAAAAATATCTTACTCAAAGTAGTGCTATATTAGGCATCATGAATCTTAGCTTGGTTCCAGCCAGCAATCCTATCTGTATAATCGTATAACTTTTAATACCTGAGAAGTGTTTGAAACTGAGCATTTCAAAATCAGGGAGAGAGGAAGGAAAAGGACAAAGCAGCTGTATTTCAAAGAGTAACAAACATTACTGCTTGAATTTTTACAAACAGGTTTCATACAAAAATTGTATCACTTTGTGTCAAAAAAAGATGTTTCAAATCTTCTAGCAAGTGGTATAAATATGCACTGTTCCACTGGAAAGATGTTGCTTCTGTTAGGATTGGGCAGTCATCTGACAGTAGTCTACTTATCCACTCTGAAGGTCTCAAGAAGACAGTCATATCTCCCACCAACAATTTGCTTTAAGTGTATCAGCATACACCTTAGTTGTTGCTTTCTAAGCATAAATTTGAATACAAAAGTTTTAAAGTTTTTAAAAATTCACACAAGTTTTTGCTAGAAGTCACTTTCACAAAAATGATACTACATAGAGTACATTTTCACATTGATTAAAAACAAGTGCAACTTCAGATGAGTTAGCAAAAGTGGAAATCATATTCCTGGTCTAATACTAAAAAAGGAAGTAACACTTATTAATAGTAAGTGTATATTCAAGGCTTAACCTTACAGTTCTGATGAAATGCCTTTTTCTCCAAAACTGCAGCTATTAGCAGCTACAATGGCTAATATTTGAAAACCATGCCTGCACTTTGCATCATTCTTCAAACAGGGCTAACATTAATTGCTTACAAGAAACATAGTAATTCCTGAAACTCAATCGCAATAATCTTAAAACTAAATGGACCTAGACATACATTCCTTATCTTTACAAAACAGGCTGAAAAAACCAGCAAATCTGAATCTACTATTCTTTCCTAAGAATACAAGACTCAATATCCCATTTAATTGCTCACTGAAATCTAAGTCTTCAGCTTGGTTGTTAAGCAGTTATCTACTTTCTTCCTAAGTATAATCAGTGGAACACTGGACTATTTTTTACTTTGCAATGTATTGGTGAGAAATCAACTCTCAAATTAGGCGTCCAGTCAGGCACCTACAAGTTTTTAGTTTAATCGCACTGTCAATCCATGCTGACCTGAGATCTTACTGAAGTAATATTTACTCTTCTGCGCGTGCTTCAATGCCAAATTCAAGACTAAATGTGCCTGCAGAGATAGGGATTTCTGTGACATTTCTCTAAGAGGGAAATATGCAGCATACGAATGTTCACAGATCAGTGGCAATACAGTAAAACCTTAAACTCCTATTAAGTTTTAGGGACTTCTGTCAACTGCTTCTGCACTTACACTGCCTAACTACACTTACACAGCTGCCCAGCTGCAAACGCTGGTCTACTGTTGTATTTGGGGAAGAACCATGTATACCCTGTGTTTCAGTGTGATGCATTAGGCAGACTCCCTGTCTGCCACACCAGGCTGGGAGTAGCAAGTGCTTTGAGCACACTCTTGTGGCTGTGTGTAAGCACACCAAAATCAGAGCTTAGAAGGACATAGAATGGCATGCAGGCATCTTGGACCAAATTCTTTGCTTCTTTCTCAAAGAAGGCCTTAATCCAGCAGTTATAAAAGAAGTAAATCAAGCACCAGAGGTGACCTACTGCAGAAACATCAATCCTTGACCCTGGTATTTGAAGAGTTTTTATCAAGAGAAATGCTACATTGAAAACACAGTGCAAAACAGAGCCAATCAGAGAAGCCATTTCTTACTTTAGTCTTCAAGTGCCTTCATGTTCCTGCTTTCTCTCTCCTCTTCAAAGAAGAAAGAACATACTTCCCTCCTCTTCCTATGACACCTGAAGTGCCACCTAACTTAGGAAGAAGAGATAATACAACACCAGTCATTTACCATTACTTAAATATTGTCCATGCTTGAATATAAGTTGGAAATCCATCCCCATTCCAAGGCCAACTTCATGTAATCTTTACAGATGATTTCTTGTGTGCACAGAGGAGAGTGACATAGGGAACTCCAATGAATGCCCACTTTTCACTGGGCCAGAACTTTATGACAGGGCCCTGCTCAGGTATCTCAGAAGCAGCATCAAAATAAGCAAAACAGACACAGCCCAGATATGCCGCAAGGCAAATCAAAATGTGCCTGAGAATAGACATCCACACATTATCAAACCAAAAAAAAAAAAAAAAAAAAAAAAAGAGAGAGAGAGAAGAAAAAAAAAATCAGTGAAAACAGTGACAAGACTTCAGTAAAGCAATCAACTGTATCACCATGTTTTAAAATCACTGTCCTTCACCTTCTTTCCCTAAGTCCCCCATAGGGTTGTGGCCTGTCCTTTCCAAAGAGACAAAGAATACAGAGAATAAGAAAAGCTACAAAACTCTTTATTATCCCTGGTCTAAACAGGCTCCAGCTTTTTGGCTTCTCTGCACCTGACAGATCTGTGCAGAAATGCTCCCCACTTCATCATCATTAATTAATCATTCATTGTCATTCAACATGAGGATTATCATCATTGTTATTGATGGAATTTTAAGTTTTCATAGTCACAGCTTCAGCTGAAAGACACTGCAGGATTTTTAATAACCAGTATGGCAAGGAATTCAGTTATAATTAATGAACTTAATGTCTGAAGAATTTGATCAGACCAGAAAATCCTAAATCTGCCACCTTGAATAGCATGAGACTTGCTCCGGGCTTATAATTTTACCAGTAATTCTGTCTAGAAATAACCAGAAATAGACACCAGACAGCACAAAAGGGTAACACAGTGAAGATGTATCACATTCAAATCAAACTTTGGACTTGATACACAACACTTACCATACACAGTGCAAATAGGGGAAGTTAAATGAGGACCAGATCTCACAAAACGCTTTGTCACTGATCCAGCAGAAAAGTGCTAGCGTCCACCAAAGACCTGAAAAGAGACCCAGTTTGTATACACGTAGGTTTTCACACCTGAGAAGAAAAACATAAATAAGCTGCTATAAAACAATGCCAGACACACACCTTTAAAATGACTCCACCATAATTATCCTTAACAGATGAACTTCACATACACTAAATCTGGCTCTGATGAAAGGCAGTGGTGAGGTAACAAACCTTTCCATCAGTAGCTGTGTTTTGGGTGTTGTCTTAAAACCCAATGTGCAAATGGTGGGCAAAAATCAAACCACTCCTGTATCTAGGGAGGGGTATTCAGGACAACTAGTGATTAGTTACACATGCTGTCCATTAACAACCACCCATTCAGCAAGTGGTTAGATTTATTCATATATGGTACTATATAAAGACTCTCATTAACACTGGGGCACATTTACAGTCTTCCTTAAGATGTACAACTTTTCGTAACAGCACAACACTAAACCATGTACCTAAGAAGATACATGTATTCATCATTTTGGTACATTTGACAGATAAAACTACACTACTGAGATGGGTACTTGTGCATACTGACAGAGGAAAGGGTGTGTGTATTGAGAATATGAAGTGAAACTCTTGCCCTGATTCCACAATGAACAAAGTTGAGTTAGATTAGGTTGCAGTATGAGGTATGTTGCAAGAAGACAGAAGACTGACCTAGTGTAATGGCCTAGGGGAAAAAACCAATGCATGACAGAAATGTCTGAACTGCCAAACAAGTTTATACTAGATGTTCTTGCATGTGGAAGAAGAATTTCTGATATGCTATCAAAAGCACTGTAACCAGATCTAGTGTATCATCACACGGTGGCTTAAGGATCTCAGAAGGAAACGTTGCATTCAGGAGAAATGTACTCACCTCTTCAACTCAGCAATGAGCAAAGCTGTGCAGGGAACACCCAGAGTCATTAGAGAGATGTTGTTGATGGCAGGCTTAATGAAGGCAAGGCAGGTGGTAACTCCAGACAGAACACCCACAGCAGCTTTAAAACGGCTCCTGAATAGGGTTTTTATGAGGCAGAAAGACTGCTCTTAATTCAAAGCTTTTAATTGTTAAAATCAGAAATCTTAAAATTATTTTAATAATGTAAAAAAATTTAGCTTGCTAAGTGTGTTTAGGAGATGAAATGACAATACACATAAAAGGGATGTGGATCCTGCACAGACTAGCACGTGATTGCAGTTAATCACATACACAAACCTTTGCTAGACTGTGGTCTTCTGAACCAATCGTATGTATGTATACACACACGTGGGCACACACACACACTCATTACTGCCTTCAAAACAAAGACCACAGTCCTGTCTTCCTCCTCCCACAGTAAGAACAAATCCATCTCTGCACACAGCATCATTCTTCCTCAAAAGAGTTCCCTGTCATCATTCTACAAGCCCTTAACACGGACTTTTAGGATATTTTTTTACTGTTAATGGCCTGCCTTCTGTAGTCATGTTACAGTCTGCTTTCCTTTATTTCTTTTAAGCCTTAAAAGATACTGAAAACTGTATGGTAAGTAAGAACATTTCTTTTAATCAAATTCAACAGCAGGTGAGAGATTCCCATACTTTTGTCTAAGATTAGGATTTGGTATATTCTTAGCATAAATGAAATCACAACTGGGGCCTGTGTATGTAGCCTGACAACTTTTAAATTAAATGTATGTTAACTGTTGTTTAAACTTCGAGTTTGAACATTAAACAACCCATTTCCAGTGTGTGGCTGGTCTATGGCAGACAAGAGGATCATAATGTTGCCTTTCAAGTACTGGTCCACAGCTTTATAAAAGTTGCTGTCCAAGGATGGTTCCTCCATGTCTGAAGTAGGGTATCAATATACTTTTGCAGTATCAGTCCAGGGACACAAGTTTTATCACCTTCACCTAGCTCATTCCATTTGCCTTTTGCTTTAAAGCTTTTTCTCCTGGAAAGCAACAAAGTACATGAACAGAAAGTTCTGGTCTGACATGAATGTCTTAATGAATAAAGACATGATAAATTGGTCACAATAGACAGTAACATTTTCAGCATTGAAAATCCAAAGTGTGATGAGGATGTAGAAAGTGGACAACAGTGAGCACAGGACAGACATTAAAATAGAGGATTAGCTAGTCAATTCAAAAAAACCAAAGCATTAACCAAAGCTGTTCTAGGTTTGGGTTTGTTGTATGTCTCTCTTCTGTATCCTGCAGAAAGGAATCAAAACCTTAAAAAGTAACAGTCTTGACAAATTCTCTGGAAGAGACATGTTCTGAGATGTGAAAGGATAGGGGATATCCTTCACCTCATCTCAGTATTTTTATGGATCAGTTATAACCTGGGAGATTTAGTATTTACCGTTTTAACATGAAGTCCAACAGTATTTCACTCGAAAAGTTTTGTTATTCCGTTCAAAAAGAATACAGTTTAACATCTGAGTCCATACTATGAACCTACCAAGGGTGAGGGAGTGAAAAAAGTTATTAAAAAGTTATTACTGGCTCAAAACAACTCTGTGAGTGTGACAAGGGGGCAGATTGGGTTCTGCCGAGGTAGGACTGTGCTCTGATCACCCGGTCTCCTTGAGAGCCACTGGTGCAGCTGTCAGTCCTTAGCACGAGCACTGACGCATATCCCTGCCCATCCCTGGAGCCTTTAGTCCAGCATAGAATGGCTATTAGCCATTGGCAGACCTGTAACCTCACAACACACCCCCAGGAATCCCTAACCCAGCACTGTATGGCTGGCACACCAGAAGCCCCACCTGTGGGAGGTGGCCACAGGAATCCAGAGCAATAAAATCAGCACCATGTGGCCACCGCATAGTTATGGCCCTGTCATTTCCTGGACTCCTGGTAGCTGGATCTACACCTGGATCTAGGGTGGTAGGTCTCTCTTTCTTTCTCTCTCTCTTTCTTCTTCCTCTTCTACTAATTTCCTTTTCTTGATATTTGGGTAATTTAAACCTGGGTTGAGTTGGAATTTGCTAAGTCAATGCTTTGTGAAATGTTCTATTTTGATCAAATGCTTCTTTTAAACTTCTGCCAAGTTCCCTTATTGTCCAGAGTTTGCCAGCAGAAGTGTGTTATTTTGACCCTCTGAGAAGCATCGGAGTGTTTCTCCCGTGCACGGCCTGAAGTTATAAAAGCAAAGGGCCCTTTTAATAAATCTGTAAGGGAGATTTTGCAAGCCTTGTATTTTTTTTAATGTAAAACCCCTTCAAAGAGCTCATGAGCTGAGCCTAGGATGTTACACCGAGAAGACAGTGACAGATGAAATATAATAGTTTCTCCCTTTAAGCTTCTGACGGATAATTTACAGAGTTTACACAAATTACACATAAATTCAAGACTCTGAATTATTCTTCACTTGAATTGAATGTCTCAGAGTCACACCATGAACCAAGACCCCAGCAAAACATGTTTTCTTCTTAAGTTGATGGTGTTCTATAATAGCACTGTGCTGCAATATGCAGAAGTGCTAAATGACAAGACCATTAGACCGCACAGAATCGTAGAGTTGCTGAATTGGAAGGGACCTGTCAGGTTCATAAAAATCCAACTCCTGGCCCCGCCCAGGACACCCCAAGAATCACACTATGTGCCTGAGAGCATTGTCCAAACACTTCTTGAACTGTTGATAGGATTGGTGCTGTGATCACTTCCCTGGGGAGACTATTCCAGTGCCCAACCACCCTCTGGGTGAAAAACTATCCTGATATCCAAACTAAACCTCTCCAGAATTCAGCTTCAGGCCATTGCCTCAAGTCCTGTGACTGGTCACAAGAGTGAAGAGATTGGCACCTGTCCCTTTTCTTCCCCTCGTGATGATTTTTAAGACTGCAATGACTCAGTCTCCTCTTCTCCAGGCTGAAAACACCAAGTGCCCTCATGTGCTCCTCATACAGCTTCCCCTCATGGCCTTTCACCATCTTCACTGCCCTCCTTTGCACACTGTCTAAGAGCTTAATTCCTTTACTGCCCACATATTCAAGGTGAGGCCGCCCCAGTGCAGAGCAGAGTGGGACAATCCCCTCCCTCGACCGGCTGGTGATGCCTTGCCTGATGCCCCCCAGGACAGGGTTGGCCCTCCTGGCTGCCAGGGCACTGCTCACTCAGATTCAACTTGCCATCCAGTAGGACCCTCAGGGCCCTTTCCATGGAACTGCTTTCCAGCATCTGGGGTTGCCCCATCCCAGGTGCAGAATCCAGCACTTCCCCTTGTTGAACTTCACATGGTTGGTGATTGCCCCGTCCTCTGATCTGTCAAGGTCTCTCTGCAGGGCCTCCCTTCCCTCCAGGGAGTCAACAGCTCCTCCCAGTTTTGTATCATCTGCAAACATGCTCAGTATTCCTTCCTGTCCTGCACCCAAGTTGTTAATGAAGATGTTGAAGAGAAGTGGGCCATACACAATAATTCAAGGTACACTTCCCAGTGCAAGCTATTTTGAGGAATGGTTAATCTAGACACCAAACTTCTCTCCATACTTCTCATACCTCACTAGCAACTTCTAGTCAGGCACATGTCAAGGGGGGAAAAAGACAAACAAAAAAACCCTGAAGAGTAGCAGTGTAAGAGGGCAACAGGCAGCAGTCTTGGCAGTCTTCAGAGAGAACCACACCGGTGCTGCAATTCAAATCTCTCCACTACCTCAACTTCCTTACTGCATAAAAGAAAAATAGGTACAAAGTTTATAGCGCAATTTTTCTACTGGAGGGCAAACCACAATCAAACTTTTTAACCTGGCTATGATGTGCTTTTTTTTTTAAACCTGCAAGAAAAAGGAAAAAAATCCTTTCAAAAAAGCAATAGGCTTCTAAAGAAACACTTAGCCTTTGAATACTGAAACAACATCCTTAACCACTGCCTTAAATATTCAGGTGAACATTCAGCTGACTTCCATAGGTCCACATTTATGTACACTTCAGCATATACAAAAGGAAGAGTGAGGTGGCTTCTCTTACATTAGCTGTAACTTATACAAGTTACTCATTGCAAAGATCTCCCTAGAATCAACAAGAACAGATACTTCCAGAGACGAGTCACCTCATCCCCACACCTGAAATTATAGGGTGCAAATCTCACCATCAGCAACAGCAGATTCAGGAATTCTGAACAAAATGGACTAAGATACAAGCAATCAGAACAGAGTGGAGTGAGAAAAGATAGCAGCAACAGTGGTAAGGTTGGATGATAACTCAGTGCCATTTTGTGCAGGTTTAGGTCATAGCACAAGAAGTTTCAAAAAACATGAAAGTGTACATGTATGATTGTATGATTACCTGTCATTTCGAAAAACTCTGGGCAGGTATCTCCTGGGGAACCACATGGCAAGAGCACACATCAGGACCCAGAGAATAGCCAGCTCATCCAGCATCTGGCCCAGGAAACTGAGTGTGGCATGAAAATAAACAGATCCAATTCCTGGAAGAATTAATCAAGACAGTATGAACAGTTGCAGTACCATAATAGCACCAAGCTGCTCATGCTCAGAACTTCATAGAAAATAGTGGATACCATTTGGTCTAGAAAAGATTATAAAAAAAGAAAAACAGAAAACAAACACCAACTTTCCTAAGAAGCAATCCAAGTCATCGGCCTCCCATTAATTACAAAGCAAACACCTTACAAACGTAGCAGCTAAAAATGTCAGCTCCGACTAGAAAAGTAGATGTATATGAAGAGACATCCTGTGGAAAAGTACAATGCAAAATCAATTAAGAAATAAAAGCCAAATGCTGCTCCTGAATTTTCTCAATAGCCCAAGAATGGGTAAGAGAGAAAAAGCAGCATCTGATGACTACTCATCATATATGTTTACAGGTGGAAAGTGTCACATTGCCCCAGGAGGCTCTGAATATCCCTTTAAAGTGCCTCCAGGAATGAACATACTTCAGAATCTCATATCCAGAAAACAGCTAAGCCTTTGGACCATTTCAGTACAATGCAAAACCTATTACCCTCTTCAGCTGCACTGGCATTTTCAGCTCTTATTTAAACAACAACATAGGAAGGAGGGTCAGCACTGCTGCAGAATGAGCCCAAACATAAAAAAGTAAGTACGCAAAAGAAGGATAGGAAGGGAACAGAACTATGGCCAAAGTTCCCACCAACCTTAAATTGCAAAAAAAATTTTCCTTTCAGAAACTGTGACTGTTTTGGCTTTAAGCAAGTACAGGCAAACTCTTCTGGACATGTCAAGATTGTTTCGTTTTGCAAAACAATTAAGTTCAAGCAGGAAGAACTGATTTCTCTCAGTTGGCAAACAGACACTAACCAACTTACCAACCACAACTAGCAGAGTCCATATTAAATATATTCCACTGTTGAAGCAGATTGCATATTGACGGAACAAGCACATACATATGGGTGGTAAAATGAAAAACAAGATGTTGCTTATCTAGGAAAAAGAAGAAAAAAACACACTCTCACAAAGGCAGAAAATAAACAAACCTTAAATATCCATAGGGTTTCTAAGATATCTACTATAACTTTTTGTCATCCAGTGATGCCCTAGGTCAACAAATTATTGTCCTCTGTTTTTGCCAACGCTTAGCTGTATTTGCAAAAGCATAAACTTGTTTTTATCACTAACTAATAACAGCATAAAAGCTTTAAGTAACACAAAATGTGGCTAGTCATCTTTAAATTACATTTCAAGTCAACCCCAGAGGAATTTTATTGAGAATCTACAAGTATTCAAGACTCTGGCAATTCAAGAAGCATTTAAGAGCAAGCAGCTAGGAAACAGGATGTACTGACCAGTGACTTGTCCTCTCAACGGCTGTCAAGCCTAGCATGGAAAAAAACATTAGAAGTACTCGCACTACACAGAGCTAGTCAAGCTGGAAGTCAAGTTGCTGAGCATTAGCTGTTGTCTGGAAAGTCTGAAATAAAGCTAAGCTAAAAGACTTAGAAACTTTTTTGTGCAGGGTAAAGAGAGCCTGGAGCTTTAGATCCTTTTACATTTCATTTTACCCCTTGGTTCTCTATTACAGAAACAATTGATTATGATTGAAAACTACTGATAGGGAAGTGAAAAAGCTGGTAATTCAGACGACTTCCCGGGGTTTTTTTGTAATTCAATATGTAAGATTTGAACGAAGACGTTTTATGTTTTCACTTGCCTACCAACAGCCGAAAGCATGATTCTCTAGGTAAAGACTGAAAATACTTTACTGGCAATTAGAAAGAGCTGTCATTGTAGTAGTGATCACTTGGTTGTCTCCAGAAGGAGCTGCCAGTGATGAGGGCCAGGCATGGCACTGTAACTGAGCAGTTAATGAAAAGACACTATTACTGCTTCACAATGGTTCAGTGGACGGGATGAGTTCCTCAGCCTCAGCTTTCTCATGTTTGCCTAATTAGCCCAAGAACTGCAACATTTACAGAAGGTTGATCTGAGCCAACAGCACTCCATTGGGAAAGATCACCTGGATGTTTAGCTTTAATTTCCAACTAATTTATTATATGATAGAAATACAGGATATAGACTATAGGACAGAGAGAATGCCAGAGGCTTGCTCAGATCATGATCACAAAACTTGACTCACATCTGGCCAGTGTCCTGCCAAACTGTGTTTCCTGCAGTCCTAACAAAGCTCATATATTCTTCACTGTCAGGTATGTTTTAGAGTCAGCAACTGCAGGATTCAACAACCACAGGAAAACTTAACTGCACTACCTCTTTGTGAGCAGAAAGCAGAAGTGGACTAAAGTAGCTCTCAGTGAGATCAGAGAGTTTTGCATCTTCTATATCGCAGTGCATGACCATGCCACTCATATGCACTAAAAATCTTCAGTGGTAAAAAAGATGATACAAAGAGAGTAAAACCATTGTCTTACACTCCTAAGACTACCTCATAGCTTTTTAAAACTTTTATCTCCATGCCACTAAGGAACAAAAGAAGAGGAATAAAACTCTGGCAATTCCCTTCTCAGATGAAAATTTGGCAAGAAATTACATGCACAACTGAATGCAACATATTGAACTGCTAAGTATTGAACTGCTAAGTATTGAACTGCTAAGTACTGACTTTGCTAGCAACAGGGAAAAAAAATGCTGTTTTCAGGTGGGTTTTTTTGATAAATAGCTCCTCACACAGTTAACTATTTTGATCATCTGGAGGCATTTGTTTATGTTTTGGAGTAGGGTTACATTGCATCAGAACACATTACTTTATTCATTTAGAAATGAAAAAAAGAAAAACAAAAAGATAAGCTTTCCTATAACTATTCTTTCAATTTCAGCCACAGAGTGTTTTTTGGCCTCTTTACTGAAAAAGTCAAAGACCCGAATCACTTTAGCTAGACAAAATCACATCAGTCTAGCTTATGTATATTTTAAAAAAAATTAGTCTGATTTTGTTCAAAACCTTTCAACAGATATTCTCCTACTGATTTAAACCTGTTGAGTGCTTTGGTGTGAGTCCCACCACAATAAATAAAATATTTTAAAAACACACTTAAGATTAGCTGCTCCAGTTTTGTGCTTACATGAATATTGCGTGAGACCTCAACCACAACTCTGACGTCAGCCATGACAGCTTAGAATGTGGATTAGCAAGGTTTTAATCTAAAGCTTAATGACCCAGATACCAGATTCAGGTTTGCTGAAGAGCATTTCTTGAAACTTCAAGAGGTTTTGAATCAGAACTGAACCATCCTAGAAGGTATAAAATTTGTATGTCACGTAAGGCACATGTTGGAGTAGTGCCAAAATTTACCAACTGTCTTGTGAGCATCTGTTTTTATGAGGACACAGTTGCACAACCCCCTCAATCTGCTGCAAATCACTATTCTAATTTTCAGAAGTTGTTAATACAGAAATCAAACCCTTACAATGACTTAGTACTACTGAAGAGAGGCTAAACATGGCCACCCTCAACACGGCCTCTTTTTTCCCCTCCACTTTTGGTGTACAGGTGCCACAACACACCAGGCTTCAGGGCAAACATTTTACTGCACCTGTCCACCCGTCTCAAACCTCAGCTACTCATCTGGACACAACTGCAGCTTCTAGCATTTTGCAAGCTTCTATACCACTGCTAATCAGCTCAGTAGAGTGCTGTGGTTTAATCCCTCCTAGCCACCAAGCACTGCCCAGCTGCTCACTCACACCTTCCACAGCAGACTGGGGGAGAGAACTGCAAGAGTAAATATGAGAAAATTCATGGGTTGAAATAAAGACAGTTTAATAGGTAAAGCAAAAGCTGTGCACACAAGCAAAATGATACAAGGCATTCATTCAGCACTTCCCATGGGCAGGCAGATGTTCAGCCATTGCCAAGAGAGCAGGGCCCCATCACATGAACAGTGACTTGGGAAGACAACTACCATTGCTCCAAACCACTTCCTGATTCTTCCCCCAGTTCCATATGCTGATCACAATGCCATATGGACTGGGATACCCGTTTAGTCAGTTGGAATCAGCTGTCCTGGCTGTGTCCTCTCCCAATTTCTTGTGCACGCCAGGCCACTCACTCGTGGGGTGTGTGCGGGGGTAAGGAGCAGAAAAGGCCCTGACCTGAAGAAGTGCTCCTCAGCAGTAATGAAAACATCCCTGAATTATCAACACAGTTTCCAGCACGAAACATCACCCACAGAAGTGACTAGGAAGAAAATTAACTCTGCCCTAGACTGTAACAGCACATACAGTCAGATGGATCCCCATTCCCCTGCATAGTTGGCTCCAAAACACATTTGCTGTCTTCAAATAACTTGTTTATCATGACGTTTTCCTCCCTTTGTTTTTGGTTCTTGCACAGTGACATCAGACACACAAAAAAAGCTGACAGTTTCCCTCACACTCCCTCAAAATTCTCCCACTGCACAGACCAGCCACCACCCATATGACTTTGGTAGCAAAACACAAAAAACCCCAACAGGTTAGCAATGCACACCATGCACCATGGAATTACTTCCTCTGTATGTGCAGCACCTCCCAGTTTACAAACTCCAGTGAGTGAAGCCAAACACCTTCCTCTTTCTTCCACTAGATATTAGTGAAAAAGCACAGCTTGAAAGGCAAAGACAGTTCAGAAATGGATGGGAAAAAACTGTTCATTTTAAAGTACAAAACAGACTGAGCAGAAGCTCCACCTTTTCATTTGTGCACAAACCACCTCCTGTAGGACAGAAGAGAGACTGGGCATTTGCAGGCGTGCTCCTGGACAGGGGTTTTTCATGGAAAGGCAAACTACTTGAAAGCCCAATAGATTATCTTACTGTGGTGCATCTATTTCTAGGATTTAATTCTTTACATCAACAGGTTGTTAGGAGCATTGCTCCCTCTCCAAGATGCGTGGTACAGGGTGGTCTGCCTCCGTTGCTGGGGCTGTGCTGAAGTTCTCTCCAGCAGCTGAAAGGTTCTGGCAAGGTGCAAGAGTACTCAGGGGTAAACCGTGACTGTTTAGAAAGAAGCAACAATTACATTATTCCTCTTCCCTCTCCTTCCTTTTTTCACCTACTTTCTTAAACAGACATCTCTTCTTCTCCCAAAAATACACTCTTGACTTCTTCCTGCAACCTTACAGCAAATTGTTCCTGATAGCTTTGCCTTCTCGGAGCCAGACACACCTGGGTGAAACCCAGTTTTGCCTCCAAACACCAAGATGCTTTTATCTTGACTCATCACTGCCTTGCACGCAGAGAAGTGGCTGCCACCTGACAGAGCAAACGGGTACCAGACGTGGGCAATCCAGCACCAAAAATTCTGTGCTTGGCCACCTCAAGGCTCGACGCAGACGACGAGGGGGCCTGCTGCACACTGCTTACTCCTAATAGCACGGCTCGTAGGACTAGTAAACCTCCCCGGTTTTATACCTGCAAAACTAAACCTCTCCTTTTTAACTTTTAGGCATGCCAGGGGCTGGAGAAGGAAAAGGAGGCGGCAGCCACAGACGGATATGCTACAGTGCCGCAGGAGGCGGAGGTGGCAGGCAGGCAGGCAGGCAGGCAGGCAGGAGCAGCCCCAGCGGGACCCCCGCCGCCTCTGCCTGGCCCACCGCCGCTCCCGCACGCCGGGCCGCCGCCAACACGCACCGTGTTGTAGAA
This sequence comes from Xenops minutus, assembly GCA_035221455.1. Taxonomy (NCBI): domain Eukaryota; kingdom Metazoa; phylum Chordata; class Aves; order Passeriformes; family Furnariidae; genus Xenops; species Xenops minutus. The sequence goes on from JAWWEE010000085.1 coordinate 39,750,323, forward strand.
CTCGGCGATGGCGGGCACGATGGTGTAGTTGTCCTCGCACCAGTCCACCTCCGAGCTGCCGGCCCGCAGCGGCTCCCACCAAAGCCGCGCGCCCATGGCACCCGGCCCGCCCCCGGCCGGCCGGCCGCGCAGGCCAAGGGCGCGGTGCCGCTCTCTCCGCGGCTGGGGCCGTGCGTGCCGCAGGCCGCGCGGGCAGGCACGGGGCGCACACAGCGCGCACGCGGGGCGTCACACGCGGGGCGCCACACGCGGTCCCTCCCGCCGCTCCCCGCCCCCTCCGCCGCGCCCGGCCCCTCCCGCCGCGAGCCCGCGCTGCTCACGCGTGGCTCTCGCGAGAGCTGCGGCTATAAGAGGGCGGCGCGGGCGGAAGTGCGGCCCTTCTCCGCGGCGCCGGGACGCGGGCAGCATGAAGGTGAGGCGGCGCCGGGCCGCGGCCGTGCGGGGCCGGGCCCCCCTCCGCACAGATGGGCCCGGCGCAGGCTGCGGGGGCGCCCGCGGGGGCCGATGGGCCCCGGCGACGGGGCGGGGGCGGCGCTGCGCCCCGGATGGGAGCGGATT
>JAWWEE010000085.1:39751690-39827028 GCA_035221455.1 Xenops minutus
GACATGGCGGCCGTGCGGGCCCCGCGGCCTCGGCCGGGGCTGTCCCGCCGCCGGGCCCCGCAGCGGCCGCTCCGAGGGGCTTTGCGAGCGAGAGGCCCGTGCGGGCGGCAGCAGGGCCCGGCGCGGGGGGGCCCTGCGCGCTGGGCGGTGCCGAGGTGCGCCCCAGGGAGGCACAGGGGATCACCCGCGGCTGCCGCCCCTCCCCTGCAGCGCGTCTGTGCCCTAGCGCAGTGCGTGCTGCCAGGGCCTTCCAGGAAGAGAGTGCTGCCCTCACCTTGTCCTGCGCATCGCAGTCCGTGATTGAACTCGGGCTGCCATGAAGTCAGTTTCTGTACGACTGAACGAGTCGTACAGCCCAGAGTAGGCGAACACTGACCTCCCTGGCTCGGCTCCCCGCATGTGGTGGTGACAGGTTATGGCTGGAGAGCATTTGTGTGAGCAGGTGGGGAGTTTCAGCTTTGAAATGTCGGGATCAAACCAGCAGGCAAATACTGTTTTTTTGTTACTGTGTCTCCTCAGAAGCTTCAGCCATATCTGTTATTTTCTTTTTTCTTCTCTTGCTAGCTCAACATCTCTTTCCCAGCCACTGGTTGCCAGAAACTCATTGAAGTGGATGATGAGCGCAAGCTGAGAACATTCTATGAGAAACGGATGGCCACGGAGGTCCTGGCTGATTCCCTTGGTGAGGAGTGGAAGGTCAGTAATGCAGAAGAGTGTGTCAAAGTTGTGTTTGAGAATATTACATTACAAAATTTCTCCAGTGCATAGCTGTAACGATACAATAGTTGTATGCGTACATTTGTTGTTACTTTCTCTTGTGATGCATGTACTGAATCAAGTGACGAAGCTAGTCTGTTGGTATTGTGATTTCTCAAAGTGGAATTTTTTTATTTTTTTGTTACTTTGGTTTTTAAAGCTTTCTGTTTTAGAGTTTCTTGCTGTGGCTTGCAGTAGTTTTTTGGTTGTCATGGGTGTTGTCGTGGTACTGGGGACAAATTAAATCTGCAGTGTAAAACTCTTGATCCCTCCTTTACAGAAGAAGTTGGAAATTAACTTTATTGTGTTTAAACTGCTGCTACTGCTTGGGAAAAAGCAGGTCGGGTGAACCTGGAATAGTTCATTGTTGATAGACAGTGCAGCTGGGTTTAAGGAATTTATCTTTTCTGCTACCACCTTTGCAAGGAAGGTGATTAAAAGCTGTCGTTTGTATTTTTTTAGCCTGTGTTTCTCTACTCCTGACATTCCTGCGTTCTATGCAGTTTTCCAGTTTGCGAGGGTAGCACGATTTAGTTAGGTTTATGATTAAGAAAAACCTAGATTTTGTGTGTTGTAACAGAAGTATTTTTTAACATCTTTCAAGTAAAATTCCCAAACCATTGCAGGAGTGTTTGTTATGGACGTTGTTTGCAGTGGCAGTAATACTGACTTGCCGAATCACGGACACAGTGCTCTTGTTTTGAGCAGTGTGTTGTGATACCTACTGCTTCTTGAGATAATAGAGACACGGGCATCTAAGGCATTTACTTGTGTGTTTTCACAGGGATATGTTGTCCGGATCAGTGGTGGCAATGACAAGCAAGGCTTCCCCATGAAGCAAGGTGTCCTGACTCATGGACGGGTCCGCCTTCTGCTCAGCAAGGGCCATTCCTGCTACCGCCCCAGAAGGACTGGAGAGAGAAAGCGCAAATCTGTTCGTGGTTGCATCGTTGATGCCAACTTAAGTGTCCTGAACTTGGTTATAGTTAAGAAGGGTAAGAGTCTGGATGAAACAGTTAGTACCAATAGGCACCTGGAAGGAGCTTGCCTGCTAGTGGCTGCTCAGTTGTGTGGAATGCAAAAACAGTCACAGCTTTAGAGTGTGCATGTGTCTTGAGTTTCCCTCTGGTCATTTCATTCTTGTAATGCTAAAGCTGGTCACTGAAGGACTTTTTATTGCTGCCAGCAGTCTGATCATGTTAAACCAGCCAAGAGTATGTAGCATTATCTTGAATTTCTATGTATTTTAAACTAAGAGTTTTGCTACTGAAGCTGGTGCTCAGTAGATGTTGCAGTAAATTATGTTTAAACTTACATTCTCAAAGGCGAAAAGGATATTCCTGGGCTGACAGACACAACTGTGCCCCGTCGTCTTGGTCCCAAGAGGGCCAGCAGAATCCGCAAGCTGTTCAACCTGTCTAAGGAGGATGACGTTCGCCAGTATGTTGTGAGGAAGCCTCTGAACAAGGAGGGTAAGAACTCTGGTTTTTCAGCTCTTTGATTTCTCGTAATTGTTGGCAGAGGTGTCCAGCCTACTGCAGTGCATGAAGCACAATAAATAGTAGATCTGGGAGCTGGCACTCTGTATTTAAGCTGTCAGCTGTAACTTGTGGAAAAGAAGTAGAGTTTCTTGATTGCCACGTCTTCTTACTTGTCTCTACCCTTTCTGTTTACTTTTGTACACTTTGTTTTTAAGGCTTTGATAGGATTTACTAGTGGTTCTAAGAATAACTCAAAAGTACTTGTTAATAAAAACAAGGTGAAATACGAAGTGCAGTGTTGTTGGAACATTTTTATGAGTTGGGCCGAAAACAGTATATAGAGTAGATGCTAAGGTTTTTCCCCACTGCTTATGGCAGTCTCTGAAATCAGCTTTTATTGGAAGGGTGCTTCTTTGCTTACTACCTGTCCCTTGCTGTGTAAGATTTTAGTTTTGGGTTCTCTTGCATTTGATCAGGGAAAGAAAGGGTGAGGATTTTTAGCAGAAAGGATAAGATGAAACCTGGGGCACTGTAAAAGTTTGTTGAGGATAAGATGGCATCATAGGAACTACTTTGTCCATTTAAGGATGTTATCCTGGTGGATATTAGACTATTGCTTGTGACTGCTAAACTCAGTCAAGATTGAGTAGTGAAATTTTACAGATTCCTGTGGTGTGGGTATTTTTGCTCTTTGTGGACTGCCTAGATCTGGTTTTTGGGGGATAAAGTATGTGAAAGCTGCGTAAAATTGCAGATATCTTTTTAACACTGAAAACAATGGTGTGCTCTGAAAGCTAGATAATGAATACCCTTTTAAAAATTTTAAGTGTAGGGGATGTTATTACAGACAGGCCTGCTGAGAAGGTAGGAATTTACGCTTCATTGCTGATAATAAATCATGAATATTAAGACTATATATTGTTAATGCTGCATTTTACACTCATTCATTTTTCCTGGAAAAACTGTCAAGATACTGAACTCTGTGTAAGTTAATACATTGTACACTGAATAATGTTACCATAACAGTAAATTGAACTTTGTCTAAAGTTTGCTAGATGAGACCTAGCCTCTTTGGAAGAGAATCTGCCACTTCTGCTGAATCTTACTGCTTTTTTAGGCAAGAAACCCAGGACCAAGGCTCCTAAGATCCAGCGGCTGGTGACTCCTCGAGTGCTGCAGCACAAGCGCAGACGCATTGCTCTGAAGAAGCAGCGCACTCAGAAGAACAAGGAGGAAGCAGCAGAATATGCAAAGCTCTTGGCCAAGAGAATGAAGGTGCATTTGCTATTTAATTCAACTTCATGGAATATAGCTCATACCCCAGAATCAAGGGATTTTGTAAACTTGACTGTATGCTTACGACTGCTCTGTACCTAGTTTGACTATGAGTGTCTGAACAGGAGTACAGACACAGCTGGTTTCTTGGGGTTGAGTTTTTCTATCCCTTTCTGCCAGTCCTAGAGCAATTGAACTTAACCAGGACCATTAGTTTAGTTGAAAGTTTATTGTGAAGAAAACAATGGAATAGTTAGAGCCTATGAAGATAACTTTAGCAATTTTAGTTCAGTGCATCCTAGTGTAACTCACAACTGATATCAATGGAAGATAACTCGGCAAGAAGGTACCTGTTTGGATGAGTTTGTTCTTGCTCCCAGAACTGCAGTGACTGCTGAAGCAGTACTGTTGGAGTATTTGGCGCAGTAGTTTGTGAGGTCCGCAGCTTCCCTATGAGAAGGAGGGAGGATAGGTAGCACCTCCTAAGTATGTTGTGAGCTCTGCATTAGTTTCTTTAATTTGGGATACATACTATCTAAAGACATGGGTCTGTAGTGGTTTGGACACTTGTAGGATTCTTCTGATCTGTTAAGGGAAACCCATTTTCCTTTATTGACTTAAAAAATCCATTCCTTCAAGTTTCGTTTTCCTTAGTTTGTTCCTTCGTAGATATTTTAAAGCATTTCATTTTGTGTAACATCTCCATACTCACTTCATGCCTTTCAGGAAGCCAAGGAGAAACGCCAGGAGCAGATCGCGAAGAGACGCCGGCTTTCTTCGTTGAGAGCTTCTACATCTAAGTCTGAATCAAGTCAGAAGTAAATATGTACATGATATTAAAAATAAACCCTTTTTGTGGTTAACTTTCAGTATGAGACTTCTTAGTGCATGTTGTTACTGGCCATCTCTTAAACAGTAGTTCAGACTAACTGCATCACACAGACCAAACTGAAACCATAAACCTTGGTCTTGACTCAGTTCTCTGAGAACTTGTGTATGTATCCATGCCTTTAGTGGGAATTTCAACTTCTTAATCAAGTTGTGCATGCATGTGGATGTCACTGTAAGCAGGATTTACATGCAGTGTCAAAGTCCAGCGTGATGGTTTAGCAGTGCTGTGGACAGAATTCAACTCAGCACTGTTCAGTGGTTGGTTTGTGAGTATTTTGGTGGTGGTTTTTTAATCCAAACTGTGGGATAGTGTTTACATATGAGAAAATTGTGTTGCTTACATTTGATACTGAGTGTAAGATTGGTAAAACTTAAAGCCTCCAGCTGATTCTTGGCAGGAGGAAGTTTCAGTCCTGAGACTGACTGGAACAGACTCTGCACAGAAGTGGTCATGGCCCAAAGCCTGCCAGAGCTCAAGGAGTGTCTGGACAATGCCCGTAGTCAAATGGTTTAGTGTTAGTTCTGGAAGAAGCAGGAAATTGCTCTTGATTCTTTTGGGTCCCTGCCAACTTGAGATAGTCTAGGATTCTGTAGGTATTGCACCATTTCTGCTCTTGAAATTGCTACTGAGCATGAGTAAGCCAGCAGTGAAAAGGTGTATCTTGGAAATTTCACTCAAGTATTAAAAACTTTACAGTAGCCTTAATGTATTCAGACAAGTAATGGGAATTTGGCTCGAACTTAAAAATACATGTTTAAGTCAGCTCAGATTTGGACACAGGGCCCAGATATGTCAGCAGCACTGAGGGGAAAGATCACCATCCACTGGCAGTGCTTAGCCTAGGTCACCCCAGCACACTGTTGACTTGCTGTGAGGTCAGGTTGGTGTCTACCAGGAACGTGAGGCCTTTCCTTGCTCAGCTGCTTTCCAGCTAGTCTGCTCTGGTACATGAGGTTATTCCTACATAGAGGCAGGACCTTTGTGGATCCTATCAGTTCTCCAGCTTGGCAAGTTAGTGGTATTTCTTTTCCTCCTCTCTAGACAGTAGAAGTTTGTCTGTTCAGAGATGGCGAAAACAACCACTGACGAGTGCTCTGATGGCAGGTAGCTCTGATACGAAGAATCAGAGCTTAAGTCAGCACCTGCTCTTGCCTTCTACCACCACATTCCCTCAAATTGCTCACCTGATTCTGGCACAGGAGGTGGTGGTTCCCTCTCCACAACTTCAAACCCACACCCTGTGCTTGTTCTCTGGATATTGCTCAAATGCATGCTTTTGTTCCTGTGTTTAAACCCTCTCTCCTTCAGCCTCCTCTCTGAACAGGCCACATGAAGGGTAACAAATTCGAAGTCGGTGTAACATTCTTAGCAATCAGTATTACTGAAAAAACAGCAGTGAGAAAAGCAGCCAGGAAAACAAGGAAAGTCAGCGGGATGCTGACAAGATTACCAAAGTGGAAAATACTTAACTTCCTCAGCTCTCTATCTAAGGCCTGAGAAGATGAGGCTTTTATGAATCTCCACAAAAGTTTTGTTTGTGCTGTGCTTATCAGTCTTACATGCATATGCTATGTGTATCAGAGAAAGGTCTTTGGGGTCTGGCGTTTTTATTTTTACTATCAGAATAACCAAGTGACTGCTGGTACATGAGGGAGTTTGAAAGATACTTGGTTCTGAAGGTGATGAAGGCCTGAAGCACCTGTAACTGGTAATTCCACTACTTAAATTTCATCCCAGCCTAAATTCTATCCACACCGCTGCCCAGTTTAAAAATAAATACCCTGGAAACTGCACGTAAACCTGCAAGTATGAGTGTTTCTTGCAAGCTAGGATGCATCAACTGAAAGCACCACTGTGCCCCCATTATGAAACCTCTGAGAAAACAGAACTGGAAAGTGTACTCCCAAGTACAACCAGCAACTTGTTCCTCCTACCCACCCCTTTATTAACAACTGTTCTGGTCAGCAGAGAGCAGTAGCTCTGCTGTCAGGAAGCCAGGGGCCATCACTTCCCTACAAACAAAATCTTCAGGGAGTCTGTCTTCCTTCAGCCTGGTTTTCAACTCTTTACCTCTGCTGCTACCCATTATTTGCTTAAGGTGGCAAAAAGGCATCCTCTCTCATGAACCAAACTGCCACAAATGAATCCCATCTTTTATTTCCCTCTCCCCTTGCTCCTGTTCTTTCCCACCTTTCAGAAGTCACTGAGGTACTGTGAAACAATTTAGAAGGCAGTCAAAAGTCTGCTTTTGTCAATCTATAGGCTGAATTTGCATTTAAGATTCTATCAGGCATGTAAGTTCCAACAGTAAAAAAGCTGAACAATTGAAATTTTTATATAGGATGCATACATACTTTATTTTGGGAAATACATTAAAAATTGTTTCTTAGTCTAGAATATCTATACAGAATTCAGAATATGCAGTGCCCTTTTAAAGTCAAATTTTTGTCAAATGTACAAAAACATTACAGAGAAACACTTGTTAATCAAAGCACGGTAAATGGATGCCATTTTTAAACAGTTCAAAACAGTCTCTAAACCAGTGCAAATTTTATAGCATTAAAATTCCCAGCTCACTTAATTCATAACTTAATCACGCTACATCATTTCATCCTCACTACTATACAGTTTAAGCTCCTAAAAGGAGTTTAATGTGCTTCTAAAAAACAGCAAACAATCCCTTTTATTTGCACCACTGGTTGATGCAGACTGAAAGAACAAAAACACCATCCGTTTTGTAATATGCATCACAATATATAGCACAGGAGAGCAGAGAACTAGAGTCCAATTCAACCATTTAGTTTCAACATTCAAAAGTTGCATGGGTGTCTGTTTCTTAAAAGGGTTGATAATGAAAAGGTGATATACAGAATGCATTTTAAGGTTTTTATTAGTCAAACCCAAAAAACAAACACCTTTGCTGAAAAAGTACAGTTATGTGAATAAGATGACCTGCTTACACTGTTTAATGAAATAAAAGTTATCTGCATTGAAATAATTGTTGAATTGAGTTTTAAAAAGAGAAAAACTATTGAGTGGACTTTTCAATTACTTATATTTTAACAATTTGTTTTAAAAATATAATTGCGATGATCTAATTTAATATACATTTTGAAAATATCCCCTATGTTGCAGTTATTCAAGGAAAGCAGTAAACTCAATGAAAGGTATATTCTTCTAGCTGCAGCAATACAAAAAGCCATTAATTCACAGTTAAATGGAATAAAATTACTCATTCACAAGTGCAATGTAGCTTGAACTTAACTAATGTGAAATTCTGCCAGGAACAAGACTAAGTTACTTGCAAAACAAATGAATTTAGTTTGAAACACATATGCTGAATAAAGTATCTTCCATTATAATTGTACTGTCTTGAGTTACGTAATACGTGAAGACAGGATATGACTATACGTAACACACAGATGCTTCTAGTAACATGTAAAAGCTGTCACCCATTACTGTGCCAATACTGCAGCCACATCAGTCTCCTACACCTAAGGGGTTTTCAAAGTTGTTAGGTTTTGGTGATGCATCAAGAGTATAATTCGTAAGAAAAACCTTGTAACTTAGGAATCCTGATTTTAAACAGTGAAGACCTCATTTGGTGTTTTAATTCTACAAAACACAGCTATTTTCATATGAGTACACAAGCTTTATTATATTAACTGTTTTACATCTGTGTGAAAGGTGCAAGATAGTATGTTCTCAGCATAACTGACTGCAGTTCAACATCCTTAGAGCAACAATTCAAGGAAGCTTATCTTTGATAATTATTATTCCAGTATAAACTTCCGAAGTTCTTGGGCGTACCTGAAATTCATTGTTTGCATCTACATATGTAGTCAGGTTGTTTTACACCCTCACTTTGTGCACACATTGCATATTTTGAAATTAATGCTGATCTGCAAACATTTACTTTAGGTAGTAGGTGAGAATTCCAAAATACACACAGAAGAGCCATCTCCTCCTGAACACTGGCTGTTGAGCTACTAGAAAGAGTATTTAGAGGCAAGAGTTTTAAAAGTGAGCAATATGCTACCGTTTCTGTTTACACTGAGAGGAAAACAGAACAAAAATCAAGCTTTTCCATGCCCCTTCTTCACAACACTTTGCCCAGATCAGTCATGTATTATGGATTGAGATAAATTTGGATTCCTAGGAGTGAGGTTTCAAACAAATTAGATGCATCTGTAGGTAACTAAGTCATTCCCATTTAGCCCAGAACATTCGTGCTGTCAACTAACTTGCGGAGAAGTGTGCCTTTAGTGCCCAATTTTGAGAAAAACAAGTGTTTGCAATGCACTCGCAAAAAAGTTTTGAAACATTTCCCTGTTTATTTTGGCCAGATGTTCAACTATACGGATATTGAGCCATGCCAAGCTATTTTATGCAATGCCCTTTTCTTAAGCACACTCACAGTTCTTTCAGCATTCAAATTAGGGAAGCCTACATCTCAGAAAGCTTGTAGGAAAACTTGCAGTCTCTACCTATTTGTAGGAGGAAACCTAGAAGCCAAAGGAAAAACAGCAAGCGACATTGTGCAATTCAAAGGTGAGATATCACCTAGGAAAAAACTACTCAGTTCCCAAATTCTTGAAAATTTTTGCGAACTTTTACTTTTTTCCCCTGACAAAAGCATCCTCTGAGATGAAAACTTGATAAACAGACTGCTTTCAGAGATCTTCCTTTTAATTTGAGCTATGAATTATATTAAAAAATGTACTAATTATTTGGTTTTAAAAAACTAAGCATTAATAACTCCTTGTTAAAAAGGGTAAGCTCTTTTTTCATTCTATATTAGAGAATCAATTCCAATATGCAGATTCAAAATTTCAAGTAGTTACATGCAGGACTTCTACTCTGAAATCCACATGCATACAGGAGGAATAGAAGTTAATTTGTAGTGTACAAAAATGTCAATGGGTAGGAGCAAATCAAAGCAAGCTCAGTCCTGAAGCTGTCCCCTCAGGCTTTAGGTTTTGTTGGGGCTTTTTTGTTTCTTTGTTTAGTGTATTTACCTGGGAAAAGTTTAACATTTAGCATTAGATGTTGTGACACAATCAGCTTTGCTGTCTCTACAACACTGCTACCTGATTAATCTGTATTTTCAGCAACAGATGAGAAAGTTGTTTTGAAATGAAGGTGATATGCTTACAGAATTTAGATCATAGTAATATTATTTACTAGGTTTTAAAACTATTTTGATGTCACTAATTATCTAAAACAGCACTCACTAGACAGATTTTCCTTGTAATTTAATGAGCTGGGAGAATTTAAGGGTAACATCAACCTGATTCCTTGCACATTGCATCACATAATCACATGGTTTGTCCATTTAACACTAAAAAATTGTCTTTGTGTAACTCTCTGTTGAAGACTCAATGTACAAGAGTTATATAGAAAAATTTGCTCGTGTGATTTGTAGAAGTATTAAGTTGTTTGGATGAATGCTTTAGACAGACTTTTACTTTAAAAGGACAGGACCATGCAAGTCAATTATGTAATAGGAGAAGAGAGGAAAAGATAAAGAATCAAGGCCTACTCTTTCATTGTGGTGTAGGTCAGATATCAGCAAGCAACTATGCATAAACCCAAAGAATAAAGAATTAAAAAGCGTGTGTGCTTTCTCACTTTTAATTGTTGAGAAAATGGAACAGTTTCATCAGGAGAGAATCTGTCCAGGTAATATCCCCATATTAACTTAGGATCAGCACTTTTAGATAAAATACAAGGCATCAGTCTATGATGCAAATGTATTTTGTCATATATAGTTCAAATCCTTTGTTTTACCTCATGAAAAAGCAAAAGTTGGTTTTACTTTTTCATATAAAAGCTGTTCCTGACAGATCTTCAACCGTCATCATTTTCAAGAATGAAAACTTAAGAGTAGTATGAAGTAAATACATTCATACTCAATTTATATTTTTATCTATACTCCTTTTACATGCTAGAAATGTCTTTTTTTTTTTTTTTTTTCTTCTAGGAATTATTCCATCATAAAAGTCACACCGTTAAATTTCAGCAAAAGCCTGGAATAAATCTTACCATATTGTTCAAGTAACAGGAACATTTAGACTGTTGACCAGTATCCAGGCTCTCCTTGCCAAGACAGTATCTACTGTAGTCAGTTAAGTATGTGAGGTGAGGAACTGTCTTATCTACTAGAAGCAGTCCAAAAGATGAATCCATCTTTTCAGATCATACATGTAAGCACTTCATTTCTGCTAATATACATCTTGAAGACCGCATTTATAAATACATTTTAATTGAAATATTGGATTTGGACTATCAGTGCAAAATAATTAACCCACAGGCTAGCACGACACCAGGGGAGAGGGTAACAAAGAATTCAAGGAAGACACTTTTTAAGTACACGTGCATATGGTAAAAATGTAATTTTTTTCAGACAGTATCTGTTGACAATCCTTGTACATATCCTAATGCCATTTGAGCGTCTTATTTAATTTTTTAGAAAGCCATTCATTTCTGAGCTGCTTAGTGTAGAAGCTTATCCTCCTTTTTTTGGAGAAAGCAGCCAGTACATTTACAGGATCTTGCAGTTTGTCAGATAGAGAATACTGGAAAGCTGAGTCTAAATTTCTGTTTTTTCACGACAGACATAAATTATGGAAAGGTCAGCCAAAGACAACTGACAGTACTGACTGGGACAAGTGTCAGGAGAAGTGTAGCAATTTTAGGTGCTGTGATCTTACAAAAGCAACTGCACTGCAGCCTCCAGTCCAAGGTTTCAAATATTTACATTCATACAACCATACCACATACTAACAAAAGATGTCTCTTTAGGTAAAGGTTATTTTAAAGAAGCAGTAAAGAATCTTCAGTGTTCTGTAGCAGGAAAGGTGTTTCGTTTAAACACACAAATATTGGTGGTCCTTAAGAAAGCCATAGACTATAGGCTGCTATTTAATCATCACCTTCTGTAACAACTTGATATTGTGTGGGAAAAAATTGAGTAAAGAACACGAATATACAGGGGGGAAAAAGCAGATGAACCATTGAAACAAAGTCACCCTATTAATATAGTTTTAAAACATTTTGACGCACATTACAATGTGTCTTATGAGATGAAAGACAAGAATATACATTGCAGCCCAGTGAAATTTCTTTGACAAATTGCTCAATTACCACCTTTTGAGATTCAAAGTGTATGTATCACCATTTTCCTGGTTTGTCACCTGTTTTTTGTCCCTCTGAAGTTCACTGTGTGTCTTTCTCATTTTTATATTAAAGGTGCTCCAAAGCACTTCCTGCAACACTCAACCCTGCTGCTTGGTGGAGCATCTATTTTCTGCATCTTTTCAAGAACTTCCTTTGGTAGTTTTTTAAGTGCAAGTCTGTATTCACTATCAAAGACCTCTGAAACAGAAAAAGCATAGTTGAGGTTATTTAAGAAACAAAGTAGAGTGAACACTACTGTTCCTATAAAATGCTTTTGAATATTTCTATATAGTAACAAAATTATCTTCACTAACTAGCTGCTTGTTTTTGATTTTCAAAACGCACATTCTCACAGGACCTGAAAAGCATCTTCATAAGATACACAGCATCACAATACATCACACTGGATGCCCATTATTTCTATCACAGCTCAGTTTGCCTGCTCCCAAGGTATTTCCCCTCTCATATCCCATAAGGGAGACACTGGGCTTGCATAGTACCAAATAGAAGACAAGGATAGAGGACATCAGGAGGGGATGGGAAATCAGGTGGCTAGATGATATAGGTTTAATATGTGGGTCAGAGAATGATGGACAAGACTGGAAACACACTTTCATACTTAGGAATTAAAAGTTCAAGCTAATACTCTTTTAAAATAACTGATTACTGGTTTCAAACAAAGTCAAAATTAATGGCCCCAACTGAACTACATTTACTCAAAAGCAATGCCTATTTGAAGACTGATGGCCCAGTACTTTTCACTAAAACACAACAATTGAAACTCATGAATGAAAAGTCAGTTTTATACTCTAATTTTTATGTAAACCGCCCACAGGCACTGTGCATTTCACAGTGTTTTAATACTTACCAATGTCAATGTTTTCTCTCCCAAGAGACACCAAAGACAGGAAAAGAATTTCCCTGTAAAAACTCCTAGGAGAATATTTTGAAGGGTGAGTTAATGAAAGCACCAATCGTAAGTTTACAAAGTCAGTATCAAAGATGCTAATCTTCATTATGTAGTTTCTGCAACTGTTCTGTTATCCTTGCTTGTTTAGAAAGTGAATGATCTACATGACTACCAGCTTTAAGTTTTCTAATGCCTGAATACTTTTACTTAATGCAGAAAGCTATATTATTGCCAAATCCTAGCAGTTATATTTTCTATTAAAAATGTTTCTCTGCCAAATGTGCCATAAAAACTCCAAAGAAACATGAAATAAGAAATTAAACACCACTTATTTATTAACTCATTCCTGCCTGAAGGTGAAACACTGCGTGTGGATTTATTTCAGATCATCCGTATTGTTTTTTGTTTCAGAATGTCATGATGTATCTCAGAACTAGGTATGTTTAAATAATCAGATGTTAATTTTACCCCTTGTGGAAGTCAGAGACACCTCTACGCAGATTAGTTTCTACTTTTAGGAATTACAAAACACAGAAGCAGAGATGGCTTAGCATAACAGAATTCAAACACATCTTTTATCTACTGTAATTTACTTCAGAGACTCTGCTTTTGTACAGAGCTCTTGAATTGCAGTGCAGATGACAAAATGTACCATATAAGAGTTATTTAAATGTCTCTGTGGGTCATGCTGCATCTTCTTTTCAACTTTCTTCAGGTTCCCAGAATTTCCATACATATAACTAGGGAGAATATTATACACACTGCACCAGAATACTGTACACTACACTTGTATTTATCAATTTGCTCAATCTGGAGCAATGCTAAAATCTGTGCAGTTAACACCTTCATTTTTCTTATTAGATTGTAAAATGTCCATTTTTATTAAAGAATCCCACTAATTCATTTGATCTGGATGAATGATGCACAGGGATACAGAATGCATATGTCTGTAAACATAGGCATAAACAAATAAAGCCACGGTGTTTGGTGGACACAAATGAAAACAAGTATTCCCCCGAGGTCCTTATGAAAGATATATGGTCTGATCTTGTTTAATTTTTAGTGGGAAGAAAGTAAGAACAGGTATCCCTTTACCTCTGTCGTTTCACATCTAGCTTGACTTTCTGTAGGAGGAGGTTGATCGGCTTAACGACATCATTGTGTTGAATACTTAGTTTGATGTTCTCTAACAAAGTGTTTGTTGCCTGCTGATCTTCTGTCAGTGTAGAGGGTCTCTTTTCAGAAGGATCTGGGAAGAGTGACAATACAGACTATTATAGCAGTGAAGATTATTTTTTTACTTTAATAAGCAGAAGGTATTTCAAAAAGTGAGATACATATAGAGAACCTCTACTCAATCTAGCACTTCATTAAAATGAAAGGAATTTGTCAGAATTAACTTTTTCATACCGATCAGTAAGGTATTTTCACACCTAGTTTGATATCCAGACTATGGCATGTACCTAAGGGATTGCAGATGTTTCACACACCAAGAAAGTTTTCAAACTGATGGGCTGTGCACACTTCAACAACTACAAAAAAACTGTTTCTTTCCATAGTCTCTGCTCCTTGTTTTCTGTAACATTTGTTTTACTTACTGAGATTTCTCCAGGATATGTACAGGGGCTCCCCGGGCTCTTGGTGGAGGTTGATATTGTCCCATAGTAGATGGATGCATACCAGCTTGCTATCTTGAGCAAGAGATGTCAAAGGAAGCTAAAAAACATGGGGAAAGGGAAAAAGTTTTGAAAAAATCAGTATAGTGTTACATTATTTTAAAAACCTGCACTTTTACTCATTTTGCAAACAAAGATTTACTTTCATTTATCCAACACAAAGGAGCAGATGATGTCTTCTAGAGCAAACCACACTCAAACAGAGCAATCACAACTACTTCAACATTTAATTTCCAAGACCATTTAGTTTTCTACACACATCTGAAGAAAATATTTATGAGCATGTATCTGGAAATATTTTTTGTGTACCAAACACCTCACTTGATTTGTACTATTTATACCATACTGCAGTATTTTCTGACCTGATGAAGATTTGATATGCATGTCTATGTCCTGGCCTTTCTAAAAAGCAGAAAGAATCTTTATATGTATACAAATATGAACTGTTTATTTCCATTAAAAATATATGGCACTTAAAACAATAGTTCTGTAATTATTTTATAAAATTAAGTGCTTCTGGAATCACTAATCCAGTAAGAATTACCAGGCAAGAAAAAATTACCACTTAGTGTGTCTATTGAAATAGTAATTACAAGATATTATGTCCCATATTGTGTTTTTCACTGCTAACGCATTTTGGTTTTTCAGTATGTTTTAGACTTAATTATGTCTTCAACCACATTTCTGGAAAATTGTTCTTGGTTCTAGGTGGGTGTTTTTTTAAAAATTGAGGGAAAGAATTTTAAAACTGAAGTGCATACAAGTAGGTAGGAAAATACTAGTTTTTTGCATGCATCATATACAAACAAGTATTGAATTTGTTACCTACATTCACAAATCATATAGGTTTAAGAAAAACATCTACTGTTAAAATGAGAAAAAGTAAAATCCTAAGAAAATCCATCTGTTTTATGTGCTTTTGTTCCAGTCATATAGTAATGAAACTCAGTGGAGTTTGAATAGCAAAACCTATTATTGGAAGAGAACAAAAAATACAGACCAGTAACTTAAAAGGTTATAAACTCAAGTATGTAACCCACTGCATGTCTAATGCAATATATAACAATTTGTGAGTTTATCGCAGACACATTTTGTTTCTTCTACATATCTGCCTTCTCTTTAATGAATCTTATTGTCTGTCTTTTTGAAAGAGACCAGCTTGATTAGAATTTGAAGGCTGTTTTCATTCATCTCCCTTTAAGATTCTGTGTGGAAACCAAATCTATCTACTTGTATTATAAAAAACAAGAATCTAGATCCAAGCTATTCAGAAATTACCCACTTTTTTTGAACCAGACTCTCCAACTTAACTTACTGTAATATCTGCCATTATAACATGAGGAAGCTACTCACCTGCACTCCATCATTACAGTGCTCAGATGTTAGAATGAGTCCAGGTAAGTTGCTAGGTAGATCCAAGCGTTGGAAATACCAAACTAGGTTCCAGAAAATTATGGGGTGTTGATTGATGAATTTAGATGTATGAATTACTTGCTCTCCCTCATTCTCCAACAGTGATTCAAGCTCCTTATGCAGTACCAAAGGGCTCAAGTAGGGTACAGATACAGGGAGAGGGTTAGGTCTTTTTACTAAAGGATCCTAAAACCAGAACAACACACACAAAAAATTGGTTGGGTTTTTTTTACAAAATCAGAGACTTTCCTTCCAGACATACTCTTCAGGATTACTTGCCCTGGAAACCTCTATTGCACAATTTCTTTTTACATTTGTAAGAAACCTCTGCAACTACTACAACACAGTAACTTTAACAGCAGCAGCAGTTTTCACTGCTGAGGTATTTCTTCACTGTAAAGAACAATCGCCTAGGTTCTCTCTATTATGTAAACAAGAAAAAATGGTAATTTGTTAGAACTTGTTCCTGATTGTGCAGTTTCAAGCTGTCTAAATTAGTAGCTGGTACTAAGCAGCAGCTCGAAATTGCAGAAACATGTCAGTAATTACATCAGCTGTGGAACTGAATCACGAGTTCACATGTTAAGACATCTTCTGGACAATAAAAAGCACCAAGAGAGAGGAGAAATACTTTGTTTCACAAGTAAAGATAATGTATGAGTCTCAGTACTGCCTCTTACCTTCTCCCATCCACTCAACAGGTAAGCTTAACAGAATATACAGCAGGAGCGTAAGTAAATGCACAGAAGTGGAACGAACTTGCACTCTTGCAACATCGTGTTGTTTACACTATTGTGTTTAGTCTGCTGTAGAAGTTGTTTTGTAATTAAAATATACATCCAATTTTAGGAGGAAAAAGACCAGCTTCATTCCACTAGAGAGAACATTTCAAATCAAGCAGAACCATTTGTAAAAAGTATTGAAGAATCAATTTTAAATTAAGAACAATGATTTTTTTTTTGGTCATAAGAACATGAAAATATGCTTGGTTGTTTTCATTACCAAATGGACAAGAATGCTAGCAGTAGAATATTATTAAGTTCACTTTATTCAGTATTCTTCTGTCAACTGAATATACAGCTTCTAAACTTACCACAGCTTCTTGTAAACTATTTGGAAGACTAACTGTTGAAACACCATGAGATGGTCTCTGGGAAAGATCAATGTTTTGCAATGGCCCTCCAACACTGTGGCTCCGAGTCAAAGACACTCCCCTTTTTGCTGGATTACTGGCATGTGTCTTCATGGTTCTGGGATCTGTAGTCTGTTCTTCTGCCACATGACTGCAAGAATTTTAGAAAAAAATATGGTAATATGAAACTATTCAGCACTTCTGTGGCAACAGGAAAAAAAGCAGAGAAAGGCTGCCAAGTAGAAGATCCCGATTTTCTCTGTTAATAAGGAATTGTATTTGCCCTGTTAGTTCCACCGTTTAGTGAACACAAACCAAAATGCCTCCGAATGGCTTAAACATCCCTCCAGAAAAGCAGCCAGGTATAGCCTAAGACATGAATCTGAAAGCACTGCAGCTCTGTACAGGTACCATTGCTCTAGTACAGCTTTACCTTGCTTAAAAAACAGCAATGTATAGTTTTGCCAGCCTATGAAGATTATCTTGTTCTGACTATGCTCACTGTTACTTCCTCCTCCCTTTATGTTTGCTTTCTCTAAGTGTCATAAGCAGAAAAAAAAATATAAAGGAAAACAACTTATAAATTGTATGCCAAAATAACTGGGGGAAAAAAGTGTCAAACTCATCCAGTGAGATAATTTAAGCAAAGTCAGGCTTGTCAGATTTAACCCATGCAATCAAGCTGTTTGCAGATCTGGGAATGTTTATTTTGTGCTCCTTATAACTGAAATAATAGATAAATATACTTCAGCTACAATATAGAAGAAAAACAAAAGTGAAACAGAAAGAGTCTGCTTCCAAATAATCTCGAGAGGAGATTAATTTATACGTGACCTTCATTCTGAGTTTCACTTCAGTTAAAAATATATGTCATCAAAATAAGACATTAACATAAGCAATACCACTTTTCGAGTGCAGTAAAACTAACTACTATCACATTGATTTAAGTTTTAATTGTCTAACACAGGCATTGCCTTGTTAGCTCCCAAGCACTAATACTCCAGAATTCCAAACTAAGTAACAAAACGTAACCAATCCCACCAGAAAGGTCACAATTCATAGCAGCATTTTTTACAGTTTGTCCCTCTTCCAACATGACACCTTCCCCTTAATGCCTTTTTCTCCTCAAACTGTTTCAAAAGTGGTATTGTTTTTCAGAGTTTCAGATCTACATTGGTTTTATTTTTCATAGAACACACACTCAGCACAATTGTTTAATGCTCGGAGAACTTTCTCTCAAATAAGACTGTTTCAGAAAATAGACTTATTTTTACTCATAATGCAGTGTCTGCCTTTTTAAATCATACATTCAAGGAAAAAAGAAGTAATGCTTGAATTTCTGTGTGACTTTAAAAGGCAATTGTGTTTTAACAACACTGAGTGGAGGCTTTACCTACTAATAAAGAGCAGAAGAACATGAAATTTTATTTCTATACCTGTATCTCTAAAACCTACACATTCCATAGAACAAGTTAACTTCAAACTGATAAAAGCATGCTTAGAACATGCAAAAAGAATGGGAGGAAACAGATGATCATCAAGTTAAAATTGTGCTGTACTGCACTTGGTATATAAGCCAACTTTCACTTTAGAAGTATGGAAGTACTGATACATTTCTGACAGAACTAACAATCCTGTTTTACCTACCTCTGCTCAGCTGCAGAGCTGGTTTCTTCAGCAATGGTGTGGCTGGACTGCAGGTGATCTGAAAAACTAATCAAGTCAGCAACAGCTGGACTGGACAACAGTTTCTGCTCCAGAGGATCCATGGTTAATGGAAGGGTGCCACTCTGTAAACTATCTCCTGAGGTACTTTGCTTCAGGAAAAAGCTAAGTTACAACATCAATGGGAGGAGAGAAAAATACAAAGGTTAAGATATAAGCGTGAAATAATAAAGTTACTATTTTCTACATGTATTTTTCAAAAGTAGAAAAAACAAGGCCACACAACATTAAAGAATATGACAACAGGACATAAATTTCATACTACTCTTGGTCCTGAACCTTATATATGCAGAGTAAATGAACAGAGAGAGATTTGAACAGCAAAAGAAGAAATACTACACTGGACATTAATCATTAAAAGTGACCTCAGTTTCTCATGGATCCCAGGATCAGAAACGGTGTATCAACAGCTGACACATCACTGAAAATGGCTACTGTAGTGTGACACTACAGACTACAGGACCACACACCATTATAGGCGCAAGGTAACAAGAATGTGTATTGCTTTGATAAGTTTTTTAACTACACACTCTACAGCTGCTACAAATGTTCAATTTCTGCATTTCAGAACACGAATGAAAGCTCTTTTTCACAGCAATAGCCACTACAGTGAGAACTGGAATGTTAAATTAAGTTTCAGCTTTCACAGTGCAACAAAAAGAGATAAATATACTAAGTAGAGAAGCTTAAACTGCAGAAAACATAAACTGGAGCATGTGTAACTAAAAGCTGTTAGCAAATTTAATCTGGAAAAAAATCTTTGCTGACAGATTTAAAGTTCTTCACGTGCTTTGATAAAGTTCAAGATCCATAGGTTTTGTTTTAAAATCTAAACAAAACAGACCTACATCTTCTGTACAGTTAATGCTTGCAAAGAAAAGTATGCAATAAAAAATTGGTGAAAAGTAT
This sequence comes from Xenops minutus, assembly GCA_035221455.1. Lineage (NCBI taxonomy): Eukaryota > Metazoa > Chordata > Aves > Passeriformes > Furnariidae > Xenops > Xenops minutus. The sequence goes on from JAWWEE010000085.1 coordinate 39,771,039, forward strand.
GCAATGAAAAATTGGTAAAAAGGCAACTGTTTCTTTGGGTTTTGGCTGTTTTACAATGAAACTTGATAGTTTACACAACTTATAATTTCCCTCAGTAAAATCACGACTGTCAAACAGGGAGTGACACTCTTGTAAACACCTAGACTGGGAGAGATCGTCTTGTGAAAAAATCTAATCATGTACAGGTATAAAGGCAGAAAGCTTGTCTATAAAACCCACTGACCTTGCAGAGCCACGTAGGTCTTTAAATTCAACATTAAGCAAAGGTAGAAAGGTACTTTTACAGAAAGGACAGGTAGTGTTCAAGTTTGAATCATCTGCTGTCCATCCAGCCATAATTTCTTCATCATAAACCAAAGCATCACAAGCTCTACACTGAGAACAGCTTGACATCAATACCTAGAATAGCAAAGAATGAATATTATCAGTCCTGTTTCAGGATTCTTTTCTAGCTGTTTTTTACAGATTTACTATCCACAGGAGTATCAGAATGCCAGTGGGGAGAAATGAGTTCAACAATACTTTCTCACCATTCTCAGAGCTACTTCATTCACATAACTTCTACTTTCAAAATAAAAATATTAGCAATTTATTTTTGATCTGGAAGAAACATTACCCTAAAAGGCTACTTATTTAGCATTTGCAATTGCTTGCTTCTTTGAAGCCTTCAGCATATATGAATTGTTTTGAATTGTGTAAGTAAAAGCATCTCTACTCATCCAAAAAAGAAAAAAAAACCCAAACCACAAAACCAATCAAACACAAAAGAAGCCTTTATAATCACATGGTGTGTTGATTCTGGCTGGATGCCAGGTGCTCACCAAAGCCACTCTATCAAAATACAACACAAGGTTTGAAGTCATGATGGGGATAAGGAGATCACTCAGCATTTAATATCACATGCAAAACAGGACATGGGGAAATAAAAAAAAGTCCAAGTAGGATAATGAGGAATAAACCCCAAATTTTAAAACACCTTCTCTGCACCCCTCCCTTTTTCCTGGGCTTTACTTTCAGTTCTTACTTCACCTCCTTCCCTGAAGTGGTGCACAGCGACAAGGAATGGGAAATCATGGTCAGTCATCACACGTTTTCTCTGATGCTCCTTCCTCCTCACACTCTTCCCCTGCTCCAGAGGGGTCCCTCCCACAGGAGACAGTCTTACACAAATTTTGCCAGTGTGAATTCTTCCTACGGGCTACAGTTCTTCACCAACTGTTCCAGCATGGGTCTGTTCCACAGGGTGCAGTTTTTAAAGGAACAGGCTGCTCCAGCATGGGTCACCAGTTCTGCCAGCAAATCTGTTCCAGGCCTGGGTTCCTCTCTCCACAGAGTCACAGATCCGGCTATAGGAACCTGCTCAAGCACAGGCTCCCCTCCACAGGGTTACCCCCCCCTTTGACCTGCTTTTGCATGGGGTGGATGGCTGCAGGGGCACATCCTGCCTCACCATGGTCTTCACTGCAGGCGGCAGTGGAATCTCTTCGGTGCCTGGAGCACCTCCGCCCCTCCCCTTCCTTCTTCACTGACCTGGGTGTCATATATTTCCACTCCTCTCCCACAACAGCATTTTTGCCCCTTCTCAAATATCCTATCCCAGCAGCACTGTCACTATCACTGCTTTGGGCAGAGGTGGGTCCATCTTGGAGCCTGCTGGCACTGGCTCTGTCAGACTTTGGGGAAACTTCTGGAAGCTTCTCAAAGAAGCCACCCCTGCAGCCTCCTCACTACCAAAACCTTGTGATATAATAAAAATCTCACCACTAAACGAGATAGAAAAGTGGAGAATAGATGGTAAAATTAATCCTGTACTAACTCAAGAATGGAATATACACCTTGTTTTTAGGCTTTCCCCTACTTCATTGTTTCACTCGCATAGCAAACAAATCCAAAAAAACCACCATTCAATACAGCATCTAATACATTTTAGATATTTGCCCAATGACATTTTTATTTTACTATGCTGTGCTCCTTATATAATGCAGTGCAGAAGTTTGACAAGAAGATCAAAAATAAATGAAAATTACATAAGGCTCAGCAAAATAATACTACAGATAAAAGAAAAGTGACCAAGGCAAGCATAGTGACCACTGCCTACATATCTGAAGTCATCTACAAGCAATAACTGAAACAGAGAAGCAAACTAAAACATTATTGTTTTGGGTTTGGCTGGGATAGAGTTCATTTTCTTGTTAGCGTGCTTTAGAGTCTGGTGTTTTAGACTGGTTACCAGCTCCATGTTGGTAACACTCCAGTGTTTTTCGTTATTGTTGCACAGTGCCTTGTACACTAGCATGGACTTTATCCTTTCATTATGTGCACAACCCAGCAAGGAAGCTGGGAGAGCACACAGCCGGGACAGCCAACCAAAAAGATACTGTATAACATCATGCGTGGAGATAAAACTCTTTGTGTGTGTGTTTTTCCAAGACAGCTGTTTCTTGGGGTGTCATAGTGCTGACTGATCTTTGCACTGCTATTTTTTTATTGTCTCTCTGTCCTTTTTAATTTTTTTCCCCAATTCACTTATTAAATTGTCTTTACCTCAACCTTCAAGCTTGCTTCTTGCTTCTACCCCTTTAAGTTTTTCCCCATCCTTATGAGGAAGGAGTAAAGCAATATCTGTCTGAATGTTTTGCTGCTTGCTGTGGTCAACTTACCACAATTATTTAGCAACAAAACATAATTTTTATAAGAAAAAAAAATTTAAAACCTCACAAAAAATTCAGTTTCACTCGAAGTTTTGACCCTTTCCTCAGTGGTCTTTTCTCTATATATATGAAGGATACATACAATTATTTAAGACAGTCTTCTTTCTTAAAGCTATTGTCATACCTGAGGCCACAAGTATTAAGCATCTTTGCAGTAGAAACAAGGAAAAAGTTTTGAAAAAAACAACCACAATCAAACTAAACTGATAATTAATGCATATAGTAATAATGAATAATTATAGCTTTCATCTATGAGTTTATTAATCTTACCTCCATTGCATAGTTCTGGAAAATGCTGGATAAACTAGTATTATGTGAAGAGCTGTGCTCTGACTTCTCAGAATCTAGAACTTTCATACTTTTGGGGAATGAAACTTCACCTGTACAGAAAGAGTAGTTTTGAGTCCTGTATTCAAGTACATAGTAATTATTGCACTCCCAAAGAAAATAACTGCTGCTCAACCAAGGCAAGAAAGTCATACCAAAGTATCTCCAAAGATACCTGTAATTCAGACACTCTAATTACAATAGAGATAAATATAATGCTTATGATTAACATTTCAAGGTTATTTTTCTAATGCAATACATCACAGAAAGAAAACCACAAAAACTAAAGACTGGCAAAGAGCAGTAAGAATGCTCAATGTATATACTCGTAAAAAGTCAGTTATGATTTCTTGAATGATACATCCATACATAAATCACAAAGAGAAGGACAGTACCAGGTGAGACTCACAATACCAAATATGTCATTACTGTGCTTAAGTTCTCCCTGGGTAACAGTGCAATAAAACAAATACTCTTTCTTTGGTAAAGCTAGGTTTTAGGGTTATGAGCTTTGCCCAGGTCAAGAGGAAAAGGAGCTGTAATATATTCACCAGAAAGAAATGGCTGGAATCAGTTTTAGGAGGCAAAATTATCAGCATTCCCTTCTGCAAGCCCAAACTTTTTTGTTCAAACAATGAGCATGCCCTCATCATAAAGAGGGTTCTTCTGTTTTTTCAGCTCAAGTTGATGCTTGTGGACAAATTTTACAATTTTACAAATTTACTCTACTGGCTTCCACTCTTTCCAGTTAGTTCTCATAACCCTCCTAACTAACTGGAACTAGAAGATACCTTGTCACAATTTTGTGAGGCAGGGCCAGCTTAACTCCAGTCCTCAAGACAGTTCTTCCTCTCCTGATGCAGATAGTTTTATGATACTTGTGTCATTTTAGTATTGCAAAGAAACATAAACCAACCCCCCAGCTGATCCAATAACACATATTTTTTTATCAAAATGAGATTCAAATCTGAACTGAAAATTATTAGATTTATTTAATCCAGTTTTACGTCTGGCAATGGGGAGGGAAAGACAATCTATTTACCTTCACAATAAAATTAAATATGTGTATAACGTCTCGTGTTTCATGGTAAAGATGAAGAATTTTTAGTGTCTATTGTTTTGGATTTTTGGTGTGCTTGGGGCTATAGTTGGTTTTGTTTGGTTTCTTTGCTTCTTCCCACCTCTCAAAAGATCGGTCTCTGTTAGTTATGCAACTATTTACAACTCTTGGAACTCCTGTTTTTCTGTATTATTTCAAGAATTTTCAGGGTATTATGACTTTACATGAATGAGCAGGTGTTTCTTGCTTTAACTAGTAAGGAATCTTCCTATCACATACAAAGTGGAAGTAATTTTAAGGTTAAATTCTTGCATTTTGTATCAGCTTTTTATACATTCAACGAAGAGAGAAGCATTAGGTATTTGCTTCTGCAAGAGAAGAGTATAGAATAGAAGAAAGAATTCTCTTAAGGATTGAAATCATTTCAGATTACTATAGCTTCCACTGCTTTGAATGATTTCTCATACAACAGTTTCCCCTGATAGTTTCCTTACAATCAAGTTATGGGGAAAACAAAACTAAATAATCTTACCTGCACTGTAATGCTGTCTTCCTGCATCTCCACTGCTACTGCTACTGCCAAGACTAGTAGTGCTTTGTCCAAGCTCATTTGTAATTAGACCTGGGACTCCAGTTCTTGATGACACATTATCTCCCAAAATATTATCTTCAAAACCCACAGGGAAGTTATAGTCCGGTTGATTGCTTTCATCCTTTAATGCAAGAAGAAAAGCAGTGGTTTTGAGTACTTTCACATCCATTATTTCACTTCCATCTTTATCCTAAATAATAAATAATTAAACCAGCAGATTAAGACGAAATCCTGATGTAAAAAAATTGCTAGATGTAAGATAAATCTATCTAATCCCAAAAAGTGCAGATACTGGACAAAGCAGGAGGATATTGAAAAAATGGCACTCTTTAGCAGTGAAAATATTTTAGCTGAGGATCAAACTGAGTAACAAAATGACAGAGAAATAAACTTACTCATTATATTGTGATTTGTCAGACATTACACAAAATGAAGGAATTACTGCAGAAAAGGTTCAAGTTGAACTCCTGTTTTCAGAACTGAAGATAGGAATAAAACATATCACCTTAAATGATGCAGCAGTGACACAAGACACATCACCAAGACATGAGATGCAAGAAAGTACAAAAATTAGGATGTTAAAAAAAGGTAATTTGAAGAAACAAAATCAGAGAGAATGAAAGGATTGCTTGAAGAAAAGTAAAATAAGTCACATCAATGTAATTATGTGCCACTAAACAAAATTCTGTGCAATACGTCAGTGTAATAAAAAGGCACACAAGATTCCTAGATCACTGGAAAAAACACAGGAAAGAAAGAAAGACAGTGAGTTTTCACTGTCACAGACAAAAAACTGGTTAAAAGCAAAATTAATTATTTTATTTATTTATTTATAGTAGAGACCGGACTAGTAACATCAATTAAGTGTGTTTCATGTAGAAATAACAGACAACTCTCTTCCCCTTCTTCACCCTTTACGAAGTCTGGACAAAGAGGAGAGAATTTGAAAAAGGCAACAAGAAGCTTTCAGAAGACGGGAGACAAAATAACCTTAAAACCAAACACCAGATCAAGAGGTTAACTTGATAAAGAAGTGGCTTTTCTAACTAGATAAAACTGTGTTTGAAGGCACAATAACAAGACATGTAGAAAAGAGGAAGTTAGAATATTCATCCCTCTATCTCCTCTTTTGTTCTTGTAATTAGTCTGAGATGTTTTATTCTAAAAATGACTGTTAGTCACACAAGAACCTAGCTTCCAAATTCCCAACAGTAAATGAAAAATAAATTTACTAGCTCTCAGGCTCTACCTTATAACTTTCAAGTTTAATTCGCATCAATCTGACTTCTTAGGTTTGCGATTTGTTTTCACAGCCTCAGTTTTTTAAAATAAGACAGGCTGTATGGCATCATTTAAGGTAATGTAATTCTGTTCTTACTAGGGTTTCTTGGTTCAGCTTCTTTATATTTAAAGATAAATAGATAAATAAATAAATGGGGGGATGTTAAGAACAAAATGTTAAAACTTATTGCATCAAGAGCACTTAATTTGCTTTTGTCTGAAACATGGGGTTTTTTAATGGCAAGGGAAAACACCATAGGTAAAGCCTAATTTTTATTAGCTAATATAAGTCAATAATTAATAAAAAACAACTCCTAGAGAAGCAATCTTCTGGACACAGAAGTAAACTCTAACTTCTTCTGCCCAACTTTTTTATATTGAAAAACACTTACCTCATCGTCTGAGTAACTATATGCTGAAGTTACAACTCCCCACATCTTACTGGCTACATTGGCAGCCTGCTTCATGCCTGATTTCAAAACGTCCATTTTTGGTCCAGACAGTATATTGTCCAACTTCAGATTGGATAAAGTTGTTACGACAGTTCCTAATGAGCCATGCGGAGAAGAACGACCCAGTCCTGTCAAAGATGAAGACCTCTCCTTTTGGACTTGTGGATGGGTTTGTTGCTTTGATCGTCCAGTGAATGTTTTGGATCTGGAGACAGAAGGACTTTTTCGACTTTCGTAAGACTTAGGGGACGGCAGGATGGGATCCAAAGGCAGGCTTGACCTCCTTTCTTGGGAGTGATCAAGTGTACCAGAAGTTTCTGCTTCCTTATCAAGCTTGTGCACTTCCATGCTGGGAAACTTACTACTGGCCAATGGGTTCTTCAGATTCATATAGCTCTCTATTTCATCTGCCAAATTACGTGCTGCAGCTGGTGACACTAACTTTTCCTCAGGTTCTGAATAACTTGGCTGCATGCTGTCAGTAGCTAATAAAGACAAAGGGTCCAAGCCTACTTCAACATCTTCCCTTTCGACAGGCTTAGCCACTCCATAAAAGCTATTTCTTTTGGCAGTTGCATCTTTGGATTCTGGTTTCTGGTTTTTGGACTCAGTTGGCTGTTCAAGGTTCATGTCTTCCACTGCAGTTATATTTTCATCTCTTCCATTCTCAAGATGCTCCTGCCCTTCACCAGGTTCTTCCAGCACTGGTGAAGACTTAAGCTTTAGTTCCCAGTTACTCTCAGGCACACAACTCCAACTGCCACTCGCATCAGAAACCTGCTGGTCAATATTTTCAAAGCTGTGTGATTTATTCATATGGGAGGGTGAAGTGTTGGCTCCTGATAAAGCTGCTGTTAGGATCTTGGCATCTGCTCCCATCATTATTTCTATTTCTTTAGAATGTAAGTCCAAGCTACGTTTTTTCAGTAGCATTCCTGCTCTACTTTCACTGCTGAAACTGCAGCTTCTCTCTGAAAACAGTTTCTGCCTCTTCTGTCTTTTTTCGCTTGTTTTCTTAGGAAGAACATCACCGAAGACTGCATCTTCGACTGAATCCTGAGTTATAAACAGTGGGCTAGAAACAGTTTCTAAAAGAGAAAATGCATTAATATGGTATCATAGCCAATAAAAATGTTTATTTCCTGAAATTACATGAAATCTCCTCTATCTCCTTATCAGTGAGAAGACTGTGAGTACCACAGTCTCAGGTTTTCCATTGAGAAGTTACACTAGCATTAATGAGTTATTTCACTGGCTGCAAAGGTGTCCTGCAGACCAAAAGCTATCTACTCTTTGGACTCTAAGCCATTTATGGCTTCTACCTCCTTTCGTTGTACCAACACCCAGTAGACAGCAGGTGTTACACCTGTGAAGTAAAGGAAAGTAAAATTCTAACTAAAAAGCACTCTAGTTGTTTGTGGGTTTTCTGTTTGATTGGTTGGTTTGGCGGCGGGGGGGAAGTGGGGTATTTGTTTTTTGGGTTGATTTGTTTTTTCCTTCCAAGAGCTATAGTCACAGATCTATACATCAAACTCCATAGTTCATTCTGGTTCTGAAAAAAAAAGTATCATGTTTTTGCCCAATAAAAATGCATTATTTCATTTATGACACAGCACTATATTTAGAAAACATGGATTAAATTTAGCATGTGGAAGATATAGACTGGTCTCACAAACAGTCTGTTTTCCTCAAGGGAATTTGGAATATTAATTGCCTAGATAACTCTATGTTAGCAAGGTAAAACCTCCCTAAGCATGGAAATTCTACTATATTAGGATCTCAACACAGGACCCATTGTACCATATCCACAGCTGGAGGATGTTCGAGTCTCATATCAGTGCTGTGTCTTGGCTAGCCATCAGTTCGCATAACTGTCAAAAAGGTTCTGGGAAACTTCTTACCTGAGACTCAATTCTTTGCTATCAAGATACACTGAAGCTGGACTACCTTGTCCTAGTAAAGGACAGACATAAAGGCAGAAAAAAATTGAGCACCAAGATTTGGCTTTTATATATTCATAAATCTTCCTCATCGTATATCTCCAGGTAAGTAAATAAATTTTGTACAGCACAAAGACAACTTGCAGTGTTCCCACATTATACACTGGCAATATAAACTACAGGAATAAAGAGACTTGTCCAAGATGACAAAATCCAAGAGTAGAGACACTTAATTCTCTTTGTTTTCTAGAACATTACTGAAACACTCACAGCGTGGGACAGGGGAAATCTCATTTTTGATTTACTCAATAGTAATTTTCATCCTTAGATTCCAAGGATTCCTTCTAAGTCATTGCAAATGATAATAGTGAAATGCAAATGTTGTGCAAGACATCTGCACCTTGAATAGTTTTTTTTCTTTCCATAACACAAAACAGATTGCAAAACACTACAGCACAACAAGAAGAGGACTCTAGCAAGTTCTGTTACACTCAGAGACTTACCACCACTGCTTTTCCTTCCACTGCTATCAAAAATGCCAGAGGGAACTTTGACAATACTGTTACCCAAAGAAGGTGGATCAGTTAGACTCGGAATTTCTGTATTCAGCTCTTGCTTTCCGTAAGATTCCTCTGAAGAAACCTCTGCACAAAAGAGAATGTGAACTTTAGTAGATTTAACTAAATAATTTCATTTGCATTGTTAAGTAAAATGTAAACTCCAACACTTACATAATAACAACCTAACGGATCAGTCTACTAGGTATTAAGCATTTCCAGGAGGTAATATCCAGAAAGATGACAGTTACCAGTATTATGTGGAGTTCTTAACCGTTCACAAGCTTAGAGGATTTGCCAATTTCTCCCCCTGGTAATTTCTCAACGAACTGAAGTAGAGTAGGAATAGTAGTTTGCAGATTTTCACAAGGGACTATTTGTTTAATGAGAGACTTAGAAGTCCTGACTCACATAAAGGATCTAGTAATCTCGATATGAAACAAATTCAGTATTGAAAACAACAAAATACCAAAAAACTAAGAGCAAAATTTGGACAGAAGACAGGAGATGACCACAGGGTCATCTACAGCCGCGAAGAGTTTGTAAGAAAAAGTAGTGCCTTTTATGAAGTTAACTGGTACAGACAGAAAAATGGCCAAGATTTCAAATATATAAATGAGAGGAATGAAATATAAAATCCTGTGTGTCCCAGCACTTTTTCAATTTTTCCATCTATATTAAATTAGTCCAATAAAAGGATATTTCTGCCTATATGTATTCCACTGCCATTATTCAGGGCACAGAAGTAATACAAAAAATTTCATATAGTCATATCTTGAACTTGGCAACATTGTTAATTCAATACATTGAGTATTTGTAGTAGTTACCACATTACCAAAAGCCTTCATCCACATAAACATGAATACTTAACCTTTTATTAAGTCTCCAGCTTTAGAAGAAATATCTTTGTCTTGTGTTTCAGCTGCAGGAAGACTATCCCCATCACCTCTTAAAAGCTCATCCTTGGATCCGTAACCTTGGTCTGACTGACCGCCTATTTAAAGAAATACAAACATGTACCTCAAATTTGTTTCTCCTTCCTATATTTGTTTTTCAATAAGAAAATTAATTTGTTTATATGTTGTTTCTCCAGAGATGTCCAAAATGCCTAATTAGTGGACAGATCTACCTGGTGATGATGACAGCCGAAATAATTAGGCTATACCAATCCAAATTTGTATTTCTAGTTAAACTAAATATCAGTTTTTTCCCCCATAAATGATATGGTGACTAAATACTTTTAATGCACTGTATCCCCTTTCATTCCTTTCTTATCTCATTAGCATGAAATACTTAACTGTTGACCAAGCTAAATTCTCAAATGCATCTATTCAGATGAGCGCAACATTAACTGAGCAAGTTTCTAACAATGAATACAGCTTCCCAAAAAATGTACCATAAACTGTGCTATATCTTTGTGCTGTAGGGCAAAGTATAAATTGCAATAGGAAAAAAGTCAAAATTGTTTTTAAAAAGTCTGTTCCTCCACAATACCAGTTAAATTTGATACCTATAACTCACTCAAATAAAAAGTTTACAGTAGTACAAAAAGTCAGTCATAGGAAACATCCAGAAAGGCTCTCTCTTCTGTACTATTTTTATCTGAAGTGGTGATGCATGTGCAAAAAGACAAAAATACTATATGGGACATATTCTTCAGCGACATGCTAAACAGGATTGTTTATATGCTTTTAGAGTACCTATCAGAATACATTACTATACCAAAAAAGATCAAAGTGGAAGTTACTGAGTGTGAAAGGTGTTAAGAAGCTCCATAAAACCTGAGTGACAAACACAATTCATTTACCATATGTATTACTGCTGTTTATTTTACCAACAAGTAGCAAATACACAAAAAAAATTAAGTTTGAGCAGAGATCAATTAATACATTTGGCTACTACATTAAAAAGTTTTATATAGAAAATTAAGTTGTGAAATTCTTTGGTTCTTATTTTCACTCTATCACAATTTCAATAATGTTAGTATCCCTGCTTTGCACAGAAGTGAAAACACCCTATCAATAAATGGGTGAATTACCTGCAGAAGTAACATTCAAGGGCAGAAATAATGCACACGTGCATCCAAGGCTTCACACCATATGTCTGCACCCCACACCGTGATAGCCAAGGACAAATGCGGCACCCAAGAGACAGCAAAGAGCAAAAAGCAGAGCAACAAAGAGTAGAGAGAAGGGACGTTCAGTAATCTAGGCAGACATATCAGATGAAGCACAGGAATCAGACTCAAAGTTCTCTTTACAGAAGGGCTCAAGATATTAAAAACATGAAGAGTGTGCAAGAACCATTTGTACATTAAGTTTTGAAGTACACATAGAAAGAAAGTTTAGTTGAGACTGTGCATGAGTAGAATGTGATCAGTACCAAAGCAGATACGAAGAACCATGCATTTTGTCTTGCCATCTCAAATTATTAACTTCCTGTGCACTCTTTTTAATTCAGTTTATCTGGAAGAGTGCATAATATGTTTAAGGTGGAGTTTTCTCTAGCCCATCCTCTGTCTTTCCATTCCCGTGTTGTCTCATAAAAACTATATGACAAGGTTCTGATAATTTCTGTATTTATTTCAAAGTTTAGCAACTGCCATTAAGAAACTTGAATATGGTCTTTAAAAGCATATTTTATTATAACTAAACATATTAATTCCATGAACGCTGATTAGGCCTTTCTGGAATATCATCAAGGAAAAGCACTTTGAAGTGCAAGCCTCTAATGACCTCAGCAACTATCATTCCTGCCCTTTAACATAGAGCAAGATTTTACTGACACGGACTATCACTTATATGACTAACTGCCAACATGCATAAATTAAGCAGCTTTGTATGTCAGAGGCTTCATCCCTTTCCTGAAGATGAACACCAAAAGCAAGGCTCATGAGACCACAGCATGACATTTATTTTAACCTTACAGTACTTCTGCTCTGGTTCATTCTAACCTAAAGCACGATCTGCAGTAAAGGAGTAATATTCAACAACAGTGTATTTCTTTTCTACACACATTAGCTCCATGCTTCAGACTCTACAGTTTGAAGAGGGGAAGGTGGTAGTTGTGGAGAGGAAATCAACAGGAGACCAAAAAAATTTAGCCTTTTGGGGAACTGTTAGTAGTGAAACCCAGCAGAATCTAGTACCTGTGCTAGAGTGATTATCAATGGAATCAAGCCTGACTAAGTCACTGACGAAGAGGGTGTGCTCCCCACTGTTAGCATCATTAGAACTATCCACGCTACCATGGCTCACCATGTCCCCATCACTTCCACCCGTGGGACTCCGCAGAGCTAAAGACATGAATGAGAGCTGGTTAGTAAGAGAGGATTTAACTTTTCAGATTTTGAAACAAATCTAACCTTCTCAGACAACAGTAAATACTTATGCTTGCACATATAAAATATGAAATTCTAGCAACATAGTTCAGACAATTAACTCCTCAGTGTGCGAAAGACATTCTAATACTGTTTAAAGTATCGAGTTGGCAATTACAAATTTTTCTATATTTAAGGACAGATTTTCTACTTTTAAAAGCCACGTAGCTGCAATCCCTCAGAAAGCATGTCATGCTCTTGTTCAGCAGAAATAAATCCATTTCAACTATTATTACCTGGTATCACAGGCACTTGGTGACTCTGCGTTGATTTCTTTAAGCACTGCCTAAATTGTGCTGTGCCATGAACTACGTTTCGTACCTTTGTCCACAGGAATATGCCACTGCGGTTACTGCTAGGCCAAGAAGACTCTAAAACCGCCTACAAAAAGTGACATTGCAATAACAAAAACAGTAAGAAAGTTACACTGAAGAAACACAATATGGTGAGCAGCCTTTTTTTCCCCTAATCAAAAACCACATTTCCTGTAAACCTGTGAAGTAGGACAAATACTTGAACTATTAGGAGCTCTTCTCTTTTATTCCACAGCTCACTATCCAATAAGGTAAAAACAAACAATGGATCAAGATGTCTGTAAGTAAACAAGGTGGGTTTTGTTCTTATTTATATATTTTGATAGCAACAAAAGACTAAAGTAGCACCTCTTTTCTTATTACTTTACATATTTTAGAATGAAATTTCATCAGCATGGTACAGGAACCCAGAAGCAAGGAAAAGAGGAGGAGGCAGCTACTTCAACTAGCCCAATTCCAGCCTTCATTAATCTTGGATCCTGCTATCTCAAAGAATATACTTTGGAACAGATGTATTTCACACGGAAGCACTAGACAGTCCAAAACTTGCCAACAGGAACACTCTAAATGTGTATTTCAATAGAACTTCTAGTTAGCCAAACAGCACAGGAAGGTAAATTTATCAGTGTAAAACCACACAGAGTAGATCCAGTGAACTGTAAGCAAGTCCAAAAGGATTCCTTGGCCAATAGCAACAGCAAATCCAAGCAAATAGTTGTAAGAAACAATCTTCAAAATGTGTTACCACACATTGGGAGTGACAATAGCAAGAGAGACAATAAGGTCTTACCTTATTGTAATAACCATAGGTGATGGCATTTGGCTGTATTCCAGCATTTTTCATTTCAAAAAGGACTCTCACTGCCTGAACAGGCTGCCCCCACAATCCACACAGCTGCATTACTACTCTGTAGCAGACCTGACAAGATATAGAAATGCAGAAATGGACTGATGACAAGAATTGTGAAATAGCTGAAGCTCTTCCCTGATTTCCAACTTTTACACATATAAACAGGAAAACAACTGTTACACATGTGACTGCAACTACATTGTCCATACGCTCCAACAGTTTGAAGAGGGAGCAAAAATTAAACAGGAAATCACAGGAGTCAAAATAACATCAGCAGTCACATTGTTGAGTATGCTGATTTTTTTTTTTTTTTTTTCATTTGGCTTTTCCATTTGAGAAATAAAGGAGGTAAGGAAAGACCCATGCAAAAAACAGGATAATCTGCTGCTGTGTGCCTGTGGATACTACTGAACAAACAGTATCCTGCACACAAACTCATTATGCCATCACTGCAATAGGGCTGCAAAGCAGAATTTGAATCGAATTTAAGGTGCCTTTAAAAAAGGTCAAAACACAAGTATGCTTAACCTGGTAGTGGCAGCAAAAGACACTGTATTTGCACCTTCTGTTCTATTCCAAGTTCATGGTAGTTTATTTTGATTTGCACTTGCCTCATCCAGTGGTTCCACATCAGTTTTCCTCATTTTAATTAGAATGTCATATGCCTGCTGCAGTGCTTTGACCTTGGCATGTGCAACTCTGACATAGGCTGGCAGACAAATAAACCACAGGCTGTAACTATGACTGAAGAGACACTTAGCCCACTGTGGGGGGCTTACGTAATACTTCTTGGCTAATTTATGGGCTGTTTTTATCTCCTGTGAGGGTGAAACAACACAAAAAAGCACACACAAGATATAACATCCTGAATCTAAAAGTCATTATTAACTCAGATACTGGCTTCTTAAGAGCAAGCATTTAATAATAATGGACACACATTCAACTGAAGATCCTTTCACCAGTCTCTTATTAAGACTCTCTGCAAGCAAAAACTGGCATCAGGATTAACCTTTTTCCCCCCATTAAAGCATTAATTTTAATTTGAAAAAAAATTAATTATATACTACAGTCTAAAGATTAAAAATGCATATGACACTAAACAGTAACCTCAGATGCTAATTTGCTAATTTATCTGTTCTGTTTCTTGTATTTGGAAGTGTTCATTCTCAATAGTTACAAACACGAAACTTCTAAAAACATTAACTTACAGTATAAATAGGTAGTGGCAGTTTTACAAAAGAAATTCCTATCTTTCAGTGTTCATACAGTGATTACAGTGAGACTCATCTGACCTGTTTTGTCCTCTTTGCCATGAGTGCTGGACTATTTGAAATGCTGCTTCCAGCTGGGTGTCTTCTGAAGGAGAGCTTGAGCTCTTGTGGCCTGTCAAAGAGCTTGAAATCTAGTCGTGGGAAGCTTTTATAGCTATATAGATGATTAAAAAAAACAGAAAATAAAAGTTTTTCACATAAAGCCATACAAAGACACTGATGTGGAAAGAACTGATAAACAGCAGAATAAAGAACCAGGAATAAAAGAAGACAGCAAGATCTTTTTAGCCTTATTCACAGAGATACCACAAGAAGATGCCTTGGACATTAAACCTTCAGAGACAGTAAGAACCAGACTGTTATCCAGGTCATGAAGGTCAGGGAAGCACAGCCAGTGATTAACAAGGACAACATCTGAAAACAGAAACTTCATGATCTCCAAAATAGCCAGGAAGAGAAAATCATACCCAGAGTGTATGAAATTCCACGCTTCCTGCACAGGGCTGAAAAGTACTGAATTCAACAAACCTGAGAAGTGGAGCGCATATTTTGTTCTTTTGGTTCATCATCTGCAGATCAATAGTACTGGGTAGGGTTCATAACCCACCCTTCATTGTTCCTAACACAGAACAAAGTGCACTACACTTGCTACAAAACATGTAAATGGCTCAAACAGGAGAAAAGACATTGAATACATGTAGAAAAGTATTACTATGAAGTCGGAAAGAAGTTACTGAAAAAATTAATGCCGTAATCCACATGCCCTGAAATACACAGACAAAAGCCACTGACTTCTAGAGCTTCAGAAACTTACCAGAATCTAGGTTGCTCCTACCTTTTCAAGGGATCTTCTGAACATGGTATTAAAGAAAGTCTTACACCAGCATGGAATATCTGCCCTGCTGAACACCATAAGCATTCTAGTTTCACTCCATGTGGCTTTTTAAATTGTACCTGTATTTTGGCACTCGGTCCTGTCCGTCATCAGCGGGAGGCTCTGGTGGCATAATGAACACTGTGTGTTCACTTTTCTGTGACTCATCAAGCTCAATCAACCGTGCATCTTCAACAGAATCTACATCAACCTGAAAACAGAGTTTGTACACTAAATAAAGAATTTAACTGTGTACGAAAATGTCCTTTTTAATTGTGTTAAAATATGTAAAAACATATCTAATATATGCTGCATTTGATTATGCATATATTATATAAATTATACTTGTTCCAATTATTCAAATACCAAATCCACAGCTTTGTCTTTTCATTTTTATTTCATGATCAGATAATCCTAAACATTTTGAAGGACAAAATACCTTCTCTCCTTTTTCTGTTCCTTTATCTGGAAAGAGCTGGGAAAAGAGAAGAGAAAAAAAAAAAAAAAAAAGAGAGTTTCTTCTCAACTAAAAAAAAATCCTGAATAATTTTATTAAAGCTGTGTCATTTACTGAAATACTAAACAAACACTAAATTTCCGTATTACTGTAGAAGCAGTTAAGCTGTTTTTCAAATAGTTCAGTAAAGAATACAGTAATCAGCATGTTTTCAATCCGTTGACATTATCTACTTAAATAAAAAATCCTAAATCCATCAAAGAAAAAGTCTTTTCTTTAGTTAGTTGAAAGAAACTGCCATTTTGCAGATATGACAGCCAGCAATAGTATCAAATTATTAAAAAAGCATTCTCTAGATGTGTACCCCATACTTCTAAACACTTACTGCCTTTTTACAAGTGTTAATTTTATTAGAATCAACACTGAATCAAAGACTAAAACTATAAGAACTTGGTATTAAAATTAAGGTCCTGCCCAGAAAGAATCACGTATAAATAATAAATATAATTCTCCAACTCCTAATTTTTGTATTGCAAACTTTGCATTTTAAAGATGAATCTGTAAATTTCATAACTCATCTTCACCAGAACCATATGGAAAAGATTTAAAAAAAAAAAAAAAAAGAATGGGACACAGCAATCTTTCTCCCATAACAAGCACGCAACAAAAGGGGAACCTACCGATACAAATCAGTTTTGACCATAACTGCAGCACTACGCACATTTAACTTGAAATTGTGTGAAAAACAACAGTGCAGATGACCACTGGTAGTAATTCTGAGGAAGGATAAGTAACGTTTAAAAAGACATAGACAGCAGTTTGATTAAGTGTCAACTACTAGTATTTCTGGCATTATCTTATGGATTGAAATCCTACAGGGCTTTAATCAAAGTTTCCTGCAACAACACAGAAAATTATTATCATGCAAGAAGATGAAGAAAATGACTCAGCAATAACCACCAAGCATTCAAATCCCTTTGAACACTTCCTGCAGAAGGTATCTACCTTCTCAACTAAAAGCCAGGACAATAACACAAAATCAACAGATGCATGTAATTTAATAGTATTACTACATTTTTCACCTTTTCTATGCAGTCATCAAAAAACGCCAAGCAAGTATCCTTGTCACTCACAAAACTGCACTCTTCAATAAAACGGCTGAATATCTGTGTTTTTGTGAGATGTGTGTAGAACTTTGTATAGGCACGGTCTCTGCTTTTTAAAAATCCTAGTTATAGAAGGGAATACACAACAAAATATCAGTTATGAGTTCCATACAAAATTAACATATAAATGGTCTACATAAAGTATTTAATGTGCTAAAATATAAAGTATTTGCTTTTTCAATAAAAACAACTACTTATATCTACTTGCATTTGGAAGATTAAAATAGCAGAACTTTTTTAGTAACTACTTTTTTACCATCATTAATGCAATCAATCACCCTCATGCCATCTGCTCACTGTGTTTGTTGATTCTTTGTGCAAGAAAAACAGTATGACCTTATACAAAAGCATCTAACAGTTAAAACAATAATAAAAAATATATTATCCTAAGAGATGATGGGCCAGATAATATTTAAGACTCTCCAAACCATTGCCTAAAAATCTCTTCTCAAATCACTCATCCAGTAATTAAATAAATCAACTCCATAAAAAATGAAACAAAACACAAAACGCCACCACATACAAAACACCTATGACATTTATGAAGCATTCAACTCACAAAGATATGACAAGTTACCAGTGATGAGGCCAATGACGTTTGCTGACTTGTTTTATTACAGTTCTTATTTTTGCCCCATACGTATTTTCCCACTTATACCATAACCATTACTTCATGCTTCATTATTGGGCTTCTAGCATTTTTGCTCTGCACAAATTGAGAAATATTTTTCCACTCCCATGAGGTGCTCTTAAAAGAATATGCCATGAAGAGAGGGCATCATGTTACTCAAAGAAAGCTTTTCTAATACCAGAGCTAGTTCAAAACTGCAGTTCTATGTGTATATATCTGTGTTCTAATCAATTTTGAATGCTTCAACTTTATATAGTTGCAATCTTAAATATTGCCAAGGGTTGTACAATCAAAGGGAACTTTGACCTTTCAAAGTTACACAGCTCCTCAACCCTAAAGTTGTAACACTGACAGTATTATCAGCCGCTGGTTTGTCTCACCCTCACCTTGATGATCAAACAAGGAATCAGCAGCAGTTGCTTTATTTGAAGGTGCCTGTGTGATTGGCTTGAGGAATGTTCTGTAACCCTTTAAAATAGATGCCATGAAACGGAGAAAAGCTTCCTGGATCTCCATCTCAAGTTCTATCATCTTCTTCTGCCAGGAGAAATCTGCCTCTATAGGGGTCATTTCCACTGCAGAGCCTTCTTGAGTTTTCCTGTGAACTGGGAATGAGCAACATATACAGTCCTTCACTAGAAATTCAGTGCATTCAAAAATGTTTTCCACTTGCCCATATTCAGACATGACAAGCACTAGAAATCCTGCAATTACTTTTCAATTGACCTGGCCCATGTAAAAGGCAGGTTACCTCAAGAGTTGATTGTATGTTTTTCTAACTCATGCACCAGTCAGGGACATAAAAGAAGAATGGATGTCAGCTAAGTTAATACTATTCTATACCCAACTGAATGCAGTCTTTCAGTAATAAATCAACAGAATCACAAAGCATCATGTGTGGCAGTGCATTCTCCTCCCTGAACCCAGCCAGCTCCTTCTTGGGCTGCTTTACAGTCTTCAGACTCCTCAGGAATTCTCTTTAGACCCTGGCCTTAACTCCTGAGCAGATAAGCTCCCCTTGAGCTTATAAGAAACACTGTTCTTTGAAACTGCTGCTGTCTAAAGAATGGCTGTTGCCTAATAGAAAGCCTTGGGATACTGTTTGTCTGAATCATAGCCTGAGTGGAACATTATTATAACTAAACTTCTGAAGAAGACTCCAGTAGTTACCAATTTCCAGGATGGAGACTGATAAATAACTGAAGCCAATCACCTCGTAACGCTATGAAGACCAGTCCGGAGCCATGCCCTTTATGGTCTTCTGGGTTGCTGCAACTGCACCAGCACTTCCTTCTCAGTGGGACCTCTTGGAGCAAACCAGCTTTCCAGCTAGTGATACTCCAAGGACCACTGCAGAAAGCTTTTAACAGGATCTGCACGAATACCTCCCCCCTTCTTCAGGGTCAACCCATCACATATTGACAGTTGCCAAGGTATCCAACACTGAGTATGTCACTGAACTTAAGGTGAATTTTTAACGGGTATAGACACCTTTGTACACAATTCTTTGCGTCTGTGTGTATGTGTGAATGAATTTAAACACCCAACAGCAAGCACACCATGAGTATCTCAGATCTGTAATTAAGTTACTGTGGTGCTTACAGTAAATCTTATTAAATAACTTCATAAATGTTAAATTAGTCAAATGATTAAATGCTGTTAACTCCTTTAGACATAAACCTGAGGCTTAGTTTGGACTGAGCTCCTTAGTCTAGGATTAAGTTTGGACTTGGTTGCAACTAGGCTCTAACAGGAGTTTGGAAAGCAAGAGGGTCCCCTCTGCACCTCTCAACTCAAGAGGAAGGTGTCCCTTGGTGATTTGCACCCTTGCCCCTTTGCATTGCCAGCCTCTGCTAAAATCATTCTACAGTGATTCTGATTTTCCTTTGTGTGCTTCATGTAAGTAATAGAGTGAAGCTTACTACTGAACACTGATGTGCTTTTGCAAATTTATATTAAACCTGCTTTTATTGGTCCCTTTGCTGGTGATTCTTTAAGTGCTCTAAACTACTCGCCTGTGACACTATGTTTTCTCTGTTCTGAAGACTGCACATTCTAAACTATTTTTCTCACAAAAATTCTAACATTTTAGTGCACCAAAGGGTAGAAACAAAAAGGTGACATTCAGAGTTTAATCTTGCATTCTTAAAAAAAACCCAGCAAGAGGTACTGCTGAAAATGATAGTTCCACGCTCTATATTATAATAAAAATATCCATTATAGTAATATAGATATTTCTACGTAAGTATGAATAAATATTATAACTATTATAAAATTGTCAAAATAGAAAAATATCTATCTAAGAGAGATTATTCGCTCTGCTCAAGTTACAATTAGGAAGTAGTTCTGTATCAGGGAGATTGAATGATATACACTACTGACAAAAGAAAAAGAAGAGTTGAGACTTGTTAACAGATCAAGTAAGGGCTATCTGCAAAAAAGATAAATTATAGAAGACTAAGGCAAGAACAGCTACCTCTTCATTAATATCATTTTATCCTTCTGTAATTTACAAATTTTGTATATCTTGTGTACCTATGACATTATCATTGTGTCATTCCCAATAATGATGTGACCTAATGTACCCTGAACCAGTTTACCTGAAAGAACTTATCTACCATAGTTAGAAAAAAGCAAGAGCTGAAAACTGTTAGGTCAATTTGAACTTTGCTCTTATCTGTCCAAGTCATTAGGCTGAAAATGGTCCGTTTTCCTTTTTCTTTTGACAAAATTGTCAAAATTTCGCTACTTCATTATTCTGGTAGAAAAACCATTATGGAGGAAATTCACCAGTACTGGACCCTGGGAATTACCAACTTGTCAGCATTCCCTCTGTGCCTGGGAAGATCATGGAGCAGACACTCATAGAAGCTATGCAAAGGCACATGGAGGACAGGGAGGTAATTTGAAACAGCCAGTACAGCTTCACCAAGGGGAAATGTGACCAACCCAGTGGCTTTCTGTGATGGAGTGACTAAATCAGCGGGCAAGGAAAGGGCTACAGATATCATTTATCTGGGCTTCTGTAATGCCTTTGACATAGTTTTCCACAACATCCTTCTCTCTAAATTGGAGAGATGAATTTGATGAGTGGACTCTTATATGGGTGAGAAATAGGTCGGACACTGGCATTCAACGGCTCATGGTCCTGATGGTCATCAGTGACAAGCAGTGCTCCTCAGGATCTGTACTCCGATCAGTGTTATTCAATATCTTCATTAGTGACATAGACAGAGGGATCGAATGCACCCTCACCAAATTTGCAGATTACACCAAGCTGAGTGGTGCATTTGACACAACTGAAGGACATGATGCCATCCAGAGGGTCCTGAACAAGCTCAAGAAGTGGGTCCATGAGAATCTCACAGGACCTGTACGATGCTGCAACCTGGGCTCAGGGAGCCTTTGGTGTCAATGCAGACTGGGGTATGAACAGATGTTTGCCGAGAAGGACTTGAGGGTGCTTGTGGATGAGAGACTGGACATGATCATGAGTAAAGGCTGAAAAAAAACCCCTTAAATTTTAAGAAGTCATAGGGAAAAAAAAAAAAAAAAATCACACCTTGTGATAGAAGGAAGTTCTTACATTTATATACTAATTACAATTAATTTTATTTTTTCTATTTCACCTGCTGCCAGCTGTGGGTGCAGTTTCTTTAAGGTGCTGAGCAGATTTTTACATGGCTTTTTTGGAAACTGCTTCCAGTTGGTGCTCTTCTTATCATCTGATCTATAACACACGAGAGAAAAAAAGGACACATAAAATATAGATATAAAAAAGAATAAATTCAACGGCCCTTACAGAAGGCAGTACCTAAAAAAAATATTTTGAAATTTTGTCACTATCCCTATTTGTTACAAAGAAAAAAAGGGCAGAGACATAACTCGGAATTGCATTTCCTGAGATACAGAACAGTAAAAATTGAATAATGAGTAGAGTCTTATCCAGCCTGCAAGGAGGATGTCCATTAAGATTTAATTTAGACTTCTTAGATGATTTCCCTTTCAGATTTTTTTTAATCAGTCTTGCTACTATACATGACTACTGTGCAAAGTCTACTCCACCATAAACCTGCCACACTGCTAATCATACAAATAAAGACAGTTCTGAATACAATATGAAATCATTACTGCAAAATGCTGGAAGATCAATCTAATAACTTTATGGTCTTACGGCTACTCAGTCCCATCTTCAACAGGTCTACGAATATTGGGAATTGAGTTCACAGCTGAAAGACTGTGTGTGATTAAGCAATGGGTAAATTGCCTAAAGAGATGCTCATCTTCTTTAAGAACAACATATACAAAGCTATACCTTCAAGCAGCTGGATATAGAGAGAGAGTAGGAAGTAAATCCTGAAAGCTTCTACATCTCTTTCTGGAAAGCAGAAAATGGGGGAGAATTGCTGTTTCAGAGAATACAACAAACCTTGTGGCCATGAGATTGAGACAGTTATTACTATCCAAACTGCTACTGTCACTAGTTGGTTTTGGACTTTATATGTGTGATATCCTTGCTCCATTATTATTCGCCCTACTGGCATCAACACAGAAATATCTTAGGAAGGAAGCCAAAGTTTCATGAGTTAAAGAAAAATTGCATGCTTACAAAATGCCTTTGCCCATTCCTCCCCCACAATAATGGCCTATGAACAATAATGCCTATAAACAATATAAGTGGTACCATTCCAAAAATGCCAGGAAAGAATCCTGCTATAAAACTAAAACAAACTTGCAAATCTTTGCCCTAAAAAGGTTATTCAATGAACTTGCAATGTTAACGTTCACTGAGATAATTGAAAAAAAAAAATAAAAATCACTAAAGAGGACGTTGAATGAGTAGAAGGCCTACAATATTTTTTAGCATATTGTAAGAAAGATAGCAGCAAACTTGCTTTATAAAGACACTAGACAGACTGATGGACCAGAAAATACTGAATTTTTCAGAAGTTACTTTTCTACTACGCAGTCTTTCCAAGTCTGCAACAGCGCTGTTGTTAAATGGATTGTCCACCAAAATAAAAAAAAAGCAAGCAAGCAGCATTGCCAAGGAAATACAAAGGGGCAAAACCAGATGCAGATAAAATTAAATGAAACATTGATCTTTATTCTCTATTAACAGGATTCTGCATGATTCTCAACACAAAGTGCTTCATGGACATTTGGGTTTACATACACGTTTCCAAAACTGAAAGATACATTATAAAACTTTCTTAACCTGGAAATGAGTTTAAGTGTCAACATCTCACAATTACTTAACTCAAATGCTATAGATGTCAAATTCCTCTGGAAGACAAATACGTCATACAGATAAGATAAATGCAAAATGCACAGAAAAAAAGATAACTACTGAAAGAGAAGTAGACTTCTAAGACAGTTACAATAAAAAGTGCAAAAGTCTTTCCAGATGAATGCCTCAGGGAGCTTTTTAGTTCAACAACCAATACAAGTAACATGGGTACTTGGTCTTTCTAACAGTCATCCCACCAGAATCTTGACATTCTTAACTCCCTGCAAAACCTCCTGTAGCTCTACTTTTTGGCAACACAATCTTCAACTTCCATTCCACTTACAAACAAAAACACTGAAATATTTTTTACTGCAAATATCTTCAAATAAATAAGTTATCTTCCTTGACTTGCTTCAATACATTTTTCTTTCACAACACCTACAATTATTATTCTGGTGGCATAACACTAAAAATATGAAACTGTATGGTATAATGTCATACATGGATGAAAATACTTTTTGCAGTTTTTCTAAAGGGAACCTATGGGAAAGGAGAAAAAAAAAACCAAGCAAACAAAAAGCCCCACAATCTGCTTCACCGTTTAGCATTTCCTGCTACTAATAAAACAAAGCATTTCAGTAATATAAAGGAAACATTTGCTTTGGTAGTGGAAGGGTCCTTCTGAGATAATAAAAATCAAGCATCCATTCTACTGGCCCACTGATCAAATGACTAAATCTAATTCAAACTAGCAAAAGCAAAAGCCAGGAGACATGAGTGAGTAAAACTAAATTTTCACAAAGAAAAGATGGACACTTCAGCTAATGATGTTCACTCTCATCTTGAACTAGCTTAGACACCTCTTTCTATTTATGATCTAATTAATTTAAAATGAAAAGGTAGTTAATAAAGCTAGTAAACACCTGAAAAAACTAAATTTTCAACTCAGTTATCTGTACACATGTAACAGAAAACCATGCTCTGAATTAGCCTCTCCTCAAGAAAGTGGAAAGAAACTCTTCATGCAATACTTTCAATTTAAGAAAAGTGTTATAATTATTAACTGAAAATATTTTAGAATTAATGCAGTGAAGACACCAAATTTTGCTTGATTGGTCTCACAAAAAATTTGGTTCTTGTAACTGAAGAAAAATTTCTTTATTAACACTAACATAAAGTAGCCTGAGTGCAAGACACCATCAGGATGTCATGAAGGGTCCCAAAGCATTCATGTTCGCCTAGGTTGGAAAGACCTTTAAGATCATCAAGTCCAATCACTCACCTAACACTGCCAAGACCACCATGAAACCACACCACCTCTACACATCTTTTAAATACTTGCAGGGCTGGTGACTCAACAACTTCCCTGAGCAGTCTGTTCCAATGCCTGACCTTCAGTGAAGAAAGTTTTTCCTATTATCCAACCTAAACCTTCCCTGGTGCAACTTGATGCCATTTCCTTTCATCCTACTGCTTTTTGCTTGGGAGAAGAGACTGACCTCCACCTGACTACAATCTTCTTTCAGGTAGTTGTAGAGAGTGATACAGGCTCCTACAGGCTCCTTTTCTACAGACTAAACACCCCAGCTGCCTCAGCTGCTCCCCAAAACACTTGTGCTCCAGACCCTTCACCAGCTTTGTTGCCCTTATCTGGACTCACTTCAGCACCTCAAGGTCTTTCTTGTCGCGAGGGGTGAAAAACTGAACACAAGATTTGAAGTGTGGTCTCACCAGTGCCAAGTACAGGGGGATGATCCCTTCCTTAATTAGTTATCATTATTACTAAATTTATAGCAACACCTGTGTCACATTTTTATACAAAGTACCAAGTGTTGATCCTTACTTAGCAAGTTTTAATTTGCTGTGAAGCATTAAAGTAAGAAAAAGAACAAGGGATGGTAAGGAACAAACCATACTGGATAAAAGAGCATTTAGCAGTTTTATTTCCCAAGCATTTCAGCAATCTCTCCACCTACAGATAAATGGAAAAACTCCATAGAACTTACATATACACCATGTTTGTATCTAAGTCAATGCACACAATATCCTGCGGTGGATCGTACAGATCAAAGTATCGTGAGTCAACTCCAACAATAAACGGAAGAGGTGCACTGAGGACGGTGGCCAGAGACAAAGGACAGAGTGGGATATATGGACATTGCCACTGAAATGGAAATATCATCTGAAGGAAAAATGAAATGAAATAAACATATTAAAACAAGACAACAGATACTGTATAATAAATCCCAAGAAGTTACATGCAGCACACTGAAATGAAATTGCTAAAAGCCTTGTAACACTGTAAGAAAAATGTCCTCACATTTGATCACTTACTTACAGCACATTTCATATGCAAAAATTATGATCTTTCTAACAGTTATTAACTAGGGTACTTGAACTAAATGCTGTTGCTAGAGAAAATGTCCTTCTAGCACATAAATAATTTTAACTTAGAAAAAGCCTTGTAAAACTGCTGTTTAAACTGATTTCTCTTCTTGCTGTACGGAACACTTTGTACTTACAGCTACTACAGCTTCAGCAACTCCTGTCAATACAGCTGGTCTAAGAGAATGGAGCAGGATCTTGCCTTCTAGCAATACAAAGAGTAACAGAGTGGCACAGTTTTCTGGTCCAAGATTCATGAGCAGAGTGCTAAAGTTTGCTCCACTAAGGAGTGCATGGGAAGGGGGAAAAAGAAGAATGTTACAGGGTTTTAAAAAAAAAAAAAGTCACTACTATTACACTGCTGACAACTGTTTGGAATCAACTAGTTGAAGGGTACTAGTATTACCACACATCAAATATCTACCTATCTAACTAACAGCATTAATTATCATGTCATTATAAGACTTGTACTACCACAAAGAAATCTAAATTCAAATGGTATTTCTAAAGAAACATATACTAAACCATGTTACTGCTGAATTTGTGTTGTTTATGGCACTCTCTCTCATAGATGCACAGGCATCTTGTCTTCATAACAGTAAAACAAATCTAACTGGTTAACAACAACTAATTCAAATACAGAACACCAGTAGTTTCATATGATGAGTTACTTCAGGCAAAAATTATGAACTGGAGTATCCATCTGATCTTAGAATCACAGTATTTTGGTTTTTAACTTAAAAACAAACCAAAAATCAACAAAACTGTCAAAAAAACCCTCATGTCACAATCATAGGGAGCTCTAACCCAGAAGACTCAGTCAGTATTCACAGAGATTGCACAGACCTTCAATCACAAATCCCAATTTTTAGGTGCACTTTAGAATTTCTGAAATGTGTGCACACTTCTGCATTCACAGATTGCACTTAACTACTTGATGTAATTGTCTCTCTTGAATCCGAAAAAGGAAAAAAGACAAGGTAGCAGTCTCTACGCTACTAAAAAAAAAAAATTGCTTACTACACAGATTCTAAAAATACAAGATGTTTAAATATATGTATTTTTTCCTCATAGCCACTCTCTCATTCCTTCATAGTGCCTAAAACAATCTGGCAATTCATATTTATTACAGGATAACTAGGGATATTATACTGCGCCAATGGACACATCTATGGCAAGGTGACAACACTCCATAACATTATAAATGCATATTGAGCTTTCTGTTTAGAATACCTAATGATACTGCCATGATATTTTACTTCCGTCTATGACTGATTCCTATTTGCCTCTGAATTTTTCAAGTAGCATACATTTAAAGCATTAATAATGATACCTTAATGGCAATGGTGTAGAAACTGGCTGTGACAATATTAATGCATCATGGGCAGAAAGCTGAAATACAGAAAGTAGTATGTGATCAACATGGACAATCCCAAAGTTAATACAGCATAATATTACAATATAAATGTATATCCATAATGTCATGAACTGCCTGGGAGACGGACACAATGTCACGCATCAGAGACAATCTTTGTGACTTGTGGTCACTTAAGGAACGTAGCTTGTATTAGTCACTGAAACAATTCTCAGAATTACAGAAAATTGTCTGTGACTCAGTGTGGGATATGTAACTGCTGCTACGTGATTAAAGAGAGAAACACAGGAGACACTGCCCCAGAGGACTAGCATCAGACTCACAGCAGTGAGTGGACAAGTGAGGGAAAGACAGAAAACAATCCTACCAAGTGAGGTAACGCAAATGGTGCCTACAAAATGGAAGGATAACACATGGCAGAAATTTCAAAAGTGCATGTAGGAAACTGTTGCCATCCAGACCACCTGAAGTCTGAAATTGTTGCCTTGGCTAACTTGTTCCACCTTTGTACCAATGAGACAGACAGCAAATCCATTCTTCTCCTCCCCTCTCCCTTCCAGCAGCTGGGTATTCAAAGACAAGTGAAAAACCTAAAGGAAGAAACTAAAGGCAAGCAAAAGCCTTTGCCATTACTGTAGTTAAAAAGGGATGCAAATATTTTGCTTACCTGCACAAGAATTCTTGGCCTTTGTGGTGAAGGGAAAGGTATATTGTGCATAAAATGGGATATATGCCTGCAAAGCAGACAAGATGTTAGAAAACCAGCCCTGGGCAGTAATGAAGGGCGGAAAACAATGTTGACCACATTTTGGAATTAATATGGTACCACGTTTTAGAAAGACTGTTAAGATCTATTTACTGTTTTGATACATTTAAGACCCTATTTATGCAAACTGAAACAAAGAAGCTCCATTCACTCACATTTCATGCTTGAAAATTAATACTGGTATGTATTAAGATATGTAAGCAAAAGGTAAGAACACAGTGGCATTTTTAGGCAAGCCATTTAAAAACCCAGGCAGCCTAACTCCATTCTACAGTTTTTAATGAGGCTTTCCTAGGGGAAACAATATACCTCACTGCCAAGGATCTAACAGTTTTGACAAGTAACATCGTATTTCAGTAAACTTTTATGACCACAAAAAGCATCCTCTGCAGTTTTCACACAGACACACACATACATACACACACACACATGCACACACACAAGCAATCTGAATTAGTTGCAGTGCTTGGAAACAGAAATATACATTGCTAATGTACAGAATTCCTGAGCTTTTATTTATATAAGCTAAAACACAGGACTGCAAATATAGCATGTATCACAGCTCAGCCACTTTCTGTGTGTGATGTAGCTCAGAAAAAGGTAAACATACTGGACATACTTTAACAGAAAAGCCAGAGTAAAATCCAGTTAACTTTACTGGCACTGCAGGAGAAGCAAACAGAAGTAGGAATAATTTGTATCAGTACAAAATAAGCTAAATAGTGCAAGCAAGATGATGGATCAACTACACCAACTAAGCAAGTGTGATATGCATAAATCGCATGATTTCTTGTACTGGTAACTACATTCCCACATCAACCTGAGAAATGCTTTACATACTTTTCAATGGGAAGTGGATGAGGTCCAGAGACAGACAGTTTGTAGATGAACATAAGAAATTTTCGAAATGCTTCAAAGAAAGGCCAGTGTGAGAGAAGGCAGATACATTTGTTTGAATTGATGGACTTGGAAGTAATCACTTTTCTTTCTACAGTTGTCAGGAGACCCAGCTGTGATTGCTGTTTTTCTGTTAGCAGCTCCCGGGGATAAGGCTCATAAAACTGAATAGCAGCACCATATACCTAAAAGATGAAGAAAAACAGCTAAGCAGACTCAGAATTTAACAGAAGATTGGGTTAGAACTTTTGAAGCATTCTTAAAGTCTTTGGTGTTTGCATACACTATGGTGCTTTTGCTGCTGGCTTATGAAATGACTTTTCATTGATGTACCATACAGAAAGCATCCTTATAAACAAAATATTTTTCATACTTGTGTCTCTCTTCCCCATTTTCACTGCACTTTCCTCAACAAAGCATTTATTTCAGTAAATTGACAAAGAAGGAACCAAACTGCATGCTGTGACAAAACCTTATCCATTGACTGTCAGGGCAAAAAACACCAAACAAAACACCTAAAACCCCAATCCTCATTAAATGTTTGTGTTCAGTAAATTCCCCTATCATTACCAGAATAAACAATAAAATTATTTAAGCTTTGACTTCACTCGTTTTATCAAGCTAAACACATACTGACCTTTTCAAGTATTCCTTCCCTACTTGTCCAAGTTTCATAATTAACTGAATTATTCCAGCAAGCTTAGCAAAAAAAGAACAGGGAAAGAAAAATACTAGCAGCTACTGCATCCCTCCTTGCAAAAGGAGAGAGAAATATCTTTTTTTCTGTTTGGAAATGGAAAAGTATATAAATTTCCTATTAGGGGAGTGAGACAGAGTGGAAGTTGAGCTATTACCAGTAACAAAGCCAAACTGCCGTTTATTACGCACAGAAAGATAATCACAGTTACTCCCCCATGCAGTTCGCACATACAGACACACAGAGTTGGCAAGCCAAAACAAGAGCTGGGAGATCAACCCTAAACAAGGGCTCCCTGGCTTCATCACCTATAATCCTGTAGTCTACTCTCTGTCTTGGTATAGCAGACACTGCCTTCCCACATGTGGGTCAAATCATGCAACATGTTTTTGGTGCCTGTGTGTGCTTGTGGCCTTAAAACAAATTCAGAAGACAGATCATATTCTGAATCTATCACTTCATGCAAATTCAGAAGGATCACTAGTCTAGGGTGGTCACTACAGTGTTTCACATGCTTCCTCTCAGCACATCCTCTTCCTTTTTCTGCCTACTTAGTTTCCAATCCAGGTGCATAGACACCTCCAGAGCCCAATTACACAAATTCACATAGAAGTGGCTTTTAAGGTAACCATAAGCAAACTGTAACAACTTAAATATTGCTAATGCATTGCTAAGATCTCTTTTACATATAGACTACACTTCCATTCCCAGAAACTCCTTACTTGAAAGAACATGGAAATCTATGCACTGTGAGTTTTGGTTTCGTGAAGTGTATGGTTCAGCCTATATGAGACTAAACAGCACATACTTTTCCATCTACTTCCTGTTTGGATTTACTTTCATCTTACATGAAGGCTTAAATACAATTTTATAAGGAAGTATTTAAAAACGTATTTTGCAGTATCTCTAAAGTGCAGAAGAAACAATCCCTATTTATCTCCATAGCAGCCATCTGAAATAAAATAAAAAACAAGTCATAGTGTGGAGCCATACCTTTTCTGCAGAAGAGCAGGTCAATACAAATGTTGAGAACACTGGTAGTGGATATTTGGTTTGGGGGTCCCAGCACTCTATAGTAGCTCCCATGGGAAGGCAGAAGAGAGGAACAGATTCCGACAGTGGGAATGATTCATAGTTCTCTTGAGGATATCTGAAAATTAAGCCTTAAGAATAGGAAAAGGAAAAGTAAGCACAGTGGTTCTGTAAGCTCTAAATAATGTAAGCAATGTATTTTCCACAAAATATACCTAAGTCTGATGGTTACCTGAACTTTATAATTGAAGATTACATCTGCAAATAAAGTCTCCCATTTCACCATAAGACTAAGTCATCCAAGTGACAATCATTCAAAACCAGTGTATGAATACTGAAGTTACTCTTCCAACTACTGTCATTCTGGTAACCGCTTAAAACCAGTACACAGCAAAGATTTTTACATCAAACCATTTGGGAATTATCTGTGCTATTTAAATATGCCACTTGGACAGATTTCATTACAAAGAAATTCCTATTAAGAAAGTGATGATTCATGTACTATAAAAACACCAGTAACATTTTCATTGAAAATAGGATGTACTAGCTGATAGTCTGCATTTTCTGCTCTCAGTCAGCATGTTCAGTTCAAACAAATTGTTTATTCAGCTTTCAGAAATATAACTCTTGCTGGTAGAAAATCGACACAGGAGCACTGGTTTACCATTGCTGATCATCTAGCTTGTTTTATGGTACAATGACTTCATTATCTATGCTTTCCACTCCTCTTTGGTAGTTTACTCCTTTCAAAGGAATTTGATCCATTTAGTGCTTAGCTCAAAAACTCAAAAAAAAATTTTTGAGCTTCTTCAGAAACAAAAAATTATGTGTAGCAATGTATTAAAAAACTTTTAAAAAACAGACTTGTCCTTTATTTTTCAGATTTTTTTTCATTCTCCTCAAACAAGGAACAAGAGCATAGTTGTGGAACTTAAGGGAAGAAACACATTTAACTTTCAAACTAAATGAAAAATGTTGAAGCATAAAAAGAAACATGAGTAAGGCTGCACAGAATATTTAATTACTCCTTCTCTGTTATCACAAACAAAAGTTTTGTTTTGTCTTTTGTTACATCTGAAATGTTCGCTAAGATTTCAGCTAAAACTCCTGAGCTACCAAGCCATGGTAAAAACTAAAATAATAGAGAAAAACATTATTCCTATCAAGTCTTTTTTTTTTTTTTTTGGGGGGAGGGCGGGGGGGCAGTAAGGAGAGTAAAGAAGGCACTATAGGAATTAATCATCTTTTAGTAACAGAATTCTGACAGACAGCACATAAGCTTTTAATATTACTATTGTATTTCAACACAGCATTTGAATCCTTCTGTTTAGACAGCTTCTAGAATTACTTACCAGCTTTATATGCTAAAGAGTTAGAAGCTGGCACAGACTTCTTGTAACAAAGGTATACACTGGAACCCCACTGGAAGACACAAGTTTGATCTCAGAACTGGTAATGATGACAACACGCAACAGAAATCAAATATAAGCATTTGAATATACTCCCACTTAGAAACAAATCACACATTTTAATAAAAAATATTACAGAATAGAATGACTGGTTCACTGTTGAGTGCATGTAAATGACGAAAATGTGAATTCATCCTTCTCTCGTGTTTTAGACATTACAGGATTTACATAAAATAACGACAGCACAACACTATCCTCTCTGGCTATTCCAACAGAAGAACAGGCAAAAGTGATGCAGATCAATTTGTAGCTTCATGTTTTCTTGGCTATTTAAAAGTAGACTCTTATGGGAACCTCATTAGGGGAAATGAAATTCTAATCATCATCACTTGCAGATTTTATTGTATTTCCATAAACGGGTTTCTGACATGGTATTTTTGCAGTTTGTCTAAACACACTCTCATTCAAAAAAACCCCCCACTTACTACCACCCGAGTAAACTAAATGCAAAACAGACTAAATAAAAGAGAATCAATTAAAGCAAAGCACATGGAGAAAAAGTAAGCAGTAATTATCATTCTTGCAATGTCTTGGCAACACAGACATTATTAACAACTAAAAGCATTTCTGATTCATCCCGAGTGTCAGCATCACCAAAGGATGCAGGCGAGATAATTTAAAAAAAAATAAATAAATAAAATTCCATTGCACTACTCCGAAATAGCACCTAGACACGCATCCGCAAACTGAAGTAGTGAGTAATCAATATGAAACAATAATTTCTAACACGAAAGGAAATCAAAACAACAAAACCTACAAAACTGAAGCCTCACACATGGTATAAAGAACAAAAGAATTATGATGTAGTGATAGAACACAATTACAGCAGTGGTAAATAGAGTTCAAGGAGCTACTTCTTTAGGTATGTTGGGTTTAAAAAGAAAAAAAAGAAAAAGAAAAGAAAAAAGAGACTCAGGCTTATAAATACTCACCATACCACAGTTCAAATTCTTATCAACTTTACAGAATGTATGAGGAGGTGTTTCTCCTTTGCTAGTAACAATAACACAGATATCTGTCACTGCCAACGAATTTTGAGGTCGTACTGCGGGAGCCCTTCGGTATGTGATAAAGATTCGTTGAGAAGAAGCTGAGCTGTTGTTAACATTAGCACAACGACCATAAGGAGTAGCCTGAATCACTTCGCAGCCTGAAATTATGCGTTCTTTCCCTTCATATAGAACTCTGCAGACATGACAGAAATAAAGTGTTAAGTGCATTCAAATACACATGAAATTACTTGGTCAAATTCAGAGAAACTATCCATCCATTAACACACTACGTCATCATTGCAACATTCTAATGTGCATTTTATATATTGTCTTTCATCATGCAGCACTTGAGGTTGAAGAAACTGCTCAGAAATATTTGAAATTATACTGAATTCTCTCTGGGAACAAATTAGAATTACGGAAAAATAAAATCAAACCACGCTGAAAAGGATTTAGTTATAGAACTAGTAGGAATGCTCTACTGTGAATGAAGAATAAATACAAAGTAAACTTCAAATTGCTTGTGTAAATGATACCTGACAATTTCATCACTAAAATGTCTGGTTAAGTAATTTAAAGCTTGGGGTTTTTGCTTGTTTGGTTTAGTGTTTTGTTTGTTTATTAGTTTTGTTGTGGGGTTTTTTGTTTGTTTTTTTTTTTGGGGGGGGGAGGGGGGTCTGAGGGCAGGGCTTGTTTTTTTTTCTTTTAAGAAATATTCCTGGAAAAGAAAAACAGAAGGCAGAAGTCTTCTTCCTATATGAATTTTTAGAGAAAAAAAAATCCAAACCCAATAATAACTGACATTTACAGTCTGAATAACACTCCTTAGGACAATGGGGCAGGGACACAAACTAATACTCTGTTCCACACAGAAGGAAGAAATAATAGCTATAGTTGACTACTAGAAAGCAGAATATATCTTACATGGCTGTAAAGCAACATTTGTATGGTATATGGCTTTTTTTTTACCTAGATCATGAGTTTACATCACTGTATTCTTAGCAAAAAATGAAAAAGTCTTTACTGCTTCGTAGCAGCTAAATCAGCTAAAACTTTCCTGTACCAAAATAAAATTATTAGCAAGTGAATACTGGAAGAAATGCAGAAGTCAAAAGATGCATCACTGACCATTTTTAAAGCATAGATGCTATTACAGGGCAAAATTTATCTCCCATTCCACACCCAAGTAAGGAATGGTTGCATTTGCTTAGTTCTCTGCAGTATGTACAGAATACTTGCCACTTTCAAATCAGTTTTCATCATTACAAGATTATAGATAAAGATAACACATTAAAACTTTGTATTTTGCAATCTCCAGCTTCCTGCACATAGTCTATCACAACTTCAAAATAAAAAATAAGCAGGTAATACATATTTACTGCCTCAAAATACCTTTGGTTAAATGTTTCACAGATTACTAGTAAATATGTATTTGAAAACTTCGAAAAAGTTGTGTCTAAGATAAAAAAATAAAAAGGTTTTTCCATAACCAACCATTCTCAGAACTTTAAAAAAATGTATTTGATTACATTTTCAAAATTACTTAAATACTCTTCCTATCTTTAAACTAGAATATGCAAATGTTACTATTTATTCTGATTCAACAGAACGAACATGTATCTCATCACAGCATTGATGATATACATGAACTGCAGTTCTAGAAAACTTTAAAAAGCAAAGAAATCACATAAATTGGGAATACAGTGACATAGCTACTAGGCTGCAATAGAAATTATTCAATTAGTTCATGCAGGATAATAATCCTCAACAGTGATTTCAGTTGTAAAGAGTGTAATCATGAGACTCGCTACATTTGAAACAGCATGTAATCTCATGGATGTTCAAACCTAGCCTAACATCAGCATTGCCAAGTTGCAACATTAGTTTTAATATACTACCTACTGGTTCAAGGTATGTGCAGAGAAAGTACATGCTAATTAAATTACTTCTAGACTAAGTACTATTCCGGAAGAACATGTCTTTTGCTCTTTTTATTGAGTTAACTACTTCACAAAGTTAAAACGCCCCAGCAAAACAGCACACCAGCAACTCTCAGGCCACATTCATTGTGCATAGTTTATGTGAACACTTCTCATGACTGCCAATTAGAATCTTATGCAGAAGAATATATTAACAGAGCAACCTCCAACAGAAGTTGCCATTCAGTTTCATCCCAGTTTCATGTATTTTAAATAAAATCCAAAATACAAATTTATTCCAGAAATACCTGCCTGCTGACAGCTTTTGAGAAGGAACAGAGCATTAATCAGACAATTCCTGCAGTTCGATTTAATAAATTTGCAAATATTCTCAGAAAAAATACTTAAGGGCCTGACCAGCGTTTAAGACTGTAGGAGCAGGGTCACCTCTCATCAAAAGCAAAACAAAAATGAAAGCAACACTCAGTTCTACATATACACTGGAGAAGTATTATTAAAGTCACAGCATTTCCTGACCTCATGCATAGTACTAAATTTACAGTATGGTACTGTATTTGCATGCAAATGAAAGAAAACCACCATTCATGTATCACTCAAATTAAATGACATTTTTAATGATTCAGAGGAAAATATTCAGAAATGACACATGAAACATTGAAAATGACACCCTATATATACACGATGTCCTCCCTGACAGCCTAAGTTTGCTCCTACTTGTTTCAACTTCCCAGTACCTGCCTTTGAATAATTAATACTGATCAGGGCTAGATTTGTTTCCTGCTTCTTTAAGCTTATAGATTGGCCTTGATCCTCAGTACACATTATTTACTGTAATATTTTACCAACTTCAATACAGCTTAATTTCAAACAAAATATAAATTTATATGTAAAATATAAAGTTTACTTTAGATGTTAGGTTCTTTCTTTGTAAGAAAGACCAAAAAAATCTTATCTTCTCTCTGTAAAACTCTTTGACAGTGTACGTGGAAGTTCTCTCATGATCACTTTTACTGATTTAAAGGTATACTTCAATACATCAGATAACAGACTTTTGAAAGAAGAAATACTAACTTCTTGTAGCTGTTGAGTTAAAAACCTTAAGCCACAGAAACCTTTGCTTTTGGAAAACCACTTCAAAACGGGCAAACTGTTGCAAATTGCATTGAGTCCTGGGCTGTTCTTCAGCTCGACTCCTCTTCTAGGTCCAACCATGTTTCTGCCTCTCACAGTTCTTATGCAAAATAAGCCTTTTGAACACCTCTTTCTCTCGCGTGTAAGACATGGAGGTTTGGAAGTAAGGAACTAATATACTGTGTCAGATGAGTGGTGGATCATGCAAAGGGAAGACACAGACTTATCTTTTATTTCTACTACCATCACTATTATTATTTGCCTCAACAAACAAGACATTGGTTTCCTTTCAACCTAAGTCCTTCCAAACATCCAGCTGCAGTTGTCACACTGGTGGGATTTAAGGAATAATGAAAGACGCTGGCTGTTAAGAACATCTTCCAGTTTCTATTATGTCCCGTGAAATTTGAGTTCACTTTCTTTTTTGAAATACATCTGTAATGAAGAAAATAATTTGTTCAATTGATACTCCTGCAGGCTTTCCAAGTTCAGGTATACAGGAACTACAAGGGTCCTTATACCCAGAATCTAAAGGGTCTTTAGCACAGAATCACTAAGCAAACTCTGTCCTTAGCACAGGATCACTAAGCAAACTAAAGCTTCCCATACCAGTTAAAAAAAAAACAAAACAAAACAAAAAAAAAAGCTGGTTTTTTTTTTTAAATGAAAAAATAAAATTGGCATTTCTTTACTTACACAATGCAAGCTACCTAACTTTTGCATACAAGGTCCTCTGTCTCAGACAAGAAGTCTAATATTCTTCTCTTGGTCCTTTCCATACTAAGCATTACCAATTCAAAACCACTTATATTGCAAAAAACCCTACCTTCCTGTCAGGTTTTCTTCTAATTTAGAAGGAAGTGCTGGAGCTCTAACTCAAGGGTAAAACAAAAAGAGGTAAGATTTTGTTTCCAAATCTCACTGCACTTAAACCAAAACAAACCTCAGATCTCAGTTCTTGTCTATTTCTGGAACATTAGCAAAAAAACCCAGAAAAGCAACGGAATGAATTATTAAGTAGTTGAATTATTTCATAGACATCTACAATTAATATACTAAATTTTACAGCTACAGGTAGAAAAAGGATCTTAGAGATCTTATTCTAGGATCGAATCTTTACTTTTCCAATTAATTTCCGACTAATATATTTTCCAAGAAAGTAATCCAACTAATTTCAGGAAATGCATCATCCAGAGGCATGGTACATGGCATAACTATATGCAAGTAAGTAGCTACAACAGGAAGTCACTCTAGGAGATTACATACACTTCAATTTAAGAACCAGTGGACAAATAGGAAGGAATGAGGATGGAGGGCATGGAAATACAGAGCACAAGGATAACAGCAAATGAACAGTAGGGCATCTCCCTCTTCTCCAAACAGCATTTGTTTAACTACTTTCTCTAAAAGAATCACTGAAAGAAATACACAGACACACACAAACACCAAGAAATCACTTGAACGCTTGGACTAGGACATAACTCATATATATATATATACACACTAACTACCTTGACACAACACCATGCATTTCACCCTTTCAAGGGATGTACTCTTTCTCTACCAACTAAGTTCACTCAGCATATCAGACAGGCTCAAAGGCAAAATATTCTGTCACATCTGATTCTTTAATTAAAATAATAGAGAACAGCATAAATTAGCCTTCAGACTGTACATACATCTCTTGCCCGAACTCCACTTTTATCTGAACACACTAGAATTCAAACACACACACACACAAAAAAAGATCGCTCTAACCATCTCTTGCACATAATTGAAAGACAGGAGGAACAGCAGGGGGAAAATATGCGTCACTGCTCAGAGAGAAAAGCCTGGCATGATGTGTTAGGTGTGACACCCTAACAAGATCTGTGTACAGTACAATACAGAATAAATACTATTTGTCAAATAACCACCATCTTAGCCAACTATTTGCCTGTTTTGTTTAGGGCGTATTACCTATGAAATCTACCCAAGCATTCAAGTTCCTAAGGTTGTGGAAGACCCAAAAATAAACATGTGCTAGCCAAGTTGCTTTTTTAAAGCCACAGGCTGAAGACTGATTGTTCAGGAATTCCTTTGAGGAATCACTCCCTGTAGAAATTCTTCCTTCTGCTAGAACTTACAGAAGTTTAAAAAATCACTCAAAGAATAACGTCACACTGTAATATCTCTTCTTGCAGTGCCAGTCAAGCACACTGGAAAAGATGATTCTAAAAATCAGTTTTGCTGAAGACTATTAGAATATAGTTTAGATGATCAAGATGAACAGAAATTGGAATATACCAGGTTAATTATTCAACTTGAACTATAAACTTTAGAGTAAGCTGTCTTGCCATGAAACCACTTTAATTATTAAGATGCCACTATCAGTCTCCTCCTGTCTGGACTCTGCTTGTCAGTTGGCACTCAAACTGGAGGCCAAAACCAGGATATGTTGCCTTTATGCTCAATGCATTTAAGCTTATAAATAAAAATAACTAAACTTACAATAGCTTACATACAGATGCATGATTTTTATTTTACTGTTTACTGTTTATTTGAGAACTAAGGAAAAACACGCACATTTCTATTTTGCCGTATTTTTAACAGCACCCCTCAACCCATGCTCTAGTTTCTTTCTCGTTATACGCCCAGTAGTTCTAAAATGTCATTATTTATTTTTAAGTTGTATCTTTTAGCATAAGTATTAAATTGAATTCCATAAAGTGATAATTTTTGTCTTCTGAAGTCATCGTTTTCATATTAAACATGTTAATATTTCTGGATTTGGACTATATTATTTCCATAAATTAATTCTGTGCTATTCTCTCACCTTGCATAAAACTGCAGCAGAGAACATAATTTCTCATATTTGATTTGCTTCATCACTCTCTCTCCCTCTCCTCTTTTAAACTATTATCATTGATTTTTAAAAAGACAAGTTCACTAGAAGACTGACACTTCATTCAACCTATTCCAGAAAGAAAACACTACACAGAAACACACAATGAGCAATGCAGATTCAAACAGCATATTTTTTAAAAGTTTTCTCACATCTGTTTTCATCATCATCTATGAAGAGTAAGGTTTGATCATTATTGAAGGAGAAACTGAACTACAATAGAAATCTCACCCAATGTCAGTAAGTGGTGGTTTGTCCCGGCCTCTCTTGTAGCAAAGAAAAAGTTCAGGACTCTTGAGACTTCCATAGTTTAAGTTGGCTTGAAGGGCTGTAGGGGTGGCTTCAACACAGGTGTATCCTTCCGGAACAGTTTCACCAGCTGATTTAATTATCACAGCAATGTCAGTAATTGGAGCCTTTGGACCAGTTGACTTTGTTTCATGTCGGCTTATTTCTTGGTCCAGGAGGGTTGTTGTATCTGTATCAGTAAGCCCTGCCACTACAAAATAGTCAGCCACCCGTGGACCTTTGTCTTCTATCATGGTTATGTCAGTACTTCCTGGGGAAAATAAGGAGAAAGAAATCAAACACTCTGCTTTCAAACTCAACCCCTTCCCTCAACAACTATGAGGATTTAGAATTTTTGAAGAAATTTTTGCAATTATAAAAATTCCTACATATAGAGTTCATGAAAATTCTAGGGCATCTCCAAAACAAACTTTGACTTTTGCTGCTCAAACAAGATATTGAATGATATTGTTGGTAATCAGATTTCAGTTCTAGCACTGTAACAGTTATGTTTAAAGTAAGATAAAGGATGACTCAAAGCTCCTAGCATAGCAGTTACACAGAAAATTGCTTTGTGTTACCTATTGGACTATCCAAGTTCTTCACAGGCTGTAAATTAATGCAGATAGCCCAATCAAAAAGCATCTATATTTTTCTGCCACTGCTTGTGAGCAATTTTACTACAGAATCATGTTATCTTGCCTTTTTTTGAGAGAGAGAGAAAGAAAGAGAGAAAGAGAGGAACGACTGCAAGTACAAAATCAATGCTTTGACATCTGCACATTTCATCCATTTTGATTCATAACCTAGACCTAACAGTGCAGTCTTGAGACATTCAGCTGGCAACTGTAACATCTGGAAGTCATTTACAAAAATCACACATCCAAACCCACATTTCATCAGCTGATCAGGCAGTACACATCACTGCTCAGCTGCACATTCCATCTGGAAAGAGTTGTTCTCCCAACATGACTGATGTTCACTAAGCCTATGATTTTAAAGCAGTGAAATGCAAGTTTCTATTAAGAACAAACCTAGCTAGCAGTCTGTGCTCAAGTATCTCAAGTAAAATTTCAAGTACCCAATTCTCATTAAATAATTGTATTTTTAGGGGATAAGTAAGAAGTATTTATAACCAGCAAATAAATACTATCGTACCCCTGCAGGAAGATAGGAACCACCTTCTTTTAGATCCCCTTGTTTCCATCATCAGATTTCTGGGAATCCTTTCTATAATGCTAATCAAATAACAGAAGCCTGATTCCCATCTCTGAAAATATGACTGCCACAGTTGCCAAGGTTCCACCTACCAAGGAGTGGGTATTACCAAATAATAGGTGCACCAAAATTGAGAAGTTTCTTCTATTCAGAATGCCCTAGTCTGATAACTGCAGCAACACTGGCCTCTGCTAACAGAAAGGTGGTTTGGTGAAGGCAGTAAAATTCTGTTCACTGTAACATGGTTTACCATCCTCCTGTTCTTATCCTGGTCTTTATTACTGAAATCATACTGAAAATGTATTTTCCATCTTCACAGTTTACAAGAATTCTATAACTTACTATCAAAAGTGTTCTGTCTACTCAGCTGAGGGAAAAATCAGTTATTCATCCTGACTATTTACAAAGAAATTTTAGCATAAGACTATACAACCTGGGTGCCAACCACTATATTTCAAGGTATTGTAGCATGTAGGGAGGGGAAGAGGAATAAACTCATCTGAATTTGTTGTACTTCCATATTCTATCTCCATTTTTTATTCTCTAACACGGAAATAACAACTTTTAAAATCCTTTCTAACCCAAAAAGAAAGTACCTACATCCTTTGAAATATTTTTCCGCAATGCTTTTCACCATCACTACAATGTTGTCTAAACATTTTGGGTAACAGCTTTTGTAGGGCAATTCACAAAGAGACAGAGAAGTGTTTGGCTCCCCTGCATAGGAAAAAGCCATGGGACAGTTATTTACAGAACTGAATTTTCAGGACGAAAACATATGGATGCCGTATCAACAGGAACAATGAAAGATTTGTTCAGTTTGTCAGGTGTTCACTGCCTAGGTCTCCTGAAGAATACAACTACTCCAGAACCATAGCTACTTGTGAAGCTCCTGCATCACTTTTAGGTACAGAATTTGCATCAGTTTACCATTTTTACTATCACAAAAACCATGAAATCAGCTATAAAGGTCAGCAAGTCAGCAAGAAAATCAGGGGTAATGGCTTTATCTTCTATAAATTGGTACTTCTGTTAAAAGGTTCCTTCTCATAGTGCCACGGCTCATTTTCACCTCCACTTTTGTCTGGAACTATAGTTTGTGCAACCATGTAATGGACTGGAACAAGAAATTGCTCTGGCTGAATTCTAATGTGCTTAGTGTTCAACCAGAGCAGTCCTCCAGTGATTCCCCGCGTCAGCACAAAAGCAGCAGCAGTATGCCCCTTTCAGCAGCAGCACAGACTTACACTGGATTAATCATAAAACTGCGAAGATGTTTCAGTTTGCCTCTCAGATGCTTGGAGTTGTTCACAGATTTATAAAAATAAAGAATTAAAGTAATGACCAACCTCTCCCTGCTGCCCTTAAAAAAAAGTCCTGAGATTACAAAGTATGTTGTAATCTGCAAAGTACTGTTTGCACTTGACGTATAAGAAATCAAATTACTGGAACAAGTTCCTAAAAATAGAAAAATGGTTGGCATCTCAGTAATTTTTACTTTTTTTTAACCCAAGACGTTTGTTAAATATTCCAGGCTTTTATTATGTCGGTCAAATTCACACAGTTCAGTACCATGTTCTCTCAGCATAATGTTAAAATCATGGCCTACATTTACCTTTAGCACGGACAGCAGGAAAAAAAAACCAAACAGTTACAATTCCATATGTGAAAAATATCACAAGAGTTTGTACTTTTAATCAGAGCTGTAGTTCCTGGAATTGCACTAGTTATCCTCCACTATGTTTTAAAGTGAGAATTTCATTTAGAAAAAATTAAAGGAACCTGAAAAATTAAATACTAAGATTTGGAAGAGTAAAATATAAATGAAGTGAATCCATTCCTAAATATTTACCAGTGGGTATCAATAAAACTGTAGCAATTGATTGCTAAGGAGCATACATTTTTGTCTATGATTTTATGTTTTCCTCTCTTCATGGCTATGTTTTACTTCACAGAAACCCTGTGCAATATGTGGCAGGCAAAAGTCAAGAGTCACCAGACAACTCAGCTGAGAAACTTGGCACAAAAGCCTTGTATGTCAGCACAACATTTAGTGAGTTTTTCAAAATGTTCCGAGTCTCAGTCTCCCAAAACAGTTCCTTTTCCACATGGATAAGTAAGGTTTCAAATAAACACAAGTCAGCTCTTCAAGAATTTGTTCTCTAGTTTCAAAAAGATTTAAAGCAACATGGTCACCGAAAAGAGACCTGAAAGTAACAGATCTTAATTAAGCTATAGTATTCTTCTCTGATACAACAGCTTTAGAAAACATAAAGAGACTAAATTATAAATTAGGAGATCGCTGCTGTTACAAATAGAACAGCAGAATTCAGTAAATTCAAGAATACTTTGCCTTCTAAACATCAGAGAAAAAATAAACATAGGCTGCGTGGTGGACAACATGAATCCACTGCTATTTTCCAGTATTTTTGAATACCTCACAGAAGAACAAGTATGAACACCGCTCTTCTCTTAACTAACAAGTGAACAAACATATTCTAAGTTTTATGACATCAACTTTTCCCAAGAATAACTTCAAAAGCAACTGTCCTCTGTTCATTTTCTATGAGTAGATTTCTGTACATCACAAGCCTAACAGAAAAAATCAATACTTCGACAATATTGAGATTTTTATTGTAATACACCACACCCTTTCAGGAAAAAAAATACCCCCAAAATTCTAAAACTAAGAAGTGTTACTTTCATGTTAGATGATGACAATGGATATATTGAAAAAAGCCAACATACAAGTCCCATGAAAGATCTCATTTTTAAAGGCTAAGATACTTCATTTTAAGCCAAATAAACCAAAAGCAAATACTAGGGATTGCGTTTTAAGAACATGAGCAATACTGTTTCAGAAACTACAAACCTCAATGTCCATATGGATCCATATGGGTTGGCGATCTTTTTTTAGCTATTTCCTAATTGTATTCCACAGCAACAGAATCAACACAGTGAAGGTGGTTCTCAATGATTAACTGTACGCAATAAATCTGAATGATTGTTCTAGTTCTAATTGCCTCAAATTTTGTCTCTGTTTAACTGGATTTCAAGACATGGAAGTTAATATTCTAAATCACTTTGAAAGGCAAAATGAAGAATGCAATCATGGACTATACTTCGCAATCAAAATTTTAGATCGTTTGTGGGGTTTTTTAAAACATGAAATACAGTTATGATTCTAACACATAGGCTCAAATGTACACTGAAAGTGCAAAGACTACCATTTAACAACCAGAACACAGTGCAGTTGGCAGTCCAGTTTCCTGTCCATTCCAGACACGTTCGCTGTTATTGCTCGCATCAGTATGTTTGTCCCTATCACAGTCACTTTTAAGCAAACTCATTCCTACTCAGGTAAGCGTGCAACTTCAGCTTATGCACTTCACTTTCACAGAAGAAATAAGACCTTGCAATGCATCACACATAACTTGAAATTACTACAGAATGTAACACTATAAACTATTCAACAAAGTTAAGGGAGTTCAGATGAAGCAAAGGGGTTATCAAACACCTCAGATGTCACTTGCAACACACAGGAAAGGTACACAGACATGTCTATATAAGTTTTCTGAGTAGAAGTAAGAATAGAGAGTGTGTGTATATATATATATACACACACCCTCCAACACACACACTTTCACACACATCATAGCAAAAGACATAAGGAAACATTACTTCAAGTATACCATTAGCACTCAATGGGATTAAAACAGAAAAAAAAAGAAAGACCACAAATTTTTACCCATGGACAGTCATCAGCAAGAGAAAATGAATTATTAAAAATGCCTTCAAAGACTTTCTTTTTCAAATTGCATATCACACTGCCATGAATTGTCATGAAAATTACTAAATGAAGTAACAG
This sequence comes from Xenops minutus, assembly GCA_035221455.1. NCBI lineage: Eukaryota > Metazoa > Chordata > Aves > Passeriformes > Furnariidae > Xenops > Xenops minutus. The sequence goes on from JAWWEE010000085.1 coordinate 39,815,073, forward strand.
AGGCACTTGACTAAATCAGGAGTATTAGAAAAACTAGAGTTGCAAAAATAACTTCACAGACATGCAGTGCTCACCTTCTACCTGTCTTAACATGACCAGCTGTGGAACTAGAACGGCTGGATGTTACACGCATTCTGGTCTGAACATGCATATATTCAAATACAGAACCATTCCCTCCTAGAAGTTTTCAAGTAACCATTTGAGAATGTAACAGTTGCACAATCAAAGTAGATTAAAACCTACAAGTTGATGATCTTAGAGAGGTCTCTAACATTGGAAAAATAAACTTAAGGACAAGGTGAAAGATAAAAAGCTTACCAATTACATTTAATGAAGTATTCCTGTAAGAGAGCTTTTATGAGTAAATTGAACCTCATCCAGAAACAAAGCTGTATCAAGGTCCTGTACTGAAAACAATCTCAACCAGCTTTTTGTGTCAGATATCTAAATTGTTGCAAATTTGTGCATATGTGAAGAAAACAACGTTGACTCTGTACTAGATGTTCGTGTATCAGATTGTTCTCTGACAGCATATGAACAAAAAAATCAGGCATAAAATGAACATAATAAACTCGGTGGGAAAGTTTGCTAAAGCATTCCAAATAGATCAGGGCACTACAGCAGGAAACGAGAAGTATTACGGCAAATCACCTCAGGTAAGCAATTCCCATGGAAGCAAAGGCACCAAACCTAGAAATATTTTGATGAAACAGTAGGGGGACTTTTGCCCCATCTGCACAAAATCCAGTTCTCAGAGCAGCAGAATTCTGAAGACTGTGAATGTTTGAGAACAAAATCACTTCTGATTTAAGCTTCTGATATGTCACACACAGTTCTACCTGTATGTTATTAATTGATTAAATAAATAAATCTTAAACCATAAAATGAACAGACATACGTAGCATCCAAAGACCAAAGGCTAGAAAACCACAGGTCGGGAATGAAAAGATCTTTTTCACACTTTAAACCGTAACTTCTACAATGACTAAAGACAATCATAATTTTTAAAAACTCAACTAGAACAGGTATTTGGTGTCTCTGTGGGGATTTGTTATGAAAATTTTCATGAGAGCCACTAGTAAATACACCATTCTTATAACACAAAACAGGTGTTTGTATTCTGCCATGCAGATCTCCTTTTCAATTTCAAACCATGGATTTTAGATGACTCAATAGTGTGTATCACAGAAGAAGAGTTAGTGATGAAATGAACTGACTTTGCAAATCCACTATTGTAATAAGTGACAATTAGATAGCAATAAATATCTAGTTTTCTCAGTCATGTACAGTTTGCCACTTAGGTACCAATTTTGTTATGGAGAAGTCCTATAATTTTTCAGACACATTTCAGAAAAAATGCAAAACACTTTGGCCTTAAACAAAATATATTATTGTTCTCCATTATCTTGAATTTTCTTTGCATTTTCTATGCTTTCCTGTCCTATATGAAATTCCTTGAATCACTGGAGAAAAACTTATCAAAGAAGTGAGGAAATTAGCCTCAAATATTGAGCTTTATATTTAATTAATTAAATTTATTCAGAAAAGACACAAAAGACCACTAACAACTTAAGATTCTGTCCTAGAAAGCCAAACTCTACATTTAGTGTGATTTTTTCTGATTGTTCGCAAAATCAGCTACCACTGTGCCGATACTACAATAGCCAGGACTAGTTTACTGTGTGGGTATTACCAAGACTGTGCATTCTACACCCTCTATGTCATTTTTCATGAACTGGTAATAATGGATCATTTGCAGGAGCTGCCCAGGGCACACCTGACCCCTCAGGCTACAAGTTGGGTGTTAAAGAACCCTGTGAGATGGGGGAGTGTTCCTGTCTTCACACCAATGACTTGGGTGTGATAACTCACCTCCAGGGAGGCATTAGCACCTTCACACCCAGCCTGAGGGGTCATGTCTGCTAATGGGCCATCAAGGATTCCAAAAATATCCCATGTCAAACTCCCCGTCCCAAGGGAGGTACTGGGCATTCCCACCTGAACCTGAGCATATATAATCTTGGGGTTTGGGGATTACGGGAATGACTTGTCGGATCCAGAGGAGGACCAGAACCTCAACAGGACTGCAACTGCCACTCTCAACCAGACTGTGACCATCATCCTCACCAACAGGTTTTCCTATCCTTTGACTTTGTACTCAGGGGGATCACATGGTGCTCAGCACAGGGGCTAATGAACATTCTGTTCATGCCCCAGTGGGGCAATGATGTTATAAGTGCTTGTAGCAAATATAACAAAACTTTCAGAAGCAAAGTTTTGTGACAGCAACATGAACAGCTACTTATGAATTACAAATGACTGAAAATATCACTGTGTTAATGGACACTGTAATCCAGGATGCTCAAGACTATGAATATTTGCCACTCTGAAAAATTCTAAGTGGAGGGAAAAAGAAAATGAAACACAAAAAAACCCCCAACCAAACAAACAAACAAAAAAACCACAAAACAAAACACACAGAAAACCAACCAAGCAAGCAAATAAACAAAAAAAAAATTCCAAACTAACCCACCAAACAAACAAACAAACCCCTATAAAAATCCTCCCAACCAACTAAACAAACAAACAAACAAAACCAAACCAACCTACTCTGGACTATTTAGACTAAATCTACCATATTAATATTTAACAGTTTAAATTTTCCTATTGTACAGTAATTTCAAGTTGTCCAGTAGTAAAAAACTTAGGGTTTTGGCCTCATATGCCTGTGAGGCCAGAAAACAAATTCTGAGCTGACCTACACAGCCTCAACAAGCAGCTGGAATCAATGAAGGCAAGTTTGGTACCAGTATTATAAGTCCTACTGCCAAAGACAGAAAACAGAAATGGAAAAGATGTGAGACAGGAAGAATGATAATCAGCAAGCAGTCCAGCTACACTCATTTAATAAACTAGTTTAATCATCAGTGTTGTACCCAAACTGTTCGTTCACATAACAGAAGACAGCAACTGACTACTTCAAGAGAGAAAATTTAATAATAATAGTAACAACAACATAGTTCTCAGAGCAAGCAAAGTACCTTATAAAATGAACTTACTGCCCCAGCTGAAAGCTTTAAAGGTTAGCTATGCTCAGTATTATGTAATGAGTGAAACATCTGCTGCCCTGGAAACATTCTTTGTTAGAGAACTCTTTCTGTAATTGGAAACTCCTTTGGAAAAAAGCCAAATATAGTAGCCTGAAACAAAAACAAAACAGTGAAGAAAAAGTCAAGAGACAAAAGCACATGATTAAATTCCTTCTGAGAGCTCAAATCAGCTAGATTGCTTTTTGTAGGTCTTTTGGTGCCCTATTTTGCTTGGTGTGAGGGTGAACCATGTTTTGGTCTTGAGAAGTCAAAGGAGAGAAGAAAGGATGGTGTTTCAAATCCACCTGAGAGGCTTCCTGAAGCAAGCAGTAAGAGTCTGAGGTATTTTCATTCTTGTTGCTCTTTCTACTAAGCACTGAAACAGTTAAATCCTAAAATTGAAAATATTTTGCTAGAATCATCATTAACAGACATTTGCCAGGTAACAGCATCATGCTTTGACTTATTTTTTGCTAGCCATCTACAATACAATAAGCCATAAGTTGCCTGAAATCATCTTCTAAGGGCTCCACAAATTCATAGTGGACAACCCACTTGCTGGTTTTGAGGAACATGATTTTCCTTGCTTTTTTATCTTTTGGTTAAAAAAAAGTCTGAAGGAAGACATCCTTCTTCTCTGTATGTCTCTTCATTGACAGCTTTACCCACTAGACACCGTCTGCTTCACAGATACATTCAGAGCCTTGAAGCCTATCCTCACCTCACTGAACTCCTTTCATGGCTATCAAGAGGATGATTCCCACTTCTGGTTGGCCTCTGATACCAGCCTCAAACGACTCGTTTCATGTCAGCATTTTCATTCTGTCTCAGCTGCTTTTCAAGCTTAGTAGGAGCTTATTAACACTTCAGAAGGCTGTCTTTTAATCCTTTTGCCAGCTCCTCATTAAGAAACTCTCTTTTGCCAACATGTCTTAAAATTAAGTCCAAGCCACACATTTGACAGCAGTTAGATATTCATGCTTTCAGTCTTATGCTGCAGCAGTGAGAATTTTACAGGAGAAGCTGTCTTTTTGCTCTTTGTGCTGCACTAGACACATCATAATCTTGATTTGCAGCACGCTTCTAAAGTAAGAGTCTTCATTAGCACATTTGCAGAAGACGTGGAAAGAGTGTAGGCTAGACCTATGAGTAACCCATCTAAAGTACTCACTGCACAGGTCACTTGCAATGAAGTTACCACAAACATAAAAAATGTGTCAAGACCTTAAGGCAGGATTAGGGCTCCTGAAAACTTAAGCCTTTAACTTTCACAAGTAATTTTGTACTTTTAAATGCTTTAGCTAACCTTCTAAAGGCAAGTTCTTTACTTAGTATCTACACTACTCTTCTCATTCCTGAAAACTCTGATTTTTTTCTCCTCTTAAAGTTTTCAGCCACTCTTGAAACAAACAAGGCACATGACATTTACATAGACATTTATAGCAAAACTAGTAGATCTTTTTTCTCTCCAAATTCCATAATACATATAACAAAACTTATGTTTCCAGACCGTAAAAGCCCTTGGTTATCAACTCTGGTTTCCTGCTGTGCTCACTTATATTCCTGAATATATATACTCAGGAACTTCGGAATATATATATATCCAGGAAAACTGAGTGTCTGAATCCATTAAAGCCCATATTTCAGTATTCAGAATGTATGTTAATTGTTACCTCATCAGAATATTAAAATGGTGTGTATTGCATGAACTTCTGAAGAAAACAATCACAAAAGATAATATATTACAAAGGTACTACTTATACAGAGTTATCAACAAATATTTTCGTCAAACATGAAAAAAAGTTATCAAGGGATAGCAAGCTTGAGATGCTCTATTGCGAAGTCCTATCACACTAGATATGGAAAATGTGAAGTCTGACATGACACCTATTTTGAGCCTTCTTATTACATCACCATATGACATTCAAAATATCTATACTGTGTTACTGAAAACACCATGGAGTTCTCAGATCAGTTACAGGGAACTTGATCTTCTGGGATAAACTATACAGATTTTAGGCAGTAAAAGAAGTGCTTAAGACAAAATCATCTCTAAGAGCATACTATCCATTTCTGTCACAATTTAACACATGCATTTTTCTTCCTTTTAAAAATATCCTTCATGTATGCTTTTATGCTTTTTCGATACATGATATTTTTATTGATTTAGTAATATATTTAAAATTAAAGAATTGTTTCCTAATGAAGGCCTTGTCAATTGTGGATATAATTCACAATTGTAAGCTTTACTATTTCCAATGTAATCATTTAGAAATGGATTAATTCAGTTTACTTAGAGAACTGATCTCAGATTTTTCCAAATTTCCAAATTTTTCCAAATCCCAAGATTTGGTCCCACATGACTTACAGTGCAGTCCCAGTGCTTAGTTGCTGTGGCACACACAAAACATTAGAGACCCCTACATTCATTTCTATGCATAGGGTGGAGTAGAATTCATAATTTCTCCTTTTGCAAAACAAAACATACAACCAAAAAACAAACAGAAAACCCCCAAACAAAACTAAAACAGTAACACCACACCACCACCTATGCCAATCCCCACAATCCTCTCCCAAGTGTACATTAGCAGAACATCCTCATTTTCCTCCACTGATACTGCTCCACTCTACACTTTAACATATTACTGGCTCTTGGAAGAGGGCAGGTGAGATCACAGATACGGAGTCAGATGATTTACCTTAGAGGTAGGCTACTATCATTTCAGTCCCTACTGAAAAGAGAGGGCATCATGCTGTCCTCTATGACATAGTTTTAATCCTTTTTTTTTTCTTTTTAATTCCTTCTTCCTCTGCCAGGTCTAGGGCACTATCAATACTCCATACAGATAAGAAGAGTAGGGATATAAATGGAGCGATATCAGTCTTGCACTTAACCTGGACAACTTAAATACAAAGTATTTCAACTCAGATGTTAACCCAGAAAGCATACCGGCTAATTAGATTTTTAAAAGGTACAAGAGACAATTAGACATTTTAGGGTCAAAACAGTTTCCCATCTCAGGTTTGTGCATCATCTGGCTACTAATATAACTAGACAAACAGTTCAAAATTAGAAGAATGACTTTGTAAATAAGATCTTTTATTTCTAGTAGAATCAGTTGGATCAAAGAGACTAAGGACAGGTTTTGAGATTAACAGTGTACATACAGTACCTCTGAATCTCAGAAGAAAGAAGAAAAGCTGTAGATGTCTTTATAGAGGAGTCATTCTGTTTTGTTTTTTTTCTTTTTAAATAAACTGAAATGCCACGTTAGTCATTACATTCACAGTGAATGAGTCATCACAACCCAAAAGCACTTTGGGCTTTCACACATCCTACAAATAGATATCTACAAAAAAAGTTCAAATAAAATTACAGCAAAGTATATACATCAGAGTTTGAAATGGCATTGCCTTTTAAGAAAGCAAAGGTCACACGCTGTGCCTCTTTTCAAAGGTAAACTTGCTACTTGATCTACCGAATCCTGAACAACATACTCCTCCCATTATTATGTATAAGGTGTGTTTGCTTTGTTCTTAAAAGAACTCGGCTAGCATAACCAGAAGTCCACAGAAGAATTCTGCTCTTCAGAGACACAGGTATTCTGGTAAAAGCCTCTGTGTAAGTACACCAATACTAGCAAAACCAATTTTGCATTTGCAATGTCTGCTCTCTTTATGACTTGAGATTTTCTTATTCCAGTACAACTCCAAGTTTGCCTGCATTATTTACTAATATTGGAATACTTTAGCAATACGTTTATACTTTATCCACAAACCAAATCAACAGTCCTGTACTGGGAGAATTACTACCACAGCATAACAAAAGGGGAAAAGAAAAAAAAAAGATAAGAAAGAATGCATCCTCAAGGTTATGCAAGAATTTAACATCAGAAGAAACTCAAGTCTTTCACTGACAATTCTAACTGCAAGGATTCACTTTGAGTCAAATAAACACTGTACTGGAGACACGTAGACTTGGTTTTTCTGGTTTCATCACAACTTTGAGAAAACAGGAACGTATTTACGCAGCTAGGAAATTTTATCTTTTATGTTCTGCTTATCATTTAATACTCAGAACCGAAACAAACCTGGATGGGACCAGTAAGAGGCATACTGCTCCAAATCATGAGCAAACCGCATCTATACATCACAGTGGTTGGTGACTTCCAAAGCTTAAATAAAATTACTTGTACTATTCCTTCTCCTGCCAAATCCCAATTCTTACTCATAAATGTATGTGGCACCTGTTCAGAAAACTAAGCTTAACCTCACATGGTTAGCTTTCCCAGATTCCTTCTACAGGATTTGGAAAAGGAACTTCAAATGGTAATTGAGGACACAAAAAGTCAGGTTTTCATTGGGAATTACCCCCTAAAAAGTAAGTGGCAGATAACAAGCCCAGAAGGAAGCCTAGGAACATGACTGCCTCTAAGCTAAAATTAACTTGTGTCAATACTGCTCTTCAACGATATCTTTGGCAGTTTCAGAACTTTGACAGGTACAAAACACATATGTTTTACAGATATTAAACATTTCTCAGATTATCCACATCCTTTAAAGTATTTCCTCTGGCAAAGACATAGCTTATTTTTGAGGATTTGTTTTAAGGAAACCTGTGAAAGATAGTATCTATGCCCCAAAAAAACCTCCACCTTGGCATACTTAAATTTGTATTACCTTCAAACACAACCATTTTCTGCCACTTGCACCTAGATATCCAGCAGTTTACATTCTCAAGACATTTATTAATTACTTAAAATGCTACTGTGAGATTTCAAGCTCAAGAAAACAATGAAGGCATAGGTCCAAATGACCCTGTAGTCTAGGTATACAGCTTCTGTTATTTCCAAGGATGGCTGACTGATCAGCTATTGAGAACTGGCCATACCGGTTTTCAGATTTTGCAACAGGCCCATTTGATGATTAGGGTAACCAACTGAATAATCTGTTGCTGTGACTCAGCAGTTTATTTTTCCTTTCTATAACTTTCTCTTAGACCTAGATGGATATCCTGTACAGGCTTCAGGGCTTAACTATACAGCTATAGATGCCTTGAGTTCTTTGTTTTCCTGAAACATTAATTAAAGTGCTTGAACTTCTTGTTCTTCATATGCTGTTTTCAGTTGGCTGCTCTCTAGTTGCGGCCCTCTTTCTCCCAACTCCAACAATGCTTTTATCCCTTCCAGAAGCAGGAAGAAACACACATTACATAGACACAGCACGAAGATATTTTACTTACAAGACTTATATTTATGTCAGGTTTCTTATCTGAGTGACAGTATAGCTTCTTTCCCAGAGAATAGCAAAGGAGGCTGGAGACATGTTACGTGACACCAGGAATAGCAGCACTCAGTTGCTCAACAGGGAAGGAAAAAAAAGAAAGAAAAAGCCTTGCTTTCACCAGTCACACAATGCCTCAACACTGCAAAGACTTTCAAAATGGAAGAGAAGCACTGAAGAATGCAACATTTCAAGATGAAGCTTCTACTATTTTGGAGACTTGTAACTGTAAATTCAGCTTTTGCTTTCAGAACTGAACTACCTGATTTGTAAGTCAATTCTTGATTTACATTATTTTTAATATCTTTTAGGCAGAAAAACACAGGCTCTTGGTTTATGCTTGAAAAACGTCAAGACTGTAGAGAGGTTTTTGAGAGTAAAGGAAAGGAACTGAAGTGTCAATAAAAGTGAACACGAAGGGTAGGCGAAAACTGGCTCACTGTATTTAACTGAAACAAAACGGATGTTTAATGACATGCAAGCCAACATTCAGCAAGAATGGGTACATTTTTACTGTTCTCTGTGTCAACAATATTGAGTTTGCTGTTCTTAAAAAAGAAAACAATAAAAAAAATCACAGGTATAAACAGAGATAATTATAATCTCAGTAATTCTGAAAAATGTTTTCAAGTTTCCTGTTTATCAAAGCAAACAGTAAACATCAGGACCACATTTATACCCTTGAAGAATCTGTAAATAGAAACAAAGAACTAGAGTGAGATATTAACCAAGACAAAACTTTGTGCTCTAATATAGTTTGGAATGCATAGCATAGTGAAACTGTACTCTTGAAACTTTAGAATAAATCTGCATGCTCACATTTTGTGACAGATGCACTCAAAAGAATAACAGACCATGAAAAATCATGCTTTACCACATCTATGTTATACTCCAAAAACAGTCTTGAACTAAGTTACTTCATTTCTAACAACCATATGCACAGAGGTCAGTTGCAAGCCTTTACCTCCACAAAACTGCAGAATGAAAGCACTCTCATTATTATCACAGGGGTGTGGCATTTCCAACACCACTACTTTTTATACTTTTTTTTTTATAGGAAAGAAGCAGTATCACATCTCTGTATAACTGGGGGCAACAACTTTGAGAGGCACAATTTTGTAGCAAACCAGAAGTTCAAAAGCAGATAAAAAAAAAATCCCACAACTTCAGTTTACAATCTGAAGCACTACAGGAGGAAAGAAGATCTCATGTACAGTGCAGTAAACTGATTTTCATTTTATAGATCTGAATAAACAGTATGGACAACTATCTGGCAGGTCACATGGGAAGCGATTTAGTAACTATGACTGTGATACCCAAGAACTATTTCACAGGTTCCCTACACCAAGACCTTCAGTATCTTGATTATTATTCAGGAAAGCAGCATGCTGAAGGTGGGCAATCCTTGCCTCAGGATGTCTGGCAAGCACAGGAAAAGAAAAAGTTCTATCAGATAACTTTCTAGAGTGTAATCTACCTTTAAACAAAAAGATGCCACACTTAGAGTTTACAGGTGCTTTGTTTTGTTATTTCAGTCAGAAGTCCATGAAACCAGTCAGATGACCACCAGACATGCTAGGCTTTATAAATACAGCTCTATGCCTACAGTTGCCATTGAAATTTATCTGAAAGCCTAACAGTAAGACAGAACAGTCAAAAGACTACTTTACCTTCCTCTTACAACTTTGCCAATATACCTTCCCTACCTCATTCTACCGAGATTTTTCTCCTATTATATTTTCAAGCAAATGCAGGCAGTATATCACAAGATGAACACTTGAACGTATTTGTTCTTAAAGCAAATCAAGCCTGAATTCCAAACTCAATTCTCCACTGGTCAAACATATATCTAAGAAAAAAACAAACTTAAAAATATAGCATTTCAAGCACTGTATTTCAACAATACGTAGCACTGCCACTCCAAATGAAAATTCAGTATATGTTGAGTCAGAGGGATGTTATCCGTAACAATATTTAATACTCCAATTTTGCTTGAGTTGTTTGTTTTTAATGAAAACCATGTCACTGATGGGAAAGAAATGGCAACACAATCTTCAAATAAAAAAACCCAAATATGTAAGACATGGTACAAGAAGATGTCACTACTTTACTGTGGCTTTGAAAAGGCCAACCTTAACCTAAGAATAAACAGCCAAAAGTAACACTGCTTATCCATTAAGTATTTAAGAAAACACCCATCTTAATTTGTAAGTTTTCTTTTTCCTAAAAGATCCAAACATTGAGAGTTTAGCAGTACTAGCAAGTTGTGCTAGTAACTGCTTTAACACAGAAGTCAGAATTAATGTAGGCAAGCCAATATTTACATTTCTGATTTCTATAGTGAACGCTTTCCTTGCACTGCTCAAGACAGAAATGCATTATTAGTATTTCAAATCCACTGGAATGGTAAAAAGCACCCTGTCAGCCAATTAAAAAAAAAAAAAGTCTTAAAAAAAGTCTTACAGTCATATTTATAATAAAAGCATCCTCAAACCATCTTTTGTGTGTGTGTGTGCATCCTTTGTGCCAAGAATTTGAAACATATATGTTAGTATGGTTAGTAGCCTGGTTAATTACTTAAGTTTGGTCATGACTGCTTCTCACAAAAAAATGCAAATAAAAATTCTTTCATTTCCAAACAGATATGAAGCAATTTCCATTCCATATTTTTTTTTTCCCCCCAAAACAGAACATTTACTGCCTCAACTCCTAACATGTAACCTTAAAAAGAGTGATACAAAATCTTTTACTGACTTTGTATTTAGTCTACACAAAGAATTAGCCAATGAGACTAGCAGCAAATAATTTTCTTTTTACTAACATGTCCATATGCTGGCTCAAATTTATCTTGGTTAAAAACTTCATAGTAAGCCAAGAAAATATATTAATGGTGTCACACAGCCTGCGGAAAGAAAAAAAATAAAAAGATCAAATATCCTGTTTGTTTACAGGCTATGCCCTCATGCAGATATAAAAGCTTAGCCACAGGCATTGTTTGATATCAACACAACAGTCCATGAGCGCCATATGTTTGATCTTAACAGCAACACAGAACATAATTTTAATGACTGGTACAGAACAGACCATAAATTTAGATTTAATATAATGTTGTTCAATTTTTATATCCTTTCTGAGATTGAAGCATCAACAGTTATGTCAAGTTGTGCTCTGAAAACTTCGGAAGACTGTGACACTAACAGCACAGTTAATCAGCTTATATCATATTTAAAGTTTCTGTGCCTACTTTTTTTTTCGGTATTTGACACACGAAGGCATGTCACCAGATCCTGCCGTGACACCTACCCCCTGATCGTGCAGCAGACACACCAGACACAGCGCAGGTTGACTAAACCTCCTGCTTTAGGTTGTCCTTCGCGGTCCGTGCGGGCGGGGCAGCCCGGCCGGCCGGGCGGTGCCCCGGGCCTGCCCCCCGCACACCCTGCCTTCCTGCCTGCCCCCCGCACACCCTGCCTGCCCCCCGCACACCCTGCCTGCCTGCCTGCCTGCCCCCCGCACACCCTGCCTGCCCCCCGCACACCCTGCCTGCCTGCCTGCCCCCCGCACACCCTGCCTGCCCCCCGCAC
>JAWWEE010000085.1:39840125-39854356 GCA_035221455.1 Xenops minutus
TGGCTCAGGGGTTGGCTGGGTATGTGTGTGAATGAAAGGGATGCCTTTTGGATTAATTTACTCGGCATGTTTTGAAGTGGTGGTGCTTTGAAAAGGAGCTCACATGGTATTCCTGAGGCCGTGAGTTCAACGTAGCACTGGTCTTTTCTATCTGTTACTTGTCAACTTGCGTTGTACTCTTTTAAACTCCTTTATATTCTGTATCCCTAAAACCCTATAAGTAAAAGAACTCTTCTCTACCCACATAAAGTTGTCTTGGAAAGTCTTTTTCCTTCCCCTTACAGCAACAGCTGTAGTAGGGCCTAATACTGTTTTCACTGAGAAGATAATTACAACCTCTAATGGTTATCACTGTTTTGGAAACTGATTCAGAGAATATTTTTTCCTGAGTGAAATTGTCCTGGTTAGTTGTTTCAGTCTATTGAAGGCTCTTACTGTCTTGAAAAGAGACTCTTCCTGCCCCTTGTCACAGTGACTAGTGTCCTCTAGTGTGTTCGAGAAGTCTTGAAAAGGAGGAGGAATTTCATGTGGTTTAGCTTGACGTTGCTTGACCTCTAAAAATGCGTTTTCACAGTAGTGCTGTTAACTAGGTTTGGGCATCCTTTAGCATCTTATAGGAATAACAATGTTTCTTAGAAGAAAAAGAGAAAATAGAGGACATAAATTTTTCAGAATTAAAATGGTTGTTAATCTTACTACTCAGCACAACTGTATATATGCAATGGGAATTAACTTTTCACTTCAGCAATTATTTGTGTGGGCAGCACTTTTGTCCTGCTACTACAGTTGCAGGTTTCTTACACATCTTACCCAACATGGTATGCTTACTTCTGAATAATTTCTTCTTGAACAGTTCACTACAGATAGTTTTTATGTTGATATATGTGGAATTGCACACCAGAACTCTTACTTTCATATGAAATGTTTATTAGACTCAAGATAGTGACAGGCTTTATGATGTGTATCTGCACTGGGTTTCCATGGCCAGGTTTCGGTAGCAGGGGGCTTCAGGCGTGGCTTCTCTGATAAGCTGCTAGAAGCTTCCCCCATATCCAAAAGATCCAATGCAAGATGGCTTCAAGACAGACCTGCCTCTGGCCAAGGCCAAGGCCATCAGCAACAGTAATAACCTCTCTGTGTTAACATATTTAAGAAGGAAAAAAAGTTATTGTGCAGAAGTAATTTCAGCCAGAGAAGAAGGGAGTGAAACAGCCCTGCAGACACCAAAGTCAGTGAAAAAGGAGAGGAAGGAGGTGCTCCAGGCACCAGAGCTGAGATTTCCCTGCAGCCCCTGGTGAAGACCATGGTGCAGCAGTTTGCAGTTGTTGTGCCACATAAGTTAAAAGACTGAAGACTGAGAGGTCTGTGAAATTTGCTGTTCAACACACTAAGGAATCTGAAGAGTTCAGTGTTCTCAAGGATTTTTGTAAATATTTATTTTTCAGAGGTTCATCACATTTGTTTGCACCCACTATTAGGATTAAAAGTTAATTTCTAAATTGCATAATGTTATAGACATGAAAGTTATTAAAAATATAGTCTGCTTTGAAATTATACTCCTCAGAGTATAAATTTCTGCTTTATTCTCACTCATTCACAGAATCATAGAACATGCTGAGTTGAAAGGGACCCAAAAGGATCAAGTCCAATACTTAAGCCTGCACAGGATCATCCCCAAGAGTCACACCATGTGCCTGAGTGCATTGTTCAAATACTTCTTGAACTCTGTCAGACATCATGGTATGACCACTTCCCTGGGGAGCCTGTTCCAACGCCCAACCACCTTCTGGGTGAAGAACTTTTCTCTAATATCCAACCTAAACCTCCCCTGATACAACTTCAGGCCATTTCCTCGGGTCCTGTCACTGGTTACTACAAAGAAGAGGTCAGTGTCTGCCCCTCCTCTTCCCCTCATGAGGTTTACTGTTAGCAACAACATCTCAAGAGTTTGAGAGACTATAAATACCACTTAAATACAGAAAAGATAATCAGTAACTTGGTGAGACAAAATTATGACCATCATTTGCAGTAATTTAGTATTTTTTCAAAGTAGACATGGAACACGAATGCCAAAGTCTGTACTTATTTTTTAAATATTCATTATAGGACAATGCTTTCATAAATAATATGTTCTTTATTCAAGAATATGGAATCTAAGTGTTTGTCTATGAGAGGATACTAAGGATATTTTTAGCAAAATATAAATGGGTTGCTGACATGGTATTGTGAATTTAGCAAATATATGTATAAAACTAAAACTGCTTAGCTATGAACAGCCTGAGATTGTGACATCCACTATCTAAACAATTTGGCAAGCAGTGGTGGTACTTACAGGAATATTAAATAACTAGTAGTGGAGAAAATAAAGGTGAAGTAAAAAGAGTAAGCAGAATTAAGAGGCCAAGTGAATGAGGTTCAATGAGGTGAAGTGCTGGGTCCTTCACTTTGGTCACAACAACACCAGGCAGCTCGACAGGCTGGGGACAGAGTGGCTGGAAAGCTGCCCAGTGAAAAATAATCTGGGGGTGCTGGCTGACAGTGGCTGAACATGAGCCAAGAAGGCCAATGGCATCCTGGCTTGTATCAGAAATAGTGTGGCCAGAAGGACTAGGGAAGGGCTCATATCCCTGTTCTTGCCACCAGTGAGGCCACACCTTGAATTCTTTGTTCAGTTTTAAGCCCCTCACATACTACAAGAAAGATGCTGAGGTGCTGGAGCAGCTCCAGAGAAGGGCAATGGAGCTTGTGAAGGATTTGAAGCAAAAGTCCTATGAGGAGCAGCTGAGGGAGCTGGGGTGTTTAGTCTGGAGAAAAGGAGGCTCAGAGGAGACGTTATTACTTTTTTAAACTACAAGAAAGGAGGGTGTAGTAAGGTGGCCGTTGACCCTGTCTCCCAGGCAACTAGTGACTGGATGAGGGGAAACAGCCTCAAGTCACACCACAGGAAGTTCAGGTTGGACATCAGGAAGAATTTCTTCCTGAAAGGGTTATCCACCACTGGAATGGGCTGCTCAAGGTGGTGGAGTCCATCATCCCTTAGTAGTGTTCAAGAAACAACTGAACATGGCACTTAGTGCCATGGTTTAGTTGACATGGTAGGGTTTGTTCAAAGGTTGGACTCAACAATCTTGGAGGTCTTTTCCAACTTTAATGATTCTATGATTCTACATCAAAAATCAAGAAAAGAAATTTACTTATTTTAAATTATATATATACTTTGATTGAAGCTGTGTGAGAAAAGCTAGGAAGATCAGCATTGGGTTAAGACTATTGAAAGAAAAATGCTGAAAAGCTGATATGGCCATAGCTGCTAAGAAGGCAGATTAGTAGGCTTAGGAATTGTATACTTTTAGTAATGGTCCATAAGTTATGTCTACTCATTTTTTATTCAAATACAGAAAACACTGGAGTTTGCCTGGAAGCCAGCAGACTTGAGCAATTTGAGTAGGTTCATAAGCGTTGTCTTTAAAAGATGGATGTGAATGTGAGCATGAAAGTTACATCATTCGACAGAAGCAAATAAAAGACTGAAGCTGTTTTGCTTCAGAGAACAGAGTGCATCAAAGGTATTAAATCTTCTGGACTTTTATGGTTTATAATGATGTCTGTGATTATGAGTACCAGCCATTTTACAGCACAATGCTTTATTTCTATGTTTTGGTACAGATCTAAATGAACCATTATCTGCCAATAACCTAAGAAAAAACCCTTTTTCATCAGTATAACTGACATATGAGAGAGGCCTCCAAATCCTGAGAAATTAATGCAATACCTGTTGGAATCTATATCTGCTCATTGAGGGATGTTAGACCAATCACTTGGAGTATAATCCAAAGCTGACTGAAGTTAATAACAAGTTTTTAATGTATTTTTTAGATCTGAGAATTAGGACTGTCTGAAGTGGAATGCTTGTTTAATTTAAAAAGAAAAAAAAGATCTTTTGCTTCTAGTTTAGTACTGACATACTTTGTTACCTGTTGGTGCAAAATCATTCTGAACATCATTATTACTTAGTGTTAGTCATATAATTTCCATGAGGAGCACCATATTTGGTGCTTTAAGTAGTGTGGTGATTTTGGCTGGCACAGAGTTAACTTTCTTCACAGAGCCTTGCATAGGGCTGTGTTCTGGATTTGTGCTGAACATAGGCTGGATAACATAGAGATATTTCTGTAATTGTTGAGCAGGGCTTGCACAGAGCCAAGGTCTTTTCTGCTTTTTGTGCTGCCGCACTGGCGAGGGGGCATGGGAAGTTGGGAGAAGATGCAGCTGGAACAGGTGACCCAAAATGACCCAAGAGGTATTCCAGACGACAAAACATCATCCTCAGTATATAAAGTGGAAGGAAGAAGGAGGAAGTTGGGGAAGTTTGGAGTGATGGTGTTTGTCTTTCCAAATCACTGTTATGTGTGGTGGGACCCTGCTCTCCTGGGGATGGCTGAACACTCACCTCTCCAAGGGAAGCAGTGAATTAATTCCTTCTTTTTCTTTGCTTGCTTGCATGGCTTTTGCCTTCCCTATTAAACTCTTTCTATCTCAGCCTATGAGTTTTTCAGCTTCTACCCTTCCAATTCTCTCCCCAGTCCTACTGCTGGAGGAGTGAGTGAGCAGCTGTGTGGGGCTTGGTTGCTGGTTGGTGTTAAACCACAACAAGTGTATAATACATTTTAAGAAGATCCTGTGATCTTGGAAAGTTAATTTTTTTTTTTAATTACATTTACAGATGTCACTGTTAGTGGCTCCAAAATTTGAAAGTTCTTATGAAACAGTAACATGGGGATAAGTGTTTTTTTGCTTTGTTATTCTTCATTGCAGCTGCTGTAAGAAACATTACATGCCTGGAAAGGAAGCCATTATGTCCTTTTTATGTCAGAAGCTCCATAATCTTTCAGCTTTATCAGAAAGAGAGCTTTATAAGTAGACCACACTGAAGAGATGTAGCAAAAAAGTGAGGTACTGACATTAATTAATCAGTGGAATATATTATTGTATTTCTACTACCTGACTAGTTCTGCCCTTAATATTTAAGTAAAGGTAGTTATTGATTGGAGGACTGATCATATGAAAAAATATCAGAAAGAAGATACCCCACTTTGGGAATCTGTTGTCTTTCCTTTTTTTTTTTTTTTTTTTTTTTTAATTTTTATTCAAGGGTGGCTTTTTGATACAAAAGACTAGGAGAGTACAAAAAGAAAAAAGAAAAGAAAGAGAAACTAGGGTAAAGGTCAAAGATCAAATATTAAGCAGTTCTAGTAAATACATATAGCAGTCTGGAAATCTTTGACACATCCTACCATATTACAGAATAAAGAGGAAATAGGGACTGCAGACTTCACTCAGGAAGCTGCTTGTCTGCTGACTCACTGACTCACTGTTGTTCACATCCAGAAAAAGTGTTTCCACATGAGAAGACTTCAGAGTTAGTTGAATAGTTCTGAGCAAACTCAAGTTAAAAAACCTGAGTTTTTAAGTGTAACAGAATAGGTTTTAACTTTACATCTTTTTTTTTTCCTCTTGGTAGCTTCGCTGGAGCAGAAACGCTGACTGAGATAAAAGCATACCTGCAATAAAATCTGATTCTGACAAAAGTAAAAAACGCTGAAGTTTTGTTGGGTGTCAGGAAGAAAGTCTAGTGATAATTTTATAAGTAATGCTTATTGTACATTCCATTTGCTTGAGATACTAAGGGGAGGTGCTTCCCTTATGCCCTTATGGAGGTATTTGCAGATGTTCAGAAAACAAGTCTTCTGAAAGTAATCCTTCTGGAGTACTCCTGTTGGAGTAGGAAGGACATGGATATTTGAATGGCTCTCTGTGCCATGGCTCACCTTTAGACTCAGTGCTTGCTTTCTGGGATTTGGGTGAAAAGTCACTTTCAGAAGTTCACTCTTATGTGATCTACCGGCAATTTCATTAAATAATCATTACTGAATGTCTGCCATAATTGTTATTTGAAAGATCAGCCACAACATTAATGCTATTTACTTACTAAGCAGCTAAAGGGTGGTGAATTATGAATCTATTTGCCTAACCTTTAAGGAAAAGAAGAGACATACTGTTACTTCTTTTTAGCTAGCATGCAGCAACCTAGAGCATTCACTTCTATGTTCTTTTTGTATCATTCTTCTGCTTTTAAGCTTAAGTATATAAACCTTAAGTACCTGGCAGAAGAAGGAAAAAGCCAAAGAAGGCTGGAAGAAGCATGAATTTGTTTTGGCAGAACATAAGAAGGATTCTCAGGTTTGAGTTAGTTTTTTTTCTCCTCTCAGCAGCTGTAGGTTAGTATACCTCAGAGACATACTTGTTTAAAGAGCCCTGTGACCATCCCTCCTTCTGGAGTTTTGGCTGCCTGTGCTCAGGGCCAATTTAGTACAGTTGAGGACTCTCCTCTCACCAGTAACCTTGGAAAGACTCCTCCAAGAGCCATTCTTTCCAGACAGCACTGAAGAAAGTGCCTCCTCAGCCTCCTGTGGGAACTGATTTAAAGTGCTGCTGTAGTGCTTGGCTCCTATCTGAGCTACAGCTGCTACTACATCATGAGTCTGTCTATGCCTGGCCATTGGCCCATTAATCTGGGCCCAGACCCTGACTCACAGGATGATTTTTCACCCTGACCTTGCACCTTCCTCATCCCTACATGCCTGTCTGGTGATCACTTATTATCTTTACAGGGCCTGATCCTAACTCTGAATTGCTGGCTTGTATTCCTGGCTTCCCCTGGCCCTTTCTCATCACCTTGAACTTGTCTGATGTCCTGGGCTCTGGGCAAGTTTTTGGGGTCTCCTTCAACTCCCAGCTCCCCTCCCATAGAGAGCATCCAGCCTGTGCTGCACGATGACCTCCAAACTTCTTGAGCTCACAGCCCCAGCAGCCAAACTTCTCTGAGGAGGTATTCTGTGAGTCACAGTATTTACATTTGCATACATTAGTGGTGAGT
The DNA here is from genome assembly GCA_035221455.1 of Xenops minutus. Classification (NCBI taxonomy): domain Eukaryota; kingdom Metazoa; phylum Chordata; class Aves; order Passeriformes; family Furnariidae; genus Xenops; species Xenops minutus. The sequence continues at coordinate 39,847,063 of JAWWEE010000085.1, forward strand.
TGACACAGGTAGGCAGGCAGAACAACAAAAACAAACAGCAGCTATGAACGGGGGAATAATCAAAGGAACACCTGGGCAGAGGTATGCAACTGGAGATGCAGGCATTCTTAAACTCAGTCCCTGCTCTTCACACAGGCTTATTCCCAGCTGCAAGGTCACCTGAGCATTTTACAGTACTCCTCAACCTTTCAATCTATTCCTCCTGATAGTTAGTATCTATACATGTGTAAAAGTTTGACATTTATTTGGATGTTTGAAGCAGTAATACTAAAATGTATCCTGTGAGAAAATTGTGCTTGTGAACATGCCTAACAGAGTCAGAACAATGAAAGATGACTATCCAGACCCAGGAAATTAGGAACTAGAATTCAGTCTGTTTATAGAAAACTGTTGACCAAAGAGGAGAACTAAAATAGTCTGCAACATGTATACAAGATGCATACGCTTTCCAGGAATGCATCTGAAGAAAATCTACCAAAAAAATCCCATTGCATTCACATGGCATTGATGTACTCCCCAAAACAAACTGATGGTCTCATTTCTTCTTAATATCCAAATTACTGTTTTTCAGTATGAAGCCATTCCCCCTTGTCCTGTGCACATGTAGGAAATCTCTCTCCAGTTCTCTTATAGTCCCACTTAGGTACTGGAAGGCTGCTGTAAGGTCTCTCTGGAGCCTTCTCTTCTCCAGATGGAACAGCCCAAATGCTCTCAGCCTTTCCTCATAGTAGAGGTGCTCCAGCCATCTGACCATCTTCATGGCCCTCCTCTGGATCAGCTTCAACAAGTCTGCATTCTTCTTATGTTGAGGACCCAAGAACTGGACACAGAACTCAAGGTGGGATCTCACAGAAGCAAAGTAGAGGGTGAGAATCACCTCCCTTGACCTGCTGTGTATAAAATAAGGTCTCTTGTGAACTGGTAAGAAATAAAAATGTAAACTCAGGAATGGCCAGTAAGTTAAAAATCAATTTTACACATGAAGGTCTGTAACTCACCACCTACTAATATGGAATTCCTTTAACAGAATCAATACAGTTCTAATGCCTAGAACAGCCACATTTCAGAGTGTGCACAGGTACTGTTAAGCATGTCTGAAAGCTGTCCATGGACATCTTTGCACATGAAAGTTTTGTGTGAGATAAAATGACTGTGGCAGCATCATATCTAAGCATTTTGATGTCCTTAAAAGTTGAACAGTGCATTATTCAATCCCAGAGATGATACAGCCACTCCAAGGCAGCTCTTCTGCAATTCACTGGCCTCACATGAGCACAACAGATGCTTGGATTGTATTCTGTGCACAAGAATTCAATTGAGGAGAATTTTAGGACTAGGGGACTAATAAATTCTGGATTAAAATATCAAAGTGGAATTTAAAATCACTGCCAAAACAGCTGCTGTTTTTTCTACCTTAACAAACCAGATCACTTAGAAAACAAAAGCAAACATTTTTTAACAATCAGATCTCAGAAAGTGCAGTATTCCTGGGACAGATATTTCAGGCAGGCCTAAGTTTGTACTCCAGCTGCATTGTTATATCCCTTGGCCGCCCACATACTCTGTTGTTTATGCAAACCTGTTGTCCCTCATGCACACAGCCAGGAAATTCCAAGGGAGAAAAAGGAATCAACATCAGTGAGCCTTTCTGTGCTTAAACAGATCAGCTTACAATATGTGTGAGTCACTCTTCTATGAATCCAGTTTCTTCAGTAAGGAGAACTCATTTGCAAATTGGCTGTGGTTAGTACACCTAAGGTCCAGCCCTGTTGGGTGTCAGTTTCCCAGTTTTCCCCTTAGTCCTCCTCCTCTTTTCAGTCACTTTGGTTCCACCTGGAATTCCATCAAAGACAAGAATCTGCCTTATACAGTCTTTGATCTTTGGCTTCTTGATGTTCCCAGTCATTGTTATGAATTTGTTGGACAGACATACCTATGTAGAACTATGGACCAAAACTTTCCCAAAGACTGGAGGTCTCTGAGTGTATCTCATATTTTTTAGTTAATAACAATGTGAACTCATCATTGATTTTAGAGTTGGGAAAATTAAAGCACTAAGAGCTAGAACTCAGCTTCTAAGGCAGTCTGATTTTTAATGTCTGACTTGGACATGCCATTCAGATGCACAGAGTATCTGGGAAACTCCAGTTAGAGCCAAGGAAAAGTTTGCCCTTGTGCAAAGTTATGTTAACTACCTAACCAGATTTGCTGGCTTGAAAGACAGCACTACTACATTATAAAGCACAGTAGGATGTCAACCTGCAACCAGTTACACTAGCATTATTGGTTTATTAAGTTGACTTTACTGCTGTTTTTGAGCACTGTGGGTGAGTGGCTCTGTTTCTGAACATGGGTAAAGCATTCAGAAGTAAAAAAGCAATTAAACATCACAGCATACATGTGAAGCGCTTTTAGAGAAGATATGAAGAAATGAAGTAACTAGTTTCAAATTCTGAAAGTTAGGATAGGTCAATACAGGTGAACTCCAGTTCCCCAGACTTATGCCCCAGTCTGATTGGAAGACAAATATCTGCAGTCTGAAAGCCACACACTAATGTCAATAAAATGGGAAGCCTAAATTCTGCCTCTCAGTGCTCTGTCTCTTATTGAAACTGGTGAGTTTGAAAGGAATGGCATGCTAATACGGCAATAAAAACTTCTGGATCACCAGTTTTATGTTTAGCCAGTATGAAGTCTACAGGAGACCCTCAGCATTATCAATGGATTTCGAACCTTGATCTGCTGATTTTCACTGCCCTGCATCACTGAGCAGAATACATAATCTTGTGTACACATGGGATAATTCTGGCATCTTATGTCTACATTTCACAGTACAGTTAAGCAAGCACCTAATAACCTGATTTAATAGTAGTGCTTGATTTAGCAGGTTGGTGAACTCTTCACTGCAATAAAAGATGAGTCACTTTAGATTGTGGCAAAGCAGTCAAGTGGAGTTTAACCAGAATTTGTTAACACTTTCACACATTAGTTGCCTATCAATAGTAAATATTCAAAGCAAGTATCTTGTCAAGAGGACAATTTCCAGCGCTACCTATGGATTCTAAAATGCTTCTAAGAGAAAGAAATTTAGACTTGTTCAAGAAAAAAAAAAAGCCACAAAGGTGGGAAGCTTGTTGAAAACTTAGAATATCAAGAAAGGACGAATGTGGAGGAGTAAGAGCAAGGCTGCCATGCAAGCCTCTTTAGGTTCCAAAAGCAGAATGTCTTCCACACTGTCAGACCTGAGACTTGAATCTATTTACAAAGGCTTTTGCAGCAAGATCTTTTGCAGCTAAGTCAGCATAGAACCCATGAAGTCAGTAATGCAAAAATGATTTCCAGTAGCTGTCTCTCTGGCCCTCTATTCTCTTCTTGTATCAAGTAAAAGGAAATGTAAGTAGAGAAAGCTTGGATGTTTTGTAGGGCACAGCTCTCACATTTCTACGTAGTGTATAAGGATAAACACACTTGCAGTAAGGAACCTTTTTGACCTTAATAAAAGAATTCCTCAGACCCAAATGAGAAAGGAATAGTTAGTTGCTATTAAGTAGCTAGTTGCAAATACATAAAAAAGAAGGTTGTTTAGGTAGAGAATTACATGAAGTATCTTAGCTTTTGTGGCAGGAAGGTCTTATATGAGAGTCATTATAGTTTTAATAGCTATATTTTAGTAATTATATTAATAGTTCTAGAACTTTTCCTTAGTTCTAGAACAGGGCCTCGATAGTTTTGTGCTATGCTTGTGTTGTATGTACCATAACAAAGTCTTCACCCATAGCTGCATCTCCTGAGTGTTAATACAATACAATTAAACAATTACAGGATCATGTTAGCATCATAATAATACTTGCTGTATTCCTTAACTGATGGTACCTAGATAATTGTCCAATACCTAGGATACCTTTCTGCTGGTATGTTATTATGAAGTACTTTGTCTTTTAAAATAGGCTGCCTTATTGATAACTTCTGTCATGGCCTCATCGAGTGTGTTTTACTGTGTAAAGGGGAAAAACCAAAGGGCTACATATGGGCTGATGGGACTTACATGTCACATGAGACATGAAGACCTGCTGTTATCTTTATGAAGGTGCAACATGTTACCATAACAACAGGTTGCTTCCCTGCTTTCTGGCAGAGTTATAGACAAACTGTAACTAAATGAAAAAAAAATCCTGTACAGTGTATAGATATGTGTAATTGATTCCTTGTCTCTATCAAGCCAGCATGAGTTGATCCCGTTCCCTCTTCTCTCTGAATTAAACATGTCACATCTTCTGTGGGGGTGAGTTCATACTCACTACCTGGGCTATAGCACCTCTCTGCTTGTAACTCATGGTATTGTTGCTTGCCTTTGCCTTTCTTCAAGTGTTCTAAGGAGAACTAGCTTCGACCCAATTAGTCTCTTTTGAGTCAAATGTCAGGTAAACTCAGTTACAGCTGAAGAGGTAAGAGGTGATGATCTTTGGACAGCTAAAAAACAATAAGACACATTGGAAGATAAGTACACTTCAGAGAAAATTAAGTGTACTATGGGGAAAAACCTGCAGATCATGCTGCTCAGAAACAAAAGGTAGGAATGCTTTTACTTTTGGGAAGAGCAGAATAAGGATGGTATTCTTTGTAAGTAAAATTAGTGTGGACTTACAAAGGAGGTTCAGGCCTCACAAATGTGATATCCTTTTCTAAAGAGGGGAAAACAAAGTGAGTCACAGCAGGGAAACTATTGACATGATTAACCAAGAAAAGGGAAAAACTTTTCATGCAGGGTCATACAAAAGGCTTGATCCCAAAACCAAGGAGTACAGCAGACTGTTTAAATGAATAAGTTAGTTTCAAGTCCAAAGACAGATTGATGCAAGGCAGAATTACAGAGCCTAGAAATGGATTATTGTGGGACTGGAAAGAAGGAGGAGCAGTGAGAGAGACGAGGGAAGATTGTCTTTGACAATTTTGCTGTTTCAGAGATAACAGTCTCAGGGTGTCCAGCACAAGTATATTGATTCCCAGTTCAGTAGAATAACTTGCATCTCACATGACAAAGCAACTTTTATAAACATGTAAAAGAAAAATGTGCTTTGAATATTAGACATCTTTAAGGTCAAATGCACTGGTGTAATCAATTGAATTGCTTATTTATGTTATGGACTCTGAACCATCTATCCCACACAGCTGTGAACACTTAAGCTTGTGGGTTCCCTGTATTGGCCAATCACCTAAGGGTTGGATTCGATGATTCTTGTGGGTCTCCTCCAACTCAGAATATTCTGTGATTCTGTGATGCTTTTCCTTTGTGTCCCTGTGGCAATCCTGACTACTGAGAACTGCTTCAGTGCTGGTTTGCTGGCAAGATCTTGAGGCACAGAAGGCATGTCAGAGTTTTCTTGTGCTTCTACTCCTTAGAGACAGCCTCAAACTGTGGCTGGAGGCAGTCCTTTAATGCCTGTCAGCTTTCTAAGGCTGTGACTGGACATACTTTGTTGACAGCACCCTTCTCTACTCTCTGTTTTGCAGGACAAGGGCATGGATAGTTTCTCATATGAGTATGTCACCACTTCGCTGCTTTGAACATTCATCCTAAAGACTGACTAAAGACTCTGTTTAGCTTTCTTGATGTTCAAGCATGCCTACTTTTATGTAAAGTAGCTTTAATGTGTTGTAAGAGCTCTCACTGCCCCATTTTTGATTTCCCAGGATATCCCTCTGTCCACTGGATCCCTGCACTGGATCTAGGTAATACACTAGTACTCCAGCTGTCAGTCAGCCCTAGATAAGTGTATTAAACTATACCAGTTCCTAAAGGAATAGTAGCAGACTACTCAGCACCCTACAGACTTACCACTGCTTTCCCCTTTGGCCTTTGTGTCACCTTGTTAGGGAACAGCTGGAGCCTCCTTCATCCTGCCACATCAGCTCCCCAGGGCTGCCAGCCCCTGCCCCAGTGATGCCATGGAAGGATCATGCTCTGGCTCCCCTCAACCCTGCTGGGCCCCAGGGTTGTTGTCCCAGCTGCTCCTCCACTTGGCTGCACTAAGGTTGTAAGAAAAGCTGAAGGACCTGTATTCTATCTATTGCTGCTGCTTCTGGCAGGGTTGTGTTACAGAGCTTATGTGGTTGAAACCTGAGCTATTCCCTGTCATGGAGGATATTATAATGAGTTTAAAAGAGAGGCACCAGAGGATAGATAAATTTAGTGTCTGATCCATTATCTTGTAGAATTTAATTAAATTTCTTTTTTTTTTCTGAGGTTAAGGATAGCTAGCTTATGTTCTAAAATGGTAATTAAATTGACTTGGATGGATGAATGTGCAGATGTGTTACACATTGAAAAAATGAAACTTCTTTCATTATACGCATTATGTGACTTTAAAAATCTGCCTTTGCCTCACAGAAAAGAAGGATAGGCTCTACTATTATTCCCTTCTTCTTTTAGCGATGGCTGGTGCTGCATGTTTTTGTGTTATCTGCTACTACTGCTTGATGCTGTCCCGTCTTCCTCTTCTTCAGTCTTGACTAGGACCACACCTATTTCTGTTCTAAGGTGTTTGAGGAATTTGGTCCATCCAAGAGGTAACATCCGTCCTCTCCCTCTACCTCCTCATCCTCCCCACCCCACATAACAAAAGTAATGTTCTCAATAGGCAAGTTCCTAGGTTTTCAGAATTTCCAATAAGCCCCTCCGAGTTCATCAAGTGCAGAAGGGCACTCAGTTGTGAAGAAAAACATGTCCAGAATCTAAATAGTTAGCCTGCCAAGGACTGTGGAGGGGTTGATACTGTCTCTAGTTACTGCATACTGCCAGAGTGTTTCCCTGGGCTATGTGAGTCGCAGGTGTTCCTGTACTACAAGTAATAGTGATACACATTAGTAATTAAATCCCTGGAATACTCTGGAATTCCCCGTAGAGACACCCCTTACAAAAGGGGTTAATTAATTTTGTGGTTGTCATGGATACATTGAGTGGTTTTCACTTGAGAAGACACATGACTGTGTGATTTAAGGAATCAATAACTGATATATCAATAAAGAACTAACACTGAGAGGGAACTGATATAAGGAACTAACACTGAAAGGGTTAATAGAAATAATTGTAGAGGCCTTTGCTGAAGTAGCAAAGATGGACTGCATGGTTGAAGTCACAATTGTTAGCTACAGGGAGTATGTTATAGTTGCTATCCGTACCTGGCCTTGAAGCTTCTAAAGCTAAAATAAATGAGGAAATGTGTCAAGAAAATAAGATAATTGTAGAAGTTTGCTAATTAGACCAGTTCAAGTTGCCAACAAAACCGGTTTAAGT
>JAWWEE010000085.1:39854456-39883855 GCA_035221455.1 Xenops minutus
GAATAACCCTGCCTTTTCTAAGAAAATAATGCATATGTATAAAGAAATAATGAATATGCATGTTTTAACTGTATTTACACAGGCCTGTGAGCACAGACAGGTGTGCATGTTTTTGGTGGACAAATCCCCCATGCACCCGGCGCTGAATAAATGTACCTTCTCTACAACTACCTGGTTGTGGGGGTTTTCCGCTCGTAATGTGGACGAGGAACAAAGGGCGGTCTCAGATGACAACAGTTTCATCAAAGGAGTGGAGTGCCTGTACATGTTTGTTACGTATCTTCGCAGAGGTGTAATAAATCACTTCAGAGAAGGGAAATTTTCTGTTTTACTCCAGTTTTCCTGCTCTGCACGAAGTCGTGTCAGGGGAGGTTTAAACTGGGTATTAAAAGAGAGGTTTTTGCCCCAGAGGGTGGTTGGGCAGTGGCCAGGCTGCCCAGGGCGGCGGTCACAGCCCCAAGCCTGGCAGAGTCCAGAAGCGCTGGGATGCCACTCTCGGGCACACGGTGTGCCGCCCGGGGACGGCGCTGTGCGGGCGCGGGGCGCTCCGGCCTGCCCGCTGCCCGCGCCGCGCGAAGGGGCGGGCCGGGAAGGGGCAGGGCCGCCCCCCGCGCGCTCGCTGCGTGCGGCCGTGACGCGCGCGCCGCGCCGGTGACGCCCCATAAAAAGCGGGGCGAGGCCGGCGCTCCCCAGGCGGCGGTGGCGTCCGTGACCCTGACCCTGCCCGTGCTCCAGGCGGCCGCGGCCCTGCCTCCCTCTCTCCCTCCTCCCGGGTGAGTACGGCCGCCCCCGTGCTCCGGCCCTGCCCGGCCGCCCGCCCGCCGCGGGGCCGACTCCGCAGTATGGTGGAGGGCCGAGGCGGGGCGGGGCTGCCCGCCCGTGAGCGGCGCTCGCCGCGGGCCGCCCCCCCTCGGCCCCGCCGACTCCCCTCGGCCCCCCGGCCGGCGTCCCGGCGCGCTTCGGCGGGCAGGCCGACAGGGCCTCGCTCGGGAGCAGAAACGCCGAGACTGGCCCGCCGCCGGAGCGGCCCGCGGTGGCGCCTGGGCAGCTGGGCCGCCTTCCTGCCTGCGGCAGCGCTGCCTGGCCTGCCTGCTGCTTCCCGGGCCTTTACTTCTTCCCATGGCGGGGAAAGAAGGTGCAGACTAAGCTTGTGGCCTAGCTTATGTGCTGTCCTGTTCGGGATCTTGTGTTGTCTCTGAAATATGCTTGGACTTTGATTCCAGGCATCCTACTCGCCTGCTCCAGAGAAGTGGATCTGACTTTTGCCAGCGCTGAACCTATTAGAGGGGTCTCTGAAACCCTGCAAAATCCTAGTTATCTCCCTTGTCTTTGAGAGCAGGAATAACTTCACAGGCTAGCTCCACTCGTTTAGTGACTAAAACTCAAATTCATGCTGTGTGGATGGATCTTGCGGGACACATTACAAATATTGAATAATCCATAAAGTAAGGACCTTTCTTCATTCCCAGGCCCGATTCTGTGCTGTTAGCCTCTTCTGTTCTGTAGCATACTTTGCAGTTCATAGTGAAATTCAGTTGTACTCCAAGTAACCTGATTTGTAATGCTGTGTGTGGAAAGGTAACATTTCCAGGGGTATTTCAGTTCTTGATAAATGAAAGGAAAACTACTCTGCTACGGCTTTCTGTTACCTGCTTGTGTGTTCCATGTACAGTCTTTCATCTCATTACAGGCATTACCTTGTATGTTAATATGTGCAAATACGCCTGTAAAACATTAACAGCATGCCTTTGTCCTTGTTCCCCATTATGTAATGGGAAAAAGTTCTATTTTACCTCAGGTGGAACATTAACACGCTCCCTCTACTGCTGTCATACGTGAGACAGGAAACTGCTGTTGGCCCTTTGACAAATGTAACAGAAGGCCTTGTAAACCACAGGGAGAGCTGTTAGGATTTTTGCCATGGGAATACATGTCGGAATACACTTTGAGTAGTGTAGACTTGTTGAATGACCAATGTTTGGAATCTATTTCAGTGGGGGATGAGTAATATTTTAGTCTAAGCTAGCATAAAAGAGGTTTTTTTACAGCAAGCAAGTCCTAAGCTCTCTGTGTTATCAGGATGCTAACTTTTGAGCAAGCTGAACAAGAGTGAGCCCTAGGTGGGCTCCTTACAGAAGATGCAGTCTGATTAAAGATGTTGGTGGTGGATTCTTCATCTGACTTGGACATCCTAAACTCGGTTTTTAGTGACTAGTGGGCTGGCTTTTCTTTGTCCTGACTCAACAGATAAGCCCAAGGGTGTCTAAATTCTTCTAGAAAAATAAATGAATCCCCCACCTGGTAACTCTGGTTATTCAGCAATGAACTGCTGTACCTCAAAGCTTGTCTTGTGCATGTGGCATACTTGTGTTGCCTAGACCAGGTTTTGGATTTTTGTTATAATAAAATCTGATTCCCATATGCAAGAATGTGAACATTCTGTTACGATTAAATGGGGTGGATGACAAGAAGGTTGTTGGTTTCAAAATTGAATAAAAGCTTAGATTAAGTGGATATGAGGATTCCATAACTCAGATATGTTTCTTTCATAGGCTGTGTAAGGTTCAAGACCTGAAAAAATGGCATTGGCAGCAATAGATCCACAGCAGGTATGTCTGAGTTAGCCCCATTTTTTTGTTTAGATCAGAAAAATAAGAGTCAACTAACCCCTTTGTCTTTTAAACAGAACATTGTATCGAGGGTTGTCAACCTTCCTTTGGTGAGCTCCACCTATGATATGGTGTCCACAGCTTACATCACCACTAAGGATAACCATCCTTATCTGAAGTCAGTGTGTGAGATAGCAGAGAAAGGAGTGAAGACAATTACATCAGTAGCTGTGACAAGTGCTATGCCTATCATCCAGAAACTGGAACCACAAAGTAAGGCAAAGATGAAGCTGTCGATAACTTTAATTTGACTGATTGTTTTATGTATCCAGATCCACTTATGGTTAAACATGGTCATGATGGTCTGGAGTGCTGTTTTATGTAGCTGACTAAACCTGTTGCCTGGCTTGAGTAACTGATTATAGATGGGTATGACTTAAAAAATCCAGGGTGAAAGCAGATTCCAGCTTTCATAATACTAAACTGATTGACTCTTCTTGATATGCAAGATGATTGTGTAATCTCTTGCTCAACACCTTTCTTGCCTTTGACCTGATTTCAAATGCTACTTTCTTGTACTGAGAACTGGTTAATTTAGAAGCTATGTCACAAGGCTGTTATAAGCAGGAACCTAGTCTCATGAAGTTGCAAAAGGAAAGTGTTTCAGCCTGTTGTAGTAGTTGCTTGATTATTGAACAGGTTTTCTCTGCCTGCAAGTGAGTTTGTTTTTTTTCTGGCACTGTAAATCTGCCTTGTTCTTGGGTTTTGCTGCCTTGAATCTCACTGAAGAGGAAAGGAAACTACTTTGAGAGCATTGCATGAGTCTGTTTCAAGAGGAATTCTCAATTTGAGTTATTTATACTAGAGGAAAAAGTAATTAAAACCAACTCTTGTAATTTCTTTTATAGTTGTAGTTGCCAACAACTTTGCATGTATAGGTCTAGACAAAATTGAAGAAAGACTGCCTATACTGAATCAACCCACTGACAAGGTAAGTTCTTTCCATGTATGTATGCTAAGCAGGAGGACCATACACCTTTCTTTTTTATTATCACTAAAAAACCAGGGAGAGATTTCAAAAAGCCATGCCTGAAGCACAGCCTTAAAGCAATGAGGAAGTCAAAGGTGCATCTGTAGAACTGTCTGATGCCTTTGGGAGGCCACTAAGGTTTTTCTGTTTTAAATTTGCCCATCATTTGGCACATCTATCTATAGGTGCAGTTCACTGGTGGGTGTCTTTTTTTAAAACATGAGTCTTTGTCTCTTTCCTGCTCAGTGTGAAGAAAATAGTGCCTGGATTACATTCACTGAAGTGTTTTCAGCTGAAGGCTGCATGGCAGTCATATCTTGTTTTGTCTTGTACATACATTTTCAGGGTGAAATTTCTCCAAGACAACCTCTACTTGTACAAGTTTCAGCATAATTTTGTTATTTCCTGAATTATGTAGCTCTCGCCAGTAAACATTTTTAGTGAATTAATGTATTTCCTGTGGCAGGTTGTTGCCAATGCCAAGGATGTAGTTGTTGGGGCCAGAGAAGCTGTAACAACCACTGTGACCGGTGCCAAGGAAACTGTTGCTCACACAATCACTGGAGTTGTGGGCAAGACTAAAGAAGCAATGCAAGACAGCGTAGAAATGACCAAGACAGTTGTCAATGGCAGCATTAACACTGTCCTGAGAAGTCGTGTGGTGCAAATGGTGAGCAGTGGAGTGGACAGTGCTCTCACTAAATCAGAGACCCTTGTGGACCAGTATCTTCCACTTACAGAAGCAGAACTAGGTAAGACCAATTCAACATTTGATTTTATTGGAATGCTTATATTGGAGAGAAGCAAGTAATCATCCATTTATTGCTTACTCATAGTAGGGAGGGAACATGTGCTTCCCAAGCTGCCTTTTGCCTTGCTGTGTGTAATAGCATCCTCACAGGGAAACAGTGAAAGTAAGGATTTTCATATAAGGTGGTCTATATTCTACCCTTTGTGCTAAAGGACTACTCAGCAAGTTCGGTATTCTTCTGTTACTAGGCAGATAAAGTTGTCTCAGACCTCTTTAAGTTTTCCTCCAGTGATTAATTTGCTTCCTTTCTATATACCTAGAGAAAGAAGCTGCAAACGTTGAAGGTTTTGAAGTTGGAATTCAAAAGCCAAGCTACTATGTTAGACTAGGATCCCTGTCTTCAAAACTCCGCACACGTGCCTACCAACAAGCCTTAAACAAAGTTAAGGATGCTAAACAGAAAAGCCAGGAGACAATCTCTCAGCTTCACCACACTGTTAGTCTGGTAAGTTTAAGCTTCCACTTGAGATATAAAAAGCAAATGTTGGCCTAATTTCAGAGTGAAGAGAACAGCCAAAATAGTCGTAGGAAAACTGGAATTGGTTGTCTCAGACTAAATGCTTTTTCTAAATACAAAGCATTTGTCATTAAGAGATTTTCATCACCATTCAGGAGAGGTCATAAATCAGGCTGAGCTGCAAATTAATGAACAACCACTTGTAACTAAGCACTGCAGAAATAAAAGTGATGTGTTTAAAATTATATTCCTGTTCTGTAGTGCTGGGTTTGACACTTTATTCACTGGGAAAAGTGTCTTGGAATTTAGAAACAGTCCTTTAAGCCCTCTTTGTTAATGTCAGATTCTTTTGGGACTTGCTATTCTTGCTCTTTCTGTCTCTGAACATTTCTGCGTACTTCAGTAATCTTATCCTAACAATGTACCTTTATGTACAGGATAAACTGCACATAAAGAGTCATGGCCTTCTATATACTTTCAATTCCTTCTGTAGGATGCCAGTGGGGGAGGGGGACAATGTATCAAAACTGCTTCCAGTTTTCAGTTCTTTGAAGAGAAGAAATACACTCTTATACTCCCAAAGTCTGTTATACTGAACTTCTGAAATATTTAAAAAGGAGGTTACAAAACAGTCAAAGTAGGGTAGCTCTAAAGGAACTGTTCAGACTCTTTGCTCTACTTCCTTATTTGGCTGTATTTCAGATCGAGTATGCCAGAAAGAACATGAATAGTGCCAATAAGAAACTTCTTGGTGCTCAGGAAAAGCTTTATCAGTCCTGGGTAGAATGGAAGAAAAATACAGGCCAAAATGATGGTGGCGAACTGCGTAGTGCTGAGGTAAATAGATGTAAAGGTACACTAGAAATAAATGGATTGTATACGGTCAAGGTAATGGAAAACTAACAGTCCCCCAAATGTGCCCCAGAGAAGGTTACATGCAAATGTGGGATCCAAATATGGAACCTCAGGGCAGTTGACTAGTGAGAAGTAGAGGACTCAAACTCTTGATCCTACTTCCTGCAAACATTCTGGGGTTCATTTTCTTCTCAAGAGAATGCTCATCCTGTTTAGCATGTGAACCTATGTTGGGATGTCCATATGTAAATCAGCTAGAACTCATTTATCTGATGTATCTAGACCAGAAATAACAATTTGTCAGCATAAAGCAGTCTTACGCACAGACTCACTGAATCCTACATGTAGCTTTAAATGGCGGTTCACTGATGAGCATATGCTTGCCTACTCTGACTTGTTATCCAGAGTTGAAACAAGAGTCTACTTGCCTGTTAGTTAGAAGCTATCAGTGTTTCTATTCACAAAGTACTTGAGTGCTGAAGAAATATTAAGTACTTTTAAGTCTCTGACTCTTCAGACTTAAGGCCTATTTTACTATCTGCTATAGCTTTATTTCACTTACATCCCCTTTACTTTGTTCCTTTATGTATCTTGAGCAATCTAAAGCTGCTGCGGTCATAAAGACACTAATGTGCTGTTATGTTTTCTTTCTAGCACATTGAGTCAAGAACTCTAGCTATTGCACGGAGCCTCACTCAGCAGCTTCAGACCACCTGCCTCACTCTGGTCTCAAGCCTACAGGGGCTGCCACAGAATGTGCAGGATCAGGTTTACAGTATTGGATCAATGGCAGGTGATGTCTACCAGAGCTTTCGGTCAGCATCCTCCTTCCAAGAATTATCAGACAGCTTTCTTACAGCTAGTAAAGGACAGCTGAAGAAAATGAAGGAGTCTCTGGATGATGTGATGGATTATCTTGTTAACAACACGCCGCTCAACTGGCTGGTAGGTCCCTTTTACCCACAACTGCCTGGCATTCAGCATGCTGAGAGCAAAGGTGAAGGGGAGAAAAATTCCAGCCAGAAAGACAAACAGCCTGAACACACTACTGAATAAACTGCATAGCATGTATGTACTCTGCTGACTGACAAAACAAGTGGCCTTACCAAGTGTAGCTGTCAAAAAAGCCTTGGTGAAAAATCCATAAATATGGGTGTAGTGGAATTACAGAGACAGGACACTCTTACACATAGGCTGTGCATTGTCCTGTGTAGTTAACCCCCCTAAAACTTCAAATTATCTGAAGTGCCTAAGTATTGGCAGCTTACAGTTGTCAAGATGCCTTGTTTGTCTGTCAAGAAACCTCACCATGCTTATCAGTGGTATTAATACCATTAGTCTAAATGAAACCCACTATAGTTAAAAGCTTTTGATTTGTTCCTTGCTCTTTACCAGACTGCTATAAAAGCCTTACATACTATGAAATGCATTTAAAAGCCCTGCAGTTTAGCTAGGTATGGTTAAAGTCTATGGTTGCTGCTGATCACACATTTGATAATTACGGATCTGACTGTCTCACACTCTATTGCTGTACAATTCATGACAAAAGTTCTGTGAGTGTGGAATACCAAAGCTCAAAGTGAGGTTTCTGGAAGAGTCAGCTGGAGTTAAATGCTGTGTCAGCGTTGATATTAACTGTATAAACTTAATTTTTGTATAACACAGTAACTTGGCCACAAAATCATAGAATCTCTCAAGCTGGAAGGGACCTGTAAACATCAAGTCCAAATCCCTGCTTCTTGCAGGACTACCTATAACTAAACCATATGGCTAAGAGTGTCATCCAAATGCTCCCTGAACACTTCCCTCGGGACCCTGTTCCAGTGATGGACCAAATCATTATCCATACATTTTTTTAATATGCAGTATAAAGGCAAGATTCATGCTGTTTGTACCCAGGTGCCTGCTGTTGCATGTGTGTTTTTTGTAGCCATCCTTTTGTAACTCATTTTGTATGTTAGTAATAAATACTTTAGTAGCCAAAGTCTGTCTCCATTTCAGTGGTGTTTTAAAACATTGTGACTTGCTCTTCTGTGACTCCTTCAAACCAGGTCCAGCAGAAAGCAAGCTTGACATGCAAATGAAGTAGACTTGCACTAAAAGTGTGTTTGTGTATGTATAGATAGATATGATATTGCTGCAGCATTTCCTTCCTCGCTTAGAGCTTCTGTTTATCCCTCCACTCAGTCTTAGCTTATTTTGGTCCTTGCTGTTGTCCACCTTTAATGATGACCTAAGCTGTGAGCTGCTGGGTGTTCTAATATTGAAAAGAGAAAGGTGTTGACAAAAGAACCTTCCCCTCCCTTCACAACAGGTATTCTGTGTGCATGAGACTGCCATCTGTCTGCTGGCTCCCTATAAACTGTATACATTTCAGCTGCAACACCAGTTTAAACTTGTTTAACTGTATTTGCCCTCTTTTGAACTTGAGTGACAAGTGTACATTAACACTCAGTTACTTGGTTAGAGTTGTTCCTCAGTAAATACTGTGACCAGCCCCCTCCCTGCATTCTGGAAAAGAATTACAGACACTAGGAAATAAGCTTTCTTGCTTTAGGGCTGTCTGGGTAAGTTGTATCTGTGTTCCTAATGCATGCCCTGTACAACTTT
The DNA here is from genome assembly GCA_035221455.1 of Xenops minutus. Taxonomy (NCBI): domain Eukaryota; kingdom Metazoa; phylum Chordata; class Aves; order Passeriformes; family Furnariidae; genus Xenops; species Xenops minutus. The sequence goes on from JAWWEE010000085.1 coordinate 39,862,829, forward strand.
GAGTTGCAATGGTTTAGTGTAGCAACGCTGGCTACCATTTTCAAAAAGGTCACTAAATAGTGTGAAGCAAATGGAGTTCAAAGGAAGCTTATCATATCGCTGCATGGAATAATGTCTTCATCTGGCACAATGTGTGCACTAAAGCAAATTACCTGTTATCTAGCCTTCTACTTGCGAGAAGGACTGCTTAGCTGTTAAGTCAGGGTTGGCCTAGAAGTGTGAGAAAGACTGTGTTTTAAGCACAACATTAAAACTGTAACAACATAATTTAAGAATTATCTGTAATTCTCTCTGCTTTAAATACTCCCTTATATAAAGTGAGCTCTTTAACATAAAATTAACATGAAAGGGTGAAATAGTCCTTTCCAGCTAGGGCTTAAGTTAAGACTGCTGGTGTGCTTTCAGCAATTAATTTATTTTTAAGTTTACTTTAACTATTGCATGAGTCCAGCCAGACACTATCCTTCTTTATCTTCGTTTACAATAAATTTGTAGAGTGCACCCACTTTTGTAGATGTGCTCAGGAACAGAATGGAATGAATTAGAGCTGGGAGCAGCTGTCTGTTTAAAGAAGGGAATTCCCATTCTTCTATATATTTTAAAATCTGATTGCTCTGGAACTTCATCTTGAGGTGATAAATCAAGGAAGATGCTCAAACTTTTCACTGTTTTTTTTTAAGGACTTGGAAATAAACAGCATCATCTGATGAATTATTTCTTTTTATTAAATGTATACTAACCAACAAAAAACTTACTTAAACCATCAAATTAAAAAGAGGAAACAGAACCAAACATTTTTAAACATGATCTGATTGTAATTTTCATGATCAGGAAGTCTTATGTGCAGCAGCATCTTGGAGATATTGCATAATTGTTTGGTTAAATGTATTTCTTTTTGTATTAAGATGGAAATTTTCTTTTGAGTAATAGTCTCTACTGACTAAAAATAAGTGATTGTTCTGCAAGTGCACAAAATGAGAATGATCTATCAAAATGCTAGTGGCTCAGTTCTGAAAGCATATTCAGGAAGAAAAAAATGGATTAAAGTTGCTCTTATTGACATTACCATTTGTATAGGAAGACAGGAAAACACCAAAGTATGTTTTGTACTATTCTATGTAAGGATTTCGCAAGTTTTGCACTATTCTGTATAAATTATATTCTTTATAAATGATTTCACTGCATCTTATGGAGAAACATAATGAAGAAGAGTTGTATCTTATGCCTTGTTGCAAGAATTGATAGGAAGTTGAAACAAAGCACTAATTCAACTGTAAAAGGTGGTATGGAAGCGAAGGTCCTTTACCTAAGTAATCCCTTAACACCAAGGGCTTTGCCTTGTTTTAGTTAGACTGGTGCAGATGTCAAAATGTGCAATTATAACAGAACTGAGCTTGTTCTAAACTGAGATAAATCATACTGACATCCACTCTGTTTTACTCTTGGCACTGGCATACACTCCAGTTTGAGATTCTTTCATGACTATGAAAATCTTTTGTTAAAGGAGTCAGATGCTTCTGCAGCCATTAAGGAGATGAAGAAAACACAAACTTAAATTTGAGTGGTTATTGTCTTGTAAGAACAACACAGATATAAGTAATAAAAGCCTCAAATGTAGGATATAGTGAAAATTCTCACTGGTTGGACAGTTACTGAATGTGGTTCCTGCTCAGTGTAAATACAGAACAAACCAGCTTATTTAAATGATCCATTTGAGCACATTTTAAAATTACTTTGTATATGGACTACTTAGCCTTAGTCTTGTTAAGATAACCCAATTTGTACTACAGTATGAAATACAGGGTTATGTGCTTACAATGGGAAAACTTGTCGATTTCTCTAAGTACAGTAATTAGAGTTAGGTAAACTGCTATAAGCAGAAAGAGGCAAGATAATTCTTGCTGGTAGAAAGATGTGTTTCCCCTGTTCTTAGTGCCTTTTGGGTTTTTGGGAGACAAAGATTATGGATCTTACTTTGATCAAGCTTAAGTTCTCAATACACTGGTGCCTGACAAGCAACGCACTGCTTAGGTTCTTCTGAAAATCAGTTTTAAATAATATTTCTAAGTCCCTGGTGCCCTATGACTATGTACTCTGAAAGAAAGCGATTCATATGCAGTGCTTCCGTGCTATGTACAACCTCGTAGCTGAAACAGTAATCCCCTTACCATTTTATATATTCTCTGCCCTTCTGACACTTCTTTAAAGGAAGTAGAGCACAGCTTTTTTGCTTGCCTAGTGTCTTTCATAAAAGTAAGTCATGTTTTTCAGTTAGGGGGTGGATTAAAACTGCTTCTCCAGTCAGCACTGAGCTTAAGTTACAGAAATGCCTAAAAGCCTCTGCAAGTTGCTTCTGCTTTTGCACATTCAGACGCATGTTGCATCAGCATGCAGCAGTTGTTATTTGGTGATACTGTGTCTGGCTCCAAATATGTCACATCACCAACATTAAAACTAACAAACAAACCATAGATGTAAGTATTTTTTACTTGGGGCAAAAAAATGTACGGTTATGAGTAAATTACTTCATTATATCCCATTTTTCAGAAGTGCCTAAGTAATCTAAGTCCTACTAAGGGTACTTAAGGGTTGGGACTTAAGCTCCTAAGTGTCTTAGCCAACATTTTTAGAAGTCTGTAACATCCATGTATCCACTAATGTCTCTGCCAATTCCTGAAACCTAGTGCTGCCTAACAGTACAGAATATTACACATGCAGTTAAAACTGAGACCAAAGTGAGATTGCAGTTCCAGGAATTTGTTTCCTCAGGACAGGTTTAATTCAGTAGGCAGGCAGAGCAGCACAGAGCAATCTGTATCAATCTCAGAGCAGGTTACTTTGTATAGTCCACTGCTTCTATGGAAAGAAGAAAGGAAAAATAATTTAAAAACATCCTTTCTTAATTTTCCAGTCACCAGTGTCACTAAATTCAGTCCACTAAGTTCAGCTCTATTCCATCTCTACTGTAAAATCCTGTCTTCTGAGCAACTGATCTGTATCTTGCAAAGTATTTGGTCTATCTTAATGCTATGTGTTTCATTTGTGACTGAGCATACTTCACTCTGCATTCAGTGAAGTCTGATTTCTAGAGATGCTGTGCATTTTTGTGTCCTGACTTCAGTGAGGAGTACTGCACAAATTTGTTTAGTTTTACTTTTAATTTGACTTAAATTTCATTCCTACACAGGTTCCAGATTTCACTATTACAGACCTGTCTTCAGAGTCAGATGATATCCCAGACATTCTGGATTTGGATGAAGAGGATCAACAAGATTTTTCACGCACAAATGGCCCTTACACTACAGGGCAAAGAGCTGAATAGAGAAGCATAAAAATGTCTTTTGATACGACATACTTTTGCCATGTTTAATTTAGATTTCTCCTTTTTAAAGGTGAACCTGCCTAGTTTAGGGATTATGGGGATATTTTTTTTTTTTTTTTAAATCACTGCCGTTTCATTTAGCTGCATCAGAAATCTGGGGGTTTTTTCTACCTGAGGAATGCATGCTACATTAATTCATTAGCATGGGTGTCAAGCCCCCATTCTACAAGCCAGCTATAGCCTAACCAGTGTATCCAACTGATCTGATCTGTTAGTGATTGTTCTCCTGCTGGTAGCGACCATGAGAACACCCCAGTGCTTTGCATAAAGGGCTGCCAACAAAAGGAGTTGATGAGGATTTGCCCACTAAATTTTCCCTTTCAGTCTACATGAAAAGCAGTTCTGCATCTACCTCTTTGCTGCTGAAAGGGGTAAGAATCTCAGATGTTCTCAAGTTGTTTTTGTTAGGTTCTGCACTTACAGAGCTTAGAAGCTTAGAGCTTTCCTTTGGCAGAGTGCTTTATGCACAGGACTCCCTTTCTCTCCACCTGCCTTCTGTATGCAAATATTTGGCCGTCATTATGCTATCAGTTGTGGCGCCTAAGACTAGAAGAGGGTAAATACTTAAAGTTTTCCAGGAATAAGGATAGCAGTTAGGAAAGGTAAGAGACTGTAAGGAGTGAGGGAAAATGGAGGACAAAGAGATACAGATGTAAGACAAAAGAAAATTGCGGGGGGGGGGGGGAGAATTAAACGTGAGGGTATTTGTGGTGACAGTGTGAGAAAAGCCTGATTTGTTTTTATTTTTTTTCCTGTTTCAATGAGACGTCAGTGACCCGCTGCGGGCTGCTGAGGCCGGGTTGCTCGCACACAGTGAGTTCTGTGGGGGCTGGGGGCATTTGTTTCCGGGGCCCAGGCTGAGCTGCTGCCTCCGGGGCGATGCAGCGTGGCGCCGGGATCCTCCGGGATCCTCCGGGATCCTGCGGGATCCGCCCGCACCCCCCCCGGCGCGGCACCCTGCGGCACTGCTGCTTGTCACCGCTTGCGAACTCTAGTCACTGAAATGCCTTGCAATAAAGGTTTGAATCCCACAGCCCGCTTGCCAGTGCGAGTTTCACTTGTGTGCCTTTTCTCTTGGTTTTTTTTGGATCCGTGTTAAATGTTGCCGTCCGGTTACCCCTGAAGCGGGCCGGGGTCCGCGCGGACCACATCTCCCGTGAGGCAGCGCGCCCGCCCCGCCTCGTTTCCGGGCGGCGGTCTCGTCTCGTCTCGCGAGGGCAGGGCCGTGTGGCGGGCGCTGGTGGCGGGCGGCGGGAGCGCGGGCGCGCGGCCATGGGCGCCGCCTGGGAGAGGGAGCACCTCTGGCTGTATCTGCTCGCCCAGGGCTTCGACCCGAAGAAATACGCCGGCGACGTGAGCCTGGGGAGGTCAGTGCGAGGGAGCGCGGGCCGGGCCGGGGCGGGGGCCGGGGCTGCGGTCCCCCGGGAGCGCCGGGCTGGAGCGGCGCGGCGCCCCCGGCAGTGCGTGGCGCAGCGGGAATTGGCCGCGGCCCGCGGTGTTGGTGCCCGAGGAAAGCAGACCCAGGGATGGCCGGCAGAGCTCCGGCTGTCCCGCGCAGTGTGTGCGGGGGGCGGGGCGAGCGGTCCCGCGCGCGGGTTTTGAACAGCGGCCGGGGAGGGTGGCGCTGCCGCCGCGGCAGCCCCGCGGGCCGCCGGCCCTACCGGCAGAGGGACGCGCCCTCCTCCTCGGGCTGCGGCGCGCCCGCCTCCAGACCAGCGTACTCAAGGCACTGCCCGCCCTGGCCTTGGACACTGCTGGGGCTGGGGCATCCGCAGCCTCCCTCGGCCACCAGTTCCGGTGCCTCGCCACCCACACAGCGAAGATTTCGTTCTAATGTTATGCCTAGATTTCTCCTCTTTCAATTTGTACGCATTACTCTTGTGTCCTGCCACTGCAGTTCCCGATGAAGAGTCAGTCTCCAGCCTCCCTGTAGGCCCCCTTCAAATACCGGAAGGTTGCTGTGAGATCTCCATGGAACCTAAACAGCCTAACTCTCACTGCCTTCGTAGGGAAAGTGCTCCAGTCCCCTTATCAACTTCATGACTCTTCTCTGGACTTGGTCCAACAGTTCCATGTCCTTCTTGTGCTGGGGTCACCGGAACTGAATGCAGTACTCCAGATGGGGTCTCACAAGAGCAGGGTAAAGGGAGAGAATCACCTCCTTCGACCTGCTGGCCATGCTCTTGATGCAGCCTTAGATTCCACTTGTGTTAAATAGGCTGGAAGGTGTATACTTCTACAGGAGTAAGAAAGCATTCAATGTATAATATGTAATGCTGTAATATAATACAGTGTTTTGTAATCTTTAGTGGCCAGTAAAAATGCTCTGCTCATTTTCACTACTTCTGACGTGGCTGTTTATTTGTGTGTTAGGAACATGTTTGATAAACCAAACCACAAGGCGTTTGCTGTCATTGCCCTCTTCTTGTTTAGTAAGCTGGATAAGGACCGTGCAGAAGCAACTTTTCAGTAAGTATTTCAATTGTGAGGTTACTGCTCTGCCCTTAATTAAGAATGTTTCATACAGTTGCTGCAGGGAGGGAAGCGGTCACTTCGGGAATACTGTGGAAGAAGAACATTCAGGCCGAATATTTGTTGCCTTTTGATCACTACTCTGTAAATGTACCACAATCTTGGCTTAATGAAGTTTGTGTTTAATAGTATTTGTAACTTGGTGACTTTGATATAAACTTTAATAGCTGCAGAGTAATCTACATTTCCCATTAATCTCAGCAAACAGAGTAACATTTCCCATTTATGGATTGCTGCCAGGATCTTCATCCCATGTGTCTAAAGACACGGCAGGGGAAAGACTAAGTGATATGAAAATGGTCAGAGTTATGACCCCTTTTTTGTTCTTCCCTTGTCTTTAGTTAGAAGGAGTTAAAGACAAATCTGTCTGTGAAATAGTCTGTAATTAACTTACAGAAAAAAACCCACGTAATTTAACAAACTTTTAGCTATCTTGGTCTTGGATGTGTGCCCCTCATTTTCTAGCTCCTCCAGTAGGCATTAATAAATCTTTGTTTTAGTCTTGTTTTTATAATGGTTAAGTATCTGGATATTTGAATGTGTTTTGAAATATTTTTTCCTTTTTTTTTTTCTTTTTCCTCATCCTTTTTAAATGGAAAGAAACTGTATATTTGGAATAGGATCCAATCATCAGTTTAGGAAGCAGTGCTGTAACTGGCTAAGAGAAATTTCAGTAAGTATTATGAAGGGTGGAAGTTGATGCTGTACTGGTTTCTGTGACCTCATTCTTTTTTTGAGAGAGCTTTATTAAATCAGAGTTTTAAATAAGGATTTGTTATCAAAGAATTCAGTTTTATCCTGTGTATTCCTACACATAGTTTATCTTGGACTTCTTTGAGGAAAAGATTGTGGCACTGTGTAATCTTAAAGCTGCTCTGGCTTACTTCTGGGTGATGGTATTTGATTAAACTGAAGTCTAGAGGGTTCCTTAGCTCTGGGTGAGAATAAGTTCCTTCAAATTGAGTGGTGTTTGTTCAAGTTTCCTGGGAAGGTGTTTATTATTGTGAAAGGTGTTTCATATGTATGAAAAGCTTTTAATATTAGTCTTTCCTTGTATATGGGAAAAGGGACTAAAATTTAAGGCAGGCCTTTTAAAGAGAGAAACCCATACTGATTGCTTCAGGTATCAGTGGTTATTATAGTACCTTCTTATGCTGCCTTTATTTTAGTGATCGTTCTAGAAATCACGTCTTTATAGGCTGCAAGACTTTCTGTTTTTCAATAATAACGGACAAGGTGAAAGCCAGCAATGCAGTATCTTTGAACACACTAAAAGTGTATTATATTATTGACTTCAGTGGAAAATATGAAAGAAAACTTGAATGTGTTTTCGAAGATAGGGATTACCAGTTAGGAGGGCACTGATTTCTCACGTTTATCCAACACTGATTTCTGTCTTTGGACTGAAACTATCTTGTGTACAGAGCTAGGGGTGGTGGTTGGGAACATAAAAAAAACCTTTATTCTCTTCTGCTGACTAGAGTGTCTGCTGTGGTAGCAAAGTTGTTTTGCTTTGCATCAGGCTTGCTATCAAGTAGTCTGTAGTGTTTCGGTACGCAGCTAAATGATAGCTGTTGTTTATGCTTTATTTCTTAGATTATTACTTCTGTGTTTAAAACAATTTAACTTTTCTAGAATCAGAGGGAAAGTGATCTTCCAACCATTACACCTTCCTCACTGATTTCCCCTGCTGGTGCTAAATTTGTTCACCTAGTCTACCAGTTTGCAAGACATGTGATGACTGAGGAAATTAAAAAGTTATCTATAGGTAAGCTGTAATGGAACAATAAAAATGCTTCATTTGTTGTGTTTGTAAATCTATCAGGTCTTTAATGTTTGACAAGACTTTAAAATAGTTCTGAGTTGGCTGCTTAGTTCAGAGTCTCTCACAGTGTCCTGTGCATCTGCATATAGCTGCTGCTGATAGAACAGTGCTGCTTGCTCTGGTATCTATTGCTTTATGGGTCTTGTTCCAATGCTCTACACCATTACTCACATGAGGCAATGATTTGGTCCATAAGTATTGGATCGCTATACTATATTCTTCCTCAAAACTTGAGAAATTCTGAAGGGCTGGAACTGTCTGTTCTAGACGTCTTGTATTCTTTTGATAACATAAAGAAAATAGGGAGTGAGAGTGAGGAAATAAATATACATGACTGAAAAAAATTGCAAAAAAGACAGTACAGTGCATCTATTTCAGTCCAGTAAAATGAGCATTTTGATTTCTGATTATTTCAGTTCAAACTAGGTAGATTAGGAAGTTATACATTTACTAAAAGTGAATGATGTCATCCAAACATTGACTTCTCTTTAGGCACTGGTATACCTTTTGCTGAAGCTGTAAGATTGAGACCTGAGGATATGTACATTGCAGGAGCAAGACACAGAGTTGCATACAATAAACTGCTGGAAGTTCTTCAGAGGGAAGATTTTGTTATTCAAGAATATGGGGAAAAATCACAGTAAGTAATGTATTTAAAGAAATTGAGTCTTTTCATAAAAGCTGACTCACATGTGTGTGTCTTTGAAGGGATTTGAGGAGGCTACATCTCTTTACCTCATGAGTTCTGCTGAACTTCTCCCATATTTTCCCCCTTTACCTCTTTTAATTGACAGTTCTACTGTTTGTAGAGCTTTTGTGAAGCACAGTATAAAGAAATTAGTTTGCCATTTAGGAGATGCTGTATTTTGAAAGATTACTTGGGCATTAAAATGATCGGGGAAGTCTGCATGTATAGCACTATGATTTCCTAACTTTTGAAAGGTTGTATCTTAAAATATTAACTGTTTCAGGATGAAACACTCGAGGCCCATTTTGTTTACGTGAACCTTAGTTATTTCACCAAAAGCATACTATTCTTTACTCTTGTTTATGGAAAACATTCCCAGCTTGAGAAATATGAAGAGCTGGAACTTTCTGTGTGGGCACAGATTTATGTATCAGTACAGGATAGTTTACATGACGGGAATGCTGTCGTGAATAGTTGTGAGCTGTTCAGAAGTGGCAGAAAAGGGCGAGGAATTGCAGTGTAGGTAAAAGAGCAGTGACAGTCCGTGTAGTGTAGCTCCACACAAGAGGACTAGTCACGTTTCATGCTTTTGGATCAAGATCCAAGGATTTAGCGTCCAGGGAGACCTCATGAAGGGTGTCAGCTGCCCTTGATTCTTACAGAGGACTTGAGCTTATCGGAGTATCTACTGGGAAAGCATTTCTGTGGTGCATTAGTGATGTGGGAAATGGGAGTGACTTGAGGATGACTTAGTAATGCAGTCACTGAGTGTTCCAAGTAGGAGTGGTGCTCATTTGAACTTGCCACATATACGTAAGGGAAACTTCTTGGAAATATTACAGGACTGTTATGGTCACTGTATCCCAGACTGTAAAACTTGTAGTTTTATGTCGATAATATACATTTCTAGTAACTTCATTGTTTTTGTCGGGTATAGTAGAAACCATTTTATTGCTATAGCTTGGTTGCTTAATTTACATACATCTTAGTGGATTTCCTGACTGTAATTCTACACAAAGTCATGATAAGGAAGCTTTTTTTAACTTTTTTTTTCCCCCATTATTCCACAACTGGCTCAGTATGAAGATTTGGAAGGAATAAGCACAATTAGTTAGTGGCTGCAAGTAATTCTGATAAACCTCTGGTAACTGTTAACTATTTTTCTAGGGTTCTAATTAAAGAAATAGAAGAGATAAAGTCTGAATATGCACTCATGCAGATACAGTCTTTGTGGTAAGTGTTTTTCAGTGTAACTAAGGATATATAAAATTGATTACTTGCTCAGTTTTATGAAATATGAATGATAATTTCATTGTGGTCCACTTGAACTTTTGTTTTGCATGTGCATATAGGATGAAACAAAATGACCAAAACAAAAGTGACACTATTGAGAGTATTCAAAAGGTGAGCATTTTGTTTCTGCTGTGGCAGTGTATTGTATTTCTTCTAACATTTCTGCAACACTTGCTTTCAGATACTGATATTTCCACTTGTCTATCTGTGATTATGCTAGCCCTTTCATCTACCTATATGTTGTTTTGGTACTCTGTCATTATAGGTATTATGGCAAACATTTTAACATAGTGTTGTTTTTCTTCTTGCCTATTCAGGTCCGTAGTATGTGGACAGTTATAATGGAAATACTTACATCTTTGAAACAGGATAAGGAAGTTGTGGATTCTGTACTTGAAGATTGTGTTCATCAGTGTATTTTAGATGGAACTGATGTTGTTTTGAGAGTTCCAAGGTTGTTGGCTCACAGAATTGAAAGTGACGAAAATGAAGTAAGTAGTTTTTGTCCTTGCTAAATTGCTAAACTGCTGGGTTTTTTTAGTCCCCAGGGATGCAATTGGTTACCTTAAAAAAATAAAACAAATACTTCATGGATTATAATAGATGATTGCTAAAGGATGCATAAAATATGTAATTTGTATGCAAAAATTTGTAATTATTATAATGCTGTTTTGTATTTGTCATGTTTATTCCATTAATTTTTTTGGTTCAGTAACTACATTGATAAGTCTGCCTGATTAGTACTTGACTTTTTTGATTGTTTGGACATTAAAACTAGGTTGACTGGTTTAACTGTTGCTTTAATTTTTGCTTTTGTTTCCAGTGTGTAGTCTATGGTGTTTAGTTATGGTGTTGGTGTTTTTTGTGCCATGTCTTTTGGGACAGTGGTTAAACGGAATACCTCACTGGTTGAAGTTTTCTTGGTTTGTATTGCTTTAATCTAGAACACATTTTTTGACAAATGAAACAATCAGGAACTAACTAAATCAAAGTATGTAGTGTCCCTGCTTTTACTGCAGAAGGCATAACTTTCTGATGTTGGTACTGTTCACTGATTTTTTTATTTTTTTTTTTAAATTTGCTTGCTTACCATGCTTCAAGGTTTTTACAGCAAATGTATATGAAGATGGAAAATTGAATTTCTTAGCCATCATTCAGTTGTTAAATGAAGCCCTGAAGATGTTGAGAGATGAGCATTGTCAGGCTGAATTAAAAGACTTCCACAAAATTGAGAACATGGTTACATCCTGCAATAAAGCACTACAGGATTTGAACACAAAGAGGTAATTGTTGGCCAGTTTTCTCTGGTCCCTTGTTCTTAAATCTTAGGATCCTGTCTACCTACTGTTACTTATAGCAAAAACATGTTGGTTCAGTCATTTTCCTTTGCCTCTGGGAAATTAACATTTGTCTTGATTATTTATGTAAGTTTTGATTGAGACTCTTCTCTAAGTAACAGCTTTATGCTTTTACTTCATCAATATTTTAGGCTTTGTTTCTGGGGACCTCATTTGCTAGCTGATCTGAGTTTTTTGCTTTTTGTTACTTTAATAAGTTCTGACATTTAAAAAACTTTTATCTAAACCTGACCTAGGGAGGTTTAAAGAGTGTATCTCATTTGTATATGTATTTGAGTTTAGTTTTTCTAATTCTGCTGTAAGAAACAAGGATACCTCATAGCCACTTTGTTGGTTGTGAATTTCAGTTAGTTCTTAGTATATGCACAAATGCATGCATAGCAAAGGTTTTGCAGGATAAGGGAAATGTGTAATACTGTCCATCTCTATGCAGAATTGTTATCTCCACTAACAGGTGTTTCCATTTTCCATGCTTATATGTTACAGGCTAGAAAGAGAGCAGCAGCGTGTGGCAGTGCGTGAATCCATTTCTAGAAAAGAGAAAGACTGGGAAATGAAGTGGAAAACATTTCTTGGCCAGCATCCTTTTAATTTAATCTTAAAAGAGGATCTAGTAAGTGGTGTTCAGTTTATCTGATTCTGGGGAAGAGAAAGGGTGAAGGTTAGAGAAGATGCAAATCTACATTTAAGCTTTTTATGTAAAGCTGGGTGAATCACATAGTGCAGTATAGCTGATTATGCTTTTTGAAGTCTTTCTTAAAGAGAATACATTTGACTTTATGACAGCTGATGTCTTCACTTGAGATGGGGGATGGAACCTCTTGTCTAGATCGTAGATCAGTGTAAAGGTGAGCTGATTGGTTTTGGGTTTTTCTCTGGTCATCCCCACGTGGAAACAGCATTTATGCGCTATCAGTCAGTTCCGTTTTTCCCTTTTAGAGTGGTGTGCTTGATGAATGAACAATAATTTTTACTCTGACACTCACATTGACACGTTATACCCTTGCATAGCTACGCAGCAGAGAGGAGCTTCATGTTGAGTCTGACAGCTGGTTTGCAGAAAAGTTGTGAATAACTGTCTGCTAGTTGCTGTTGATAAGCAGATTTTTTCAGCCTTGTTGTGTAACTTTTTTCTTTATTTTGAAAGGAACTTGGTTCAACAGCTTCACCTCTGCAATCTCCTGGTCTTCCAGAAGAAGATGAAAACAGTGATGTTCATCAATACCTAGCATCATTTGCAGGTGGGTGACTAGAAGAAGTGTCTTTTCCTTCTCCCTGACCGCCACAATTGTTAAAAGTTACTGAGAGTCAAAAAGTTTTCCTGCCTGTGTTTGCAGATAGTCTTTAATAGTCTGTGGAAATCTGATTCTGAATGACTTTGTCACAATTGCATTACTTTTCTGGGAAATTCTCTGAAGCTTGGCAAAAATCCAGTCTAAACCTTGAGACAGACTGATGTCTGTGGTTTAGGTGCTTGATCAGAGAGTCCAGCCCCTAAGGACTAACTTTCTGCGTATTAATACAGTAAGCTCTAAAAATTAACCTCACCTAACTACCTGAAATGAGCTTGGATTTTGAATATGTTGTTGAGGTGAATGCAATAGGAAATACCATTTGTGTTTGCAGAAACTGAAATTTAGGGTTAGTAGCGAACTACTGAGGTTAAACTTCAGCTGTTATTAGATGTGCAGAAATTAGTATTTATTGTTCTAGAGTCCTTAGCTGAGGTGTGTGTACCTCTCATAATGTGCAAGACATTTACCTATAGTGAGCTTTGTTTTGCATGGAGTGAGGCAGCAAAAGGGATAAGTATATCCATGTATTTATTAATGCAGTTGGGGTAAGCATGAGTGGACTTGTGCTTAGTGGAATTGATGTGCCGTGCAACTGATGCATTTGTGGAAAGGTGGAGATAATGATGATGTGGCTGGGATTGTAACTTGGAGGGAGGTGGAATGTATGACTGATATGTGTAGGGCAGCAGATAGAGCCATGCTTCTCGAACATGTATTCAGGAACAACACAGGGAGATGCTGGTTGCTAGTGGCATCTGTGGCTACAAAAGGATTGGAAACATTGTCCTGCTTACGTGTTAATTTGTTTTTCTTGCAGTGTCCATAAAGTCCATACTGTGAGTAATTTGTGGAAGTGATCTGAGTCAGTCATGTCACCTGGAAAGCCTGATCAAAGAAAGTGGAAGCAATAATAAAACTTTCTCCTTGATTTTCTAGATATTTGTGACTCTCTTCATAAGGAATGTTATGAGAAGGATGAGGAAGCTTTGGAAACTGTGGTGGATAAGTCATCACCACCACCAAAATGGTATGCTTAATGATAAAATGATAAAAAAAAAAGTGGAAGAAATAGACATTTACATGTTGGACATGAATATTTTGTATCTCTTGAACCTTAGTGGAATATTTCAGTAGCCCACTTCTTGCATGTCACCACTACCAAATTTAGCAACATAGCCCTAAAGTAACTGCTGTTTTCTCTGACTGGTGACTGGTCAACTGTTTGCTGCTGAATAGGATGTGTAGCAGACAAGATGCAAAGTATTTATCTCACTTTTTAACTATATTTTCCAAGCTTTAAGAGAGATGAGAACAGAAAACTGTTTCTCGGGTTAAAGATTTCTCAACAGGATTTTTTCATGACTCTTCTTGAGAGTTACAACCACATTGTTCTGTAACTACTCATACTAAAAAAGTATCAGCAAAGGATAGAACATAAAACAGTGGTATTCTAAAGTTTTTTGCCCATTTGGTATTTGTTTGATCCAGGAATATTTCATGACCTTTTGAATAATGCTGTATTTCATAATATGAATCCTACAGATTCTTCTAAGTTTTCTACTAGGAGAGAAAGGAAGTTAGCAAAGGAAGGCTGTCCCTTATTGGACATACAATTCTTAGAGATCAGTGGAAGTAGTTGCATATAAGTCTTAAGAGGCTGTTGAAGTAGCTAACAAATAAATCTTGGATTTCTTTCAGTGACTTCATACAGCATGGATTTTTGTCATCTTCTGATTCTGCGGACAGGTAACAGCAAATACTAGTATTTCAAGGTGCTGCTTTTCCTAATAAGTGAGGACTGCATTTTTGAGAGCTATGCAATTAGCACTAAACTCACCAGAAGTGATGAGGCTGAAGTCCATGGTAGCCAGGAGATTGTTACATATCAACAAAGATGTATAGGAACAGACCTGTGCATGCCAGAACTGATTCAGGCTATCTAGGGAAAAGAATGCAGAGGACTTTTCAGTTATCTTTGGTTGCAGAATGCAGAAAACTTTTTTATAAAAGTATTGAAAAATTTCTTCTTTTTCTGTGTAGTAATCAAGAGCAGTTTATTGATTTATTTATATTGGGAGACTGATACACAACTAGGGCTAAATCTGCTCTAATTGTCACATTGTTCTCCCTATAGTAAAATTGCTTTCTGATGACCGGGACGAATTGAGAGAAATCGTAACGGACAGATACGGAGCATACAATATAAAACTTTTAAGATTTGCATTCCACTTGTTTACTTTGTCTCTAAAATTGTTGGGGTGGTGGGGGTTTTTTTAACACTCTCTTTCTTTCCTCCTCAAGGATCTCATCAGGGCCTTCAGAGTTGTCAGAAGTGTCTGAAAACAGAGACCTGTTAACAGAAAATGTAATTTTCTACACATCAAATATGTTAAACTTAGGACGCGTGTTTTTTACATTGATTGAAGTCTAGACTTTGTGGGAGAGGGTTGTGGGATTTCGGTTTGTTTTGCGGGTGGTTTTTTACTTGTTTTGGTTTTCTTGTTTTTTTGGATTTTGTATTTGTTTTGGTTTTAGCAGTATTTTTATACATCTGAGTCAGTCCTGTAAAACTATAAATAGGACAGGAAGAAGTAGGTGCACTTGTATCTGACTTAAAGGATAACATACTGTGTGTGGCTGATTCCTTGCTTGCTGCAATAGTCTTTTTGGTGTGAGCAGTGATCAGAATTTGTTTCTTTGTGTATGAATCTGAAGGTTAAAATGTGGTGTAAAAGCAACTTGCACAGTTGTTCACTATACTGTGCTGGAGGTAGTTGCAAATGAGTTGCAAATCATCTGTGTTGTATGTAATAACCTGTCCTAGGCACTATTTATGTCCTACTTTGAACACAATTGTAAAAGTATTTTGTCTTCAGTTAGAATTCAAGACTGAAATATTTTTATTGACTAAACACATTGCTATTTGAAATTTGTACAGCAACTTGTTCATGCTAATATTCTGGCACTTGAGTTTAAAACTGCTAACAATTCCTGTGTCTTCCTCTAGAACTTGCATACGGAAACTTGTGAGGGAAATAAAAAACCTGTGCCTCCAAAAATCTCTAAAAATGGAAAGGAAGAGTTCCTTATTTCAGAGATGCAAGAGAGGGCAGATGAAGATGTTTCCCTGACAGGGTCTCCTGCGGAAGAAGATGATCTTCTCGAGAAAGCCAGAGATGAGCTGGCAGAAGAGGTTACGAAGAAATCTGTTTGTTTGTTTGTTTGTTTGTTTTTAAATAAGCAGTCATTAAGTTCAGAGAACTAATCACTAATTACATCATAAAATGGCTCTCGTAATCTGCATATGTCAAAAGTTAATTCCTATTTTCTGCTAAAGAGTAATCAGTCACAGATTTTTAGAGGGGACTGCCCAGTGAAGTCCACCTTGAAAGGATGGAGCTTGTGCAGGTGTCATAAATCATGCTGAAGTGAATAGCATGTTCAGTAGAATCATGGTATGATCTTTATTACCTCTCATACTTCAGTCTGTGAAGTACACTGGATACTTCACAGAAGCAAAAAGTACTGTTGAATTCTTAAGTTATGCAAGTTTTAAATATTTAAGGGAGACTTGGGAATTTTAAGCAGGAATTTAAGGTTAAATTTTACCTATTTTAGGTATTTTATTTAAGATTTGACTGAGAAATTCCTTCGCGTGAGTTACTTTAAAATGTGCCACAATTTGATTTGGAAAGTAAATTGCCTTTTTCACTAAACATTTTCACTAGTTATTTTTCATCTGCTAAAATGTTACACTTACATAAATATAGCTCTAGTCTTGTGCTTATACAGTTCTTGACTCTTAAATATATTCTATCTGAGCACACATTCAAAAGATGGATTCATAGATGATGAGAGAACTTAAAACTGAATTCTTATTTTGGTCCTGTTTCTTCATTTTATGTTTGTAGGACACTGTCGTCATGGTGAACCTAAGTAGTAAATAACAGAAAAGTCAGGATAGTCCAAATTCTCCAAATTACTTAGAGAATGGGATTTATTTTGAACCATAACTGACAGAAATAAAGAGGTTATAATTCTGCTTTCTCAGAATTTGCCGTTCTCTAACATCCTACAGGTTGCAAAGGCAGTGATGTCTGAATCACCTGACAGTGGTGAAGAAAAAGGAATGACGTTTGATGGTCTCATTAGCTCACTGTGTTCTAACCCATTTATAACAAGGAAACAAATTCCCCGAACTCCAGAAAATCTGCGTAAGTCTGAAACTCTGTTTTTATAGTGTTCATTGATTAGAATTGTGATAAGTTCATTGACATGTTTCACAGGAAAAAAAAGAGAATTAGTAAAGCTGCAAGTTCCCTGAGTGGCTCACTCTGTAACACAATATAGTAGGCCAAGATATGAATACTCTGAATTTGATTCAAGTGATTTTTCTTTTTCCTGTGTAGAATCCTATTTGTGTTGAGAAAACATAAACATTAACAGTATAATGCAGCTATACATCTTCCTTCTTGGATTGCTTATGTCACTGAACGGACAGAAGAAAAATAGATTGATCGAGAGAATGAAAGTATTAACACTTTACCTTGGTTTGTTCCATTTAGTTACTGAAATTAGAAGTTCATGGAGAAAAGCTACCCAGACTGAGGGGTCATCAAACATGGAGCTATCCTCAACTGAAGTGATGATACAAGAAGTTCCAATGGATGCTAGACCCATTATGGAGGAAGCGACAAACTCTAGTTTTGTGTGCTCTGTCCCTGCATCTCCTGTGTCTGACTCTGAATCTCCCTTGTCAGAAAAGAATTCACAGTCAAGCTCTACACAATCTAGTCCTCAAGAGCAGGTGAGAATAAGTCATGTATTTGAATCTTCAGATTCAAAAACATCTGAAACACTAGAGACTGAGAGAACTGAAGCACAGGAACTAGACTGTACTGCTTTGAGTGGAAGTTCTGTAGAAGATCTAAAGCAGGCTTTGCAAAATGTAGAGAAGAGCATGAATATTCCAGATATTTATTTGGAAGACAGTAGTAGAACAAATGTACAACCTCCCGACCACTCTCAGTGTTCTTCAACGGATGGTATGCTACGCTGGAATGTGTCTTCCTTGTTAAGTTCTTTCGGATGTGAAACTGCTTACATGGGAATATGGAATGAGACACTTCCAGAATATGATAGCATGGAACTCAGCACATCTTCAGACTTTGAGTCTGAGATAACGAACAGTGCTATTGTAACAGGTGATTCAGAAAATAATAGGGATATTGAAAAATCAGACCTAGATCTACAGTCCTCGTCCAACTCACATAAAATGCTAAAAAAGACTGCATCTGAAATTAAAGAAGAGCTGCATCAAACACATAATGGAAGTGAATCTGAAAGCTGTAGATCAGACCTAAGTCCTCCACCAGAAGGAGGAGAGAGGAATAAACTTTGCAGTCCTGTAGTCTTCTCCTTGGATGAAGAATTTACCAAGACACCATTGTCAAAATTCAGTGAAAGACAGCATTCCCTGTCATCTTTGCTGGTACCCTCTGAACAACTGCAAGAAATGGCATCAATGGCACATGACATCCCGTTAGACCTACTACCTAAATTGAATGGTAAGTAGTGTCCATGCTATCAAGAAGATCTTGTCCATTCTGTCACTAGTTACACTACAGTGAATAACCTCCTCTGAATAGTTGAACCCTGCTGTTCAGGAAGAGGAGTGTGACAGATGATTTGTGTGCTTATTCATTGAAGATGAGAAATAAAAGCAAAGTAAAAATGCTTTCGTTAGTTCTATCAATATCTTGTAAGTATGAGGAAAAATGCTCATCTGACTTTATGAGATATTCTGCAGCTATTTAAAGAAAAAATAAGCCTGAAGGTGCATTAGCAATGGAGTAATCTGGAGGTAGATTTTGAGAATTCACAGTTTGTTGGAAGTTGTGTATTTACTCTGAAAAAATATAGCTATTTAGAAATGTGTTGAAAGTTTTGTGAGTTGAGTAAGGCGTTAGTTATCTGAATTATGCTGCATTCCAGCCTGACTGTCCCCTTATCCTATTTCCAACAGAAATACTAGGTCTACTTAACCAGTAGTGTAGCGTTTAGTTACATGTGAGGTCAATTTTTGAAATACAGTAATAAAAATTAACTAGTAATAGTTATATTGAAGACTTTCATGAAAACAGATGGTACACAGGGATGCAGTAAGAAAAGTCAGAGTCCCCTTGGAATTCAGTCTGGCAGGGGCTATCAAGGGTAACAAGTACTTGAACAGCAAAAGGAAGGTTGAGGAAAATGTGGGTCCACTGCTGAATCAGATGGGTAACATGTTGATGAAATACACAGAGAAGGTGGAATTGCTGAATGCCTTCTTTGCCTGTCTTTTCTGCAGAGGCCAGCCCTCAGTAAACCCAGGTGCTGGAGGTAAGAGAGGAAGGCTGGAGAAGGAAAGACTTCCCCTAGTTGTAGAGGGTTGGGTTAGAGATTGGTGAGGCAGACATAACACCATAAATCCATTGGCCACAATGGGAAGCACCCACAGGTGCTGGTGGAGCTGGTAGGTCTTGTTGCTAAGCCACTCTATCATCTTTAAAATATGGAGAACAAGAGAGGTGCCAGTGACTGAAGAAAAGCTAGTGTTACTCCTATCTTCAGAAAGGGCAAGAAAGAGGACCCGAGAAAATGCTGGCCAGTCAGCCTCACCTCAGTCCCTGGAAAGGTGATAGAACAGATCATTCTGGAGGTCGTCAACAAGCATGCAGGAGAAAAGAGAGTCATTGGGGATAGTCAGGATGGATTCTCTCAGGGGAAATCCTTCTTGACCAGTCTGATATCCTTCTGTAATGACATTACAGGACGGGTCAATGGAGGAAGAGCAGGGGATGTTGTTTACTGTTAAGGACACTTCCCAGTCTGACCATGAGACTCTGGCAGTCACACTCCCAACATCAGAGACTTTCACTGTTGGGACTCAAGCCCCTTTGCAGCAAGCAGCTCCAGTGAGCCCACAGGTGCCCCACTTGGTTCCCAACACTCACACAGTCAGACCAGGTGTTTTTACAGATTCCACCCCAGGTTTCCTTTAGCAGGGTCTCAGATGTCTCATTCCATAAAGTCATTTAGTCCCAGCACAGAAGCACAGAAGCAGGTGGAGCTGGGTACCTCCAAGGAGGACTCCCAACCAAGGAACCCTCTGGACTTTCATACCCTCATAGCCTTCCTGCACACAAGTCTTGCTCTTCCTCACAAGTCTTCAGCTCCTGTCCCTTTGTCCATACACCTCACTGTGTCACTAGTCTTCATCTCTTGTTATCTAAAAGACCAGCAATTCCCAGCTCCTGCTGTGTCTCTCGTGCCCATTCACCTGGCTAGTGTCACCCACGTTCATGCGCTTTTTTATTACAAAGTTTTACAGTTCACAACCTCTTGTCTCAGGCTCCCATCCAGAGCTCAATCTGCACCTCAGTCTGCAGTTTGCTAGTCCAGCTGCCTGGACCAGAGATACTCCTTAACACTTCAGCAAGGCAAGGTTTTTGACGCTGTTTCCCATAACATCCTTGTAGGGTAAGTTCAGGAAATGTGGATTAGACAAATGGACAGGGAGGTGGATCAAGAACTGGCTGAATGGCAAAGCTCAGAGGGTTGTGATCAGCAGAGCAGAGTCTAGCTGGAGGCTTGTAGTCAGTGGTGGTTCCCAAGGATCAGTAGTGGGTCCAGTCTTATTCAACTTACTTATCAGTGACCTGCATGAAGGGATGGAATGGACCTTCTGGCAAGTTTGCTACTGATGCAAAGCTGGGGGGAGTGGCTGATTATTACGACCTGCCCCTGAAAGCGAGAGTAACTCTGGTTCTTAATAGAGCCCTTGGGGTGGATTAGAGTGAAAGACCCTGAATAGGTCTTTGTAAATATGTATATATATCTAGGGTCTATTTTAGAACAACTTGCTTGCAATGAAAAGCAGGTATGTAGGAGTTCTGATTATTATCTAGTAATATGGCAATATGAAAGCACTTAAGAAATTGTATAAGGGAAAACGAAAGGAAAGAAAGGATAAGAATAGAAAGATTTGTAATCACCACTCATGGATTTATGATAAGACTAAATTATTGCGCTGTTAGTCAAAGTGATGGTCTTGATCTGTGGGGGGTGGGGGAAGAAGCCCCTGAAATACAAAGTCTAATCGATTAATAGACATTTCGGCTGGGTGGAAACAGCTGGTAACTCTCCTGGGGTGGAGGATGGTTTCAGTCATTTGGTGGAAGGCCTCAAAAATGAGTCTGGGGGTGTCTTGAGCGTCTTTGATTGTTTATGGCCTCTTTAAGACAGGACAGAGCTGGCTCTCAAGTCAGTAGAGTTAAGCCAGTTATGCCCCATTAGACCTTCCCTGAGGGGAGGTGTTTTGGGGGAAGTTTTGCAGCTGAGCAGAGTTGGGCAAGGGACGACATTTACCATGATAGAAAGCACCATTCCACCTTGCAGGATTTTCCTCTTACTGGCCTCAAAGCCCAGCTTCAGCATAGCACCTTGGTGCATCCACAATTGTTTTAAAATATTAACCATTAACAGTCCAGTCTCTCACATTCTCACAAACTGAGAGTTGTGCTGCCATTCAGTGGGACCTTGATAGGCTGGAGAGTTGGGCAGAGAGAAACTGATTGAGGTTCAACAAGAGCAAGTGTAGGGTTCTACACCTG
>JAWWEE010000085.1:39895448-39910764 GCA_035221455.1 Xenops minutus
GGAGTCATGTCTCTAGACATTCAAAACCCACTTGGATGTGTTCTATGTCACTGCTTTAGGTGATTCTGCCTTGGCAGGGAGTTTGGACTATAGTTAGGGTTGAAAGGGACCTTAAATATCATCTCGTTCTAACCCCTCTGTCATGAGCAGGGACACCTTCCATTAGACTAGTATCTTAGTTTACAAGAAAACTAAGATGTTTATGTTGACCAGGAAAAAATAAAGGGGCTTTCTTCCCCTCAAGATAACCACCCCACTCCTTTAAATTTAGAGCAAACTTTAATTAGGAAAATGTATAGAAAAGGATAACAGTGCTTGACTACAATATATCTATCTATCTATATATTTATCCAAGAAAAAAAAGAAAAGAACCAAACAAAACAGTTTGCAATCAACACCTTTGAATGAAAAGAGTGTCTCTGCCCCCTTTGGGTGCAATTATATTTATGGAGAGCAGGTGGTGATGTTGCACCTCGGCTGGCTGCAGGCTCAGCTCCCAGGAATGTGGTGGAGACACTGGTGTGTCCTGATGATGACCTGTGGCGGTCTCGAGTAGGCTCCTGTGGGATTGCTGGGGCAGAAGGGTGGGGTAGAACCTTTTCTGTGGTGCGGAGTAGATACATTCCCCGTCCTTTTTTTTGAGAGAAGATGTGCTGGGCAGGTGCGGGGGCAGAGTGGGCAGCAGCTTCTGTATTGATTGCTGTTGGCCCCATCAGGAAGTCCATCATAAATCCAAGGCAGTGAGGACGCTCGCTCGCTCTCGCTCGCTCTCGCTCTGAGGCATTGGGTGGTGCATAGAGCTAAGGGGCTGGACGGGTGGAAAGCAGAGCCAAGCCAAAGAAGGGTTCCCTCTGAGATGCTTCCACTCCCAGCAGCTGCCAGAAATGAAGTGCAAACCCAGCACACAGGAAGAAACCTCTCTCCCTTCCCCCTTCCCCCCACCTCAGGCATCAAGTTGGAATTTGAGCAATCAGCCACGCGTTTTTTAGCTATCAGTGGGGGGGCTGGGTGTTAGCTTCAAACTCTGTGTTGGTAGGAGAAAGAATTCCATAGCAGATTCTGAAACTATAACAACCACTTTGCTCAAAACCCCATCCAACCTGTCCTCAAGCTTTTCCAGGGACTCTGTGGCTGACTAATAATGTGAGTCATTATTAGTCAGCTACCTATGAGAGTCTAACTTCAGTGCTGTTTTTGTCCCTTGCAGGTATCAGCATTGGCTATGCCTGCCCACTGGCTTCTGTAAAAAGAGTAAGAAGCCTTACATGCAATTGGATTACATGGAGTGATATTCCCTCTACCCCATCACTGTTCCCAAAGACTCATTTAAGCCAAAAACAAGCGTACAAGAAGGCACGGATGGCATCTTGACTGCCAAATATGAAAAACAAAGTGATGACTATGACAAAGAGACAATGTATGTGTGAGAGCTAGGTAATGGAAAAAAGAAAAATAATTGATTTTCACAAGGGGAGCTTGACCAGAACAACATTGCAGTTTTACAGTCACGAGGGCTGTGTGAAAGTGGCATGAAGGTCTGCCTGAAGCTAGTTATTACAGTGGAGGAAAACAGCATTTTCTTGCACTTCTGGAAGTTGAGATGTGATCTAATCAGAGAATACATGGACCATAGGAGCACAGTCAAGGTCTTGACTTTTACTCACTTTCTGTTTTGGAAGGGTTTCTGGGGAACTAGGAGAAATGTTGCCTGGGAGGATATTGATGATATTGGAATAGTATTTTTCTTTTGTTCTGCATTTGTTAGGACAGTTTTCACACTGTAACATGAGTGCCTGCTTTCCAAGGAGGTCTGAATATAGTGAATCTTAATGGTTAGAAAGGGAGTGTGGACATTTTCCTCAAAGCAGTCACTGTAGATTGCTGGGCTCTTTCTTTTGCTCAGCTTTGTTTTTAATTAGTCCTGATGTTTGGAAGAAGTCCTCATATTTACACTGTGCCCATTTTCCTGATGGAGAGAGTGGTGTTGCAAGCAGGAGTCCACAGGAGGAACTAACTAAAAAATAGGAATCTGATCCTTTAATATAAATCTGAGAGCTTCCGTTTCCTAAAACTGACTACTGCCTGATCTTGATGTTTACCTCCTTTGTTATCTTTGGCACAGTCTTGAGCAATTATTACTTTTGCCTTTGCTGAACTGGAGACTTAGGGATGCCAATGGCTATTAATAATGTCTTAACAGCTAACATCACCCATTTGTTCTCATAGAATCATTTAGTTTGGAAAAGGCCTATGATTATCAAGTCCAACCATTTACCTAAGAAATTCACCACTAAAAGAAGTCCCTCAGTGCCACATCTACATGTCTTTTAAATATCTCCAGGAATGGGCACCCTGTTCCAATCTCTGATGACCCTTTCTCTAAGGAAATTTTTCCTAACAGGCAATCTAAACCTCCCCTGGTGCAAGTTAGGCCATTTCCTCTTGTTCTGTTGCTTGCTAAGTGGGAGAAGAGGTCGACCCCAACCTGGCTACATCTTCCTTTTAGGTAGTTGTAGGGAGTAATAAAGTCTCCCTGGAGCCTCCTTTTCTCCAGGGTAAATAACCCCAGCTCCCTCAGCCACTTCTCACAGGACTTGTGCTCCAGACCATTCACCAGCTCTGTTTCCCTTCTCTGGACATGCTCTAGCATGTGAATGTCCTTCCTGTTAGGAAGGGCAAAAACTGAACACAGGCTTTGAGGTGCAGCCTCACCAGTGCCGAGCACCGTTGCTTGACCCCTTCCCTAATCCAGCTGGTCACACTATTTCTGATACAGGCCAGAATGCCCTTGGTCTTCTTGGCCACCTGGGCAAGTGTTGGCTCATGTTCACGTGCTGTTGACCAGTACACCCGGGTCCTTTTCAACTGGGCAGCTTTCCAGCCATTCTGCTCCAAGCCTGTAGCACTGCCTGGGGTTGCTGTGACCTGTCGGGTCCCGAGAGGGCAGTCCTGCACTGCCTGCTCTGAAAGCTGGTGTTTGTGGTACCTTGGGTGAAACTAAGGCCAAACAACACCAAACGGTCAATTAAAAAGTTTTGTTTATGGTAGGAATCATTTAAACCTAATGATAGGTTGACTGGGCTGTAGCAGCAATGATTTAAACATTTCTAAACAGCCCACAGGTTAAACTTTTCTGAACACACATGGCAACATCAATCTTTGAAGAGCCTGCAGTAGCAGCAATTTAAACTTTTGAGGAGGAGGAGAAAGGAGGATGAAAAAATAGGAAAACAAAGGTAGATAAGGAAGACCTGGGTTACCACCCAGGGGTCGAGCATCATCTCTGGTCTGGTTCCTCCAGATGGCAGGTAGACAGATGGTGAGTGCACACCCCTGCTATTTATAGACTAGTCTTTGCTCATAGGCATTTTGTCATTCTCAAACTTTTTGGAAGGGTTTTGGAGGGTCTCATGGTTTCAAATCCCATTCCCATCAGGCACAATTGTAATGCTGCCTCAAACTACTTATTAGAGATAGTTACCCCAGATAAATAAGTTGGTCCCCGAAAAGGGCTATACTGCCTTTCAAGACACTCTTTTATTACTGCACCTTATCTAGTTGGCATGGTAACATTCCTTTTCTCTTCTGCTAAATGTCTGAGACATTAACTCTTTCAGGTTTTCAGTCTCTTACTGAAGGGCAGGACCTGGCATTTTGCTTTGTTGACCCTCATGATCCAGCCTGTCCAGATGCCTTGTAGACCGTTCCTGCCCTCCAGCAGATCAACACTCCCACCCAGCACACTGACAGAGAGTGCACTCAATCCCCTCCCTCAGGCAATTGATAAAGATGTTAAAAAGAACTGATCCCAATACTGAGCTCTGGGGAACACCTGCTGGTGCCAGGCTGCCAACTGGATGTAACTCCATTCACCATCATGCTCTGGGCACAGCCATCCAGACATTTTTTTACCCAGCAGTGCATGTATGAGCCTTTCCCTCATACACTGACCAGATCACCTTGTCATAGAAGGAGATCAGGTAGGTCAAGCAGGACCTGGAACCTGTCTTTCACAAACTCATGCTGACTGGGCTTGATCCTCTGATTGTCCTGCACTTGCCACACACTGACACTCCAGATCATCTGCTCAATGACCTTCCCTGGCACCAAGGTCAGGCTGACAGACCTGTAATTCCCCAGATCCTTGTTCCAGCCTTTCTTGTAGATGGGCATCATATTTGCTAACGTCCAGTCTTCTGGGACCTCCTCGATTAGCCAGGACTGCTGGTAAATAATGCAGACTGTCTCAGTGAGGTCTTCTGCAAGCTCCTGCAGTACTTATCCTGACATGCAACTCTACCAACTCCTTCCCCTATAAGTGCCTTTTTATTTTTGATTTAAATCACAAATGTGATGATGACATTTGAAACGCCTAACTTACATTTGGAACGTCTTTGTTTAAGTGGAAATTTTCAAAAACAACAGAAAGAATCAGAGGGTTTCAAAGAGCAGCCTGCACTTCTATAAATGCCTTCCAGCTCCAGCATGAACCAAAGCAGCTAGACATTTTTGTGTCTGCCCATAACAAAATTGTGGGTTCATTGGTGTCCTCTTAAGGAGAAGGGTCAGTCACCACGTGGGGTTTGTCAAGGACTCACTGGAAACTTCCTGTTCAATCAGCAAAACTATTCTTGCTCTGACAAGGCTAATGATTTCCACAATAACTGTTAGCCCCTGGATTTTGTACAACTTCTGAAAAAAGCCTCAGATTAGTAGGAAAACACAGAAACTGCTTATATTTGCTTCTTCAGAGCATGTAGTTTACAAAACATGTAAAACTTGCCTACATTTGTAAGAGGGAAAAACACAAAGCATGAACAGTTAGCCATTGTACTGCAGGTTTTTCTGTCCTCTGGGCAACACTGGTAAGAAAACATACCCAACCTGAGAGTACCAAGGCCTAGTGGAAAAATGCCACTACCTGTTAGAGGGCTACTAAAAACTCTGGTTCTGTGTGGCTAAATATAGAGAGAATTAATTGACAGAGTGTATAAGAATAACTGCAGGGACTGTGAGGCCAGCAAACACTGATTCATCACCAGCCTTCTCTAGTAACATTTCCCTGAGTGTTGTGACCACAAAACCCCTTGATACAGTCTGGGAGTTGCAGGCAGCACCATATTTCATGGTGTCCTGAATACAGATTACCACCAGTTTACCAGTGGATCAACCTCTCATCTGTAATCTCTGCTGCAGGTTCTATTGTATTGCAACAGTCAGAGTTGGGGAAAAAGGTATTCCCAGGGACAGAAAACACTTGATCACACTGTTGAAGAATTGTCTGCCTGTGATCTGTTACTTGATTCTGAAACAGGCTTGACTGTTTCAAACACAGGATTGTGCAGTGAGTATCTCGGAAAAGACCCTTTCTATTACTGAGCTCTCCCTCCTACTGAGGATGCTGAATGTCTGTTCATGCTTGTCTTTTCTTGACCCATCTTAAAAAACACACAGGCTTTATACTGCTGACAGAAGTATGGCAAAGGGCTGCAACATGTGTGATATCTACATAAGCACCTCTTGATGTTCTTTTTTTTTTTTTTTTTTTTTAACTTTTGCATTTCTGTTTTTAACCCTATACCTAATACTTTTCAGTGTAAATTCTGTTCCCTTCTGCTCTATACAGACTTTTGAGAACCTTGTTTATTTGCTAAAATGCATAAGTAACACAGTATATTCGGAGTCTCAGGCTCTTGCCCAGTCATCATCACTCCAGATGCGAAATACAGTATTAATATTAGTATAGATTCTGCACTGACTGTTTCTCCTGACTGGCTGCCAATAATCTAAACAGTTACGCGCACAGGTGGAGAAGTACTCTGGTGTAAGAGATTGAACTTGCTGGTGGCAGGCAGCAAACTGTCTGCCCTGTACCAAAGGATGTCAGCAGTGAAATAAGTTCAGGTTATTGAAAGTTGGATGGTAATGTTGTTTTCTTCTCCATCTATTTCTGCAATGCTTTGTTGGAGTTTAACACAATGCCAGTATTCTAAAATAGCTCTTTTAAAACAGTGCTTGAGAAAAAACTGACTGTCTGACCATGCTGATTTTTTTTGCTCAACTGGCATTTTGCTGTAAAACTGTTTTGATGTTATCTCCCTGTCCTGGGCTGAACTGGTGTACAGTATGTTGTCTGGGAAGGCTGTTGTTGCCTCTCATATGGCACGAGATAGCCTGCTATAATTATTGACCTTTAAAAGGAATTACGTCTTCTGGTATAACTCTGCTGTGCAACAGTGATAGTGCTATGTAGAGCCATCACCTTCACTGGGTGGAAAGCAGGGGGAATCTGGCCTGCCTGGGGTTATTGAGAGCTGCCTCAGTTCCTTTTGCAGAGTCTGTACTTCCAAATGCAAAAGGATTGTGTGTTTCACTAACTGATTGTGTCATATCCAGACTTTTATAGATTGTGGAGATAAGGGGAAGTTAATTTCTTTGTGGGTTCAGACAAAGGAAAATTATTTTTTCCATTACACAAAAGAAATAAGGAAATTATTCTTCACAGGAGTGGTTACATAGTTCATGAAGTGTAGCCACAGAAACCTAAACCACCTTAAAAGCAAGTCAAGAGATGTGAGAGTATGGATTTGACCTGCACTTACAAACAAGACTCCTACAGTATGTCTGGAGTACCTCTATGCCTCTCCTGTGTTGTGAGACACATTCCCAGTGCCAAGATGGATATAAGAACTACTTAAAAAGGTATGTCTCCTTGCAGGTTCTTTCAGGAGTTCATGGGCAACTTCATTTTTGAAGAAGGCATTAAAGAAAAACATGCAGTTTTTATTCCTTTATTCCTGTATATACATGTCAACAAACTATGGAGGAACCATGCAGACAGAAATTGCTGATCATACAGCCCTGCATTAATGATAGCATTGGGAACTATATGAATTCATCTCCTCTGCATATCTGACAGGCCTATAGGCATCCTAGTTAGAGCAGGGCCATGGGAATTTACAATCCTGGTATACTGCAGGACTGATCCACACATTCAGTAGATCAGACACATCTAAAATATGTAAAGTTTGCTAGGTCTGAGCAGTTCATGAAGCATGGGACCCTTTCTATGTATGCTGCAGAGTTATTCCATGAATGCTCAAGAGATATATACAGGAAATATGGACACAATATGCACTCAAACTCTACTGCTGGTAAAACCAGTTAACTGAGCATCTGCCTATGACATTGTTTCTCAGCAGCAGTAACTTGGTGTAGGTGGCTTGTCTTTGTGGGAGCTTTGTCGCTTCACTCCACCAGCACAAATTCTCTTCTGCATGTAGTAGAAGAAAACTTTGAGTCACACAGTTACAAACAACCATGATAGTTTTGGTAGTAGGTCATAAGTAGAAAATCAGAGGATTTTACCTCCCCTCTGCACACCTTTCAGTTAGCTAATAAGGGTAGGCAGATAGTTAGTATTTGTGTATTACTTAAAATAATTTTAATTATTTTATTTTGATTATGCTGTGCAAATATAACAGTATGATTGGTGCTGACATTGAGATTTGTCCCAATGCACAAAGGCATTTATTTTCTTAAAATTCAGAATGATAAAAGGAGTTGGGAAAGGTATGTGAATGCAGCATTAAAATTATCTCACTAAAACAAGTGAAAGTCAGACTTCATTGCAGATGGATCTTTGCAACACCAGAAACTGCAATTTTTACATTAAGCACACAAGAAAGTCTGTCAATTTAGAATTGCTTGAGTTGTGAAGTCTATAACCCACGGGTGCAAAACACCCACATTTAAACAATTTTTAACACTTTGTTTTGCATAGGCAATGTCACCAGATGATATTCATTGGAATAGCTTCAGTGAAACCAATAAAAAGAGGCTGCTTAATGCAACTGGGGGATCTTTCCTTCTGTGTTTAGATATCCTTAACTTCTTTGTATCAGAAACATATGCATATCTTTATTTTTTACCAGTGTTTAGGTGAGCACCTTAGCTGTAGCTCCAGAGCTTTAATGAAATGTATTGCAGACACATTTAGTTATAATTTGCAGTATTATTCAAAACACTGCAAATGGAAAGCTTTGTCCAAACCCCTTCAAAGATCAAGCTGCATACTGAATGAATTCTCTTTTAAAGGCCCAGATTCAACAAAACATACTGATTTTCTCTGTGCTATTCTCTAAGCTTTGTTGGGTTTTACTGATCCCTACTGTTGTGGTTTAATCCCAATCATCAACCAAGACCCATGCAGCCACTCATGCACTGCCCCATTAGTGGGATCATGAAGAGAACTGGAATGTAAAAGCTGGAAAACTCATGGGTTGAGATAAAGATAATTTAATAGGTAAAGCAAAAGCTGTACACACAAGCAAAGCAAAACAAGGAATTCATTCACCACTTCCCATGGTCAGACAGGTGTGTTCAGCCATTGTCAGGACAGCAGAGTTCCATCACGGGCAATTGTTATTTGGGAAGACAAATACCATCAGTCCTGATATTCCCCTCTGCCTCCTTTTCCCCCTCATTTCATGTACTGAGTATGATGTTATATTGTTCAGAATACCCCTTTGGTCAGTTTGGGTCACATCTCCTGGCTGTGTCTCCTCCCAACCTCCTGGGCATTCCCAACTTCCTTGTCAACATGGCAGTACCGGCAGAAAAGGCCTTGGCTCTGTGTAAACACTGCTCGACAATAACAAAAAGATCTCTCCACTATCAACGCTGTGTTCAGCACAAACATAAAACAGAGACTCATACTGGCCACAGTGAAGGAAATTATCTCACAGTTCATGCCAGATGACTTTGCAACTTAAGGTTTCAAAATTCTCCTCTCTTCCAGGCTGCACTCCTACCTGTTTCTGTCTATCTGTAATATGAAATCTAATTTTAATTTAGTCTTGCTTTGTTAAAGTGAGATGTGCCTAAGCTTCCAACAAAATGCGGTTCATATCCTCCATTTCTGCCTATGCCCCTAATGTTTTCAAGATTGTGCTATGTGGGAAACTCTTAATATCTGTGGGATAAGAATTAGACTTACAACAAAAATAGTAACATATTTTGAAGGACTAGTAGTACTGCTGGCTGACACTAAGTAAAATAAATTCATAATGCCTATGAGATTGCCAAATGTGTAGAGCTCATAAATTTCAAAAATTGAAAACAGATGGACTTGCTTATCATATTTTGAATGTTTTGCAAGAGCTGTGGTTACATCTAAAATTCATAGACTGTTTTCCAGTAAAGATGATGGGAGAACCTAGAAGTTGTTTGGTAACTCTTGGTTGGCGTCTGAAATGTGAGATCTCTGAATGAGCCTTTGCTTAGAGATGGGCTGAATCTTGTATGCTTCTCACTTTTTAATACTTTATTAATGCATCCCCTGCAATAACACATCTGGATATGCTCATGGTTCACCCTGTTGGACCACTTCTCCAGAAAAATTATGTACCCTGGGCATGGGCAGAAGGTCAGCATCTCACCAGTGCAGTGGTGCATGAACATCTCCTTTTCTCCTAGAGAAACAGGAGTGCCTAGGTCAAACTATTTGGATTGGAGAGTTCAAATATGCTGATACCTGATTGCATCATTTACTCAATAATACTTTGAAATCTAGGCTTCCTGCCTGTGCAGAGTCATCTGGAGACTTACTTGCCTCATGACTCTTGGTATGGTTTGAAAGGAGGGTAAAAAAGAAAAGAAAAAAACCTCAAACCAGTCAACAAAAAACCCCTTGGGTTAGCTCCAAGACTGTTTAAACTTCCTACCAGTAACCACAATGCTCTCTAGGGTAAGTTGTACAAGATTGCTAGGAAGGGTAAAAACTACAGTCTTGTGGCTGCAGCACTGGTCAGAGAGGCAGCTTTGTGATAGATTTCTACTGTGACTGAAAGAAAATATTTTTAAATTACAGGGCCTTGGTATTTGTGTTTTTTTCCCCCCCTCTCTGGTGTTGGGTTAAGGAAGGAAGATAGGAATGTCTCTAAAACACTAAAATGTTTTCTTGGTTGTAAATTTGAATAATAAGATGTCTGGAGTATAGGCCATTTCTTCAGTATGTTTCAATGCTCCACATCA
Organism: Xenops minutus; assembly: GCA_035221455.1. Classification (NCBI taxonomy): domain Eukaryota; kingdom Metazoa; phylum Chordata; class Aves; order Passeriformes; family Furnariidae; genus Xenops; species Xenops minutus. The sequence goes on from JAWWEE010000085.1 coordinate 39,905,484, forward strand.
GTGCAGACTTGGTTGCAATTTCCAGCCCAGTTTTTCTACTAAGAAGAACGTGGAGACAAAGTTACAGGCTCCTTCTCAATTTCTGCTTGTATTGATAGCCGAGGGCTGAGGGGGTGCCATGCAGCACAGCTTGCTGACACCAAGATGAGCTGCAAGCCTCTGTGCAGTTGAGAAATCAAGTCAGCCCCAAGTGAGAAGGTACAAAGAGGAACGGTAGCCCTGCTTGGTGTTTAGAATGGAATGGTGGACAACTGTCTCTCCTTGCCCTAGAGATGCTGTGGGAGACACCTGCAGACACACACACATATTCTGTCAGTGCTTTGAGCTAGCCACAACATAGCTGCAGGAAGATACATGAAGGGGGTCAAAGTCACTATTGATGTTACACTTCCATGACTTCTGGTTGACAGAGCATGAAGACAGCACCCACCCAATCACCTGTAGGAAATGTCTCTGCAAGACTGAAAATATTCTTTAATCTTCCTTCATGGTACTTCACCATCTCTGCTGGTATGGGTGGTACAAGACTCTTTCATGCCATTTTCTGTGTAGATGTAAAGCATTTCCAGGGGTTAGCACACTAGTGTATAATGTATTCTACAGCAGCTCTTTGAATAGGGTTTTTCAAACACTACAACATCAACAAGTAGTTACTGAAGTAGAAAATGTAATAATCATAATATGCCATAATACGGCTAAACTCATCAAAGAATTTCAGTTGAGCACTTCAATACCATTCCTTTTTCATTTCAGATGACTGTGAACCAAAGACAGAAACAAGTTTTGCCCATCAGAGGAAGAATCTGACCACAGAACCATTGTCCAGAATGACTGTTTCTACAGAAGACTTTTCACTCAAATCTGCAAAACCCTGAATCTAGTCCAGAAAACCAGGGCTTCCTTTGAATATATAACCACGTACAGGGTGAATTATGTGCCACATCCTCTGGTGAAACATTATGCCTATACAATTGAGAAATACAAGGTCATTTATGTCCCATTTGATGGCTTCACTACACACAAAGTTTTCTTACAAGGGGTTGGCTTGTCAGCCAATCAAACTTGCAAGCCAAAGCTTCTCTCTGACCTTCCTTTTTTCTCTGTAGCTGAGTTCAGGAAAAATACAAAGCTTCACTACAGCCTCCTGTATTCATCAGAAAACCTGGTGTATATCTTGCTCTTCTGAAGATAATGGACCTTCACACCACTACTTGGAGACATTACAAGCCAGCCAAAATGTGTCAACCTTTGGCCCACATTAAAAAAATTACTGAGCCATTCAGTATTCTATAATGAAGGAAGACTGTAAGCCTTCCCTGTGCAAGAAACTAAAACCTATCAGTCATGCTTTGGAGCTGACTTTCCCAGCAAAAAACATAGATTTCTTGACTCCCTTTTGGACCCATCATATGCCTCATTTGCTCACAGGTATGAAGATCCATAAATCTGTCTGGTCAGGCCCAAAACATCACACTCTGCTAGATGCTAAAACAACCTATGCTGCCAGCTACACACCAGAGGGCATTGTTAGATGCTTGGTCTCTTAAAAAGACGCACCTGGTTAGATCCTTGAGGGAACTAACGCTGATGGTCACAGTCTCTGTCTCACTACTTCCAACAGTGAGCACCTGAAAAGGAAACTGAAGGAAAAAGAGAGTGGGCACAGCCTTCTTGGAAATGGATTCAAAGAGCTCAGTGAGCTAAAAATGACAGCTTGATTTTGTTTGTAACCTTCTTTCAAACTAATCACTGGTTTTATATTTAAAGAACTCTTAAAATAAAGTTATTTCCCAGTCGGTGATTTTTTCTGGATCATTTGCACAAATGAAGAACATAAAGTCCAAGGAAAAGACACACTGATCCTTGTTTATCTGTATTTTTTTTTAGTTTTTCCCACCCTACACTTGCTCATTAATTGATGGAGGTGTCATCCTAATAGACACTATAGACACTAATAGACGCTAATAAAGAGACCTCTTAATAATATAAATTATTATTGGTGTAATGGGGGTGTTCAGCAGCATCCATAAGAACAGAGGTAGAACAGGTGTTACATGCTGTGAAGTCACATACAAAAGTCCTTGTTGGGTAAGTCTGGGATTCCAGACTTTTTCAGTACTCACATCAAAGACACATACAAAAGGTACAGTTGCTGGATAAATATTATTGAATAGTGCACCTTCATTAATTGTGTCACTGTGCTGCCCAGAACTAAGATATCAGATGGGAGGTTTTCATTCCAAAGATACCACCCTTCGCTGACACCTTGCAAGGGAAGATTTTCAGTAAAAGCTCTTCACTGCAGGATCCTGGATGGGTACCAGAAATCTTCAAGGATTGAAATTGTCATATATTGCTACAGTTCAGCCAGCAACTAGAGTGATACTATCTTTTGGATAGGGCCAGTATTAAGCTTCTCACCAGAACTGTTCATTTCTCTGTCCAAAGTGCTTCCTTTAGGCTTATGAGTGTTCCATGAATGCTATGAAACTTACTGACTTCTTAAGAGCATTCCACTTTCCTAAATCTTCCTCTCGCTTACTCCTGGCAGCTCTAGCTGTTTCCTGAGTATTTAGCTCGAGTGCTAGCTAGAGCTGTTGCATGCTTGACAATTCTTGGAGGTCCCTTTCAACTCTATTTATATACGATTCTATGATTCTGTGAAAAGATTGTGTTTGACCATCAAAGCAGCATTTACAGAGGAAGTGGAAGACAATTTCTATAAATGCATTTTAAAACTTCAGAAAAGCTTTGAAATAGAAAAAAAAAAAGCTTTGGGATAGAAAATTTCTGTAATTGCTTGCAAGTTAAAGCCAAACACATTCCATCTGAAAAAAAGAGTACTTAACCCTTAGGGTGGGAAGCAACTGAAACAATACCCTAAAGGCACAGTGTTTCTGCTTCACTTGAAGTCCTTGAATCAGTCCTAGGAACCTTTTCTAAACTTAGGCTCTAGTTCAATGAAAAATTATGTGCTTGCAGCAGGAAAAACTACACAAATCTCTACAGATTACACTATACAGAAGGGCCACAATATTCAGTTATTGATGACTCCACACAGCCTTCAGAAATTCAGGAATCTGTAAAATATTCACTCACCTGTAGAGAAGTACTGAAGAAGTATGTTTGGCACTTTTTTTTCAGCTTCTCCTCTTACCAGCCCTCTTGAACCTTAATTTCATTAATACTGAACTTCAACAGAAAAATGCTTTTTCTTTCCTGTCTCTTTTGATTCAATCATTTTTCTGATTTTATTTATCAATTTGTAATTCTGTCAGTTCTGAAAGAGAGTTTATATGAAAGCTTGTGACTGCAGAAGAGATTGTTCTTTTACATGTGAAATCTCCCCAGATGTTCTTTCAACTCTTTGATGTGACTGACAGGGAATGCAGAGCAAGGAGAGTCTACTGTGTAAAACTATCTTTACTCCAGGTTTGTGGATCTATTTTGCTGGGTGGAAATGAGTTAGCCTTATCAGTCTGGATAACAATGCAATATTCTAATTAGCATTAGTAATTCTGCATTTTGAACATTAATAATAGGTATCTAGATTTTCCAAACAGTGGACCAGCTCACACCAGCATCAAGCAAACACAACTGGTTTAAGTCCAACATTTTCACAGCATAAGACATAGGCTTGGTTTTTTTCCTGACTTGTACCTATATGTGTTAAGAACTTATAAAAACCAATATATGATAACACTAAAACCAAAGAGAGTTCACTTGGGTGACTAAAGGTGTGATTCCAAAGTAATTAAAGCTGACCAAATCTTGGTCTGCTGCAGTTTCACTATGTTCTCCTCCTGCAGCTGCCTGTTTCGCCCTTTTTTGGTAACATTAGTGCTTTCTGACTTCACAATGGGGTAGATCAAAAGGCTTACCTCACTGAGGGTAAGTCATTGTTTTAGTAAAGTTAATTTCCTTGCAGTGCACCACATATTTGCACTAATATGGACTTAGGTGCAGATGAGCAGTGAAGAAACACATGGCTCAGGTAGCCAGACTTGACTTGACTGGCTGCAAATGTTCATCTCCCCTTCCCAAACAAATTTTTCAATGCCTCTTGACTTGGGGTTGCCCTATAGTAAAGCCTTTGTGTGCTGCCTGACACCCTTGGAAGTGTTTATTTAATCCTCTCTCTGTCAGTTTTCTCCTCTCCTTCTGATCCACTACTTGGATGGGGCTATGCTTCTGCTCCTCCTGGCCTCCTGTGGAGGCAGCAGTACTATGTTTGTTCAATAATGCAGTTAAAGTAAAGAAACATCTTCCCAGATGGAAGTTTAATTTTAATTAAATTAGGCAGTGTCATTAGAAAATCAGCATAAGAGAAATATAGATTTTACGTATCTATAATTACATAATTATAATGTAGAGTAGAATTGAGGTGTTCAACACAGAAAATAAAGTTGGGCTGCACTACAGTACACGATTTGTTTACTGCCTTTGTGCAGAAGGAATTCACGGATAAAGATGAGTAGAAGTTATTTTTACTTATGCTTGTGCCAGTTAAATTTATTTTTTTCTTAGAATGGTCACAATCTCAGAAGGAAGGAAGTGTAAGTCAGATACCCTGAAAAAGAGCTTAAAATATGACTGAACTGCTCTACAGGTTTGTGTAATTGTTTTTGAAGTTACATACAGGAGGAAAAGGAAAATAGGACTACACCTGCATGCATGGCAGAACCAGGTGTTACTGCAAGATATGCAAGCACTTGTTCAGAAACCTTTCAGATGCTCTGTAGTCACCTTGCCTATTTTACAGGACAGTATTGAGTGAAAAAAAGACTACCTGCCTTTGGCCCAACTTCCAAAGTTGGGAGCAGCTGGAGGAGCTGATGGATGCCAGCTGGACCTAACCCATATGGAGATATGTTGCCTTCCTGGGAACACATGGGCCCAGATAAGAGGTATCACAAGAAACTTTTGCAGCCTGGTATGGCCCATTGATACCTGCTACTGGATTTCCAGGTGGGTACCAATGACATCCTAATAAGAAGGCTGTGGATGATGAAGAGGGACCTCAGGGTATTAGAACAACAGGTCAAAGGATCTGAAGCTTAATTTGTGTTCTTTTTGATGAGGCAAGAAACAAAAAAATCACACAGATTCAAGACTGGCATTACCAGTAGAATTTGGAGGTTTTTGGTCATGGTTCAGTTTATATGACACTGCTGACAACAAATGAGATCCTCCTGTCTCAAATTGGAAAAGGATCTTAGCTTAGGAACTAGCAGGACACATTGAGAGAGTTTTAAACTAGATTTGAAGGGGGATGGGGACA
>JAWWEE010000085.1:39910864-39931835 GCA_035221455.1 Xenops minutus
AGGAAGGAAGGAAGGAAGGAAGGAAGGAAGGAAGGAAGGAAGGAAGGAAGGAAGGAAGGAAGGAAGGAATTCAGAAGCAATTTGGAAGGAATTTGGAAGGAATTTGGAATTCGTAAGGAAGAAAAGAAGGAAGGAAGGAATTCGGAAAGAAGGAAGGAATTCGGAAGGAATTCGGAAGGAAGGAATTCAGAAGGAAGGAATTCAGAAAGAAGGAAGGAAGGAATTCAGAAGGAAGGAATTCAGGAGGAAGGAAGGAAGAAAGGAAGGAATTCAGAAGGAAGGCAGGAAGGAATTCAGAAGGAAGGAATTCAGAAGGAAGGAATTCAGAAGGAAGGAAGGCAGCAAGGAATTCAGAAGGCAGGAAGGCAGGCAGGAAGGCAGGCAGGAAGGCAGGAAGGCAGGAAGGAAGGAAGGAAGGAAGGAAGGAAGGAAGGAAGGAAGGAAGGAAGGAGGGATTGGGTTAGAGAACACGTAGGCAATCTTCATATCCACAAGTCCATGGGCTTTGATGGGACACATCCATGACTGCTGAGTGAGCTAACAGACATCACAGATGGGCTGTTCAGTGGAGAGGGACTAAGATGATTAAGGGACTGGAGCATCTATCTTATAAGGAAAGGCTGAGAGAGTTGGGCCTGTTCAGCCTACAGAAGAGATGACTGAGAGGCAACTTCATCAATGTCTGTAAGTACCTCAAAAGAACATACCAAGAGGATGGAGCCAGGCTTTTTTTGGTGGTGCCAAGCAGTAGAACAAGACACAATGGGAAGAAACTGATTCATAGAAACTTCCTCCTGAAAATGAGGAAGAAATTATTTACTGTGGAAGTGACTGTGCACTGGAACAGGTTGCCTAGAGAGGTTGTGGAGTCTTCCTCACTGGATATTCAAGAACCAGCTAGATGTGATCCAGTGCAATGTGCTCTAGGATGACTCTGCTTGAACAAGGTAATTGGACTAGATGACCCACTGTGATCTCTTCTAACCTTAATCATTCTGTGATTCTGTGACCATGTGCTCACGATGCAGCACAAGACAACACTTCTCAGTGAACAAATCAGTGGAGAGAGACAAGTTAGCTGTAGTCAACATCCTACTTTTGAAGAATGGATAATGGCATGAATACCTAAACACTGGCTGAAGTACAAAGGCTACTATCAAGAAGTGTTTCAAAAGCTAAAATGAAAGGATGAAACAAAGAGGCTTTGTCTTTAGCACAGTTGAGAAAGGCTTTCAGGGGAGTTGTACCATGAAGCATGTAAAAAAAGAACAAGGAGGATTGTGCTTAGCAATAATGGATGAAAAACGACACTGCCACAGCCACTTACTACAGCAGTATTGATTACTGTGAACATTGCCAAAAATGTCAGCTGTGCACGAGAACAGTTCCATGTGTATACACTGGTGAGGCTGTTTGGAGGGATAGCTTCTACTTGCATAGAAGAGGAGAACCCACCAGCATGACTGATCTGTAGGTCACAGCATAATCTGTTTGGCAATTTATAAGCACAAGATCTGAATTAAGGAGACATGTTTAAACTACATTTTAGAGGGACAGCAGCTAATAGAAAGTTAAAAATGTTTTCTTAGCCATGGGAAAGGCAGCACTGCAGCTCCTGACTGTGAAAAAGATGAGCAAAATCACAGAATTCTCCTATTCTCAGTGAGAAACAGAATGAAACAACACCAAGAGAAACCAAGTTATCTGGAATAATGGGGGCGGTAACTAATGCATTCAGTTTTGACTTGTATGATATCAGCCTTTCAACCACCTGTGCCTGCAAGGACTGCCAACCCCAGTACTTTACATCTGCAGAAGGCAATCCAGCTGGAGAAGATTTGCAGTTGGCAATACGACAAAAATATCAATAAATTATATACTTATCGTCTAGAAATATGAACAAGTAGCAAATTTAAAAAAACTTTACCACTACAAATTCTAAAAAGGGCTTCACCCAACACTTCTGATTACTAAGCAGAGCAAAGTGTTTCAGGAGAAAGTATTGAAAGATAAGTGGTATGCCTCATCAAGGACTGAGGGTGTTCATATTGCAGAGGGAAGCAATATAGACCCTGGGCATAGTATTTATGAAGCAGAAGGCAGCTGAACCAAACCTTTTCTTTGCAAGACAAAAAAAGGCTGTTCTTGGGGCTCAGGTAGAATCTTCCCAAGGTATACATGTTACCTCAGTTGGAATGAGGTGTTTGTGCAAAAAAATGTGGTTTGGGTTCACCAGGATGGGAAACTTCCATAATGAATTTTCTGAGCAGAGTTTACTTTGGGCTGATCCCACTAAAAATGTCTCTTTCTGCTACTGTAGTAGTGTTTGTCTCTTTCCCACATTGGAAGCAGTAGTTTCATAAGTTGTGCCTCTCTTCTTACTTTTTAGGAGAAATACTGCTTTGGGGCAACCTGATTTTCACTTCTTTATCTCACTGCATGTCTGTCCCACAGATGTTTTAGGCTTCATTCAGTAGAGAAGAAACAGAATAACTCTGAAACAGGTAATGGTGTGTTCAGTTCTATGGTCACTGTTTCCACCAGGTCACTAGTGCCATGCTTGTTAGTGTGAACTGCCCCCAGTTTCTAGACCATAAAAGGGCTCATGTGGCACTTCTAAATGCCATCACACAGGTTTGAGCATACTGGCATTACTGGGCAAGCAGGACCCTGCTCTGCTTTGCTCTCTGCCAAAAAAAAAAAAAAAAAGAAAAAAAAAAAGAAAGCAAGACAGAAAAAAAAGGTGCCTGTTGGATCCTCCCTACACAGCTGGATTTGATTTTCTGTGATTTGTATGTAGTGGGCTAACAGTGGGGCTTTCTTTTTTGGTAATAAAATCACTAGATTGTATGCTATTACTTGAAAACTGACTCCAAGAATGTTTCAGAAGGTGAAGTGTTTTAACAAGCATTCACTAACCTTACTGGCTATTTATTTAAAGCAATAATTTATGCTTCCAAAAAAAAAAAAAGGAGCATGTTGAAAAGAGTGGAAGTCTTCATATAGCCCCAAAGCTCCTCAGCCCAACCATTAAGCATTTCCTTAAGAGAAAAGAAATACCTCCTGCCTCCTCACTTGGAGAGCGAGCTGTTCACAGCCTGTCTGGTGCGATCCTTCTGGCTCATGTTTTATTATTTTGTACTTTCCCACTGACCCTAGGGAGTTTATATACAAACCATGCAAGATCTTGAAGCAGCAGTCTAGTTTTTAGTATTAAAGAGGGTAGCGGTATTGATTGGTTTCCCATGTCCATGTCATCCTAAGCATGTGTGGGTAACTGTGTTTACTATGGAATTGTTCCTATCCTGCCACTGCTTAAATTAAGAGTATTTATAAGTAACCAGAGTGCAACCCTCTGGTGTCCCTTTCCCTTTTTCCCATATACAATGGCATTCTTTTCTGTATATCTATGCAAATATAAAACTTTTCTTTGCAAAGGGCTTAAAGACTTAGACAACATTATTGGTTTTCCCCTTTTTTCCTCTCCCAAGAGGTAAGGAGTGTGTCAGCAGGAAGAATAGAGAAGTGCAACACAATCAAGCAACAGACCCTTTGTTCATTGTTTAGGCTTAAAACCCTGAGTTACCAGAGTTTCAAAACCCCTATCCCTTCCTCAAGCTAGAGGAAGTGTTTCTGTGCTCCTCCCTTGTTGCAGAGCATTTGTTCTGTTTGCAGAAAGGAGTCTCCTGCCCGGGCTCTATTAAACTGAGGCATCGGCTGGTGCAGTCCTGCCTGCTGTTCTGCAGCCCTACTATAATCTCAGGAATTTATAAAAAATTAACCTGGTACCCTGGGTATTTATGTGTCTGGTCAAGTGTGGAGACACCTTGCAAGACAAGAAAGATGCCTCTGGTGAATGATGAGCATTTTGTGGTATGAGGGTTGTTTTAGCTGTCTGAGTTTAAAGATGATGCTGGAGTAGCTACACCCATAATTCTGTGCAGAGGAATCTGGCCCTTACAAACATGGTGTCCATCTCCCTCAAGAGTCGCTGCTCTTGCTGAAAGAGGTAGTCCTTTTGAAGGAAGAGTGTAAGAAGCATTGTAGGATGACATCTCTCCTTTGAAAGAAATAATTTTAGTGTTTAAATTTAGTAATTAAATCAGCTGTCAGGGTCAGAAACCTGCAGAGATCTTTGGAGATATGTAGACAAGAGAGGGAGGAAGGAGAAGCATTAGGCTTTTGTCACAGTGAAATGCTGTATCATTCCTTCCCATATGTCGTACCTCATGGACAATCAACATGTGCCATTCATAGCAGTCTAAGGCAGTATAACTGGTATAGACTAAGAGAGGGGCATTGAAGACATTCCTATGCAATCCTCTATTTCTTGTGTGCTGGAAGTGTATGTAGGTCTCTCGACACATGCGTTCCAAGCCACAGTGCCAAAGGCAGGCACCAGTGTAAAGCTGGTATACATGAAGGGCAAAGCATGCCCAGTGGACTTCCTGCATTACAAACAAAACAAAAAGCATTAGCAAGATTCTCATGATAATGAATTGTAAATGATTGGGATTATAGCTGGCCATGTTGGCAGAAAATACTTCAAGCTTCACACCTTTATTACATTATGCTGTCAGCTACTTTTCATGTCAGTGACAGGGTATATGCTTTGCCCTCAGCATCTGTAGAAATAGTACTTACAAGATTGATTTCGTTTAATCCTTTTTTTTTCCCCTCGATTGTTTTTTTATTGTTCGGAAGCAATTTTTTTTTTCTGCAATAACCTTGTATCTCCCTGCATAAAGCCTTCTCTGTAAGAGGAAGAACTAGCGTACAAACTCAGATCAGTGAGAAACAACTGCTGATGATTCTTTTAAAAACAGTTTTCATAGATTACTCTGCGCTCTGTTTTGTCAGTTTATTTTTATTTGAAAAAAACTCTTCCAGATAGACCCTGCTGTGACACTTCTCTAATGTGAAGGCACTTGCATACTTTCAGCTTTGCTGCCTCAATCACCACAAAGTGCATTGGATGGCTCAGTAGAATCTGTTTCAGGTTTTGTAACAATTCTGGTAAAAAGGAGGAGCTGGACTCTGTGACTTCATGGACTTTCCAGTCTCACCTTCATCAGTGATCACTGAAGGAAAGATAAGACTGAGTACTGTATTTGCTTCTCAGAGGGAGAGGTGGAGAATAAAACGTATTGTGTTCATGTCTTCACATGTGAAGTTGAGAATGGGAAGAAATACTATACCTCATTAAAAAAGGAGGTGAGAAAAGAAGTATTTCAGGCAGAAGGGAAGGTGCTGATATGTAGCTTTCCCCTTTATAAATCTGAATAAAAAGTATGTTGGGTTGCATATTATTGAAAGGCCTTAGTGAAAATTTTATGTAGACAAATTATTAAAATGGTTATGTATATGACCAGATTTTAGATTTGATTTTGATTGACTGGAGGGAAGATGCTAGCAGAAGACAATGAAAAGCAATGTAGGTGAAACTACGATTAACCAATATGTTTTCGGTGGGAGAAATATGTAAGATCAGTAGGGAAAGGAGGTCTGATTTTTCTCTCTCCCTCAATTTCATGCAAACTCAAGTACTTGACAGGTTCTTTGGTTAAGTTTTTGCAAAAGTGAACAGTCAATACATAACACAATTGATAAATATATATACCTTTAAAAAAGAGGATGAAGAGAATGGCTAAATTAATGACTTCCAAACTGTGGTCTGCAGCTAATATGCAGTGCCATAGTTAGCATTAGCAGTTCTGAACTTTCCATCTATATACACTGGTACTCTCTGAGACAATCTGACATTCAAAGCAGTTTGAAAGCAGCTCTGTTAAAAATTAGGTAACTGAGTGAATGAAGCTAATTCACTCAATGATTAGTGGAAATGATAAGTGACTTGCTGAAAGTTGCCGTTAAAAACTTCTGAGGACTTTTACAGTCCTGAAATCTGAAAAAGAGTAAGCTTTTGGCTCAGCTCTACAAAAAGAGGTGTCATCTTATGCTGATATAGAATAACCAAATATATTAATGAATCAATGTTTGAGTACCAAACAGGTAGCAAGTTGATCACTAGCCTTTAATTTGATAATGTAGCTTCCAAAAAGGAGAGTAACTTAAGTCAAAAGCTTCAACTGCAATCCATATGATTGCAGCTAGTTAGCAGAAAGAAAATTTCCAGCTAAAGGTCACTTTGCAAACTTCTGCCTATGGCTTCTATTGTTTAAGATAATGCCTGTAGACATGGATGCCTGGAGTAGTTTAGTTGTTCTTACCTTGTCACATAACAGGGGTTGCAAGTAGGTCTTCAGCATCGTATTTTTCTGGGTTTTTTTCCAGAGCTGTTTTGATTTTGTGAGGAAAATTAGTAGGGAGAACAAAACTGTAAGCTTCCTTTGAAGGTTTTGAAAGCTTTTTGACTTGACTAGTAACTAAAGCCATATGGAAAAAGAGAATAATTACTCTCCTGGGAACCTAAGCTAACCTGCTGTTCTTTTTACATCAATGCCAGCTTCTATACTTTTTTTTAACTCAAAGTGAATGAGGAAATTTCCATTGCCTTCAGTACTGTTGTTTGCATGTCTTAGATCTGGTCTCTGACTTGTTTCTCTCTTTGAGTATGTGTGAGGTGTTACTTACCTGCAGTTTAGCTATCTAAAGAACATACACAGGTACATCATACAAGGAAAACTGTCAATAAATCAGAGCAAAACCACTGTTTGCTTTTGGAAGATACATTATTTGTTTGAAAAGGGTAACAAGCAAGAACGAGCTTAGTTTTCAAAACTCAATTTTGCTTTTGTTAAGAAAAAATGTTTCTGCTTTATTAATTTTTTTTCTTCTTTCCACTTGTAGTTCTGATCATTACTAGGATTCCTTCAATGTATACACCTGATTCTTCAGGTCAATCAGATAGCTGGCAGCTCCATTGCTGAGCAGCAGCACCCTATAAGGAAAACCTGAATTAAGAAGTGTTTCTTCAAGCCATAAGTTGCTGAGGGAAATTATAAGATGTCTTGAAGTGTTGCTGTATACTTTTATTGATTCATATGATCCTTGGACCAGTAGTGATGGCTTTATACTTCTGCAAGAGCAATAGAGGCAAGATATTAGTAAAAAAGAATAAAGCAAGGCAAATGAAGAATTAAAACATATCTCCAAGGCAGGGTACAGAATCTTAATGGCTGGAGGCCTTTAAAAATGAATAAAGACATGCTCTTTCCCCAGGGCAGGTACCTCATGTGTACTCTGTGTAACAGATGTGTGTTGCTATAATAATACAGAATAAGGACAGAGAACTCCAACAGTTTTGATAATTTGGCTTTTCTTTTTAAGATAAAAAAAACACATGTCAGACAGTAGCAGTTAAATAAGTAACCTGCATTACTTGAACAAAAAGTTACAGAAATACAAGTTTGCTGTTTTGTTTTCTCTTTAGAGAAGAAAAGCTTCCTTTCCTAAAATACCCAGCAATCTTTATCTTACTGAGATGTTGCCAAGTCACAGTTCAGAAGACAGACATGTGAAATTGAATCAATACTGTGCAGAGACAACACAGTGGCCACTCCAGATCAGATCCTTCATGTTTATCCTGTGCACAGTTACACAGATAATATGGAACATGTGATCACCTTAACATGTTTTGCTTTTAAACAAAAGAAAATACTTTTCCATATTGCTTTTTGTTAATTAATGCACCAGAAATATCCATCACATCGTCATCATCACCATTGTTGTTATTATATTATTAAGGAATTGTCCTTCATTCCATGCATAACTATAATTTCACAAGTTAAAAACATCAACCCTCCCTCATGTCATAGTTTATAAAGCACTCTGTGCACAGTGAAGCAGATCCCAAATTAAATGCAACTGCTATTAAAATTAAGAGAAATACACTATTACTGTAGATTTTAGAGGAACAAAATTCTGGGGAGATTAAAAAACGCCACCAAAATAGTTTTATCTGGACAAAATAATGTACAATTATTAATATTGCACTTTTTATACAAGAAATCCTAATAAATATACAGAAAAGATACACATTTACATACACAGAAAGGAATTATTCTTTTTTTAAATAAAAAGTTACACTGATGTTTAGCAACACTGTTTCTTGAAAACCCACTTGTATTAAGAGTGTTCACTGCCAGTTGTATTTTGAAGTAAGCCAGTGTGAGACAGTTTAATGGCATGAACCTGGCACTGGTCTCAAAAATGGACTCCCACTTTTGCTGAAAAAGCCCATGTCATGGAAGCTGTAGCGTAGCAGAACCTGAACAGCATTTTATTAGCATGCCACAAGACACCTGCCATGCCAGGGGTTACAGGAGAGACAGAACCATTGTCTTTAATTTAGAGGTCTTGAACCAAAACCTGAGATCCAGGTAGCTCTTTAAAGCTCCACAATTATCAAACCCCTACTTTGCAGATTTCCTCTAATTTTAGCACCCTATTCTAAGCAGAGCAGACAACACACAGGAACTTAAAGCATGGAGCACTTCACTGGCTGAATAACCACTGCTGCTGGCCAAGAGGAAAGACTCACAGCCTGCATACAAAATCATGCTGTGGCTGTGATGTTTGAGTCTCACTTTTTAGATGGTATCTTCAGGGTACTTTACATGGACTTAAAGATCTGCTTTGTAATACCTGTTTTGTTGTGGGAGGCAGATGGAGAGGAGCAAGTTTGTTAAAATTATTTGCATTAGTTCTCTGGGGCTGATGCTAAATCCATTCTGTTTCTACTGACTAGAAACAACCACACAAAATCAGAATAAAACTGTTTTCTACTACTTGTGCAAAAGTCTTGGCTGCCAGGAGATAGAAATTTTGTGTTAGTAGGTTAGGAAAACCCACTTCTTCAAGCTCCTTTTGAAAACCCCACATCTGAAAGCACCTGAACTCTGCAAACCAATACTCCTCTCTTTTTTAAATAAGTGCTAGTGGGATGCAGTATGCAAAGTACCTCCTGTTATCACAATTTCTGTGTTCCCTGCCTGTGCTCATTGGCATTTGCAGGTTTGTACTACAGTCTGTCAAGCAGATCATACTTTCTCTCCTTTATCTGGATAATAATTAACATCATCACCTTGCCTCTGTGCTGAGGGCAACCCTTCAATCCCCAATTCTCCCCCACAAGTTCAAACTGGGAACATTTTCAGATGTATTTTAGATCCACTTATGTTACAGACCATTGTTCAACTTCCCCAGACACCAGATCCTCAAAGATGGCAAGAATGTCCCACTGAAATAATTTCCAGGCCTGGTGTGAGAAGGAGAGATTTAGAAATTAAAAAGAAGGGTTCCAGTTTTGGATATAACAGATAAGTTTATAAAGCAGACTTATATGCTTGTGTTCTCAAAGTAGTCTAATACAGTTGAAGTGTCTGCATACTACATAGTAAAATGTTTGGCTTAGCCTTTTTTTTTTTTTTTTCCTCCAGGACACCATGATCTGTCAAGCTGAGGGGACTGAGTACATCCTCAGTCTGTCTGCAGATGACACACAGTTAGGTGAGAGTGTTGGTCTGCTAGAGGGAAGGGAGAGTCTGCAGAGGGGTCTTGACAGACTATATTGGTGGGCTGAGGACAACTGCATGAAGTTCAATAAAGCAAAGTGCTGGGTCCTGCCCTTGAGCCACAACAACCCCATGTAACAGTGCTACAGGCTTGGGGAAGAGTGGCTTGGGAGCTGTTCAGCAGAAAGGGACCTTCAGAGGGCTGCTTTACAGTGGCTGAACATATAGTATGTAGCAGTAGCATGCCCAGGTGGCCAAGAAGGCTTATGGTATCTTGGCCTGTATCAAGAATAGTGTGGCCAGCAGGACCAGGGGCGTGATTGTACTGCTGTAAATTGGAGCAGGTGAGGCCATACCTTGAACCTGGTGTTCAGTTTGGGCCCCTCCCTACAGGAAAGACATTGAAGTGCTGGAGCATGTCTAGAAAAGGTTACAAAACCAGTGAAAGGTCTAGAAAACCCACCCTATAAGGAGCAGCTGAGGGAGCTGAGCTTGTTCAGCTGGGAGAAGAGGAGGGTCATGGGGTATATCATTGCTTTCTACAATTACCTGAAAGAAGGTTATTGTGAGGTGGGAGTTGGTCTCTTCTGCCATGTTTCAAATGAAAGAATGACAGGAAATGCCCTCAAGTTGTTTCAGGGGAGGCTCAGTTTAGATATTAGAAAAAAAAAAAATCACTGAAGGACTGGTTAGGCATAGGATTAAGTTGCCCAGGGAGGTGATAGAGTTACCATCTCTGGAAGCGTTCAAGAGGCATCTGGATATGGCACTTAGGGATATGGTTTAGGGGTGATTGTGGTGGTGCTGGGTTGATGGTTGGACCAGGAGATCCTGAAGGTCTCTTCCAACCTTGATGATTCTGTGATTCTGTAATGTGATGTTAGGTGTGACTCTGGTCCTCTTCCTCATCTGTCTCTTGGTATATCCCCCAGGCTTGTACATGATTATGGGGAAGCCCCACTCCTCTCATGCCCACTGATGGTGTCATTGGTCTCTCTGACTCTTTATGGTCTACCCTCATGACCATGTTTTGCTGCATTCTGTCTCCCAGATTCATAGAAGGGAAAACTTGTCAAGACCCTTTACAACAATGATTTGGTAAAAGGTGCTCTTTTCCATTTTTTTTTTTTTAAAGGGAAATAAATAAATAAAATGAAAAAGATATTTCCATCCCATTTGTATTTTCTGTAAAAGCCCTTGCCTCAGTGAAGCAAAGCTGTGATCCCCTTGTTCCTCCATTTTCATTTTGTCTGTCTTCAAGATTTTCCACATGTCCCACAGCAACGTGACTTAAACTGGGTAAGCTGGCAGAGTTTGAGCTGCTTCACTTTCTCACAGTACCTTGTAGTGTCTCTGCACTCCACTGCCAAAGGGGAAACAAAGAGAAAAAATGGTGGTGAAACAATGGAAGAAGGATTTCTTACCTGAGACCATTTCCTTGGGTGGCCAAGAGGAGGACCTTTGTGTTGGGACGTCTCACTAGGAGCGTGAGCTTGACTTGTTGCAAAGACTGTGGACTGCGAGTAGCCAAAACATCAAAGGAGACTGAGGTGGGCAACCTTTGCTTTCAGAGCTTGGGGAGAGGGCCTCTGAGGCTGCTCCAACACTGTGTTTGTCATCTATCATCATTTTAGAGAGATTCTAGGAATTTCCTAACAGTTGTTAAACCAAAGATGAAGTAGCAAATAAAACTGGAAACTTACTTTAATAGAGTAGCTCAGAGACACTTCAGCCAATCTTTTACATTTGAAGAGCCACTGTATGGGAGTGTCATCCAAGCTGACCAGGTATTGTATTGTGTTTTTCACACACATGTTGCAGAACACAGCCCAGCATGAAGATGTTAAGATGCTTTTTGAACCCCACTAGGACTTAGGTCCTGGTATCACTTGGACAATTTTTGAGGCCTGCAGCCTCCCACTTTTAGCTTCAGGAGTGACAGCAAAGATCTTTCTTGGTACTTGCAAGCTCTCTCACCCCTTCAGCTTCCATTAACACCCCCAAAACTGATCATGAGTTTAGACTATATAGTTCACTTTGCCTCTACTGAGACAGAGTGTCAGAGCTGGTGTGGATATAGGCAAGCCCAGGGGATTCTGCTGTAGCACCTGCTGCAATGATTAGACAGCAACTGGCTTGCAATTTAGAGGACAGGAGCATCATTTTCAAACAGACACATCTTCTATTCTCCTTTGTTCATTTGGGTTATTTCAATATCTGTCACTTTTCTAGTCCTTTGGCAGACTTAATTTGTTGTTTGCCACCTGAAAGAAAGCAGCCTTGTCTGGATTCCCCATCATCAACCTACCTACCAGATTTGAACTACAGCTGTAAGATTGGTTGTGATTTGTGTTTTTCTTTCTGTCTGTACCATCAACTGAAAGTTGGTCATATAATCATAGAGTGGTTTGGGTTGGAAGGGAAGATCATCTAGTTTCAACCCCTCTGCCATAGGCAGAGACACCGTCCACTAGACGAGGACTCTGAAAGCCCCATCTAATCTGGCCTTGAGTACTTCCAGGAATAGGGCAACCACCACTTCCCTGGGCAACATGTCCCAGTGTCTCACCACCTTCAAAGTAAGGAATTTCTTCTTAATATCTAATATCTAATCTAGACATACTTTATTTCAATTTGAACCCCTTCCTCCTTGTCCTGTCACTACACACTCTTGTAAGTAGTTTTGCCCCTATCTTTCCTGTAAGTTCCTTTGAGGTACTCAAACTCTGAAATTAGGACACCTCAAAGCCTTCTCTTTTCCAAGCTGCACAATCCCAGTTTTTTCAGCCTTTCCTCATAGGTGTGATGCTCTATCTCTCTGAACAACTCAATGGCCCTCCTCTGGACTCGCTCCAGAAGACTGTATGAATTATTAAGACTGTATGAATTATTTCTCATGCTATTAGCACTAACACCATTCCCAAAAAACCTGAAGCATTCTTCTATGGGATGCTGAGCTTTGGACACTGGATTTTGCAGATGTTCAGGCTGGAATTTCCCCAAGATGCCCAGCTGCAAGGTCCAGTGCTGCATTTCTGAGAGACAGCTCTGTCTTCCTTCCTACCCCTGCACTGTCTGCCTCCTGTCCTCTCAGCAAAGTACCATTTTCACAGGGTGTGATGTTGCAGCGCTGCCAGTTTGATGGTCTTGGCCTCCAGGAACAGTGATGCTCCATCACAGGCTTGTTGGTGCGGACATGCACACAGTCGACACGCCGGGACTGGAAGCCATAGTTTCCACATGTAGCCGTGCAGACGGTCCACAGGCTGACCCTCCAGTGCACACCACAGACATCAGTCCAGCAGTTCTGGGTGCTCAATGGCCTGTGGACAGGAGGGAGGGATGGAGGAACAGCAAGCATCACATATCCCAAAGGTAATTCACATAGACCACTGCATGGTTGAGGTCTTCAAAGGGTGCAAGTGAAGGTAACAGTTTCTAACTGTTCCCAAGGACCAGATCCTCAGTGGGCTCACACGGGTATACCAATACAGGGTTAAATGACTATTTGAACTATTTGAGGATTTGGCTGAAATTTCCTCTCCATGAAGGGCCAAACCAGAGGTCTGCTGAAAGGTGCAATGAGTGGTGGCCAGTGTGGTCCAGTAGGGCTTTGTAACTTTTTTTATTACTTTAAGAGCCCGTTGAAACAAAAAGAATTCTCTGAAACCCCCTTTTTCCTTTCAACACAGTCACACAGAAGATGCATAGGTAAATTTGGCTCTTATCTATTTGTCACACAGATAATGAAAATTTGTGAGTGGGAATCCGTGAGCCAATTACCTTAATTTTCAGTCATGATCAGCCATGATTTGCATACCTAAGGCTTATGTAAAGTCAACGTCTTTACAATGTTGACAATGGAGTTTATCTGCCAGAAAACAAAAGCTGTGGAGTACCTTTTTTTTTTTTTTTTTTCTCCCCCGTTAGAGTTTGTGTTTAAATAAGTAAGAAGAAGACTGGCAGCCTAAGAAGAAATAGCACAGACGTTCAGTCAGGATTTGACTTGCACAGAAGTCTTTCCAGGTGTTGACCAATTGGCCTGGATCTCCTAGGAACAAATATGGAAGTCTGGGCTTAAGCCTGATGAGATTTGTAACACATAACTGCACAGGTTGTAGAATGACTTCTTTGTGACTTAGGGGAAACCATTAAGTTGTCAGTTAAATCACTAGTCCGTTCAGTATCTCTGAAGAGGGTTGTGGATTCTGATATAAGAGATTCCTGTCCTACCTTGGTAATGCACTGCATTGATCAGATGACACAGAAGTCCCATCTTTGGACTGGCAAAATATCTGTCTGTGCTGTACAGCCACTTGTGGTCCAACACAAGGCCCATTACACTGTGAACAGAGAAGAATCACTTAAAGGAAGTAAGAGGCAGGGTCTTGTTCCCATTTTATAAGACTGCTAGTGAAATAAACTGCACATTGCTATTCAGTGACTCTTGAGATTTCAAGCACTTTTTGCACCTCTGCAGGCTTTGAAGGCTGAGTGTACAATCATCTGCTCTACCTCACTCTCCTCCAGCAGCACTAAAACTGCATTTTTATATCTGCTCTGTAGATTCATTACTTCTTTTCTTCAATAGTTCAATCTTACACACATCTGCTAGGGCAAATTAAATGCTCTCATCAATAGCCAAGAGCCTATGAACCATACAGGAAATCTCAATACCCTACTTTTACTGAGTGTTTTGCAGCTTGTACTATCACAATTACGGCCAAATAACTAAGAATGCATTGAACCAAGAACATATTTCACTCAATTTAGTAATTTAAAAGCATTGAAGGACAATAAACAAAAGCAGCAAACATGGCAGACAAAGTAAATGTGCAAGCTTACTCCAATACTGAGCCTATCCTAACCTGTTCAAGCTTAACAATCAAGTGTTTCTGCTTAACTTTTCTGATCCTCTCCTTCAATTAAAGTGTAATTAGCTATAGGTAGGAAGCATGTATTTGTGCCCTTTTAAAATTATATCAACTGTTGGGAAACTTTTTCTAAGTATCTGAAAATTATATTAAAGAACAAACTGAGGGTTGAACAATGGGATGTTAGTATGAGGCAGGAATTTTTGCCAGGGGAGGGCTGCTGACTGATCCCTCTGCCACCTTCACCCCCTCATCAGTACGAGCCCTGTTTCACACTACCACGCACTCCTCAAATAATACTCCGTTTCTTCTGCTATTTCTTCCCTCCCTGACAACTGGGAGAGAGAAGCAGTAACTGTTAGGTCTCCAGCTGGTCCCAGTCAACTCTCACATTAGAAATGTCATTCACTGGAGTATGTGGACCACTTTTGTGATATCTGCAGGGTATAGCAGTCCTCATCATCAACAAGCTTGATTCACTAGTTTAAAACCACTGTGGGATTACATAGTGGAGAGCAAACCACTAGTAACATTAAATGAAGGAAAGGAATTAATTCTAGAGGTAAGGATAGACTAGGTAGTCCTAATACCTCACCACAGACCAAGAAAGACATTGATCCACTAACCCAGTGATATGTTCCTAACTGTATAACAATCTTCTGGCTTGGAGACTGAGCAGTATAGAACCATGTGGAACTTGGGTTTTTTTAAAGCTAGGTAGAAGAAATACTATATGATAATGCACAGAGGTTAGGTCTTAGAAATTAATTCTGAACTATTTGATTATCTTAGCAGAGTATGATGTTATGAGGAACAATACAACCTATAATGCTCTACAAATAAACATGAGGTAATTGGGTTTTTCCAAGGATAATCCAGTCCTTTCCTGCAATTCCACAGGGAGTGAAAAATTGCTTCTTTCATATAAAAGGATAATTACAACCTTTAGTCGTAAATGTAATACAATAACTCAATTATATTTCATGAGTTAAATAAAATTGTTTTCAAGTAGTGAACAATACCACATTAAAATGTAACTGAAGACACTTTTTACTACCAACACATTAATAAAACTTAATGTAATGCAATCTGCAAAAGGAGAATTTGAAGATCTGCAAAACAGCATGAAGTATTCTGAAAATGTTTGTAGCCCTCCATTCTGCATTTCATCATGAAACAAATCAAGAAAGCTCACACTTTTTGGCATTCTCAGGCAACATCAGCAACTCTGTAAAACTGGGTTTTTGTGAAATCCTTCTGTCTCAAACCTATCACAATCATTAACCCTGACTCCTGTTAGGCAAGGCTGAAACACACTCACTGGTTGGTAAGGGGAATTAAGACTTCAAGAAGGCTATTTCCCAGATGTGTCACATGTCACTATAACAAGGAACTGCAGACTTCCACTGGGGTTGATGCAGGGGTTTGCAGTAAAAGTCCTGTTCACAAGCAGCATTTCTAGGGTTCATGGGAAGCTCCATAAATCCAAGCAGGTAGTGCACCATATAGAGAGATGTAATAGCTGAGCAGGTTAGTTGCCTCCTCAAAAGCCTGCAAACCATAACCTAAAGACACCAGGTTGCATAATCATTCCCCTCATTTTCTGTCTCTTTTTCCTAGTCCACAGTATGAGGCTGTCCTTGGACTGCTGCCTTGTTGCTTACCTGGCCCCAGGAGGAGGCCACCCACTCAACACAGGGCTGTCTGTTACAGTTCTGTGTGTCCACAGGGCGCTTGGACACCTGGGCACAAGCCTCATTTGACATTGCGATAGAGGTGCCTTTTGCTGTCAGGCGCTGACATGTGACTCGCCGCATCTGGATGCCTCCACCACAGCTCCGTGTGCAAAGAGACCATGATGTCACCATCCACCTGTGAGAGAAAGGTGAACAGGTCAGGGAGAAGGTATGTGCCACTGTCTGGAGGATCACTGGCATCATCAGGTCTTTATATGTTGGACCAAAGACAAGCAACAATAGCTTGGTTCATTCAGGGGGCAACCCTGGAAGGTGCTGAGTGTCTCAACCTCCCATAGTAGTCACTGAAAACTGCTTAGAAGATGAAAGCTGAGAAAAAAGCACATTTCTCATTAATTTATCTTTTTCGAGACTCTTTGGGCCTAGAATTAATTTTCTAGCCCTTAGGGCTGCTTTTAGAGTCTTGGCACAGGGGTTGGGCATGGCTGCTCTTATACGACTGTGTCATGGAGCCCTTGGTCACAGGCTACAGTCACAATGCCAGCAAGGCCTAGACCAGTAGCATCCCTTAGTATGGAAAACTATCTCTGTAAAGCTGCTGGAGTAGCTCACAGGCCACTTGGAGCTTGCTGCTAAAAGAACAGCCAAAAGCTTGCTGGGTCCTGCTGATGCCTGTCAGCTTTGCTGTACTCCTGACAGCTGGGATAAACCAGAAAAGCCTGAAGATTGCTCAGGGATAGTCAACCCTGGGGGCAAAGGGCACTGTTCTTTCTACTTGAGCATTTATCAGCTGAGGCTGAGCCTCTGAACTCCTGTGTACTGGCATTTAAAAAATCCAGTCTAACCAGCTAAAAGGCTGTAACAACAGAAAATAACAGTCCATTACATTTTGTCATTTTAAGGACCATTAAGTGAAACACTTGTACAGTTGGGTTTGGGAAAGAGTTAGGTAGCAATATGAAGAATGCAACTGATTGCTAGTTTCCTGAACAGTTTTATGGTCAAGTCAGCAGTTTGCTTCATGAAGTTTCTGGCTCCTTGGAAGGATTTGTGTGGTCTTGGGAGTAAAATACTGCCTTATCACATCCTTCACCAGCAGTGTTTATGATTCCTTTACAAAATAGGCAATAGGCATTCTCCAGTCCCATGGAGAATTTCTCAGACTATTTCTCAGTCTTCTGCAGGTGATTAACTCCCATGGTCACAGAAACAAATAGAAACAAACATACACCCAGCATGGAAAACAAAAACACTGGCACTTTTTTTCAAGCAGTTCGGTGAGGGTGAACCTGAAATTTCTCCACCCCTTATAAAGCTCTGCTCTACATGCCAATCAGCTTTTATTTCCAAGCTTACAACTCAGCAGTTTCTCAGGAGCTGAGGGAGGATTTTGGGTTGCACTACAATTCAGAGAAGGTATAAAAAGACATAAATCATTCCAGTGGAATTTACTGCCATCACCAAGCAAAACTACTGC
Organism: Xenops minutus; assembly: GCA_035221455.1. Lineage (NCBI taxonomy): Eukaryota > Metazoa > Chordata > Aves > Passeriformes > Furnariidae > Xenops > Xenops minutus. The sequence continues at coordinate 39,928,389 of JAWWEE010000085.1, forward strand.
TAATGAGTGTGTTCCATATTTCATCAAATCTCTTTTGATTTCTTTCTTATGACTCAGCTGGTAACTCAGAAAACATTTGCCTGAAAAGAAGGGTAGGGATATATTTTAAAGGTAAGTAAACAGAAACTTGCAATATACCCAAAACACAGAAAGAGTGGTGAATGTGGCCACTTCTGACTGGGTTGCTTAGCACCTCTCATTGCCTCAGCTTAGATTCTCTTTTTTCAATACAAATCCCAAATCACTGTTGAATGAGGGAAGTTGTAATAAATTCTCTTGGGATTTTGACTCCTCGTGAGTGCTTGTATACTGAAACACACTATATCCACATCGGAAATAAGGGAGAGGAAGGAGTAAAACTGCACAAAAAATATGGAAAAACATGTTTACACATCCAGCTGAGGGGATATGGAATTGTGGAAGCAGGACATTTTTAATAGGGAGGGAGCATAACACTACAACTACTCTTTGGATAGGCACTCAGTATATATTCTTTGCACCAAAGGGTGTCAAAGAGGGAAAGGTTTTCTGTGGGGTAAAATAACAGAATAATTTAGACTGAAAATGACCTTTAATATCATCAAGTCCAAATATTTAACCAGCACTGCTAAGTCCACCATTAAACCCTGCCCCTAAATGCCACATCTACACACCTTTTAAATACCTCCAAGGATAATGACTCAACCACTTCCCTGGACAGGCTGTTCCAATGCTTGACAACCCTTTCCATGACAACATTTTCACTAATAGCCAATATAAACCTCCCCTGATCCAACTTGAGGCCCATTCCTCTTGCTTTGTCATTTGTTATCTGGAAGAAGAGACTGACCCCCACCACACTACAGCCTTCTTTCAGGTATTTGTAGAGAGCAATGAGGTCTCCCTTGAGCCTCCTTTCCTCCAGACAAGACAACCCCATCTGCTCCTCATAGGTTTTGTGCTCCAGACCCTTCACCAGCTTCTCCATCTTTCTTATTTCTTGTAGTTAAAGGGCCCAAAATTGAACACAGGATTTGAGGTGTGACAGAGGAAGACCTAAGTGTAGCCACAAGTCTTCCAAGCTGTCCTGGATCCTTTGTGTTTAAAGTAAGTGAAAAACAGGGGATTACAAGGGCAGAGAGTTAAATTTCAAGGTAACTGCAAGCTAGCAAACTTCAAGAAGAGGCATAATTCACTCTGAGTCCCCTTCAGGTGAACTAGATCTGATGGGATGTGCCCATTTTACAAAAAAATATGCCCACTCTGCTTAGGGAGTTCTTTGCAGCTGCAGCTACAGTCCTGCCCATATCAGTGTTCAGGCAGCACAGGTACTCAGGAAAAAACTGCAAAGGAACTGTTAACCTAGCTTCTTGTCAGTTAGATTGTTTGGGTAAAATGCTATGCAGCCATGTATAGCACCAAAAAAAAAAAAAAAAAAAAGAAAAAAAAGTTCCTACAGTTCTTGAGTGACAAAAGTCTCACATGTACAGGGCTCAGAACAGACCTGATGTCTATATCCAACACAGGTTGAGGCTGGAATTACCCAAGACAACTCAATCTGTGACCTTCACTAATAAAAAGTAAGCAACAGCCTCTTCATTATTTTCTAACCTAATTACGGAGGGAATGAACTCTCTACCAGCTACTATCAATGTTTTCCACAAATTTTGCTACAGAATCCCAACTGTCTAGGTTAAGGACTCATAAATTCCCTTTTGGCCATGACTTCTCCAAACAGGCACCAGAGAGGCTGGTGGTTCTGCAAAGAACTCTTCAAGCACATCTTAAATGCATATATGGCATTTTTTACATGAGACAGACGAACCGTGAAGGGCAGTCTCTTCTGTTGCATGCGATGGGCTGCAGAGATGGCTTGGGCATCTCCCTGCAGTAGGATGTGTTGACTTCGGCCCCATCCAGTAAGCACCTCAACTGGGGCAGCTGCACCCCTTTGTGGCCACAGGAAGCCGAACAAGCTGTCAGTTTGTCCACTGACCACTGGTATTCTGCGAAGAAGTGTGGGAGAGACACGTTAACATGCAAAAACTGACCACAGGAGTCAATTAGGAAAGAGAGTTGAAGAAGTCCTCTGGATGAAATACATGGGCTCAGTAGGAGCTATGTACACCTACAAAGTGCCTGATGTAAATCACTGACTGCCTTTGGTGTAACAAACCCAGGTGTTTGGTGTTTAGAAGCCTGAGGCATGGACAGTGAATAAGAGGTTAGAGCAGATAAGTGAAGCCAGATGCCAGTGATGCAGGATGTTGCATGTGTATTTTAAAGGTGTGTGATTTAGTGAAGATGCTGTTAACTGCAGTTACCAGCAGTATCTATGATCCTGTGATCTTAGAACAGTGTCTTTCTCATCACGTAGATCATACAGACCACCTATCCTGAAGATAAATGGGGGAGTTACAACACACTCAAAATATTATGGCAAAATTGAAGGAAAAGTTAAATTTTTCACTACTGCATCACTGATAATTGGAGCAACGAAAGCTGTATATCCTGCTCAAATGCACCTACACCACTTTTTTTTGGTGGCTTTTTCACTTTCATCTTATTTCTAGGACAGCTATAACAATAACTGTTCCAGAATTTTTACAAGTGAAGGGTTTTCAAGAAAAGACTGTGAAACACTGACTTTAGCAGATTAATAGAGGGGCTTCTAGTTTTAGGGCTTTAAAATGTGACACATCTGTCTTGAGCTTCTGGACAAGAAAATTGTCCAGACTCAACACAAGGATAGCGCAAATCATGCTTTATGCTCAGCATGCCAGAAATATCAGGTGTCATTTTGGTAAAGTAAAATCTAAGACACGGTAAGGTACCTGGTAGACCTACAAATCGATATCTATGGCAATAAAGCATCAAAACATCTTTTTCCTGATATGCACTGCAACGGCTTCAGAGAGAAGACATTCAGGATGAGAAATGCAGTGCAGGGAAGTCCATGGCAAGAGCTCCCCTGGGTAGCAGGACTGAAACTGGAAAGTTACCTTGTATAGTCAGGGATGTTTTTTGTGTGAGTGAGCCAGCCTCATTCTGAGCAAGGCAGCTGAATTCACCACCAGTGAAATCACTGACATTGAGTATCTGAAGAATCCGACCTGCTGCCAGAAGGTGATGTTGCAGACTGAGAGGTTCACCAGAATAAAGCCAGGTGATGTTCGGACTTGGATGACCAGTGACAGCACAACCTAAAAAACAGGGACATGAAAGAAACCTATTGAGCATGTATTGAGTACTGAACTTACTACAAAATTACATGTTATGTAGGGGTCAAAGTTAGGGGAAATAGTCAATTCCATCCCATTTTCTGCTCAGAATGATATCTCATAATGATAAATTCAGTAATAATGAATATATACTCATCATCTGAAAAAAAAAAAATAGAATAGAATAGAATAGAATAGAATAGAATAGAATAGAATAGAATAGAATAGAATAGAATAGAATAGAATA
>JAWWEE010000085.1:39935979-39956280 GCA_035221455.1 Xenops minutus
TTTTCTCTTTGTATAAGTGTATTTATTGTAATATCTTCAATTAAATTGTAACTCTGACTCATAATCTCTCTGGTAGTAGTTCCATTTCTTCTGCTGGTTTACCTTCAAACCAGCACAATCTAACATAAAGATGAAAATTTGACAGCATGCATTCAACTTTTAAAATGCAATCAAACCAAATGAAAGAAAAGATCATGTCAGAAAGTCACATGTATAAAAACTGTTTTGCTGATGAGGCAAAACAAAGAAACATGTCTTCATAGTTTGTCTCATGGGAAAAGATGTTTCAATATACGACAAAGTTTAAATTTAAACAGACACTTAACTCAGGCTATTATGCAAATTGATTCTCAGTGCTTTCATACATTGAATGAAATAAAATTTAAAAAAGGTAACATGACCTGAAATGTCACCCAAAAGAGAATTAATGTTAATGTAAATATAACCCTTACTTATAATTTTTTAAGGGAGGTCAAATAAAATAAATTTATGCTAGACAAGGAAAACCATGTATTTAAGAATTCTTGAAATAGGCCAGTTCAGCTGATAACAGCAACATCTTAAAAAGAGAAGGCATTTTAAATAACTATTTATGGCTCCAAAGATGCAGTTGAAACTTCCTATACTAAACATATAACACGGTTTTCACAGTTTTCAAAACACCTTAACTGGTTACCCAATGCCACACATGCTGTTATTAGGTATCACTTACACAGCATTGTAAATATACACAGTATTCAACAAAAACTGAGTCAGGCTTGTTCCCTGTATCACAGTTGTTGTAAAAAATGTTCCCAAATACACAGCCACAGGGCGGGTCCATTAAAAAGCAAACTCTAGTAGCAATACTGTTTTATAGAACTTTTTCAAACAACAGAATCCTACACACCAACAATTGTGTATTAATAAGGACTGGCTGAATACAATCAACAATGGCAAATCATGAAACCAAAGCCTATAGGAATGGATATAGCTCAAATGACCAACTAAGCAAACTCTGATAGATTTATTCAGTGCATGAAAAAAATGGAAAAAGAATAATCTTAACTATAAACTTTTACCCTGCGATTGCTACAGTGCCAGGTTAACTCAACAGTTATGGGAGAAAAATAATGCTCAAATGAGGCACATGGTCCAAGCACTGAAAATCAGTACAGCACAAGGTGTTAAAAAAAAGACAGAGCAAGAACTGACACATAACAAAATTACCAAGTTGCAAAAGTCAGTGCTGCTGTAGAAGCCTTTCTATATTTTTATAAGCCAATGTAAACTTGCTACATCCTGAAACAGCATCTCAGGTAATTTTCAGGAGCACTAGGAAAATAACAAATGCAGAGCTGAGAAGGTGAAGGGAAGATAGGTGTGGAAAAGCCAGTGCTTCTTGCTCCAGAGAGGCTGTAAACTTTTGTCCTATTAACAAAGCACTGCAGCTGTTTGGGAGAGGTTTGAGGACCATCATAAAAGGAGAGGTTGCTTCAAAATTTGTAATGGATAAGTCTTCTAGTCAACAGGTCAGAAATCCCAGAGTGTTTGAAACTCCCTTAAGGCTTATTCTAGAACAAAGCTTAAGCTGTGCAAGCATCTAAAAGGAGCTGCAGAATGACAAGTCTCCAGACCGGGACACCCGTGGTACCGCTTTTTATCCACCAAAATTTTCCTTGATGGAGCTCTGCATCACTTATAACTATGTTAGAACAGAATCTAGGTCAGTAATTCTGGTAAAACTTAGGGTCACAGGTCCAAGGGCCACAACACTTACAATAAACTCACAATTCAAAGATATTGCCTCAGAGGTCAGTGATATTATTTTATATGGAAATAGTTTGGATCATTGTTGTAGGCCAGTGATTTTCAGATTAGATCATTCACGACATCAAGCAGGAACCAGGAAAAAATCCCAAGAGAGCAAATTGCTGAGAGGACATCACTCTTTTTACTTTGCTTTCAGAGCTTGGCAGTGGCTGGACTAGTGTCTGATTGCCTGAAAAAAAAACACTGTATCATTGCAATGAAAATGTCTGACCAAGCAGAGGTATCATACCTTACTTTTTAAACCAAAATATACACAGTACACAGAACTTCCAAAAGAAAAGCCATGCATTTCAACACAATGTTATGGTGTAGTCTGGCATAGTCTGAAGTAGTGTGCTGAGGAAGGAAGATGCTGCATCACTCTAAGCTGAATACAATATTTAGGATGGAATCAATAATGTCTGATTAGGGAATTAATTGCAATGACACTGGCATACTCCTGATATTAATTTTAATTCTCATCTTTACAGAAATCTCACATACCTACCTGGAAATTCTCATAAATATAATGACAAGGCAGATTCTTCACCAAGATAAAAATGAGAGAGAATGGATAACACAATTAAAAGGATAGATTAACCCATGAGTCCCCCTGGTACTTTACTCTCCTTGCACTGGAAGTAATGTTAATATCAAATAAAGTTGCTAAAAAATATTTGTTAGCGTTAGAACTACTTTTCAAATGTGATGGCAAACTTATTACAGAGAATGAGAAGGGGAAAAAAGACATTATGCAAAACAACTTCTAGATAGTCATGATTTTATCTAACTCTTACTGCACAGCTTCTGCAGCTGTCTTTTTCCTTAGAGGACCACAGACACAAGTTTAACCATAATTACATATGAGCCTTCTCTTTGATGACTCTGTGCAGATAGTAAATTATTTGAATCTCTGCTGCCAATTTTAATGCAGCATTAATTCCAAAACCTAGGAAAATTTAAAGTAGGCTTATGGTAGAGATGGGAATGGCAAAAAAGAGTAAAGGAAAACTTCTTATGTTTCAAGAAGAAATACTCTTGCTCTTGAGAATATCACCAAACATGGCAAGAAATTTGTACGGATGAGATCAGATGTGTTCATCTGGGTCATTTATTGCTTCTCGCACTGATTTTGAACAAGTATGAGTCTTATAAGCCAGATGTTATGCCTCAAAAACCAAGATACTTAGCAAGCTATTAGAGCAATCTCTGGCTCCGCTGAAAGCCTTTGATCCTGACATCAGCCTATATATAGATAGAGACTTTCTTCTCCTAAAGTAGTCAGCTGCACATTTGACTCACTATAATGCATTTGAGAACAGTCAAAAACTTTTATGTTAATTTTTCTATCAAGTGTCATATCTAGATAACCTTTAAACCTACAGCCAGGCAAATACTACCCATAAGGCTTGAAGTGTTCCCCTCTGAAATAATAAAAAAAAAGACTGCCCTGAACTTTGGGCTTTGTCTCTAAATGCAGTTGGACCTTTCAGAATAAGTAATTTATTCATAGTCAAACGGCTAGCCACTCCAAGCAAGGCAGCTACCATAATTATATTTTCTGCTTTCTAGGGGATGGGCATCTAAGTGATTCTATTAGAAAATCAGTGGGATATAATATTGCCAATAAAGGAAAAATGAGAGGAAAACACTGGCTTTCATAATGGATAAACCTTTATATCTTCTAAGTGAAAAGTTTTTGTTACCATTTTGTCTTTAAAATGGCTGCATTGCAAACACTGATGCTTGCAGAACAAAAAATTGTAGTCCAGCTTTTCATCTTCTGAAGCAGTAGTGAAATTGGCAGGTAGGTTGCTCTAATTCTGAGATCATTTGGGATAACTTATAAAACCAGAAAGAAATCTGCTTTCTATGACAATGTTTGCTGTGCTGATCGTAAAATCATGTTCTAATTTGTGAAGTGAGAAAATTTGATACAGAAGTAGGGAGGAAGAACACAATAAACATGGAGCAGCAGTATTTAATTTTTTAACAATTGATTACACTTTTCTGGTCACAAAAAAGGACACTTTGCCTTGTGACTTCACAGTAATTTTTCAGTATCCCCTACAATGATTTTTTTTCCCCCCTCCAAATACACAAAATTGAAAATTGGATAGATGTAACAGATGTAGCATAGCTTGGAAGAGCAAAAATTCAGTTCTAAGCTGGGGATGACAGCAAGTTCAGAATATTCAGTCCAAGAGACGAAAGGGATGGGAACTAGGCTCCAAATAGTCGCCTAGGCTTTTCCCGATAGGTTTACTCATATTTCAGATTCTTCATAATAACAATCTCCTTCAATGTTCCTTGCTTCACTCTGACATTTATAGGGAGTACTACATTTCTATATACCTAGAAGTATTCATTTCTCAACTTTCTTCCAAGGTTCCTGCAAGAATCCTCACTTACATATAATTCATGAATAAATGTCAAAGTCATTAAAGTTTCAATTGTCACTGTGCAGCATAAGTGTAACACATTCAGTATTCTTCAGTGCTAAGATATGAAGACATTTTTATATCATATTTTGTGTCCTTTTCCAAGTCTGCTGAAGTCTCCAAAACTACCACAATATATTTGAGAAGTTGTAGTAAATCCTTATCAGGATTTGTAAGGTTCTTGGATTTTCTCACTGAAATATATTCAAATACAAGAAACAAGCTTGAACCCAAATGAAAACAAGTATTCTTGATAGGCCCAAAGCCTCTTCTGTGGGACTGTTAGAAGTCAGGAACACTGGATCCTACAACATTGGTTTTGCCAAAATTAACATTTGCAAAGACCCATGGAAATGTGTCCAGGGAGTTGTTTAAAAAAATTCAGTGATACCTGTAGCATAGATAAACTACTGAAAACAGTGGTGAGCTCAGGATGTTCCTTTAATTCCAAAAGATAACATCACGAAATAATCAGAATTGCCAGAATTCAAATGGTCATGAACATTGTTAAAACCTAAAAAATTTAATCTCATGACAAACAAACAATTCCTCCATGGGGAAAAGAGCAGAGTTTCTTATAATGCTTTCTTTACCACCATTCAGGAAAACTTCAAAATTGAAAAAGTCCCAAGGACAGAAACCTTAATAAGATTAAGATCTAATGTGAACACTTTCCAAAGAAATATAAACTGGTGTCACTTCAGAAATTTACTATTGTTTATATTATGTGTAATGTAAAGTCTTGTATGTCTGCCACAACCCAAGAAACAGAAGGTGCACAACAGTCTGTGGCTCATCACTGATTGTCAATTTGTGCTACAGTAAAACCTAGAAATATTCCCAAGTTCCCCATGGATGTTTTATCTTCTGCTTTGAGGATAGTCTTGTCCTTCAGATGTCTGATCTGCAGACAACAGAAGTACCTACTACACAACCTGTCGATGAATCTGAGGACTAAGGAGGACTGCTGTATTCTGCGCATACTTTGAACATGCGTGAAGGAGCAGAGTAAGCATCAATCTGTCTAAGCCACTATCCACATCATGCTCTCTAACTGCATGAGGATTTGCATTTAAAAATCTAACTGAAATCCTTCCCTTTAGGAGGAAAAGAAGTACATAAGAGAAAAATATTCCAGTAAACTCATGCCAAAAAGTTATATTATATTAGATCATAATGGTAGGATTGCTGAGTCCATTGTGCAGGGTACAAGTCTTTTAACAGATATTTTTGTCTACTTCTATAGCGAAGGCATAAAAATGACTGCTGAATGACCCTTGACAATGAGAAGGAAGACCTCCAAACCCGTTGTGTTATGACTGTAACCTTTATCTTCTCCAAACCCTCTGAAATTTAAGTAGAAGAAACCCATAGGAGATGACTCCAGAGACCAAGTTAATTTCAAACGGTTGAAATTATGGTGGAAGCACTGCACAATTCCACTTTTTAATTGAAAGTGTATACCATGTATGATAATCTGGAAGTTCCAGTTCTCTCCTTTCAACTCAGCTTGTCAATTGTTACATTTTATACAGTGCTAATTTCCAAACAAGTTCTCATTTGCAGTTTTAGTCTTCTGTTGCTGTGCTAATATTTTCTGTTTGGGTTTCTTTTTTTCCCAAAAGCATGAAACCAGTGTTTAATGAAGTTTTAATTCCCCTTTTAGTTAAACTCTGGCAAACCATACATTAATTTATCCAGGTTTTGAACATAATTTTTCACCTTTGTTGTCTTTCAACTTTTTTAAAATATGTTTACCCAAAGCTTATTTATCACTCCTTTTCTTCACATTTCACTCTGTTCTTTTGCACATGTCCTGTTTTCCTTCTCTACTCACCAAATCCACATATCCTTAGATTTCTAAATAACATGTCTAATTCAATGTTTTTTGTGTCTGAGAGACACCAGTGCCTGTCAGCAGTAGCACAGACAAGGGACCTTGTACATAGTACTTTATATACCTAAAGTTGTTATATGGTACATCCAGAGAATGTAGAGCAAATGATGGAAGAATCAATGGACAGCTTTCTAATTGACTGGATAGCCCATTCCATGCCAATTTTTCATTAGAAAAAAATATCTCAGGTTTTCCTAGGTTGTAATAGTAATCCATCTCAAATTCAGACGAGTAAAAGTCCACTAAAGTTGAGGGAACTGCCTCAAGAGTGAAACTGGTTGGCTATTTTGCTATTATAATTCATGGAGTTTCCTTGTCCCTGTAGTGGAACAGCAAGGTGACATGGCCAAATGAAATTGATCTGGAGGTGGTTGTACATAGGCAGTGCAGAACACCCTTTGTGGTTCAATTACTGCTTTTAAATAATAAAGATACCCCTCTATAACTACTAAAGACCTCTTTTTGGAAATCTGAGAGGAAATGGATAAAACAGAAGTATGACCCAGTCTTACATCATTGAGTACAATAAAACCATACTCAAAATTATTTATTCAGTGCTAGTAAATACCTTCAGATATTTTCCCCACTGAGGGCTATTTCAGTGTAGTTTTTGTGTGAGCAGAAATGTAATCCAGAACTGCATGATAAAAGCCATTTCAAAAGTATGCAAAATAAGCACTTGGAAAAAGTAAACCATACAAAACTGAAAACATAAATAGAAAGTCTCCACTGTGAAACTAAAATCTTAAAATCACTACTAAATGTAAGGCAAGAATGCTTTGGAAAGAACAGAGACCTATAAACACTCAGGACATCTACAGATCCCTTGCTACAAGTTTCAGAACCTTATCTCTAAAAAAGTGAAATGATTGTTCTGAAATTGTAGCACAAGTTTTCACCATATCCAGTAAAAAGGTCATTAGAGAAGCTGTTTACCTATCTGAGCCCGCCAGTTAATAGAGGCTCCGGATCAGTGTGAGAAATAAAATCATAAAATAAACACAACCTGAACTTTAGAAAAAGTGTGATTCTCTTTGCAAACAAATCATGCTCACAAATCTGAAAGGAGCTTACAGCATATAAGAGAACTTGCAGTGGAAAGAGGATAAATGACAGGCAAGGCAGAAAAGGCTGAAAAGAAGAAAAGCATTTCATTGGGAATGATTTCCTTATATGGCTTTGTGGAAACACTGGTTGTGTGATATAACAAAGAGGAATAAAACTAACAGATTGAAATAGAGAGTTTGCAAGGTCAAAACATCTATAGGGATAGGCAAAACTCTTGAAAAGGCTCTGAAGAAGAATATACAGCATGAGTAGCAGACGTATGGAAAGATGATTACCCAAATGCACAAGCAAAATTAAAACAGAACCAGCAGTGTTTTGTCTTTTAGATCAACTCACACACCAGTTTGCTTATCTTTGTGTTGAATGAGATTGCCAGCCCCTCAGAGCATGGACTGCTTCTTACAGAGTGGTACAACAGAAACCTTATTCAACATGCCGCTTTGGACTAATAAAAGGATCTCCTTTTTTAACATGAGTTTCTGAGTTCTAAGAAATATTTGACAGTGATCATGACTGAGAATGCACTGTTGTTTTGATGCCTTTTGTCCCAGTGCCCATGGCTGGATAACGATATCCTCCGCTAATTGATAACCAGATGCATAACCATTATATAAACTCTAAACCCTTTATAATGTAAAAAAAAAAATCTTAAAGCATTTGACTTACCTATGAGAGCAGAGTTCCCTGGACTGACAGTCAGTTTTGTTCCTGAATGAGAGGTCAACACTGCATGAGTGCTGGGCCCAGCACTGGAAAGCACTGCTGTCAAGACTTCCAGGTAAGGAAGAGGTCGTGGAGGCTCTGGTAACAGATTGGGAGACTGAAGTGAAGAGCAACACTATAGCAGAAAACATCTTCAGGACATAACCTCCCCACCCCCCCTCTCCCGCCCCCAGGCAACAACTATTGTTGCATTATTTGCTGTACTGCAACATTACTATTTCAGGGGGGCAGATTTAGCAACTTTGGGCAACTACTGAAAGTGCTTTGCCTCATGTTAGGAAGGCACTGGAGAAATTATTAAAACAACATGTGGGTCAATATGACCACAAACTAAAAGAAATTCTCTCTGAAGGCTACCACAATATTCTGGTTGACCCTCTTCATATGTGACAAACTTATATGGCACCAGGAGATACAGTAGCTTGGAAGAAAGAGCAAATTCATACAGCACAGAAGCCGAATCTAATGTTCATGGCAATTTGTGAAAAACTTCTCAGTGTCTGTTACAACCTGGATCAAGCTCTGATTATGTATGGTTATAACCCTGCCAAATCCTCTGGTATACTTAGGCAGAGCTCCAAAGGACTAAGAGTTCAGAGCTCAAGAGGATCACTCTGTGCTGAGAACTGCAGGATTTAGTTCTTTACTAATCATAATGCTATTTTAAAAATTGATTGTAATGCCTATCATTCCCAATTCTGTTTGCCATGAAAATGATGTAATATTTGATTTAAATGAATGGTGGCTTCCCCACCTTTCAATTAGATAATGGCACACATTAGACAAATTTTCTACCACTAATAGCATTCAGCACCAGGGGTACAGGTCAAGGATGTTTGAACTGTTTTGTTCCATCAAGAAGCTAAAAATGTCATTTGCTTACAAACATAAGCAGCTTGCATAACTCACTGTAACTTACCATCTTTAAAAACTAAGCCGTTTATAATGATCAGAAAAGGATTTACAGATCATGTGGGAGTTTTTATTTATAGCTTGAAAATCAGCTGATTTTTTTTCCAGATTTTTTTAAACTGAAATTCTAGAGTCAGTCTGGATTTGTAGGAGAAATTTGTGAACCTTCATTTTAGTACTGTCTGCGAAACTGAGAAATCTCACTTTAAAACATCCTATGGAAGCTCATTCTAGTCATGAAAGCTAAGAGCCGTAAAGGATACTTTAATGGTGGTGTACTAATAACAGACACTAGGTTTCAAAATTTGAGACCTCACTACCAAATGCACTAAAGTACTTAAAAAGTCTGGTTGGATCATTCATCTGCCAGGCATGCAGAAATGATAGAAGACGAGTTACTAGGAAAGGAAACCCCTTACCCACACATCCAATTACCACCAGGTAACACTTCCACTCATATTTCACAGCTGACATTGTCTTTTCAAATCACCCAGCTGGGCTTTCTGTCTGTTGTTTAGAAACACAAGAAAAAATAAACTTCACCATTCACTGAACTTGGGAAGTGGTTTTTAAAAGTGCACTGGGTTTATGCACCTGTTGTGAAGTGTGCCAGGATCACATAGCCATGTGTGGCAAGACTGCTCAGCAGAGGCAGAGCACCACATAGGAAAAAAGTGGCATCACTCTCATTTCAAGAGAGTCACTTTAAGATATGGTTAATAAATGCATTTCTTAGCTAGTAAGTCTGAAGAAGTTAAATTTAATATCTTGGGACAGTGATGTGCAGTCCCTGTGCTCAGACATTTTCTCCTTTTCCGTCTTCCTTTTACTACCAACTTGCTTCAGCTGGTGCTGCCCACAGTACAAATGTAGAATGATTCTTTCTTAGAATAGGGCTGCCTGCACTCTCTTTCCTCTTTGCACAACCTCTGATTAGTTGTCCTGTCTGGATGTGCCAAAAGCCACATTACTATTACTTCAAGTGACAGATACCCTGGGCTTACCAAGAACTAGCAGCTGGGAGCTTTCAGTTACCTCCCCATGAAGATTGGCTGCCTTGCAGAAGTATAACCCCTGGTCTGACAGAGAAACATTTGCAATTATCAGCAACCCATCCCGCGGATGTTGACCAGAGGACAGCTTGACCTTATTCTTAAACCAAGTAACTTTTGCTTCAGGAACACCTGGAAAAACATTGACAACATGTAACACAGGTAAGAATTTCAAGGCAAAAAATAGTTGTAAGGCAAAAAGAAGAAGTGACAAGTATCAGGAAGGGTAAAAAAAAGCATGGGTAAGGGACAATGAAGATTTCATATGGCCACAGTCCTTAAGAGCAGGGACACACACATAAAAAATTGAATAAATACAGAGACAAACAATTAATATGCTTCTTTCAGGCAGCTGCTCAGATAGTCTTAGTCCTGAAAAGCAGATTCCTCTGCACTTCATAAGCAGCAGAAGAAAAAGAAGTGAAAAGTAAGACCCCCCCTTAATGTTGAGGTGTTGCTGTTCAGTTTAAGAAAGATGCACTGTACCTACAAAATGTTCAGCAGCTCTACAAAAACCTTTTTCTGACTGCTATTCTAGAAGTGTGTTCTTCCTCTGTCTTTAATGTTTTCACGCTAACAGGAGATTTGCAGGTAGAGCCCTTCCCACAGCTTGTTTTAGGGAAGACAAGCAGTGTGTGCATCAGTGGGCAGCAGTTTCATTTTCTTTTGAGCTTTCAGCTTCAGTGACACACACAGTCTCAAGAGAGGAACAGGAGGCAGCCAGCACAGGGATGAGCAAACACATCATATCACAGCATTGCCGCAAGGGGTAGCAAGAACATTTCAGTCGGTTTTGCTGGGTAACGGTGGATGACAGAGGACAGAGGGTTGAGTGTTTGCCTTGCAGAAACATCACAGAGACTGAAAGTCTGAGAGGTGCCAGGTGGAAACCGAACTCATTTTACTGTGCAGGCAAGACTTTAGACAGGGAATAGTTACCCAAATCTATTCTTCATCTTTTCCCTCCATCACTGTGCATGTATACAGCACAAAAAGGCTAACTGGGATATGTAGCAAGCAGAACTGCAAGCCAATCAATATAATTTTGCTAAACCAGGGGCTTTTGGGGAAAGCAAGCATAGCAATACAAGGATCTAGCAGTGGGGACTAGTTTCCAATGCCACAATATTCTTGAAATAGTGAATTGAACATCAAAATCTGGTATAGCTGATGAATAAATACAGGCCACAAAGCAAAGTAAGAACTAGAAAAATATAACCTCCAGCATGTAAGTGAAATACAGAGAAAAGGAATGTTTAGGAGACTTGAGGAAACTGGAACATCAGAGACACAATGATATAAAGGACAGGATGGTAATATATTTTAAGTCACTCTTCCAAACCTGTTCTGATTCAACCATAAGCTGATGGTACATGACATTTTGCACAATGTCCCAAGAACTATATTTTTAAAATTGTTTTCTTCTTTCATGTCAAACTGTATTTTCAGTAAGTTTGGGCTAGAATGCTTGAAGTTTCAGTATTCAAATGAATTTTTGCAAAATTTAACATCTGAAATCAATAGAAAGCTTCCTAGTGATACTGATGTGAACCAAATTGCTCCCACATCCCATTTGGGAGCAAAATTGCCCACAATAGTCAAACCACCCACACCAAAAAGGCTACTTGCTTTCTGAAGATTGGAGGAAATCCTTGAGCTGGAAATCACAGACATCTGCAAGACACCTGTGTGACTTTGGAGTGAGAGTTCCCTTAGGATTAGTTTTGGAGAAGTCTGGAATTGACCATAGCTACCTAACTATGATTTAAAAAATACATTCTTTCACTTCTGTAGACAAAATTATGTCAAGTGAAATAATATTGGTTTTCAATTTTGATCAAAACCACAACACTGTCTTTGTGGTATAACCAAAATAGAGTTTCATCTTGACATAATTCATATCAATTAAACTAATGGTGCCAATTAAACCCCAATGCACCCAGAACCATTTTGTTTTCCCTTGATTTACAGTTAGTATCTATAGATTTCAGTTCAGAACACAGATTTTGACAGTGCTTGTGCCTTTCTTAAGAAAGCAAAGAGCAATATAAATGGATCTCCAGGCTCTAGTAGAGTTCTCTTCCATCACCTCTTGTTTTTAAGAAACCTTCTTCAGGCTTATTAACATCTGTCAGCAGCAAGTATATATTTCTGTCCCTTGACAGAAAAAGCAGTTTTAGAAAAAATCATAACTGATCCTTACTATTTCCCTTAAAAGTATTTATTCTGCTGTCCTGCTGACTCTCACTAAAGATGTGTCCTCAGAGGAGCTGAGACAACAAGATCCAATACATGCATGGTCCTATACTACACTATAGAGCACAGTGATAGAAACACACCTTATAATATTGCCATTAACTGTCACCAAATTCTGATCTAGAACAATTCTCATTTGTCATGTTGGCTCAGGATATCCTGAAATGACTAGAAGAAAAGTAGTAGAAGGAAAAAGACTATAGCTTTACAAGACTATGCAAAGAGTTTTTTTCATCTAGATAAATCTCCACATAATTTCTGGATATGCTAGTTTGCTTTCTAATTATGTAAACTTTGTTCTCACATTCTAATTCCTTTTTTATTACCAGATGTTACTGCATTAACCATTGCACCTTAACTTACTATGATTTGAGAGCTACTTCATTGTTAATGTTTTCTGGGGAACTCTGGTAAACTATACAGCTGTAAAGTTCATCCACTCTAAAGTAGGAGGATACAGTACATTTGCTGACTGAAGCAATACTGTATGTTACTCTTATCCTTAGGATTGACTGTTCAAAGTAGAATGATCAAAAATATATTAAAAGAATGGATAATCACAACGCTGATGCTAAACCAAAGTATTTGTGCTTACGTTAGAAGGAAAATTGCATTTATTGTCACATCCTTTTACAGTTTTTATGAGATGGTGTCTTTTTAAAGGCATAGGTGAGATAGCTGATAGAAATGACTGTTCTTGGATCACTTCCCAAGGCAGCTTTTTTAAATTGTGGTTGAATTATTGACACTATCGCTATGAAATTAGGATTCTAGTGCCTATAAAACATATCTGCCCTCATTACTCACTTTCTTATTTTCCGTGTAATGTCACAGCTTGTGGTTTCTGATTTTATCATAATTTCAAGAGCATCAGTTTCTGGTGTCAAACATAGTTGACACTTTCTGTGGAGGCAGTAGTAAAAGAGGATTTTCTCATACATGTAAAAAACTAGGATTTAAGCAACTTTCTTGTGTATTACAGAAGATTCCAATATACAATAATGCTTCTAAATAGCAAAAAGACTTCTCCAAGGAGAGAAGACAGATTCTTCTGTGACACTGCTAAAATTTTCCAATGTGGATGTACATTGTTATAGTAGGTAAGTTTCATAAAATTGCTTGAGATGATTTTCCTCACAGAAAAAGCTTTGAATCTGTGCCCCTAACCATGGCGTGCTCCCTTACATAGTTTTCTGACACTATAAGCACTGTGGCAATTTTGCCTTAGCCATGTCCTCTTCTTTATATGATGCCTTTATACTGAAGAGAAATGGCTGCACTTCTTGAATCAGCAATTACTGGCTGCATCTGTGGATCCTCCCCATCTACAGCTGAGAGAAACCAGAGAGAAAAATCCAAAATAATTTATGTTCATATAACATAAATTATTCATTAAATTGTTTGTATAATAATTTAATCTCTTTCACAAATGTCAGTGCAGGTGACCATGAAGGGGCCTGGGGGAAAAAACAGTACCATTTTCATCTTCTTCCTTGAAAGTCAATGGACATAATTTTGATTAAAGAGAGTGCCTAGTGCCTATGTTGAGAGGGAAAGAGAATAACTGAACTTCTTCATGAACCACTAGGCAAAATGATACCATGCTTTTATTTCATTCAGCCCACTGAAAGTAATTACTAAATTGTCATCACAGCCTAGTCTTTTGCTATTGCAAACAGAATATGTACAGCTATTGTGTATGTTTTGCTAAAGGACAGACAACCAAATGGTGAAATTTGAGACAAGTACTCTTTTCAGGTAAGAATATGCATAGGAGTGTGTTTGGCAGCACTTGAAGAAGGAAAATTACAACCACCAGTAGTTAAAGTGAGCACAAAGCATGAAAAAAGCAGGGCATTTGTACAATTGTAATGCAGATGCTTATTTAGATTTACTTGAAGTAGCTTTGTTATGAGACAAGAAGCTAAAGCAGGGGTCTAAGGGACTTCATACAAGTCTTCACTGCAGATATCTATGTAACACTCAATACAGCTCACTTTATGTTTTATAAGCTAGAGTGTTCTCTAAAAACCCCATCAATGAGGATATGAATCAGTCCATATTTGTATATTATCACCAAACACCCCCAACAGGTAGGAATGTTGTATCCACATCATATTGTGTATCTCTAACAAGGATGCCTGCTGTATTGTCTTCAGCCCAATTTTGTTAAGCCATTACACTTGCCTTGTTTGGTACAGATAAAAGGAGGACAAGGTCTCTGCTAGAAATTAATGGAAACAATGAAGTATGCCTGAGACCTAGGAAAATCCTGCAATTTAACCCAGCTGCAATTGGAGATAGCAATTTAGTAAAGAATCCCAGAGAAATTTATAGCCCAAGGCACCTTTATGGGAGACAGAATAATTTTTTACCTGCAACCTGGCAGTTAATGGTAACATTTGCATTCTGGATTGTTTTCACCGTGCTTCCAATATCAACAGTGACAGCAGGTGATTCAGTGTTGATCACAGTAGCTCTTGATGCCTTTATCAGTGGCTTTCCTGCACAAAAGAAGCACTGCAGTTTATCAGGCTGTGCACATTGGACTACATGGGACATATGGCCTGGAACACTCTGTGTGAAACTACCCACACCAGAAAGGTGAGTAAGAGAAAATGCTGAAGTATGAGGCCACCTGCTTTTTATAATATTTCAGTGTCACTAAATTCCATGGGTAAAGCTGTCTTGAAAAGAGAAAAAGCACACTTGGAGCATAGGCAAAATACTACTAAAACCATATGGACACACAAGAACCAACTGAATCAATAAACACCAGTACAACTGGAGCTGCAGCAAGACAGTTGCCTAGTGCTGCAACCAAACCACCACCCTTTATCAAAGGCCAGACACAGGGGCCTGAGTGATGGCTACGGGCACATTAATAGTTGAGAAAGTACACAGCAACATGTAAGCTGTTTCTTCATGTAGGTTACGGTTTCTTTAACCTACAGTGTAAACACTGGGATGGGGAAGACCAGAACATAACTAGAAAGTTTTCTCATAATGTCTAGCACAAGAAGTTGAGGGACATAAACAGTATTAATGTATAACACTGCTAATACAGGCTTTAGATAAAAAAAAAAACAGGTTATCTGATAGAAAGGAGTTTATCTCTAACAGAGATACTGCTTTTCCCACAAGAAACTTTTCAAATTGTTTTCAGTGTTCTTCGAACCTCAGTGACATAACACAGGTCAGTGGTACCCAAGCTAAGCTTTGAGAGAGAGGAGTGAAGAAGCAGAGATGACAAGAGCTGGATTAAGGCTCTGTCTCAGCCAAATCTCAGGATCTTGTAGGGGGGGCAGAACATTACAACATTGCTTTAAACGGTATGGCACTTGGATGGTTTTGATCCAGTGTTGTATTTTCAAACTTGTCACTTCCCAAAAATCTATGCATGCCTTTTTTTTTTTTTTTCTGTTTTAAATAAATGATCAGATATAAAACAGGTTCAGATATCACCATTTGTCTAAAAAAGCTGTGGTTTTAGGCTAATGTCTACTGCTGCCTTCATTTGTATGTTTATCTGGAGGTGACCAAGGAAGAAAAGTTAGAGGTGAGGAAAAGAATTTGGTTTCCTTGAGCTTAGGGAGAGTCCTGAAAATTTAATTCAGCCCTAAATATAAACTGCTCTTTATAGCTGTATTTCCAGGCTTTTAAAAGATGCCATTCACCTGGAATTCCTGTCATATCAGTTTGGGCATTTTTTTGGTATTTTTTATTTTGGTGAGTTTAAGGCCTAAGAATAGTAAGTAAAATACTACATTTTATTGTTGAATTAGCTCTAAAAGCTCTGGCAAAGTCTAAAGAAAAGAAAGAAAAATTCCTCAGCTATCTGCCAGCCTTTTATTTCCCTGACTGGTTTCCACAATCTAATCAAAAGATTAAAAATATTTTAGCTGTTCACTTACAAATAAGTAGGAAACCACTGAGGAAAAAAAAGCAGCCATATTCCACTGTCTATTTTTTCCATGCATGTGTAAAATGAATCAGAAAATTCCTCAATGAAATAAACTTTCAGTGCCACTCTGGATTCTTCTAAAGACAATCTCAGCTTTCCAGGGTTTTTTTGAGAAAATACTTCTATTATGCCAAAAAGGTTGTAACTTTGTTCCAAAAAAGCCTGTTCAGTATCTCACTTTGATATTTATAGCCTCATTTCATAGGCTGTTCAGCTCTTTGCCTTGGATGCGAGATGAAAATGTATACCATTCTCCTAAGAAAAGTTCAGCTTGAGTCTGGAATGTATGAATGCTAATTCACTTAAAGGTTAAATTATAGCCTTGATAATTAATTATAATCAAAAAGCCAATAGCCTTCCTGTGCCACATGGATACGTAATGCTCAGTTTATTTCTCTATAGCGTCACACAAAATTGTCTCCACAATTTACGTTGTACAAAAACTATGGCTTTTAAACTCACTGGGCCTATGTGGATAGAATAGCAGTTTTCACTGATGATTTTTTTAACCTCATGTTCAGCTTCATGCTGGTGCAACACAAGAGGTTTAATGTGGAGTTGCTCCTTCTAAAATATGATATTAACAGCTGCACTCCTACTCTGCTGCTGGGGTTCAGCAAAGACATTCCTGATCTGAAGCAAGATCAGTCTCTTTGGTTTTACCTAGAGGTAATATGTAGCCCTGATGCAGGTCTTCCTTTTTCATTCTGGAAGATTCAGTTGTTCTCCTTCTAAGTGATAAGCAAGGTCTCTTTTCAGTTGATATACTAATCATCCAAACTTCACTGCTGGCCACTGCTTCATTCTTACATTTTCTTAATACTTCTCTTAACAGAAATTTTCTCTGTGTTTGGTGTAACCAGCATAATTTTAAAAATTAAAGCATATGAACAGCTTTTACTTTCTCTAATTATACATGGATACACTGGCAGCTGATAGTTGTTGCCTGTGCTTTGGAGGCCTTCAAATGCTTCCACATGCTGAAGCAGTGAAATAGAAAAGTCTGAAAAATCAATGAGCTTTGTAGCATTCCTAATGCATTTCCTTTTGCTTTGGTAATAAATAGGATCTTCCTTCTTTAAAACCTCTCTATCTTGACACAGTCACTAGTTGTCTGTTCCTTCATCTCACTCAACAGCTCTTCATTCACGTTTGCTGTTCCATCCTTCTACTAGTCCTCCTGCGGTTGTGAGCCTGCTGACATTGCCCACCAATGAACCTAAGAAGCTGGATTCATGCACTTCCTCTCATTCCCCTTGGTTTTCATATGGATGGGTTTTCTTTGGAACTGAATTCTAAACTAACACAGGGTATTTAGTCTGCTTTAGAACTCAACTGTTACTAGAGAACAGATACATGGAAGTTAATTTTTTGTGAACCTCTATTTGCTAGCAATTGAACAGTGTCAGCCATACTTGTGATTGAATATGATACAAGGCTTGATCCTACAAGGGACTAGCTCTTCAGCTCTGGAAGTTTTCCAAAAACCTCACAAACTGTCTATGAAAACTGGACTAAGCATAAGGGTTTTCCAGAGTTCACGCCCTCCATTTTCCACAGTACCTCTGTTGACTCACATTACACACTCAGCTTTATCACTCATCCGTTGCCCCACAAACAACTTCTGTCCAGAATCACATAACAACATGGACCAATCACAGAGGTTGAACTATTACCTGCTAGGGTGACAGCAATGGAGACAGAGTCAGATCCCAAGGCATTGGATGCATTGCAAGCATAGAAACCCACATCAGCTTCCACAGGTGCTAGAATCTGTAAGGAGTCATCAGGCTGAAGGAGTATCCTGCAGTAAGGCAAAAAGAAAGATGCAACAGTCTCTTAGTTCATGTGAACATGAACATATTTACTGGGAAATTTTCAGGTTTAGGTAATTTTTTTTTAATAGTTCAGGCCTTTAGGCTATATTTAGAAATCTGTTACGAAATTTAAACTCTCACATTGAGACTGTAAGCTGTGAGCACTTAAATTAAATTTTAGTCTCATTCCCAGTTCTCCTACTGCTGATACATGTATTAGACAAAGATTGCCCAGTGTATGTGAAACCTCCTCCTCTGCTGTGCCACTTCCACATAATGTTGAATTAGTTCCCTAGCTTTGCTGTCCTCCAGTTCTGCAAAATAGCCATATCAATAGTAAAGAAAAAAAATCAAATTATTGAAAGGGAAAAGGCAGAAAACATGCTGAAGCTATGCAGAAAAAAACGAGGTCAACCACAGACTCACTCACTTGAGTCTTTGAGACTCTGAGTTAAAGCCTCAAATACGTCCAAAATTCTTTTACTGTTGGGCAGTTTGTACAAAATCAGCAGTCTTGTTGCTCCCCTAATGGTCAGTCAAAGTGGAGATGAACACTCAGCTCCTATTTGGGCTGAATAACTGTATCCTCTGCCAGTAAGAGGGGCCTACCATGACATCATTGTACTGCCCTATTGCTAAATGGGATGAATATGCCCCTAGTGCTCCTATGAACTATTTCTTTTCACAATCTTGTTTTGCACTGGTATAACCCGTAGGTCCTGGTATATATATCTCATCAATGCTTATGTACCCTTATTTTCAGCACAGTGTATTGCATGATTAGTGTTCCTTTCTCTTAACTCTTTTTTTTTAGATGAAACTGGTGATAAAATCTAATGATACTGTTCTCATCAGCCACTTTCAGCAGCTGCTGTATGTAAACAGTTGAGGCTGTGATTGACAGTGGCAAGGGTGAAAGAAGGGGGACATGCCTATAAAACACATGCAATAAAAGTCTGCTCACAGATCCTGGAATTGATGAGTTTCTTTACACTCCCATCCCCACAATGAAAACTGTTGTCTCATGGAACCAAAAAGCAGCAGATACTTGATTTTGCACAATGCTGTGGGTGGTAGATCTCTAAAACAAACCAGAGTAGGGCCACCCAGCAAAATCTATTATAGGAAAAAAATCCAGAGTTAAAATGATTTTTTTTTTTACTCTTCTGTGAGTAATAATAAAAACAATCCTTATAAATAACAGAGTTGTTGTTAACCAAGCCTTTTAAATGCCTAGAAAAATGCACATTTGCAAAACAAATACTAATAAATTGCATCTATGTTTGCACAGCCAAAAAAACACAAATGGTGGAAATAATTCCATCCCCACTTCTGTTGTCAAGGATCTTTTTCTTACCTCTTGGTCATAAAGAGGGCTGACTTCTTGTCAGCCACTCATAACAGTAACAACCAACAAATTCTTTTGCTTACAAAACTAGTGTTAGCATCAGTATCTCACATAAGTATTTTTTAGTTTAACACTGACTGCTTCAATTGGTACATGAAAGTCATTAGAGTTTCAGAAGTTGTCCCAAACTATACCAGCCTGTAACATTTAAAAGTTGTGTATGTTCTGCCTGCATGTGTGCAATTATAGTATGTAGGCAGATCTTCCAGTCCTACACCAAACTAATGCCTACAAGCCCCATAAAAACATTTTAATAAATGTTTCTGTCATCTTCAGGTTGAGGAAAGAGCTTGCCTAATATTACACCTTGTAAAACACATGGGTGCATAATTTGTTTGTTGTTAATCACCTCTGCTGATGTAAATTTCTCTTTGTCAGCTTAAGCCATCTCAAGATTCAGCATGAACATTTTTAGAAATAGGAATATCCCAGGTAGGTACTTGCCTTAAAAAAAAAACAAAACCAACAAAAACAAACCAACTCCAGCACAGGTCCACCTTCCTATCTTTTCAATTCAAGTTTTAATGTACTTCTCCAGAAACAAACCTAATGTCCTCTTCTTTCCAATAATTCTTTCTGCTATTTGTGTGTCACCATTTGGCATAGCTGCTTTTCTTGGAAGCAGATCTTTTGTTATCCCTCTTTGCATAGAATTATTTTGGCTGAATTCCTTATTTACTCATAGATTTCTATTTTTGTTAGGTATTGAGTTGCTTGTCAGTGGTGAAAAAAACACCAGCTGTAGCAAATCTTTCTGTCACCAGCATGTCTTCAGAACCTCATTTATGGACTGAAAGTAATACAGCTTAGTGTTTAATCAGTTTCATCTCTATTGCTCCATGCTGCATTGTCTCCAAGACAAAAATGTATTTTATAGGACATGTATGAGTGACTAGGACTTGCCTATCTCGCATTGGCCTATTTAGCCACCAGCGTGCTTGTAGCAAGCGTGGGTAGAGCCCTTGTAAATCT
>JAWWEE010000085.1:39966699-39981565 GCA_035221455.1 Xenops minutus
TCTCTGTGGTGACCAGTGACAGGACCTGAGGGAATGGCCTGAAGTTGTGTCAGGGGAGGTTTAGGCTGGATATTAGAAAAACGTTCTTCCCCCAGAGGGTGGTTGGGCACTGAAGAGGCTCCTCAGGGAAATGGTCACAGCACCAAGCCTGAGAGAGTTCAAGAAGCATTTGGATGATACTCTCAGGCACATGGTGTGGCTCTTGGGGCTAAGGATACCTGTGGGTCTCTTCCTACTCAGCACATTCTGTGATTTAGGATATACATGTTCCTTGAAAGACAGAAAGGAAGACAGACAGACAGACATTTCTATTTTTAGTTTAGTTTGTTCTTTAATGAGCAAAATTAAGTTTTGTCTTACTTATTTTAAATGCTACAAAGCTTAAAGCCTTCCAAAAAATTAAGCAAGTAAAACAATACTTTAGTTTTCAACAGAAGAAAATATTAATCAACCTCTCCTATGAGGACAATTCATTCCTGTGGAGGGAGGAAATCAGGAAAAATACAATTAAAAATATTAATCCAAGATTGCCTAAGGACTGTCATCATATACCAGAGGCAAAATGGATTAAAGACTGTATGAATAGAACAAACACGTTCCCACTGTCAATCAGTCAAATCCCATGTAGTCTCCCTGTCCTTCCAACACTACCAGACACAAGATAGAACAGATCTTTTCTTGTTTCTTGCCCTTCATTCATTTACATAGCACTGTTCAATGAAGACTAATTTGCTCCTCAACAACAAACTCTTGCTAACTGCCAGAGAGAGCCAAATGCATAAGGAGATTCCTCCCTCTTCTAGGGCAGTCCTAGATGACTGCACTGGAGCTGTGCCTGTAGCTATGTTCCATCTCCAGAGTCTTCACTAACTTGGTGTCTTTGCTCGTTCTTCTCTAGTCGAAGCTTCCAGACGTCACAGTTTTCCAAGAAAGGGGGTTATCAATGACACCAACATCTGCTTGTATTTGTGGGCAATAAAAACCAGTAGTTTTTAGAGGGTCCTCATTCAGACATATTCCATCTGAATAATGTGCTGCCTCTATCTGCTGTTCAGAAAGATCTCACACCATAGTTACAATAGAGTTGCTTGTATCACAGGGTAGTTTCACTTCACTCACTCAAGTAGGTAAAGCACAGCTGTTTGAACTATGTCTACTGACATGTCTCCTCCCCACAGCTTCTGAGCAGATCCAAGCTAGATATGCCCTGACAATCCTTTGGGCTTTTGCCAGGGTACCAACTTCCAGAGTGGTGTCTTCCCACACCACTTCCTGATTATGCTTACTTCAATAATTAATTTAAGCAAATGTGAGGCAAGGCTGACACCAAAGAAGACAACCTGTACACCTAATTTTGCCAGTCAGTCATTCCTGGTTTTGTGCTGCCTTTTCCCAAATTCTGGAGTAAGGATTTGTGTGGTTCCATAGTGAAGCAGAGTGGAAAATTAATCTAGGCCAAAGCTAATTATGTTTCTAGCTAGCTTTAACCAGGACCACTGCATGATTGCACATCACTTCTGGAGATACAAGGAAGTAGGTGTTGCAAGGGCAAGAAAGATGTCTGCAGCAGGGATTTTATCCTTTGATAGGAGTGCTGGCAGATGTCATGCTAAGCTGCTGGTGGCACTGTGGTCTTGGCCTCTCACAACAGTCATTGCTTTGGAACCTATTCTGCTCATACAATAATCTGTATGTGGCAATCAACATGAGACTTGATGGTCACTGTCGAAAGCAGAAAGTCTGCTGTCTCTCTACTTCAGCAAAAGCCCATGAGCATCTAAGCACATGCATACAATGTGCAAGATTCAGGCAAAACCACCATTTCCGTGGTTTACGAGGTAGGGCAGATAGTTTCTTTTTGAAGTTATGGAAAAAAGGGGCAGCTACTAATGACAAGTAAAGGACTAGGCAATTGCTGTTCAGCATCATAACTGTTACCAGTTTGGGGCAGTGGCTGAGCAGTTTGAAAGGATGCCATTTTACGGTCTGTGTTTCTTACAGGGACAGTTGAGGAAGGGGTTGTCCTACCCTTCATGTTTCCCAGATGGTTTAATTTTGCACTGTCCTCTACTCAAGGTGGTGGGACCACAACAGTACAGGTTTTTCCCTTATTCTCAAAAATTAATTCTCTGCTATGTCTACAGTAAGATAAAGCACCTGCAAAAGGAGAAAACATTTTTCTCTCAGCAGGTCTCTCACTTGCTCTCTAAGTACACTTGATACTTGAAGATTTAAAAAGGACTTTTTATGGTATGGAGAAAAAATAGTTTCCTCACGCTTTCAAGTCATTGCTCTAGTTATCTTTGTAGCAAAGATAGCATTCAGGAACTAATAAAGAATATTGGGATTGAGACTATAGTGTTTATTCAGTAATAAAACAGGTGGGTGAACATTTACTAATGGATGTCTCCTGTTTCAGGTATGCGGAATAGATATTTATAGTTCCATGTAAAAATGGAAGCTTATATCCACTATGCTCCAGGAGCACACTACTGAAAATGATATAAGCATTCTAACGGATTCAGTTAAGAAACAGATCTACTTTAAAATAAATAGTCTGGAATCTGTAAAGAGATGTTTTAAAAATTGTTTGGAATGTTGCAATACTGGAAATTATCCTGTAATGTGTTTATCTGCCAGGAACACTGGAGTTTTGAGAGCACTTAATTCAGACAGCCCTTTCCTACAAGCATAAAAAGCCTTAGAAAAGAAAGCATTGCTTACAGTTTAAATCTTCTGAGTTTTTGTTTATTTGCATGAAAAAAGTGTGAGAGAGTGCTCTGAAAAGCATGACAAGCTCCACAGATGAGACCAAAGAAGTGGCTTGAAATCAGGCTGTGTGGAGAACAGATGTTACCCTTTCATGTTGTTGAAGCTTTAAAGGATCTTTCCTAGAGTAAGGAAGGCACTTTCCTGCAGGGCCCTTCATCTCCCTTTATGGGGCAAACCTTCTCAGGAGCCTGGGGAGACGGGAGGCGTTGTGGGTCTCTTAACATAAGGAAAGAAACCTTCCTGCAGGGTTTCTTCTGCTAGAGGGTTCCACGGCTGCATGACTGGAACTCACTTCCAGAAGACGTCTCAACCACTCACATCCTGTCCAAATGGTTCCTTTCCTCACACATCTCAGGAGCCAAGAGCTGCAATAATCCCTAAGTGCAACGCACAGGCCTGATGGTTCAGGCTTTCATGTGGAGGACATGCATGGGAAACCTGCATGAAGCTTAGCTGCAAGGCCTGACATTCCTTCATGGTGGAAATAACTGTACAGATGTTGGTGATACAAAGAAGGAATGCATATATCCTTAAAAAATGAGAGAATGAAAATTGCTTTTCACAGATTTGAGTTTTTTTTCCTTGCACTGTACTCATTAAACAGAGATAGAAGACAGTAGGTAAAGAAGCACATTTTTTGTGCTGTTTTCTTCTGTTGAAAGGTAAGCACAAGAAATAATCAAAAAAGAAGCAGGCCAGCCTGAAAAGTCTGGGGAAGTAAGGCAGAAGAGCTACAACATGAGCTTCGTTATGCTGCAGCAATGAATTATAGCACAGAGAAGATAGCAGCTAACACAAGTGTGAACTGAGTAGTTTGTATTAATTTCTGATGAATATAGTTGTTAAAGACTTTATACTTAATCAAGCTTCCTCTTCACTAAGATCTGGCTCACCTTTCAAAAATACAGCATTTGAGAGCCCTTGAGCAGTCACACATGACTTTAGACAGGCAAAAATATGCCTGCTTACACTGTTGAAGATGTTCAAATCTCAAAAAAATCTTTTTGGAGATAGCTCTAGCAGAAACAAATTTTATACTGTTCTAGGGCGGCCTATAGCTAATGGTCACTGTTAGCAAAAAGTCAATTTTTCAGCATGCTAAAACATATGTCTCTTCTGAGTGTTCAAATAAACTTACAGAAAATTGCTTTCTGTAAGGACTGTGGCCAGTTACAGGATTTTAACAAGCACAGGTGCTCCTTCTAGCATATCCTAATTTTGAAATGCTTCACTTGATTATTACACACTAGTAGAATACTATGTGTTATTTGCAAATATAGCATTTATGTGTGACTATAGGCTAGAAAATTTCAAAAGTACAGTAAGTATGTATGTGTGTGTGTGAACATGAGTAGGCAAATTAAAACACGAAATATCACTGAATTTCTTTAAACATAGGACTGAAGCCATAGGCTAGTTATCTAGACTTGCCAAAACATCAGACTAACATAAATACAAATTTTTCCTTCAGTCTTGACAACAGTGCAGCAGTTGCAGAAAACTGTCCTTTCTTACTGTGCAGCATTATAACCATATAAAGATCCTCTTTAAGACATTTGAATTACACAAGTACTTTCATTTGCAACTATATGGGAACGAATTAACTCATTTCATGTTGCTTTCTAAAGATGAAAAGCCTTGTACAGACTCATTGTGCAGACAACAATTTTCATCATTAATGTAATAAGGTGTCCATCTCCCAAAGAGAAGTGTTTAATACACATTTGTGACTCTGAAGGATGAGAAGTGTTTCTTGTCCTAAATCAAATTATTGCTTGAGAGTATATAGAATACTCAAATGCTTCAGAGATGATTTTATCCTTGATCCTTCTGGTTTAATATTCCTAGAAAACCTGACATTGCTAACCCAAATCCACTCATTGCAGCTGACCAACACATTCCAGATATTTTAGTTTGGAATCTACAGCCAACTGTTAAGATTTTCCAGTAACTTTGCATTAGAAATAGCTACCTATAGTCATTATTTACCTCTGGAAACATTAATGTATTTTCTTTTTTTAAAGAGCAAAAAGGCACACTTTGCAGTTTTTAATCACTTGCCTGAGTGATTAATAATTACTCTTGATGGATAAAGCAAAATCATAGAATCCTAGGATGGTTTCAGTTGGAAGAGATCATAATGATCATCTAGTTCCACCCCAGCCCATTCCACACTGCCTTTTCCCTCACCCTGTGCAGGGACAGCTTTCACTACACCAGGTTGCTCAAAGCTCCATCCAACCTGGCCTGGAACACTTCCAAGAATAGAGCATCCACAGCTTCTCTGAGCAACATTTTACAGTGTCTCACCATCCTCACACTAAAGAACTTCAACCTAATATCTAAACTAAATCTACCCGCTTTCAATTTAAATCCATTACCCTTTGTCCTATCACCACACACTCTTGTCAAAAGTCCCTCTTCAGCTTTCATGCAGACACCTTTAAGGTACTGTAAGGCTGCTATAAGGTCTTCCTGGAGCCTTCCCTACTCCAGATCTCCAGCCAGTCTTCATAGGAGAGTTGCTCCAGCCCCTTGGTATGTGTGTAATGACTACTTCTAGCATCCATAAAATGAGATTACACATACATTCTTACCTCTTGCCATTCTGTAGGATACCAGGAGGGTGGGCAGTCAAAGCGATTACAGGCTTGCACAAGGGATGGCTTAGGTTTAGAGCACAATTCATCTGGCAAAACCACAGTCTCGTTAGTCTCTCTTGATAGTAGATGAGAACAGAAGACATCTCGTGTCTGTAAACCAACCCCACAGGTAAGACTGCAGGTGGTCCATTTCCCAATCTCCCATCTGTGAAGGGGTCAGGAGAGAAAACTTTAAGCACAAAATAAAGTCACCTTAATTTTTCTCATATTTTTCTCAATGACAGATGGAGCAAAGAAAGAGTAAAAGAAAGGAAATTTTCCTTCTCTGATCTCTATTGCCCTTCTCGTAGCTGGATGAGGCTAAGGTGAATACTCACAGTTCTGCATTTTCAGTTCTTATCAAAAGCTCTTGGACTTCAAGCCTTTGGGATTTCTGCAATATCATAGGAACAGTGCTGTGTCCTACATTAAGAGTTTTTTGTGTGCAGGATCCTGTCCAATATTTTTCAAGAGAGAACGAATTTAATTAGCTGTGTGGCTCTTCTCCCCCTATCTTAAAAAATTAATTAAATAATAATAAAAAAGAAGATATTAACAAAAGTTTAATCAAAGAAATGTAAAAGTAAAATGCTGAGCATGAGTTTCTTCCAGAAGACCCAGTTGTGGCATTCCTGACTGACTTCCCCATGCTGTGGAGAGATGAGGTACTAAGGCCTTGAGAGATACAATGGGAGGGCAGGGGATGATCTTCAACCCCTGGAAGAACACCTGCCACTGAACTAACTCTTCTCTGCACTAACTATGTAAATTCTACATCAACAGGATTGTTGATAACTGAATTTCAGTGTTCATCACATTAAAACCAGATTTCTGCTGTTTGAGCTGCATGGAATACAATCTCTAATTCTCTCAGCCAAACACAGAAAATGCTTAAAATATTTGGTCTTCCACTCATGTGCTCTACTAAAAAGCACTTCAGAGATATGCAGAAATGTGTACACAAAAACATTGCATATTCAAAGGAGAATATAAGAAAATAGTCTTCCAAACAGCTTCACACAAAACTCTACACTGACCTGGACATACTCCCACATCCAAAATGAAAATATGAAAGCCAGAGAGTGTCAATTTTCTTAATCCTGAAGAGTAGCTCCCTTTCCAGCATGAATGTTATTGAAAGTGATTACTGAGGGAATATATTAAACATTCAGGAAAAGAAACCTCAGGGAACCCCTCTTTGAAGAAAGCAAATTAAGGCAGATACTTAAAGAGAGTGACTATAAAGGAGGATACCATCATACTCCAAACAGGATAGAGACAGATAACGATGGAAAGTTATGAAAGAATGGAGACAGACAACAATGGAAAGTTATGAAACATATCAGGAGAATGAAACAGACTTTGTGGAAGAAGCATAGAAAAACCACTCATGGTCTGAGGTCTGCAGTTCATGGAAATAGCTCAGTACATTTAAAGCACATCATATTAGTAAACACATCAAGTGTGTGATCACACATCATGTGTACTCATTCAAGATTGTGTCATCCCACAATAACAGAACAATTCTAACCTCTTTATTTTATAAAATATTTTGAGCATTTGTTTCCTCCCTCTCAGTAACAGCCTTAAAAAAATTGAACCAGCTAGAATATAAGAAATGCTTTTTCCTCCCTGGATGATATGCTGATGGACCAATGGCATGTTGCTGCCTTTCTGTGCTTCATCTGTTGGTGACATTCTCTGATTTTATAACTGGAAAAAATAGGTCCTGAGCATCATGGTAAGCACTAATAATACTGCAGTTTGCTTTTATACAACAGTCTTGATTCTGTTAGTAGCAATAACAAAAATCTGTTTAACCCTTTCTAACAATAAGTGTATCTTGCATACTGAATTAGAAGATGCCATGATCACATTCCGGGCCATAACACATTTAAGGACACTAATCCTGATATATGTACTGGGAGCTATTTATCAGTGACACATGGTAGCCAGTTATGCTAAGCTGGGGTATGTTCTCCATATGAATGATCTGGGGGGAAATGTTTCCCCAGATTTTCCCATGAAATTGTCAGTCAGAATTAATGTGGATATCATCTACCCTTCAGTTTTGGCACAAGCTAAAATAAGATATTTGAGTAAGTGCTGAAAAGAAGGTATTTTCTTATTTCAGAATCTATTTTGATACATAGTTAGTTGCCAGAGTTTTCTTTTATTTAAGTGCTGGCAATAGCTGTTGCCTCCAGCAACTCATTGTTTTTGGTATAAGTGCAAAATATTTCTGTTGGCAGTTCATATCTCAGTGGCTAATAAGCCACATAAACCCTTTGGACATCTTGGCTTCTGCAGAAGAGGGTATCTGCTTCTTCTTCAAGAAAGAAAAGCTGTGTTACAGTAAAGAGAAAGGATTTGCTTTTCCAGTGTCTGAAATTTCTGAATGTTTCAGGTTGCATCTGTTGCTCTATCTGTAACATTGGTTTGTTCACAATTCTTTCCAGTAGCTTTAAACAGGAGATTCCTTAGAGGTACTCAATAACTACGAGGTCAAATTTCCTCTTACCATTGTGCTTTTGTAGTCCCAAGTGATTTTTATGGGCTTTTATTAATGCAAAGTAAAGAATGTAGAGGAGAGATGTGCAAAGTGGAGTAGGGATGTGCAAACAGCCAAAACCATAAACAATATGTATGACTGGCAAAATTCCAAAGTCCTAAAAAGTACAGAGGAAATCAGTGATAATCTTATAGAATTATAGTGTTGTAGAATTACTCTGTAATAGCTAAAAGTGCTTGCAACACTTTGCACTAATATTATCTTACTACATTTACCAATTAGTTTCTAGACTACTTGTACCATTGGAAACAATATTTTTTTTTTATTTTTTTTATTTAGTACTGCTTTTCTAAGATAACACAGCTTTACCCTTACTGTAGAGTGTTATGTGATGGTAACTGAAATAATTCCTGTCCTATTTCCTGTGGTGTTTATCTGTGCATTCTTCTGTCTATTTTTATTCCTGGGTATGTTGGCTATACTGAACTGACTCTTTCAGTGCATGCCCTGCATGCATCTGTCAATACCAGAATTAAAATTCAAGTAGGAAAAAATCCTACATACTAAAAGGTGAATACAGGAAGTTACAGAATAAAGCTAAATGAATCTTGTGCAAGTGGAATATGTATCTTTGTAAGCTGACTGTGGCTGCTGTAAAGGTAAAGACTTCGGAAAAATCTGCATACTGCCTAGCTTATATACGAGATGAAAACCATCTGTTTGGTACTTCTCATATTGCTTTCCAGAACCTGGTGAAGTGATTGCATAGTTTTGATCCAAAACATACTTTTTATCCCTTCTTCTTTCTTCTTCACTACTGCCCAAGGCTGTACTAATATGTAGTAATAGAGAAACAATGCTTTTTTTAACCTTAAAGTCAGGCTTTTGTACATCTATCCTCTTAAATCCCTGGCTTGTCCTAACTCTAGGGCTATCAGTTCATCAGTTGTCCATCTCCACCTTCTAAGTAGTGGTTATATATTTAAGCACAAGCTGGAGTTTAAAATATTTCACTACTGTATTTAATATAAAACAGATTTCAAAGGATTTTCATCCTCTGCAGAATATACATACATAACTCTGCTGATATACATAAAATACATTGAATATTTGAACTGATTGAATAAAAACTATATTCATTCAAAACCACAGAGACATTTAGAGATGGCTAACAAAGAGGAATGTAACAGGAAAGAGGTAATTCATAGGGCTGGCTATATTGAAATAAATATGTGTATATTAGTGATACATGTATTAAATACATGCACATTTTCCAAATGAACACAAATGAAAACAAATTTCCACTGGAAATATACAGGGAGAAGAGGATGGTCCAAAAATACAATTTCTTTCATGTATCATCAAAATTTCAAAATCAAAACTGATCACAAATTTTTAACTTCTCAAGTGAACAATTTCTTTCTTCCAGCAGGATGCCTCAGTAGTTTTTTTTGCTCAAGGGAATGGTTTTCCTTTAGGTTTTCTTACACACAATGCTAAGGGTGTAGTCTAAAAACTAGACAAAAATTCATTAGAAACCAAATCAGCTGGAGCACTTGCACAAATTTCTTGCATTTCCAGGAACTAGAAACTAAGAAAGTGAATTAGTAATGGACACATTTTATGAATAGTAAAACACAAGTTAGGAAGTTGATCAGTCAGTTTGTATTATGAATTAGACTAAAAATCTGTACTATAAAATTACTTTTATGAATTATGGGTCTAATTTCTAAAGGATCATTGACAAATTGCAATTTACTGGAACATTCTCATTAAATAAATTAGGCCTATCTAAGCAGTGCTTATGCATATGGGTAACTACAGGCAAACAAGCAGTTTCCACAATTGATCATTATCAGTGTGTTTTAATATGTAAATATTTGCAGCTCCCTTGAATACAAGAAAGAGAACAATTGTGAAGTTCCAGTGGGCAAAAGAGGCTCAATAATCAGAAAATCGTGATTACTATCAAGGACAATTATTCCACATTACTGGTGTCAGTCTGAAAACAGAATTTCTCTCAAAAAACAGCTTAACCATGTTATTTCTAATCATCTTAACATAGTTAACAAAAATCTTCCCAGTGATTCCTAAGTTAAACTCGGACATTTGTGATCAGATTCAGGCTATTAAAAAGAAAAAAGCTTCTAACGCATAACTTAAACATAAAGTTTTTAGAAGTTCTTGGGTCTTTGCTGAACTCCAGAGGTGAATGAGACCAGAACTGCTGAAACGTTGGCTAGCCTGTGAATATAGGAATATATTGAGTCCAAAGAGAAGACTCAAGTGCTTGGCTGGATCATACTGTTCTCCCACCTGACATTCACAAAATTCGTAACAATACCATTTTTTTTTGTTTTCCACCTTGAGCTTTGTCTATGATGCCTGCTAAGGTCCTAGTCTTACAGCAGAGATATTATCTTAGTCTTTATTATTGGCTTGCACAGTGGAACTCTCAGCTTGACAGAAGCCTCAAGGCATTAGTGTGTCATGAATAACAACAGGGACAACTATGCACTGTTGCCTCAGTTTTGAAATGTCCCTCATTGTTACAAGAACTGGAGCCCACGTAATTATTCTGCTAGCTAGACAGACCAGAAAGTGGCATCAGCTAGGGAGCAGCTACTCATGGCAAGACAACCTGCTAGAATTAGAGCTGTTGCCCCAGTGGGGATAAAAGCCTTCAGAATAAAACTCTTGCAACTCCCACAATCAGTCTGGAAAAAGTAAACTATGTAGGAAAAACTTGAAAAATTGATATTCTTGAGCCAAAGCACTATGCAGCTGACAGTTTTGGATTAGTTCCTATATGAGCAGAACATACAGTAAACCCAAAATAATTCTAAAGTGTTAGGTGTTGTAAGAAAGTTTTCTAGGGATATACAATTTAATCCTGACAGAGTCCCTTCAAGTACTGCCAAGGAAATTGAACACTGCACAGGAAAAGTAAACACCCTCCTACAAAAATACCTTCCAAATTAGTTCTAAAAATTTGAAAGTATTGTAATTTTTATGTTGTTAAACCACATGAAAGTGATACAAAAGAACTCCTCTTATTTTTATAATAAACATTCATCAGTGTGGGGGAAGGTTTGCCTGGAGGCATTTTACTTAACATCTGACACCTACCTGCATAAAGACATTCCTCAGTGCACAAGGGCTATGAGGCAGCTGTGTATATGCACATACAACAGATTGACTAAATCACATGTTATGTCAATACTGGCTTCCCCTCATCCTTTGTCAACCTGTGCATCCTCCAGTTGACCTTGAAGACTGAGAAGTCTGCTTACAGCCCATATATCTCCTTTCTTCCTTTTCCATTATGAACCTGGAACAGTGTTTGTGGTAAAGTTTCCTGTTTCATAGGTGTGAATGGCTTTCCTAAGGCTCATTTAGCAGATATAATCATTAGTGGAGTAGGTATGTCCACTGTTATGTCTTAAATACCATGTCATAATGCGATCTTAAACTCTGGACAGCAGAGAGTTACTGTCCACTGTGTTTGGATAATACACTTTTCTTGCAGTGAAGCTACAAGATTGAGATGAGAACTCCCAAGTAAGTTCTTGACTTTATTATCAAAGAAGTCTCAAAAGGGGTGCTAAGAATTTAACTACAAGTAACTTTTCACCCAGATGTTGAATCACTCACCGTAAAATTAGACTGCTTCTTTGAAATTAAATTAGAGAGCTAAGACCTCAACCCTGGTATTTAAACAGGTATCTGAGTTCTCTAGAAAGTGATCTCCTGACAGCTATGGTTCAGTTTGTATTAGAGAGAACATAACAAATACACATATAGTATGCATATACCTCAGAAGAAAAGTGCAATTTAACTAAGGTCTGAAAAAGTTAATACTCAATTTAAAAAATAAAAATAAAATAGAAGGACAAAATACTTCTAAATTATCACTGGCAACTACAGAAAAACAATTCCTGCTCTGCATTGTTCGGTGCCAGCCTGATAAAATCTGTTGTCCTGTATCACTACTGTGACAAGGGAGCTGAACAGGCAGGAAAGGTTTCAGGGGACTGTTGTGCACAAGGGAAAGTAAGGTGCTTCCTCCAAGAAACATCTTCCTTACAAGTGAAGAAGTCCACTAAAGATATGCAGACAACACATGTAAGCAGATCAAAAGCTCAAGGAAAGTGCTCTGGGAGTTGACAGAAGTGGTCTGCATTCAGTCTGTAAACCTACAAATATGGATTAATATTGTTGCTCATTATAGCTGAACATGACACAGGGTCAGGATTTACATAACAGAGCCAAACAGATGAACATAGGGAATGAACTCAAAAGTCAGAGAAGTACAGAGGGTAAATGGAATATGCAGCAACTCTACAAATGACAATTTTCGTTTCTAGAGTAGCCTTCCAACAAGCTTCAAGCAATATATATTATGTTCCACACCTTAAAAAGTTCTTGCTGTCCCTTGAGTTGAAGGCAGAGAACATCAACTATTCAAGCAGGACTGAAAAGAAAGTTTATATTTTATTGCCAACAGGAGAGTGGGGGGTTGTCCAGTGGGTCTTCAGGGGACTACTACAGACACAGAATGGAAGAGCCACAGTGGAACATGAAAATATAACTTCAGGTATGGGAACTGGTTTGGCAGAGAATTGGTTTGAGCGATTAGCAGACATACTGGCTACCGAAAAATCCCTCACACAAAACTTTTACGCTTTATGATAACTGCAGCATTGAGATAAATAATAGCAGTGGTTGTCTTTAATATATCTACACAGATCAGATTAGGTTTGATAAGATAAATAAATACCAGTTTAGATTTGGGCTCATACTTAAAGCAGCAACTTCTTACAAAGAGGTTATTCAGTATTTTACATGAGATACAATGAAAATAGGTCTTTTATAGCCCCTTTCTAAAATGACACAGTTGAGGAACAGTAAATTAGTATAAAGATGGAAAGCTGTAAAGCTGGTGAAGAAACAGAATAGGGACGTTTGAGAAATACAACAGAAATTGCACAAACTATATTTGTAATCACAGACGGCAGAGACTGAATGAGGAGTCCACAGAGGAACATGCATCCTGGGAACTCTATCAGGGTGGGCTAACGCTCCTTGCCCTCAACCTACATTGATGCAACACAGAAACATAAGAACTGCTAATCTATGAAATAAATTGTGCACCTCAGACTACACTGTCCTTGTGCAAAGAAGCAGAAGAACAATATCCCAGTTTCTGTTCAGATAGAATTAATTCCTTCTCAATAGCTGATCAGATTCAGTGTGAGAATAATGTTGGCAACACACTGATGTTTTTGTTGCTGCTAAGTAGTGTTTCTCCTAAATTAAGGACTTTTTTTTTTAATGTCTCACGCTCTTCCTGTGAGGAGGTTCAGAAAAAACCTGTGAGGGAACATAGCTCAGACAGGTGACCTGAAATGGCCAAAGGGATATTTGACACCACACAATGTCATGCCCAATATATAAAATGGGGAAGTAACCTGGAAGGTGGGCTGAATGGGGTGCAGGGATGGGGTCTAGCATCTGTCAGAAGGTGGTGAGCAATTGTATTGTGCACCACTTGTTCTTCCTTGGGTTTTATTTTCTTTTTCTTATAATTATTATTATATTCTATTTATGATTCAATATCTGTTCTTGTCTCAACCTACAAGTTTTTCTTTTGATTCTCCTCTCCCTTTCACTGAGGTGTGTGGGGGGTGAGCAAGAGGCTTTATGGTGTTTAGCTGCCAGTTGGGCTTAAACCAAGACAGAAAGTTTAATGCTCTGCTGCTCATGACAGAACTGATTTATATTGAATATTCCCTAGCTCTTTTCACATTGTTGCTTTCCATGATGGACTGTCTTGTAAGCTAACACCTTTTCTTTAGACCTACTTTGATGCCATTGGGGAAATGTTAAAAGAACAGCTGTTCCTGAAGGAGAAATCAAAAACCTTACAGACACCAGAAGACAAAAAAAGAAAAAGCTGAGCAGGTGAGAAATATGTGCAATCAACTGATAATTTTTAACCTGAAATCCCTTCTAAAATTAAGCTTTTAAAAAAATAAGATAGTTGAGAATGGATGTAGATTGCACAGAAATAAAATACAAAAAGTCTGACTTCACAGACTGTAAGATCAATAGTCATGAACACATGATTTTTTTCCCACAGAGTAACCAGACTCCCCCAAAATCTAAAGAAGCCTTTGCTGAAATGATATGGACAGGAAAAAGTAAAGGAGGTGTCACTGGATTGAATGGCAAAGCAAACAGATTCATGAATGACACTGTGTTCAGACAACATTTAGTGGGCTTCAGTAGTTCCCTAGCAAGTCCCAGTTTTATGAGCAGTACTACCACAAAGCAGGTATCATCAGCTTCTGGCTTACCTGGCTGGCAGTATTGCAAGGATAACATTTTCAATAGGATGAACTGTTCCTGAACTATTTCAGCAGTGCAGAACGTAAAAACAGACTGACTCTGAAAATCAGGAATACATGTTTTTTCTCTAGCTTTTAAGTAAGGGAAGAGCAGAATAGTAGAAGTTAGGTATCTATCTATATGGTACTCTGATTGAACTCAGGAAACTCACAATACCTGCTTATGTTCCCTTACATTTTGCTTTGAGTTTCCTTTCAATGCCCTTCTTGCAATGTTATCTTGGGTTACACAAGAATTCTGCTATCTACCTTTTCTTTTCTCCAAATGAGCTTTTTTGGTGTTTTGCATTCTTTAAAGAGACTGAACAGCTAGTGATTAGTGACTCAAACATGCAACCACCTGCAGTGACCACCCAGGTGCTGTAAGAGACTGGACTATTGGTGCTCGTGGCTCAGTCAGCAGTGTGCTTTGCTAAAGTCTGCAGAATTGTTTTGGGGCTTCCCTCACCACCAGTGGCTTTGACCACCACCTTGACAGATCCTGATTGAGACCACCACTTTGACAGGACTGTGACCACCAACACAGCACC